>CM060674.1:8726170-9326170 GCA_030686955.1 Odontamblyopus rebecca | reverse complement strand
TCATAACGTTCAGTTCCATATACAAGTAACCACCAACTCCCGTACAAATGATGGTTTTCAGATTCTAGAACGTGATAACGAAGTCTGTTTTTCCTATTGTACGAATGATGAACCTGATCATTTCTATTACTGACTAGACCCAGAAACTCACTATATTGCAACATTCATCATATCGTTAAGGTACTGATAGCTATAAATATCTCATGTTACCTACCCCAAGTAAGGGTCCTACATATCGATCAAGTAACAACTCTTAAATAAAACATATTTCCAGTATTGTTTCAAACCGAGCATTTCCGAGCACATATCCATCTTCTCTCCCTCACTATCTATATAACCTTACTCACTTGTTTCCGCTCAGAGGGATTGTGTCGAAGTGACAGAACCAAGAAATATAGCTGCCGATCTCGTCTTTGAAAGATGATTCTTGTAGCAAGAGACGTTCAGTGATAAGAATGACTGAACTTCGGCGCTGAAAGGTCAAATTGAAATGCTGGTGGTTCGGATATTTTAATTCTTTTGGACACATTCGTAGCATATTCTTATACTGTACAGCCCCCACGGTGAGACAAGGTAACGGAGAGGTGAAGGTGATTCTGAAAACTACTGCAGCGTGGACCGGAGAAAAGTGCTTTATTTCACAGTGGATCTGAGCTGAGCCAGGATCGCAGAGATATAAACTCAGCGGCGAGCAGACAGGCCTGTCAAAATTAATGTGCTCTGCAAAGGAACAGCTGCTTGGTACCATCAACATGTTTATAACATAGCTCACATGGTCAGTATTTCACCAACGTTAAAATTAACCACGTGGAAATATCACTAGGAAGAGGCATTGGAATTGGTCTATAGGTGAGCTTGCAATTAAAAGCGCTGTATCTGTTTTTATAGTGTCTTAAAAGCATGAAAAAACAGAACTAGTTTATTTGAAACGTTTCCCAGTGGTCCAGTTATTCCTCATTCACCCAGTGCATTCAGAGTATCCTAATTATTCACAGTAAAAAGCTTTTCTCAACTTCAGAGTGGAGTTTTGGTGTCACAGTAAAGGTAGTCTCAGTAAAGCCTAACGCACACTTCATATTATCGGACAATAAGGAGTGTTAAAATAAAGCGGGCATATTTTGACCTCAAGAGCTGCTTATACATTATATCTGGGGTCAAGATACATGGGGAAAAAATCTTGTACAGGGCTTTTAAAGGACACACATGATGCATTTCTGTTCTGTCTTTTGGGTTTAAACACACTCTTGAGCACCTTTTCTTTAGTGTTTCATGTATTAGAACTTAAAATAGTATCTAATAGAAAACATTATTTAGCAGAAGTTGCACTCTGTCTACGTGGATTTGTTCTTGGCACGTCATCTACTGGCAGCAGAAGCATACACAAATAGCCATTTAAGCAATGTGACTGGCATGCTAATACACACACACAGTTGACCTAAACGTGGTGTAAATGCAGAAATGCTCAGAAAGAGTCTGGCAATGATGTGATACTATTTTAAGTTCTAATACTTCTGGCCATACCAGCGTGTCAAAGCCTGATTCTGTCAGATCTCAGAGGCTAAGCAAGGCCGGGCCTGGTTAGTACTTGGATGGGAGACCACTGGGAAGTGCCACAGTGGGGCTACTTGCAAAAACTGTTGTTGTGTTCTTAGGCAAGACACTTCACCCACATGGCCTAGTATGAAAGTGTGTGGGAGTGATGTGGTGGTCGTAGGGGCCGATGGCAAAGTGTCCAGAAAAGTGCTATATGAAACTGATGCATAATTATTATTATTATTTATGGACTAAAAACTGCTTAAGATTTCTACCTGTGACATTAAGTTGAAATTGAAATTTCTGATTTCTGATGCACGGAGCAAAATTACCTTGTTAACAGAAGAAATTAAATACATGTGAATGAATAAAAACACAAATCAAGCAATGTTTTTGACGAGGGGACAATAGTACAACATGGTTAAAAAACCTATATATCTGAAGGACAACTCTTCTGACATACACTTGAAAAATATAATAGGCTATATCCTAACATTAATCTTAAAAAAAAAAAAGTAAAAAAACCATAAAACATTCATCAGAAAACTCTTGTAAGTTTAGTTTTCCTCTGTGAAGGTGCTGTTTGTGCTCCTCAAGTTGGCAACAGGAAAAGAAAGTTCAGAAATCCGACAATGGACCGTGAATTGTTTGTCGTTGTCATTCATTTGACAAAAGGGCCCTGCCAGGTTCACGGGCGTCCAACACAACATGGAAAAACTTGAATTGTGTTGTTTTGTCAAATCAACTATTCTGAAATGAACCAATATGAACTTTTTTCTCTTAATAACAAGTTCAGAAATCTTGTTTAGGGAGATCTTACAACTTTTCTAAGATACAGGCAATTCTCCATTTACTCAGGTTTAATTGATCCTTTGGAGCAGATGTCATGAACAGTCCTTGAAGGTGTCAAGCTAACTGAAAGCACTACTCTGTTAGAAGTTCTGTTACTCAAATTAGACTTTAATCTGAGCTTTTTTTAGACAATCTGACCATAAAGACGACTTGGTTGGAACTACAACAGGTGAGATGACATGTCCACTTCAACAAGTCTCTCACACATAAAATGACAGTTTTTAAATCCATTTTGTATTTTTTCTTGAACTTCTTTGACCGTGTTTGTTAATGTGTGTCACCATGGTAACTCCTCCACTAGAAATACATGTAGAACACACCCAACGTCAGTAGCGGAAATTACTTGGACACAGTAGCACACATCATATTATATTCACTCATATTCACTAGCACTCATGCCTCACAGCAAGAAGGTTGCGGGTTCGATCCCCGGGTCGCCCGGGCCTTTCTGTGTGGAGTTTGCATGTTCTCCCTGTGTCTGGATGGGTTTCCTCCGGGCACTCCGGTTTCCCCCATCAACCCAAAACATGCACTGTAGGTGTGTGCAAAGTTGTGTGAGTGAGTGTTGGTGGTGGTCGGACCGTTGGTGCCGGTTGGCCTGGCAGCCGCGCCTCCGTCAGTCTGTCCCAGGGCAGCTGTGGCTATAACAGTAGTTTACCACCACCGGGTCTGGAGTGACTTTGTGACATCTGTCTGTGAAAAGCGCTATATAAATAAACACTTACTTACTTAAAAAACAGTAAAAAAAATATAGAAAACATGTAATAAACTTAATAAGTAGCAATAAAAAAATAGTAAAAAACTGGCGTCAAATAAGACCTAAATGATATAAATATCAAAAAGTTATAGAAATATCATGATATAAATACAATATATCACAGTTATATACAAGAGATCATAAGGAAAAACTGCAAAAATGAAATGATGACAAAAATGACAAAAACAGGCACAATGTACGTGCAGCTTTACTCCTTAAAAATTCTAAATGTAAATCAACGTTTTTCCTTTTTTCTCCGTGGCAAACATTTTTATTTTGTATTTGTACTGCCTTGTGTTCAGAAACTAATTTGCAGTCGTTTCAGTCGGCCGTTTTAGGGACGATCATAAAAGTTTTGCGCAAACTCGATGCAAGTAACATTTGCCGCGTTCACTGAGCAGTTTAATGTGATTGTGTCCACCACATGTGATCACACCGCAGACTGACCACCTCCGTCCAACAGCAGATGTTCCCTTCATCCGTGGCTCGCCCTCTTTGCCAGCTCCGTTGGCTTTGATACCAGTCCCAACACAGCACAGACCGTGGACTCGCCAGCTCCTATATGCTTCCACGTCGAATAAGAAAAATCATACTGTTCTTTTCGTAAATTAGAATTCTCCTGTGACCGAGCATCAGCGCAGTGCCTCCATCTTGGAGTTCAACGGGTTCTAATGGAGTTAAAGTTTGAGTTTGCAGGTTAGTTGACTGTGAAATTAATTTGACGTTTTGTTGGCTTTCAAGTGGCCTACTTCCTGTTGGCTTCACACGGTGACACTAATCACTGGCCATTCTTTAACTGTACCTTAGCAGAATACCGTCTACTCTTTTAACGGGGACCTATTATGGAAAAGTAACTTTCTTCACGCTGTAATTTTTTGCCCGTACTATATATTCCCACTTATATTTATATTTAGAGTGATTCATGCCAGTTTGAGTAGTCTTTATACTCCTGTGCGCAAGATGTCATTGCACCGATCAACCCCGTTTTCACCGCCACACCGTTTTCTTTCTTCTCTAGCTTTATTTTCTTAATTGGTACACATAGATTTCACCATTTTTTAACAAAAATTAAAAAAAAAAACTGCTGCTGCTCCTCGCCTGATCTACTTTTATCAAGTCGTTTTAGATCAATATTGTGATGTAAAATGTCCATAATATGACCTACCGTAAAACACCAAATAAGAGCTGGGTTTCGATTAACCGCTGGGTCCCCTTTAAACACCGGGTGCAGGTGTATATTCTGATAAATAACCGGCGGTTCCAAATAAACGCAGTCTAATATGTGCTGAAGACAGAAGTCGTGCTGCAACAACAGGACGCAGGACTGATGCTTGCGTCGTCTCTACCGAAACTAAACTTAAAACCACATGGCTCATTTGCATAAACTATAAGCGCTGAAAAAAACAGCTCACTCCTTGTGCTGCGTCTGTCATTTCTTTTAACTTACTAAAGAAATGTCTGCATGTTGCGGGAGAGTTGTAATGACTTTCTGTAATTCAGGAGTCGCTTTTGAACGTAGAGAAACTCCCCGCTCCGTAGATATTTTGTTGTAACATTTTAGGCCATGTACACACGTAGCCGGGTATTTTTAAAACCGAACATTTCCCCCCCTCCTTTTATAAAAATTGTTTTATCCACACCACCTCGTCTTCGAAAAAAATACCTTCCACACATAACCGAACATCTGCGTTTTCAACCACATTCATACACATTCCAAACCTGTAGATGGCGTTATTTCCACTGAGCCCTCACTTCGCCGTCACTTCCGCCTAAACTTAAACAACAGAAAACATGGCGCCGAGCTCCTCTGTCTGGACAGACTCGTAGTCAGAATTGCTCCTAAACAAATTAATGCTCCCACAGCTCTCAAGAAACGACTCTGATCCATAGTCTGCTTTGGCTTTTGCAGTCGCCTAAACAAATGTCGCACGTTTGACGTCAGGGCAGATTCATATTTTTTGGCGCAGACAGTGACGTTTTAAAACACAAATCCCCAGTTATCTCTGTCCACACAAACAGGCATAAACGGAGTTTTCAAAAATCTTCACTTTGGCCGGAGTTTTCTCTGAATACTCGTTTTTGATGCGTGTTCGTGTGGATGACAGGTCAAAACGCAGCAAAACATCTTCGGTTTATCAGATACCCAGCTAATAAATAAACGTCCCGGCTCTTATTTGGTATTTTACGGTACTGATCAACGGGTATTATAGAACTAAATACCAAACACGAGCACAATATGTCTTCTTGAACACTGGCCACACAGCTTCAGAAATGCAACTCTTTTCAGTGGAGGAAATCTGCTGTGTTCTCTATACCAGCCGGTGTCAAGGTTGTCACATGAATGCACCTCTGTATTTTCTACACTTTCAAATATGGAAACAAGCAAACTTGAACTCAGCTGAAGCTTCTTTCTATAAGGGCAAAGTTAAATCCAAGTTCAACAAGATTCAGATGTTTATCATTTGCCTCAGACGACTTACTTACAATAAGAAAGTCATGTCTGGTCATAATTTAGTCAATACATGAAGACAGGAACATTTCTTTTTTCTTTTATTTTTTCTAATCAGATGGGAAATGTTGTGCAAACTTAAAGTGGAACTAAACACTCAGTCAACTTCTTTGCGCTACTTAATGTTGTATATGTATATTTTAATTGCATAGTCTACACTTCCTAGAGCTCTTTTAGTCATTTTAGTGTAAACTAGGTAAATGGTGATTTTAAGTTAAAAACATGTGCAGCTAACAGAGAGTTTGGTGGCATCACAACATTACACAAACATAACAAACCCCTGGCTGCAGAGGCGCCGTTTGAAGGGCAGATACCCGTTAGAGAGTTCCTTATACCTCCAGATACCGCACCTCCTCCTCTCTCGCTCTTTACTCTAGTTCTCCACATACTGCTCGGTTTAGCAGCTCGATTTGAAATGTTTTAAAATATTCACTCTTGTGTCATAAACCAGACATTTGGAAACGTGCACTGACAACTTCCGCTGTAGTTCCCCACATTGGGCTCACCGACCGACTGTGATAAAATCCATTGAAGTAAATGTGATTGTTTGTTAAATGAAGACTGTATATACGTATGTGCTGTTTGGAATCATTATCTCTTCTAATCGCATGTACTCAGTGCACGCGGAGTTGTGCGTCAGCGAGGAAATGATGACAACGGAGGTATGGTTGGAATTATTGATTAGCTGAACATAACAGAACGCTACAATGCCATATAGATGAAGAAAACTGGGGCATTTTCTCATTTTTCTAGATTTTGTCAGACTTTCTACCACGAACAGAGTGCACCGGAAGGTTGTCATTGTATTTTTTCCAAACGTCTTCCTGGGTTTGACATGACGTGAATAGAGCCTATTATGGGCAGTTATTAGGTGTTTAGTCCCACTTTAACTGTCGCAGTTTCACCATGTTGTAACTATGTTTTTGTCAAAAACATAGCTAGCGTGTTGGGAAGGTTGACCAAGATTAATTGGTAAAATGGTCACATTTTTATATGCAACACTTTTTCACCTTCAAGGCACTCAAAGCTCTTTACATCAAGGAACCACTCACCCATTCACACACACATTCATACATCAGCATACGCAGACACTGAGGGTGAGGAGGGTGCCTTGCCCAAGGACACAATGACGACATTCATCTGTCAGTGGACCTGACTGCTCAACCAATCATATTTATGTCATTACAGAGCTAGATTTGAACCGCCAACCTCTGGATCAGTGGGCAAACACTCGGCCAACTATTAGTTACTATCACCCTGTCATTATACTACACAGTATAAAAGAATCACCAGTTTAAATTTGAGGTAATCATTCGAGATCATGGAGTATTTCATAGTACAAGCAACAGGCAGTCAGCCAGCGCATATTTTTATACTTCAATAAAGCCATGGCCTATACGTTACTCTGACATGTACAACCACTGTGATTCTCCAGAGTACCTCCAGGGGGCGCTTAGACTCAGCTTCACTGTGATTAATGTGAATTGTAAACATGGCCACAGGCAAGGTTTAGACAGTGAATTACAAATGATGAGGTCAATCACATACAATGAACCAGAATCATTTTTACATATGCATATTAAATAGCATCTGGCTTCTACCTTTTATTTTCAAAATGTACTCTGAATCTCAAATAACCCGGTCAAAGTAGCAATTTGAATGGAAATGTTAATTTGATAATAATGCATTTTGTGAAATACATTACAGTGCGGACGTGACTACATTTCTCTGGTGGGAAAAGCTTAAATGTTAGTGGAATGTTCTGCTGTATGGCATTTGACTTATTTAAAGCTTCTCTACGCAGCTTTTCTGGTGGAGGGTCCGCTACCTGCTTGTCTCCATGGAGATGTAATTGCTTTGCTTAGAATGTTCCAGGGTATGACATGAAACATATCCGTCTAGCATCTATTCATTACAGGTGTTTCTATTGCTCAGAAATGCCATAATTCCTTCTGCGAATAGAGGTGACTCTCCACAGATCTGAACTGTAATGCAGTAGTAGTAGTAGTAATGATACTTGTCTCTCTTGTAGTAGGTTCAATCTACACTGTGGAACATTCTAGACAAAGCAATAACATACCGTGGAGAAAAGATGTAGTCCGGCGGATAGCTGCGAAAATCGATCACTTTGCGATAAAAGCATGAAAATTGGTATGAAGACTCTCAAATGGGGTCTGATCAGATTTGGAACCGTAGGCGCTCAAGATCTGGCCCTTGGGGGCCATGGCGGCCATTTTACAAAAAGGCCCCCCTGGAAATGGGGAAAATGATTAAAAGCACCCCGAAAAAAAACAAATTTTTACCAAATTTTGTGGGTAGGTTACCAAAAGGAGAATGATTAGATTTATAACCAAAGGCATTGAATATGGCTTCCATAATGATAAAAATGAATTGAAAACAGCCAGAAACACAACATATTTGTATCAAAGTTGGTAGGATGTCACAAAGGGGGACTGAATAGATTTAGAACTATCGACATCCAATATGGCAGCCATTTTCCAAAATGGCCACCATAAATGGAGTTCCTAATTGGAAAACAGATTAAAAACAGTGCAATAATACAACAGAAATACATGTCAATATAAACATACTTCACAAAAATGGCTATTGATATGTCTTTAAATTATTTATGTGATCCAAATCATGGAAAATGTGATCACCATGAAAACTGATTAAGAGCTGATCTTTGTCTCAGCCAAAGAAATTCACAAATGGTGAAACAGAAAGTTCAGTTGGCATGATAAGAGACACGCAAGCTGATCCACCACGGCAAGGTGCCAGCTCATTAGGATTAGGTTGTTTTGTTTTTTGTATTTTTGTTTGTTTTTACTTTTTTGGCTTTTAGATATTGATGTAGGACTGCATAACAACAAACAGAGCGAAGAACAAGTGCCTCAACCCTTCACCAGTTGAGTTTTGAACATTCATACAAGATTCAACTCACAACATGTCATTGTTTTGTTAGTTTTTTTGTTGGGGGGTAGATCGGTGTATCCTGAATTGTATACTTTAAATGTTTTTGCCATTGCATTGGGTCGCAGTATGTTACTGATTGGGTTGCTAATTTTAACCGAAAAATAACCGAAAAATAAAAAAAGTATTCGATTTCCTGTTCCTCTCTTCAAATGCGTTCTCCAAAATGCCAGCAAAGTCTTGCACATATACCTCTATACCTTCTAATTCGTTCGATTAAGCTACCCAGGGAGTGCTGAAATATTGTACAGGCTACAGGCTTTGGCGTCAGCTAGAGGACTTGGGAGGTGCAGATTTGCACTTTAACAAGTCAACATAATTTGAATAGTAAGAGAAATGTCACCAATTAACTTCACACCCTCTTCACTGGTTGAAATACAGTAGGTAAAGACTATGTAGAATTAGTAGACAATAAATGAAAACTAAATTCTCAAGACTGACCTCTCACACCCCTAAAAGCTACAACTAAATGAAATTTGGAATGACTATTAACATTATCAAAAGCAAAATTACATGAAAGAAAAAAATCTCACTGACTCTATTGCTCACACCATCACAATGTGTCACTGAATGAAATGTAAAGGTGTTACTGCTTATATTCCATTTTCCATGGAAGTTAGTTTCCCAGTTCCCAATTACTGTACTTTTTTCATCCTAAAGGACAGTTCAGACCCAGCGGAAAGCGAAAATGCGGAAAAGCGAAAATGCGAAAAATGCTAAAGCGGAAAAATCGTCCACGGTGGAGGCGAAATTGCGGAGCGATTTTTCTGATCTATTGACTCTTAGCGACTTTTCAGAGAGAGCCAGTAGCGACTTTCTGCGACTTTTCAACACTGTCCGGCATTCCA
The DNA here is from genome assembly GCA_030686955.1 of Odontamblyopus rebecca. Classification (NCBI taxonomy): domain Eukaryota; kingdom Metazoa; phylum Chordata; class Actinopteri; order Gobiiformes; family Gobiidae; genus Odontamblyopus; species Odontamblyopus rebecca. The sequence goes on along the minus strand of CM060674.1, from coordinate 9,316,698 downwards.
ATTGGCTGCAGCGACTGTTGACAAAACGCATCATAGCACGTTAGCTCGTTAGCACAATATTCGCTGAATTAATTACTGCATGAAAACTAGCTCATGACTTGGTTGAGCACAGAGAACATTTCAGAGATCATGCAAGATTTACAATTACTGACAATCTATGTTTCCCAAATAATTTGTAGTGGGTCTTGCTACGTGTAATCCATTGGCTCTTGCTAGCTGAGCTACATACTCCCCAAGACAGTTTAAAACAACACAACGCCTAACATGAAAAATAAGACCCTCTACCACCTTTATAAACCCAGAGCAACAATTTTAACCATATCTAGCCCCAAATAGTAGCATACACCTTTAAATCTGATGAGTCCCAGTTTGTGAACATACTTACCAAATTTGATAGTAATATGTTATTGCATGCTGTGTTTCTGGCATACATTTTTCCCATTATGGAATCCATATTTGGTGGCCATTTTGGAAAATGGCCACCAGATTGAAAAACTATAGTTCCTAATATAATTGGATGCCCTTTTGTGAACCGTCCTACCAACTTAGATACAAATATGTTGTGTTTCTGGCTGTTTCATCTATTTTCATCCATAATTTTACCATACAAAATAAATATTTGGTGGCCATTTTGGAAAATGGCCACCATATTTAACGCCTATGGTTCTAGATCTAATCAGATCCCTTTTGGGAACCTTCCTACCAAAATTGATCCAAATATATGATGTTTCTGGGTGCTTTTAATCCATTTTCCCATTTTCCATGACGGCCATTTTGGAAAATGGCCGCCATAACCCCCAGGGTCCAAATCTTGAGCGCCTACGGTCCCAAATTTGATCAGAACCCCTTTGTGAGTCATCATACCAAATTTGGACGCTTTTATCGCAAAGTGATCGATTCGCATGAAAATCTGCATCTATCGACCGGACTACAGGTAGCGGACTCTCCATCTGACCTTTAAAGTCTTTTTGTGAATTGCAGACGTCGGCCTGATGAATAAAAGGTATATGTAAGATGTTAGTTACATCACCCTGTTTATCAGATGCTCTTCCTGTTACTGCGTTTTGAGGCAGAAAAGCAGCACATGAAGAGTGCTGTTTCTGCTGTACAATTCTAATGTTCACTGTGATTCTGTTCAGGTCCATTATCAACTATATTTAAACATGTACAATGCAAAGTACATACTGGTAATCATAAAGTAATCACGTGTTATTCCTGTTTCTATAGGCAGAGTTATTTCACTTTAAAGGTTCTCAGCTCTTCACTGTACCTGTGCTCTCTGTGTGATTCTGTTTAAAACATTATAGAGCTGTGGAAAACTAAAGACTGTTTTTGTATTCTTTTACTTCAGAACCCTTTAAGGACATTTGACGTTGCATGTTAAAATAATTGTGTAGAAAGATTTAAAGTATACATAAAAAATAAAGCCATAAATGATAAGGCGACATAAGACAAATACACTTGGCTACATTGTCTTAAACAAAAAAAAAAACCTAAGAAGTGAAAGTAACATAAGATAAATATGCATATTCAGCATGATTTGATCACATTTCTTCAACATGAAAAAGTGACGTCCATGTTCTGAGAAAATGACTGTATGTGCAGAAAGGATAGAGCCTAAACATAATTTTATTACACGCAACCGCTTTCCATATTCTTTTTCCCGCAAATCCAGTGACCTTTTTTTTCAGTGTGCGAAACATATTCGACCAAAATAAACTTTTGTCCAGTTGACAAATTGTATTTCTCCTTTGCCATGGAGAAAAGCATCTGACAAACCCTCCACTAGAAAAGTCACACAATGCACCTTTAAGAAAACATTAGTCCCTGGACTTGGAGCCATGCCTGGACAAAGTAAACTCACTTAACGTTAAAGAGAAAGACGCTGAAGAGCTCCAAGGTCAGGGCACCAGAGGCAGTGGAAATGTGTGTGAAGAATACTCCAGGCCCAAGTTCTGCTGCCCCAGGTGCTGATGTGCTCCTGGCTGGTTGCTCGAATGTACTTCTGTCACTTGAAAGATACTGCTTTGCTTGGAATGTTTCACAATATAGCATTATTGTTTCCATGCGTAAAAGCAGTTAAATATGTATGAATGAAACAAAACACAACTCCAGGTACGTTTGTGATGAGGAAACGACATTATAACATAGATCAGAAAACAGCTTAACATGGGCCCTTTAAAATGCATTGATACTGGTGGTTTTATAGCTCAAAAATACCTGGAAAAACAGGCATTCTGACTGGGAACAGGGTCGCCTCTCCACAGACCTGACCTGTAACTTTGCCTGATTTGATCTCCATGAAGATAGGTCCAACGCCGTACTGCGAAACATCCCAGACAAAGCATCTGACGCACCCTCCAGCACAAAACTTACACAACGCACCTTTAAGTCGATGGAGGAAAATGGAGTGCCTGAAATAACCCCGGCGACTCCCTACCACTTCCCACCGCCCCGGCTAACAACACGCAGGCTCTCAACAGTCTATATTATCATTTTGTCATCACCTATTCTGGTAATAGATCAACAAATCACCGCGAGCGCTGGGGCCGGCTGCGCGCTCTTGTCTCGGAGCAGCTGGACTCCCTCGTTGCCAGGCGGGGAGTGGCTGATTCCGCTCTGCCCGGATCGGTGTGTGGCGCGCGGGTGTGAGATGAGCCATTGATCCCTCCCAGCAGGCTCTTCCACCAGGCATGCCGCTCCTCTTCCTTCCCTCGCTCCCTCCCTCCTCCTCCTCCTCTTCCTCCTCCCTCCACGCCATTGACTTTCTGCCACACCGTTCCGCTGCCATGGCAGGACCTGACATTTAATGATCCTCTGATGGAGTAACGTCACATTTATCACGAGGTGGCAGCTGGGATGGGGCTCTGTTCGAGGAGCCGGAGGAAAAACAAACGACATTCGGGGTTAAGAGAAAGAACCGGTAGAATTATGTATAGTGACACTGCTGATAGTAAGTCTATGGCTGTTAGACCTGCTATACTTGCCTTTGGACAACGGGTGAAATGTAGCTGTTCCCCTAATTCCTGCATATTTATGTTGGAGCTGGTTGAGAACACATTGATTAATATGAACCGTGCTAAATCAAATAAATAATAATAATAATAATAATAATAATAATAATAATAATAATAATAATAATAATAATACTATAGGATACCACTATTATAGCTACACACAACACTTAAAACACTTTCCCTCCTGTGGGCTCACCACCTGCAGAGGGGTTCATAGGGGGGGTCAGGTGCTATGGGTATTGGGCAGCAAACTGCCCCCACGACCCAGCCGGATTAAGCGGGAGAAGATGGATGGATGGACAACACTTTAAAATAGGGATGTAAACCAAGTACTAAACAGGGATTAGACTAAAACTGTACAAGACTAGATCAGAACTAGAGCAGGACCAAATTTGATCTACTGCCAGTGTTCACACCCTAGTTGGAGAGCCAAGTTGTTCCTATGCGCTTACAATTTCTTATTGTATTTATAGTCATATATATATATATATATATATACACACATATATATATATATATATATATACATACACATACACACACACATATATATATATATATACACATATACATATATACATATACATATACACATATACATATATACATATACACATATACACATATACACACACATACATATACATATATATATATATATATATACATATATACATATATATATATATACATATACATATATATACACATATACATATATATATATATATATATATATATATATATATATATATATATATATATATATTTATATATATATATAAAAGGGAAGATACGGTGTACATTAGGCTTGAATTTAATATAAAGAAACATGCCCAAAATATACACTATGAATTACTTAATTCTTAGTATATTTGTATAGATTTCCAATGTAAATTAAAATGTTGATAAAGATGATACATATTTAAAAGGAAATTCTTTTCTAGCTAATAAGTAGTGGTTTACAAAAGGTTATATACGGAATACGAAATATATACAGAAGGTTGAATTCGCACACACACCTTAGTTGTTTTCAGTGAAGAGTTTCTGTTATTAAGATTATTGAACTACCCTAAGGTATGAACTGTCACCTGAGTCATATTTTACATCATTGTTCATTGCTGTAATCTGTAACCTATTCACACATTCAGATTTTCCATATACCGTAGTTGTTTCAGTTTGGGTCTGAAGATGGACTTGTGTTCACACCCTAGTTGGAGAGCCAAGTTGCTCCTACACACTTACCATTTCCTATTGTATTTATATAGTCATATATATGGAAAAGGGAAGATACGGTGCGAAACAGAATTTTTCCATTTGTATTTAAATATTGTTATTTTTCCTCAAATTTAATATAAAGAAACATGCCCAAAAGACACATTATGAGTTGCTTCATTCTTATCATATTTGTATAGTTGTTCAATATAATACATATTTAAAATAAATTATTTTCTAGCCAATAAGTAGTGGTTTAAAAGAGGCTATACAGAACACTCATTCTTAAACATAGGTTATAGCCCAAAGCAAATATCAGCCTTCAGATGTTATTTGTTGAAGCAAAAGAAGGTTGAATTTGATCAACTGCACACTCACACACCTTAGCTGTTTTCAGTGAGGAGTTTCTTTTATTAATTAAGATTATCGAATTACCCTAAGGTGTGAACTGTCACTTGAGTCATATTTTACATCATTGTTCATTGCCGTAATCTGTAACCTATTCGCATATTCTGATTTTCCATATAACTGTTTCGGTTTGAGTCTGAAGATGGATTTGTAAACTGGTGACAAGTCGTATCATACGCCTGCATTTCTGTTCAAATATTCATGATTATTTGTTGATTTAGAATTGTATGAATAGAAAAAGAGTAAAACATCTTTGCGCGAACTCCTGCAAATGATATGTTAGTGAAATAGTGCTCACAATATGACAAAACTCCCAGGAGCTGCTGAAAACAAACAGTTGTGAACCACTTTAGTTTAGTTCTGGGATAAAACCGCCCAAAATGACTTCAGATAAATGAAACCAACACGCGTCCAGGGACCCAGGGAGAACCGGCAGACATATTGGATTTGGCCCCAACAGTGCAGTCCCCATCTACCCCTCTCCTCACTCTCTTTCTCCTCCTCCCCTAGTGTTTGTCCACCTCATTCAGTATCAATCGCATTTGGAATGAGACCATTTTCAAATCCCCGCGGGTCTCACCCTCTCCTCGACATTTGACAAGCGAGCATGAAAGCACTTACTCGCCTGAACTTCACCTAGGCCTTATCAGTAGGAATGGCAAAGTAAGAATACTCTCAATAATAGATAGAGAGGACTTTTGAGAAGAATGTCTCTGGCTCTGTGCAGTGAGGTTGGGAAAATATTTTAAGCGAAAGTCATGGATATTAAAAAGGAGGTGCGTATTGTTTTCGTGACCAGGATTTAATGTGCAGAGATTTATAGAGAGTGTACTGTACATTTTGTCCAATATAGATTAGTTATAAATGCCTTGGATAAGTTAAAGGTGCACTGGGGAACTTGTCTCATGAAAAAAACAAACAAATTGCTTTGCTTGGAAGGTTTTACAGTACCGTTTTATTGTGAGCGTACTTGACCACAGATCTGACCTGTGACTTTGGCCCGTTGTCTTGTTTCCATGGAGATAGGCTGCCATACCATGGAACCGGCCAGGCAAATCAACACTGGGCTAAATAGACTGAGTTCAAATAACAAATTTGGTTATATGTTATACAGGAAGTGAACAAATAACAAATTTCCTGTTTTTTTCTTTTATTATTTTTGTGATGGATTAAATCACGAAAAACTTAGAGCAGAAAATTTAAGTTCAAGGCAATGTTAAAAAATAATAATACTAATGGGAACCGCTACTGTAAAGGTCCTATATTCTCAAAAGCTCAAAACCTTCTGTTCCAACTTGTTACTTAGTTCAGAAAGTGTTTTAAGTCTATGCAGCTTCACAGAGCCACAGTTACAGCTACTGTTTCACACCTCATTTGATCTGCTTTACTCCTCAGTGTAAAAAAAAAACAACTATGGTGTTTCCAATACTCTGAAGCCAGGTCGAAATACCTTTTAGCTTTCTGTTTCTACATTATTTTAAGATACACAACATGAGATACCCACATTTAAGTTCCTGTACCCAGTTTATTTCCATGTATTTGAGCAAAATTTGGTACAGATATAAAGTATAAGCAGCTCTTAAGGTAAAAATAAGTCAACTAATGGCATTTAATTATGAAATGTTTTCTTGTCCAATGATCAGGAAGTGTGCATTAGCCTGCTAGTTGTTCTTAGCTTTAGTGTAACAGCAAAACTCTGCACTGTACATGGCAAAAACAAAATCTAGTAAAGTTAAGATGGCTTGAATTAAGAAAGTTTTACTATTAATTTAGTACATTTCACTTGAAAAGTACAATTATCAGCCAGTGGAATAAGATTTTTTGTACTTAAAATATGAAAATACATCTTGCCACATTTAAAATAAGAAAAACGACAACTTTTTGCACTTAAAATAAGAAACAAAATCGAATGTTGTTTGAATTAGGAAAAAACGCGTATTCCATTGGTGGATAATCTCACTTGTTAAGATGAATCTACTCAAATAAAGTAAAATGTTCTTAATTTAAGTCATTTTAACTTACCTAGATATTGTTTTTTTTTTCGACGTACAATTGTGAAAAGGCATTATAAACTCTTCAGAGTGCATGAGGTAAATAACACTGCAAGCGAAAGTTTTTCACGTTCTTAAGAATCCAAAAAGAATCCAAAATCTGTACTTACTTTTTATCTGTCCAAAAGCAGTTTCTATACCCTGAATAATTATAACAAAGGATTTTTAATAAATAGTAAAAGCCAACACACTCTTTGTTGCTTTGGGCATTTGAGATTCGGCCGTTTGTTTTTTTTCTTGACTGCAATCCAAACTTCGACTACGCATATACAATCCATAGACGGCGTTCATGGCAAGTGGAATTATTCTTAAGTGACTCATATTATTTGGCGAGAACAAAAAGCATCCCGAGTGCGCCTTTCGCCTCCAGCTAGCGGATTGAATTACATCTGAAACGGAAAGGAACTGCATTGTAAGTTAAAATCATGACTTTAAGGTCGAATAATTATGCATCCCACGGTGTTATGCATAAAACGAACGCCTTGGTAATTCTGACCGATAGAAGAGAACGAGAAATAATAAAGGACACTGAAAGAGATGTGCTAATTTACAAACGGCTTAAGGAATAGATAATTAAATAGAGCTGCAGGATTGGGAGAAATTGCTGAGTCCCGAAGACACAAAATATTTATTCATCAGAATCATTAATGTTTAATTCCTTTTGCTCTATTTTAAAAAGGGGAAGAGAATGGTGCGAAGCTTTGAACGGCTGACCTCGTAAGTACAAGTGTAGGCAGAGTCTTCGAGGCCTCGGGGAGAGACGAAATCGCAAAGGGATGAACCATGTCCGGCTGAAGATAGAGAATTAGCATGGTGGTTGTTGGGTTATTTCCGATACAGTAATAGAGGCACAGATTGTACTAATGCTGGTGTAATGAAAGATGATTAAAGAATTCATCTCTGCGCTATTGTCTTCTGTAAAGTGAAAGAGCTCTTGCTATGCTATTTTCTGATCTTTATTATAATGTTTTCTCGTCAAAAACCTAGAGCTGCATGTTGTTTCATTCGTACACAAATCCTGCATATTTAGGCTGAGTTCTTCTGTCAAATTGAATTGCCAGTCTCTACTGAACTAAAGGCAAAAGAGCTGTTAATTTGAATATGACCACGACATGATGTCACAAAGTGGAACAGAGCGTTTTGAGCTTTGGAGATGTAGACAGACTCATACTAAAGGATTACTCACATGTGTGAATGAAACAAAACTCCAGGTATGTTTTTGAGGAGGTAGGAAGATTCTAACGTGACTAAAAGCTCCTGAGAATCCAATTTGTGTAATATTGGACCTTTAAAGAATTTGTATTGCTCAAAGTAGTGATATTGTACTTTTGTCTTCTATAAAGTAAATCTATGATGTCCATGGATCATTATCTTTTATAATTTGGACATTTAAGTAACTTTTACAGATAGAGTTGGTCGATTCTGGAGCTGCTCATACTCTTGGCTTGCTTTCTGTTCAACTACAGTGACACTTTGTGACATAAATATACTGCTGGAGGCAGTTTCCATTGCAGGATAAGAATGCATTTATTGATGGTGCAAGTTTGACGAACAATAAATCAATTTCCTGTGAAATACAGAAAAGTACAGACAAAGACTAAGAAGCCAAGACAAAGCAGATTGGGTGAAGACGCAACAGAGACTTGAAATAAAGCCCCCTGGTTCCTTTGTCCTTCTGCTTTTATACCCTAAAATATAGTCTCTCCCAGGCTATGCCGTATATATTTTTTTCCTTTTTGCAGAGGTACACTTGACTAGTTTCCTGATGGTATGTAGTGGCAGATGTGGGGGAGTGTTTCTCTCCACTTAGAACTTTAAAGGACTGTCATATCCATCTGTGACTTACCCACAGGTCTCCTCAGGCACAGCTGGTTAGCAGAGAGCCCAGTGCTCGTGTAATGCCTGCACCACGAGACTCAAGTATGGACGACTTGAACTCTGACCTTGGCCTAATGTCTTAAAACTTTAACTTCAGTATCATGTAATACACTACTGCACAATTACTTCCCTGAGTGGGGAAATGAGAAGGGAAACAATTCCAACATGGGTAGAAGCTCTTAAATGTTGATTGTGCATAATATAAGTTTCTTCTGCTGTGCTTGGTGTTGAGGTCTAATGTGTTGCGTATGGGATCAAACTGCAGTCAGTGGATCTGAGCACTTTTGGTTTAATGCTGGGAGCAAGATTTCAACCACCAACCTTTAGATCAGAGGACGCACACCCGACCAACTCTGCCAAGTCCCACTCTCTCGCTATTTCACGCTGTTTCTCTCGCATTCATAAAAGCTGTTCTTTTTCAAAACTTGCAAAAAGTCAGAAGAGCAAACCCTTTAGGTTTTAAAAGGTCCACAATGTAACTTTTCTGGTGAAGGGTACAACATGTGCTTGTTTCCATGGACATGTGATTGCTTTGCCTGAATGTTCCACAGTATAGCATTTAACATCTCTGTTTTACATTGCATTATGGGTGTTTTTGCTCAGAAATAACTTGTCTTACTCTAAGTGGGGTCACCTCTCCACAGACCTGAGCCTCTATCCACAGAGATGGATATCTTTAATGCCATACTGTTGAACATTCCAGTCAGCGCTATATCGCTTCCATATATCGCTTGTAATGTTGGACTACAGGAAGTGCTCCAGTGTGTTTTTAAACTCCATACACCTTCACTATAATCATGGATAATTTCAGCCTTGGAATTGCTAATCTCTACTGAACTAAAGGTAAAAGGAGCTGATAACATAAAAATTACAGCTTCAAGGCATCACAAGGTGGAGTAGAACATTTTGAGCACTGGAGATGTAGACGGACTAATAATAAAGGATTACTCAAACAAAGTCAACTCCATGTTTTGATGAGGTAACAGCATTTTAACATGACTTGAAGTTCACAAGAGTCAATTTTGTGTAATATAGGATCTTTAAACCACTATCAAACACTTTCTATTTAACCGCGTCCTTCACTGTCTTCTCTTCTCCAGAGGAAGATGCCTTTTTGGGAGAGAATCAAAATTTAAACAGCCGAGAAACCACAAAGGGAATCAAAAAATAGACTAGCTCCCCTTGACATCCATTCAGAATTTGTCTTACTTGGGGAACCCTGTGGTCTGGTGGAAAGCATGTCACTCCATCTTTCTATTCTCTAGGCTTCGGGAGGGAGGCATAGATCTTTGGTAAGGAGGGGCAGATAGATGGTGACACGACCGCGCTACATATCATGTCCCACGTAGCCGTCCTCCAGCCATCCGTCACCGTGTTGAGATGGATACAACGAATGGGGTGACGCAGAGACTCACCCTGGTTCTTTGTTTATTTATTTATTTTACATTTTTTAAGGTGCATTGTGTAACTTGTCCAGTGGAGGGTCCATCACCTGCTTGTCTCCATGGAGATGCACCTAGAATGTTCCACAGTATGGCAATAAACTTAAGAATCTCCATGGAGATCCAAAGTATTGACAGTGGTGTGCTGCCAGAACTATTGTATCAGTGGAATTACAATTTTGTTTTTTGTTTTTTTTAGATCAGAGCCTCCCATCAGGTCTGGTGTTATTTTGGGGGTTACATGTTCAGAAATGCCCTCTGTTTCCTTGGGCCTTCTGTCTGCAAACTGCTGGTCCTAGTGTTAAAACTGACCAATCAGATTGTCCCTTTGCAGTTGATTGACAGGCAGACAGCAGCACTGGTGCATAGGCTTAGTCCCGCCCCCAGGCCAGGTGTGCTCAGTACTGGCCCTGGCCTGTCAGGACTGCAGAGGCCACCAGGTGGCGTCAGAGTGTTTGTTTGCTTGAGTGACTAGCGTTAGCTTAGTCTGCTTCGCTTTTGACGGAGTTTGGAAGAAAAAGCTAGAATGTGCTTTCATTTAATTATTTTTCAAAGAGGAGCAGCCCTTAGACTGTATAGGAGAAAACATTGTTTTTGTTTACATCCGGCTTTTGCACACGTGCACAATGGCCGGCAGGCAAAAAGTCAGTGGGACCACTCGTTTTGCATTGACAGTTGCGTTGCGGATGTCTGTCATGAGATAACTCGTCTTATTTTGAAGTAGGCTTTGCATTTAATTATTTTGACATGACTTCATTATCTTACTCTAAATCAGTGAATGTTGAGGATCAAAAACGTTTCTTTAAAAAACTCGGCGATAAAGGCATCGATCTCTCCGACCCGTTTTTTCTGGAAGATGGCTGCTGACTGATCGATCTGGCCAGAGATGCACAACTGCTAGTTGGCATGTTGACATATATCCCGGACGTGACGTCATCTTGTTTTCTCGTATAAAGAGTACATACAGTATATACACAGAGTATATACAGTCTGTGGTCCTGCCTCACTGCCTCCTCCAGTGCTCCTCTATGATGTGATCATGGAGGCATTCAGAGCAGCAGTTGCATTTCTTCAGGTGCAAACATTTTCACATGTTTGCATTTGCATATACAGCTGTTGGTTTTAGGTCTGGCCTGGGCAGATTGCTGTCTGGTGGGTTCACTTTGAAAATGAAGTGGTTGTCCCAGTGCGGAGGAGTGGCGTGAAAATTTTAGGATGTCGCGGTCATCACTGCTTCATTCTCAGGGGCAAATTCGTTCATTTGTAAAAGATGGGTACAAACGAAGGGAAATGTCTCAGTTTTTAAAAATACATGTAAACTGAAACTTTTTTGAAAACGATACTATGTACACGATGTTATTTTGTAAAATGGAGGAGGGAAATATTCGTTTCTCAGCACACCCTACAATACAACAACCTTTTCTTGTGGAGGCTCTGTCAAAAGCTTTCTCCATGGAGATGTTATTGCTTTGTCTGGAATGTTTCACAAAATGGTATTAAACCGTTCTTTCTTCACATAGACCAAACCTAGCCAAGTTACAGGTCAGATCTGTGGATAGGTGACCCTGCTCAGAGTCAGAATGCCTGTTTTTCTAGGTACTTTTGAGCATTAAAACTACTTGTAACTGATTAAATGTAACACAGAGCTGTTTAATATCATACTGTGGAAGATTCCTGGCAGAGCAATGACATATCCATAGAAACAAGCAGGCGACGGACCCGCACCCAAAAAGTTACATAGTGCGCCTTTAAAACCACAGGGGAGCACTTCCTGTAATACCACATGACAGGGGCGGATAGATGGTGACACGACCGCGCTATATATCATGCCATCCTCCAGCCATCCGTCACCGCGTCGAGATGGGGTGACGCCGAGACCCACCCGCGAAACCGCCGCACGCTTGATTTTTTTGCCTGCCGCCTAATTATATGGCAACAAACGACTTGCCAATCACCGAAATATATTGTCTGGTTTTATCTCAGGAACTCATCAAGTCAACCCAATTAAACATGGCGATGAGAGAGACATCGCCGGCGAACGGGGCTCTCATTCAGCTAATTCATGATTGCCAATTAAAATAGAATAGCGTGCAAAGTTGTAAAGCTGTCAGGAGGGCCAAGCTAAATTACCCTTTTCCACTTTGAATGATGGATGCGTTCATTGCTCTCCCTTATCTTATTTATTCGATGCGCAGAGCCGTAGCGTGGGGTGGTGGTGGAGGGGGGGAGGGGGGTAGGATAAAAGCAGGAACAGTTTAAAGAGTGTGTCGCTAATGAAGAAGGTCCTTCGTTTTAGAGAATCTGCCAGGGGCTGATTGTTTAGCTTTACGCGATAGAGGAGGCAAAAAAAAAAACCCTAATTGAATCACGTACAGTGCAGCGGCGTGTGCATGACCAAAGCCTCCTGCTGCCGACGCTTAATAAAATACACCGGCCAGCACACGCGAGATACTACAGCCAGGCAATTATAAAAGTTAATGGTAAACTGTGTACAGTGTTGTAGCGGAGATGTATTTTTAAACTGCTACGATGTGTAATTTTCTTCTCACTGCGGACAAAGCTTTGTGAAGTAAGTATGAGTCATGCATGGTAAGGTGATCAACAATGGCCTTACTGGAGCTCTGTGGTGTTTAATTGAAAAGGGGGATTTCAGATACAAATTTTATTTTGTTAATTGTTTAAAAAAACACTGGATACAAAAACATACAAAGCAGTGAAAGGATCCAAATTAGTCCATAAAGTTCATTTAAAAACTGTAGAGTTTCTGTGCCTCCTCAGAGCAGAGGTGTAACAGCATGAGCTCATTTAACGATTGGTCAGAGACATTATGATAGTGTTTTCAGACACCTCCAGGCACTGCATAAATATGTACATTAAATGTCTAAGGAGAGCCTCACACATGGGGATGTGAGCGTCCACAGTAGGCGACAGTGAGCCTGCGGAAGGTCCCATATCCATAATTCCACCACAGAGGAGCTGTGTACATTGGAGTACAATACATCACAAGAACACATGCTAAATTTGCTCAGGAGCAGATTTGCCTGGGAATACAGTTTACAGTACTGTCTCTTGATGTCTCTGTCTCTTTAGTGGGCTCAAGAGGCTGTTTAATTCTATATCACAACTGAAGAAGCTGTACCAAGTTCTAAAATTTGTCTTGCCCCAGAACAGAAATATTGTAAAAGCAATTCTGAGGATCAAAATGAGACCACTATGTGCTGTCTGCATAATATACAGTGTTTTTCATTGCTGCAAACCCGGGAGTAATGCCGGTGCGCTGTTAGCATGCTAGTTGTAGTTACTGTGATGGAAAAAATCCGCTCTGGTCTTTGAATGTTGTGAAAAGCGCTTATAGACAATTCACTGGGGACAATTTAGATGCTACGATCGCATTTGGAAAATAATGGTTTAATAAAATGAGCCAGTTCTGTCTTTGACGTTTTTAAGACTGCAAAATTCAGCTGTGCCTTTCAAACAACTCTTGAAGATATATATAAAGCGAGAGTGAAAAGCTGAAACCAAGTTTGTAGATGGACTGTCATTTTGCCCATTCCTACGCCATTGTGTTCTTGAGCAATTTAGCCTGTGAAAATACTGTGTGTCAAACATAAATAAAGCTGTGAGCACGTAATTAAACTCGACATAAATACTACAGTGAAGTAAGATGAAGTGTGTTGCCCAAGGTTACATCAGTAGTAAACACTGACGGGATTCATTCACCAACATTTCAGTTCGCTAACAACTATCTCTATTACGCAAAATTGACCCTTGTGAGCTTTAAACCGTTAGAATGTTGTTAACTCCTCATAAACATACCTGGAGTTGTGTTTTATTTCATTCACACATGTTTGAGTGACCTTTTATTATGAGTCTGTCACATTTCCAAAGCTCAAAATGCTTTACTCCACCTTGTGATGTCATGAAGCTGTAGTTCTCCAGTAAACAGCTACATTTTTACATTTTGTTCGGTAAGGATCGGAAATTCCAGGCCTGAAATCATCCAAATGATTCTAGTGAAGGTGTATGGAGTTTTAAAAAATACAGTGGAGCACTTCCTGTATCACCACATGACATCATAAGGTGGAACTGAGTGTTTTCAGTTGAAGAGAAGAACCCTAAGGCTGCGTCCCATTACTTTGTCTTACCCCTTCGTCGTACCCCTACTCCTTGGTTTTGCGCGTTCATGTGAGGCCGAGGGGTGTCTCAGTTCTAATTTTGATCAAGGGCCAGGGCCACAACCCACAGCTGTAAACCTCTTGAAACATAGGAAGCTCTCGACCAGACTTCAAACGAAGGGGTACGTCCTCAAGCTCAGGCAGGCTGGGATCAGGGTGGCAGCATCACCTCGACCAGCCAAAGAATCTCATAAATGTGAGTATTTTCAGCAGTCGTAATCATCAGTTAACAGTTTAACATGGTTTACAATTATGACGCTCATGTTCTATGGTACTTTTAGTGAACTGTTGTTGCAGTTTTAATTGTAGCAATAAAATGATGACGTAACACAGACGCAGATGCATTTTTGGTTCACTGCGGGTGGATCATTTAAGGTTGGATTTTTATTTCCTACGAGCAGGACTCAAATAGACATTGAGTAATAATGTGTTTAATACAGCTTTGTGCACATTTGTTTCCACTTTACAGAAACTAAACTTAAAGCTGCATGGCTAATTTGCATACACTGCACTGGAAAAATAAGCTTGGTGCTGATGCGATCAGCAGACAGACTAAAAGACATGACTGTGACAGAGGGATTTGCTGCTCATGGTGAGCATGGTTGCCGACCCCTGTTCTAGACATAGCAGCCAGGTAGTGACAAGAGATGGTGATGCAAACGGATGGGGTATCCCATTTCTTAGGGGAACATTTGTACCCCTAGCCCTCTCAGCTTGGTATTGAGGGGCAAATATGCAGGATTTGTGAGTTAAAAACACAACTCCAGGTATGTTTACGATGATGATACATCCTTTAATCCATCCTTTTACATGTTATAAGATCAAATACTCCTTTGCCTTTGCTGCTCCAATGTTAACCAGAACATGGCTAAAAACTGTCAAATAAATCTTGGGTATAATGCTGAGATACACTTGCAATGGTGTAAATAGTGTCTTGAATAAATGGACTTGTACAGATTAATGTCCTACAGTATCACTTTACTGGACTTCACTGAAAGCATTCAATTTACCCACACCGTAAATGTGCACGGCGCTGACTAACGGCCTGTTCTCTGTCAATACAGCCATTAAAATGTGTCCACAACAGTTAAAGCAAACGCAACTTATCCTGCTCGTGTCTCCTGCGTCATTAGCCACTGTTGGCGTACTATTGATGGCCTAATTAAAGCGTGTCAGCCTGAAATATGTCACAGTTTTAAAGGCTGGAATTGATAGCTCACATTAATTTTCACTTTTCTGAAAATGACCTTTAATTTTGTTCACCGATTGCAGCCTTGCGCACCCTCACGGTCTTGGCTGCTGAAACAATATGTCAGAGGCTTTTTGACAAGAACGCCTCTCCTCTCACCGGTGCACGGCCCTCAGATTCAGCTCCTGGCGGATTGTGTAGTGCGCTGTGGAGACGTGCTGTGTTCACAACTTCATCCCCCTTAGTAACTCATCACTGTTAGGGTTTCTGCCATCTTTGCAGAAAAGTTTGGCTTTAAAGAAGACATATTGTGCTTGTGTCTGCTGCAGTTATAATCTATGACAACCGTGGATCATTTTGTTATAATTTGGACATTTTAAATTGCAGTATTGATTGAAGACAAGTACATCGACATCAGTGTTAGGAAACGGCAGTGCCCAATGGGAGCTGATGTCGCCATAAATGTCACCGCAACAAAGAGCCACCAAATAGGCTATTATCACAACGGCAGGAAGTGCTGCGATGTTGAGTTGTGCAACTTCCGATCAATGCTCTTCTGTGGCAAAATACCTGTGGAAAAGTGTCACATATTTTTGACCAGCTTCATAAATCTGCCTACACCAACAGCAAATCTTCAACCAACAAGGCCGACAAAGAACATATTCTGTCCATGAATAATTTATCCACAACTATCAAGGTAAGAAGAAAACTTAAGGCAAACAACGACGAGCATTAGTGAACTACTCCTGAGCCAAACTAACGTTATGGTCATGAATAAAACATAAATAACTTATTCACTCAGACTGATTCTAGAATTAAAATTAAAAATCGATTTTGCGATGTCGATATATTAGCATAAACTGAGAGATTTGTGCAGTTTAAATGCTATAGATGTTCACAGACTAAATGTCTACCATTTAAACTGCACAAACCTCTCTAAATCTTGCTAATATCGACATCACAAAATCAGAACCGGAAGTTGTGTGACTCAACATTGTGGCACTTCCTGCCGTTGTGATAATAGTCTATTGTCAACATCTCTGATGGAGGCTGCACATAACTCTAGTAATTTTTTTTTTTAATGCAAAAATGCCCATGCAGTGCTGCTGAATCCTACATGTATCACTCATGAAGAAAATAAAATGGGAGAACCAAGTAAGGACAGAGCAGTTGGTGTATACTGGTGGTGGTGAAAACGGAGTTGGTCGGACTATTTACAGGAGTATAAAGATGATCAAACATGAATCATGTTAAATGTGTTAACTGTAAGTGTGTAAATGAGAAGGGGCAACAACCATACCATGGTTAAAACCTCTGAAAACCAAACTGGTCTACTTTAACATATCATAGGGTAAAATCTAAAACTAAAATATACATTCTTGTGGCTTTAATTCCCTTTTAAACCTGCTTTTGGTCACTTTAGGATTTCACATTTCTATCTTAAAATATAATGTCTACATCTGGAAAACACACCTCCTCCTAGGAGGCATCTGTCAGCCAGGTCGAACAATGAGAAATAAACAAATGAAGACCTCAGGAAACAAAAGTCTATGCTATTTGACCATAGAAAGAGTTAACTAATGGTTTATGGAAATCAGAATTTTTACTTGTGACACAACAATCCTGGCAAAATGCAAATAGAGAAGACAACTTTAGAGTAATGTATTAATGAAACAAAATGAAGCAAAATACGACCGTAGATATGTTTTTGATGAGGGGACACCAATATGACATGGTTAAAAGCTCAAAAAAGTCAGTTTTGTACTTTGTAATGTGTGTTTCTAAGGGCAGCATTATATTCTATCCTCTTCAGACTTCTTCAGTTATTGGAGGGTATTTTTGTTAGCAGGGAATGGAGCAGGCTCTCAACTCAGTTAACTGAAAAGGTCTTATTTCTCTTCTTTCTGGCTGTTCCATTTTAATTTAAAGCCAAACTTATGTAATTTCTTTGGTACTTTCTGGAGTCAAGTGGAGTTAAAGTCCTTCTGACACCTATTCCCTTGTTGGCTTAACTTTGGTTTCCCCTATGGCATTTCTGTACCCGTTTTTCTCTCCTTTTGTCAGGAATTACATTGTTGTTTGGTTAGCTGCAATAGTGCTGCTTTCTCGAGTAGTGCACACTTCAGGGACACTAGGCTGGCAACTTCTAGCAGTTTGGAGTGACAGCGCAACTAGGTCACCCTGTCCTTTTTTCAAGTAATTGTCCAAAAATTGCAAAGTTTGTGAAGTCTTAGATGTAAAAGGAAAAAAGTTGTGAAGTTTTAGATATAACTAAGCTTTGTTTTGGAGTTCTCTTTGTCAAAATATAATCTATGCCGCTATTGACATTGTTTTCTTTATATTTAAGGGGAGATACCAAATTTCTTTCCATGTATTTGAAAATCTGACTTAGCTCAGTACACATATATTGTAGAAGCAGCTCTTGAGGTGAAAATAAGACCACTGTGTACTGTCTGCATCAGAAGGTGCGTGGTTAGCATGCTCGTTGTGAGGGCAAAATAATTAGGATACTCGGGAATGCATAAGGTAACAGGAATAAGTTTGGACCACTGCTATTTAATATTAATGTTTGTTCAATTCATGTTTTTAAGACAGTGAAAACAGGTACAACACTTATACATACAGCACTGTGCAAAAGTTTTAGGCCGGTGTGAAAAAATTTAGAAGAGCCGATGCTCTTTTGAAGGCAAAGGGTGATTTGAATTCGATTTTGCTTTTGTTCATTCACTGCATTTTGTTGATTGGTGAAAATAAATGATGAACACTTCCATTTTTGAAGGTGTTCCTAGTTTACAGCATTTTTTTCCACACCTGCCTAAAACTTTTGCACAAGACTGTACATCAGCCAAGAAATGCCCATATTTCAGTAGTTTTTGCCATTAGTAATACATGTAAAATTGCTCAGTGTCTTTCTTTCTAAATGTGTCAATGCAACATGGGCGGGGACCAGTTCCATGTGACCTTTGAAAGAATTATACGGTAGGACACGAATGAATTCAAATAACAGCAATCTCCTCTACTTCTATATTCTGAATAGACAGAGCAGGGACCTGCACAGGAATTTTGAGGGGCAGTTGCTCTGACATGCAGAAAGGGCACCACACCGCCCGCCAAACTTAAATGAAGTGTAATAAACGTATTAGTTTTATTCTTCCTGAAATTCTAGTGTTTCCCAATAGATGGCGCACTCCAAATACATTGATACATAAAACCAAATTATCCATATGAGCCCATGGCTCAGTGCCCAGGGGTAAAACTATATGTTGAACATGTCTTGCTCACTCATGGTCTGAAAACCTTCCCATAAAGCACTGCGGCCAAGTATATATCTAGTGTGCCTCGCACACAGCACCTCCTCTTGTACGGCGTGGACACCGCACGTGGATCGTGTCTTGTCGCGTTCGCTGTGTGGACCGAGCTTCCTCCTGTGCACCTCTAAACCAGAACTAACACCAAGACTAAAACCAGGACTAAGACGGGTCTAAAGCAGGTCTAAACCAGGACTACAACCAGGTCTAAACCAGGACTACAACCAGGTCTAAACCAGGTCTAAACCAGGTCTAAAACCAAACAAGTATTTGCAGGAGGTGGTTGCTACATTCATATAGTTTTAAAAAGCATGACAATATCAAGTAATCCAAAGTATTCACATTACGTCATTTAAGTAATTTAATGGATTACATTACAAACTACATTTTGGGGTATGTAATCTGTAGGGAATACAGTTTAAAGTAACCTTCCCAACACTGTCAACAGAATTATCAAATGTGTCACAATCAAACGGAATTCAAAATTTCTGAAACGGAAAATCATTGGCCCTAAATATGGTGCACAAGTTGAATTGAGATGTTTGAAAATGCCACATGTAAATCGATGGATCCTGCAAGTTATTTTCGTTTTATTTGCTGAGCTGATGTAGTCAGACCAAACCCTCCATCCATCTGCTCCTGGTCCGGCTCTTCCAACAAATTTCAGAACCCTTTGTGGCCCTCGAGCCAAAGAGTTTGCCCACCCCTGCGTTAGAAGTTGAAAAAACTGAACTTTTGGCGTCAGCCGCAGCCGTGGCTCTCCATGGGACCGTGGCTCTCCGTGGGGCTGTGGTTCTCCGCGGGGCTTGTGGGTAATCTCTTTTTACTTTGCGCACAGGCTCAGGTGCTGGTCGCGTGCAGCTCTGTGTCTCTGTAAACAGAACAGGCCCCTCCCTCCAGACTCGCACTCGTGCGGTGCCCTAATGTAAATGAATGGACATGTACATGAAAACCTGTATGCTTATATATATATATATATATATATATATATATATATATATATATATATATATATATATATATATATATATATATATATAAATATAAAACCCCCTCTGCACGTCCCTGAGACAGAGCCATTTCACACCCACACTACCTTTAGAGACGCCCACCCACAATGGCGACATATAACCAGGGGTACAAAGTAACTACAAAAACATTACATTACTGTAACTTGGGGAAATTGTTCTTTTTTAAAGCAGATTTTTAAACCTGTACCTGTAAATGAGTATATTTGCAGTTATTACATCTTAAGTCATGAAGTTACTGAGTGACTGACTATGTAAGTCCCAGTTGTCCCACTCCACAGCTGTTTCTAGTACTCTCTATAGAAATCCATTGGTTGATTGGCCGGAGCTCAGAGAATTAGGAAGATTGAGGCTGAAGACTGAGATTGAGCAACTGTTGCATAAAAGCATGATCTAAAATGCTTCTAAAATTGCATTAAAGGAACCAATCTTCTGAGTATAATTTTTCATGCATACTTTTTTCCCTTTAACTTAGGCCCCGTTTACACGTACACGGATATTTTAAAAAACAAATATCTCCCTCACTCCGTTTTCCGAAATAACATCGTGCACAGAGTATTTTCAAAAAAGTTTACGTTTACATGAACCTGCATAAATACGCGGTCGAGCACCGTCATAACTACGCCAAGCCTCTAGGGGCCAGTGTAGGAAGAAGGAAAACGCTCAACGGCCAACGGGGCGTCAGTTTCAGTAGTTTTGACGCAGCAAGTCGGAGAGTAACAGCAGTGATGACCGCGACATCCTAAAATTTTCACGCTACTCCTCCGGGACAACCACCAGACAGCGGTCTTTGAGTCGTAAGGAGAAGAGGGAAAATTGCTGACCTCTGAGGCCTCATTCGTTTCTCTTCATCGATATGATCCATCAGCTGTGCAAATGCAAACACATGACAAGTGTTTGCGCCAGAAGTAACGCGACTGCTGCTCTGACGCTTCCATGATCATCACTGCAGAAAAATGTTAACACTGGTCACACTTTGGTGTGTCAACTGCCTAAAACGCCGTTCTCTTTACACACAAACGCGAAACAGTAGTTTTTCAGAATCTCCACTTTAGCCAGAGTTTTTAGAAAGATTCGTTTTCAGAGGGAAATTCCCTGTTTGCATGTAAAAGGTGGGTACAAATTAAGGGAAATTTCTCCGTTTTTTTCCATGTACGTGTAAACGGGGCCTTAAGTACAAGGTAGATAGCAGTACTTGGAATTGAGTACAAATTCTCTTTTCATCATTGAACATAAAGTAAAAACCAGGCTATACAACCACTATTAACTGTGTTAGCTTTTAAACAGTCCTTACCAGAGCCTTAATGCCCAAGAGAATGCCTTCAAACAGTCTCCTGATGTCGACATGTTAGCGTCTCTGGGCCTTTCCTTCACACAGCTGCAAGAAAAAAAAAAACCTGATCGTCTCCTTTTGGGCGACAGTTTGTTCTCATCCTCCGGGGACGTGCTTTGCGGGTCGAGCTCTTTGCAGCAGATTAAAAGCGAGCGTCGCTAATGTCACCCGGGCGGCGAATCAATGGGCCCCGCGTCAGGAAATGAACGTTGTGACGGAAGGCGGGCGACCACATCAAGCTCCTGTCAGCCTCTCCCGGCCCTTCGCCTTTTCTCTCTGGCAGCTGCAGCGGACCTAAGGGGGGTCTTGTCAAAAGGACCCGTCGCGAGCGTGAACTGTGGAAAACCCCAGGGGGAGCGTCCCGGAAAAGGCCCGACGGCGCACGGAGACACAGGCAACATCGGCTCAATCAACTGCTGCCACTCCGGTCTGAAGCTGGGAAAGTTTTTCTCATTTCGAGCGAGGTTTTGTCCTCACATGAGAAATCAAAGTGGTCGGAGAGCGAAAACAAGCAGAATGAGGTCAGAAGAGGAATTGGTACATGCATCAGATTCTTTATAGAGACTCTTGCGCCAATTTTAGTGCAAGACTTGGCTACCAACATATTAGTTCTGCAAAACCATTTTCTAGTTCTTACAATGTATTTGCTCTCAAAAAGTAGGTGGACATTAGCTCTGCATTTTAACTCTCCCGACAGCTCGTTACATCCCTCAGGGTTTGGATTTCATTAAACGTCACAATGAATTATTTCTGTACCCAGTTTTGTTCACATGAATTTGAGCTAAATTTGTATTGACCCAGTACAGATAGATTGTTGAGGTCAAAATATGTTAGCTGTGCACTGTAAAAAGCATTTAAATGTTCGATAATAAAGAGGTGCATGTTGACACGCTATTTGTTTTCGTTTTTTTAGCTTTACTGTGACGGCAAATCTCCGCTCTAGTCTCTGGAAGTTTTGAAAACTCATCATGGTGAATAACTGGAACGCTTAGACTGCATCATTTTAGAATTTTGGAACACTGCAAACCATTTAAAATGAGCTATGTCTGTTTTTCATGTTTTTAAGACAGTAAAAATCAAGTACAGCACCATTAACAATGAGGTTGGCTCTATTCAAGAGTTTCTGGCAAATTTCTCTTTCGTGGTTTGAAGGTTTTTGGGAGACTGTGGCCATAGTTTGGTCCCCCTGAATTGGGCAACACATTTTATTGATTTTTCTGTGTCGGAATCAGTAAATGGCAAGTACCTATCTGTAGAAACAGGTTTCCTACAGTGTCTTAAAAAGTCTTAAAAGCATTGAATTTATGAATTTGGAAATAATACCTTGAAAAATTCTTGAATTTTTGTATCTAGGTCATAAAATTTGTGCAGTACGTCACTTCTCTGTATCTCATTTCTCCTCAGAAGTTTATTTGTCAGCCGCCATTATTTGGTTAAATAACTCCTAAATAAAGAGCGGCGGAACCAATAAGTGAGAACGAAGCGCAGCCCGGGTCAAAATCCTCCAAACATGTCACTGAAGATCACGCGCTACAGAACCACAAGAAACAAGCCGAGCAGAAGAGGAAAATCAAAGAAAATCTCTGTAGAACACAAAGTTTGATTAAAGTCGTCATGTTGTTTTTTAACTTTAACATTTCATGCTGCTGAGTCTCTTCTCTACTCAACATATTCCTTTGTTTGAGAACTAAATGAACACAATAATTTAGTTTTTCTTTGCCGGTATTTTTTATGAAATAGGCTGCGAAGTTTTTATATAAATAGTCTTAAAAAAGCTTGAATTTAACTTGAAGAAACCTGTAGGAACCCTGTAGAAATTGCAGTATCTTTAAGATGTGCGTGCTTTCAGTTTAAGGGCCAACACTTCCAGAAAACTCCCCTAAACTTTACCCAGAACCATCTGACTGTGAGGCGAGTACGAAATATTTCATTGCTTTTTGAACCTTTAAACTAAGTAAAGTGGCCCCAACCAGCAGAGCCTACAGCATAAGTATATCTGTGCAGTTTACTTAAATGACAGTGAAATAGACACTGGGCTTCAACAGCTCAATAAAGTGCAGCTCTCCCTTCTCCCTCCCTCATGACTCCCTGTCACCTCTTCAGTGTTCTGTCAATAGAGGCAAGAAAACACAGTATCATAGAAAAGCTCGCTCGAAATAGACCTCTCCATTTTGACAGATGCATTGTGAGCTTTTGAAGCAACTTGGAGAAAAAAAAAAACTTAAATAAATCAAACATTAGGGAAGAATTTTGCAACTGGGAGTGAAGCCTATACAACACATTGAAATATTGACTTGTGTACGTAAAGTATTCAAAGTATGACTAGAATAAAGTACAGTACATATGTGGAAATATGAATATGATCCAACAAGTTTTACTTACTTAGAGTATGATGCAAGCCTCTGTACTTGTTGTATAATATTTTTACTGTCTTCAAAGCCTAAAAAAACAGAACGACTTCATTCATTTTATACTTTTTTCAGTGGTCCAAAGTTATTCCTCACTTATGCATTCAGAATATCCCAATAATTCACTGCGATGAGTTGATAAGTGCTTTTCACAACACCGAGTTATACTTTGATGGTTAAACTAACATCCACCAGCATGCTAACACACACTTCCTGATTATCACACAATAAAACTCCTTCTAATTAGATGCAGACAACACACATCAGACTTATTTCGTCAATACAATGTGTATCCGTACTGGGGTAAGACGCATTTTGCTCAAAAATATGGGAAAAATTGAGTACAGATACAGATATAGATTATTACGCTATTTTCTGAACTATATTATAATGTTGTTTCCTCATCAAAACATTCTCGGAGTTGTGTTTTGTTTCATTCATACCCGTTTAACATAAAAATCCGACAGAAACAGAAAATGGCGCGTTTCAGTTTGTGATACAGGAAGTGCTCCATACACCTTCACTAGAATCATTTGGACAATTTCATCTCTGGAATTGCCCGT
Source organism: Odontamblyopus rebecca (assembly GCA_030686955.1). Taxonomy (NCBI): domain Eukaryota; kingdom Metazoa; phylum Chordata; class Actinopteri; order Gobiiformes; family Gobiidae; genus Odontamblyopus; species Odontamblyopus rebecca. Next base: position 9,292,683 of record CM060674.1, on the reverse strand, counting down.
CTTTACTGAACTAAAGATAAATGGCGGCTGTTCACCTGAAAACTACCACTTCATGACATCACAAGGTGGAACAGAGCATTTTGAGCTTTGGAGATGCAGACAAACTAGTAATAAAGGATTACTTAAACACGTGTGAATGAAACAAAACACGACTCCAGGTCTGTTTTTGAGGACGTAACAACATTGTAACATGACTTAAAGCACATAGGAGTAAATTCTGTGTAAAGTAGGGCTTTTAAACTACAGAAGTAACTACTCTTGTACTGCTGCTGGGCACGTTATCGCTCTTGCTTGTAGAACGCCGTATTTTGATGAAAAGCTCCATTGTTTAATCTAAATTTCTGATTACCTCAATTTTCCACACAACGGATTTAATCACTGTACATTACCAAGCCTATTTTCTCTCATCTTTGCGCATGGAATCTCATAATGACAAATCACAAATGTCATTTTCACACATTTCCAATATCTCCGCAGATATTCGAAGCCGATTAATGAGTTTGCCTTTTTTAAACTAGAGAAAGGTTTATATTAATTGCAATCGTCGTAAACAAGCGAGCTGGAGGGAGTTTTCCAAATTCGTAATTGGAAAACCCGACATCACAGTTTGGGTAACTTTTGAAGATGCATGAGTTCAAAATGCAGAATAGCAAAAGCCTGAGCTGACCTTCACTTTGGAGACAAAAGAAGATGGGAGATGCGATGCTCAGTGACATGTCCCGGAGAATAAAGACACCAACGGCGCTTGGAGGAACTGAAAAGGTTGCGGCCAACTGCTGTGGTCAGCTACAGCAAGGAAACCAACTGGCAAATGTCAGTGGCACCGGTGGGCATGCCTCCTAATCCGGCTGGAACTTAAGGAGACAGAGGCGAGCTTCCTCCTAGCATGAGCGTGCGGTGAAAATCGTCCCTTTGACATTTAAAGCGGAACGATGCCACAGCGCGCTCACAAGTCAAATGTGGATGTCAGTTAATGCTCGTGATTTGGGTTCGGCTAAAGGTAAGAATAGTTCCCGAGGCAGGTTTTTTTGTAACGCTCAGATTGACAGTATTTTGTGAAAAGAAATAAAGAGGATTGCGAAAGTTATGGCATGTCAAGTATTTTGTCTAACACAGATTGTCAAGGATTTGGTTCGTCAGCAAAGGACAGTGGGTTCAGGCAGCATATGCAAAGCAAGACTCCAACACTGAGTGAAACTTAAGCTTTTACCGATAACAGTTACAATGTGTGATAATAATGGTTCACAAGACCTTTTTAACCATGATATAATCAAATCAAAAATATACCTGGAGTTTGCTTTTGCGTCAGTGCATTGTTATTTTTCACTTGTTCATGTTAAGAGTGGAAATACTCGTCGTAAGGAGTATTTTTTTTATTTAATTTTCAACTATTTCATTAGAAACTTTGACAAAGGAAGCCGTCTAGTGGAAACACAAATAGTTTACCTTCAAATAAAAAGCTCTAATCATTCATATAATAATGGCTTTTCTAAAATAAAGTTATAAAATACTGACATTTAAGACTTACATTTGCAAAGGTTGTGCTCCCATTACCAAAGTGCAGTTATTGAAGCTAAAGAATGAATAAGAGAATACTTTTCCATTTGACAATCTTGAATAAGTGAAAATCGATTTTACTTAATACACAGACCTGAGTTTCTGTGTTTCCTTTACTAAACCTCAACCAAAACTCTCTTTATTACAAAGAATTGTATGTCTGTTAGCATCATGTTGACAAATCTATACTGCTGCCCTGCTGTTTTAAAACACATCACTCACTACTATGTACAGATGCCATCAGAAGGCATCAGACACATAATCCGAGTGTTCTCTATGGAGGTGGAAGTACAGCTAAAGTTTCATACATCCATTGTCATAAGTTATAAAATGTCCCATGAAATAACAATGCAAAAGTGTCCAAAGAATAGTGTGAACTAGAATAAAGCTGCTTTCACAAAGTTGTTACAGGAGCCACAGACTTGTTTATAAAAGTTCAGGACACAGGCTCATCCAGTGTGTGATTCATGCAGGACTGTTTTGTTTTAACAAAGTCTTGTGACAAATTGCATTCTCTTTCCTTGTGCTGTCAGCGCACACAGCACAGAACATGGCATCTGCTCGGGTGAGTCACACCACTGCTCCACAAATGGAACCTGCGGAGCACTTTCTCCTGTGCTTTAAAAGGACCAGCCAGTGTCCAAGAAAAAACATTTGACAATCAGTGGTATATTGTGTTCATGTAAATAGAACATAGCCGTATCATTCATTATATTGACACCTATAACTTGCCTGTGAGTGCAGAATGATTCCTCTGTAGTTTCTAGAGGGAATATCAGACTGGTCACCACTCTTTGTGTCTCGCCTCGGGCCAGGTTCAGACACTGCCATCACACAATGGCACCTGTCAAATGAATAAACAAGATGAGTTTCGGCTTTGCTCATTGATATTTGGATTCACTGGTTACTCACATCCATTATAAAGCATTTAAGACGTGTGTATTGTGGATCCCAGGCAACCAAATTTACGTAAAGATATGATTAAGTACGGCACAGTGGTACCACATTATAATAACTATCCTTAAATAACCCAGTGCAACAAAAAGATGTACAAAGATTCATTTGTGTGAAATACAGTCGGCCTCTTAAATAGTCAAATGAGCACTATTGAAGTATGTGGCTGTACTAGTGCAACTTTCACCGAACTATAAACCTGGAGGGAATGACAGACCCTGTGATGTGAAGCCTCCACTCCTCACATAAACAAAGATTCATAACGAACAAATAATTTTAAGTATGATTCAACTACCTAATTAAGGGGCTAGGAGTTCGGGTTTTAATGAAGTAGTTACTAAGCCTGAATCCTTAATTAAATATTTGTTCATTATTAAATGTTACTGGTATAGCTGTTTGTTTGTTTTTCTTGTTACTTTATATGCCAAAGAAGAATCCTTTTTGCAACCAGGACTTTCCAAACCTGTCCCACCTATATCGATACGTGTGCAACCCAACAAAGTATTTGGAGGATAGTTCTTGTCTAATGGCTCAAAATGTCCGTGAATCACTGGCGGAGGATTTCAGATATTTGTCTAATAATGTGCAAATAGTCTCCCTCCATTTGCAAGGCTTATTTTGCATCTGCGTTATTATATTTGCACCTCGCTGTGTGTACTACCTCTTCCAGCAACGCGATTCCTTGGATAACAATATGCGTTCATGATTTCCCAGATTAGTTTCTTCAGCACCAACTTTGCTTTGAAAAGAGTTGCCTGCCATATTCGCTTTTTCTGTTAAAGAAGTAGAAAATCATTAGTAATGTATTTTGTTCTGTTCGGCCTCTTCTCACTGACTCAGCGAGTGTCTTTGGCTCGTACCGGCCCATTCACATAAAAGACAGAGAGAAAAAGCTAATGGGTACAAAAGATACTCCTGGAACTTAATGAGAAACGTTTGAAATATGCCTGGAGAGGAAGAGGACCTGTTCTGCTCCTCTGAGTTTGTCGGCAGAATTCATTATGTGCCCACTGAGCCTTGTATATTCCCTTGTGCCACTTGTTGGGTGATCCAGTCCATTATTATCAGCTTAGATTGGATTAAGCTCTTACACCACAAGCCACTGAACGGGGCTCTTTTGTTTTAGGTGAGGGAAGGAAGTCCCAAACAGCACATTTTTATGCTAAATTTGAATTCCCATCCCTCCTGTTGCTGGGCGCTTGCTTAACCCACTGCACCACAATCCCCATGACCATGACCATGAGTGTCGATTCATTCTGATTGTGCTTCTGCATGTACTGTCACAGCAGCCCTGGAACAGACTAAAAGAGAAGTGATTTAGTATTTGTTTTAGGACAAAAAAATAATACTTCATAGAGAACACATTAGTTTATTTTGGTTGTGGTGGCCCTGGTTGGATTTGGTATTAGCATGCAATCTGGCAGCAGGGGGAATAAGCAGCAACATGGCAGCTGTCAAAGACAATTTTATTGCAGAAATGTTCAGAAAGAGTCTGGTAATGATTTGAAAACTTGAAAACTACAGAATTTCTACCTATAATGTAACCATATGGGGAAAATTTTAATTAAATGTTTTCTGAACCTCAGAGCAAGACATAACCTGGCTCCAGATTGATATGTGTAGCATAGAGTGTAGAGTTCTATACATTCCAGTCATGACGACCGGATTGGTCGAAGCGTCACAACAGCAGGAGTTGAAAAATCTAACTTTTCTTCAATCCAGCTCAAAGAAGAACACAGGCATCTCCCCTGTCCACAAATGCACAGAGCATTTTCCTTGTACACATTTTTCACAAAATAGTCCTGATGTACTGATGCTAAAACAAGCTGAAGTATCTGTCAGTGTCGCCGTTTGTTTTGGTTTGTTTGGGCGCTTCACTTTTGGCTTTTGCATAAACCTCAGTGTGATTGGTTCACCCACGAGTTAACCATACAGCGGGCACACTCCATGATGGATTGTCATGAGTTTGTGAAGTCACAAATACTGCGAGAATCCATCTTGTGTAAGGTTAAACAAGACAACCTTGTAAATAGGATGAATGAAACAATCGTGAATGAAGCTCTAGCTATGTTTTTGAGGAGTTACAGTCAGTGCATGTGACCAGTGGGTCTTGCCCAAGGTTGAAGCTGTGATCAAACTGCCAACCTTCTGATTATAAAATGAGAGCACTACCATCTGAGCAAATGTTGACGATTGCTGTACCCCTTACACGTAAGGACTCGAAGCTAAAATGTTTCCCTTTTAATGCTTGGACGTTCATGCGAAGGCAATTACAGTCATTTCTTTAAAAAGTTTGTGTTGCATTTGAAAGTTTCACAATGCCTCTACATGACTGAACTGCTTCCCTGACTGTTCATTTCCTACCCGTGTCCTTTAGCGGGACATTCCTTTGTGTCCCTCGGCAGGACGCTGGTGCCTTAGCGGGGGCTGACATGACTACATTGTGATTTTCACACCACCTGCGCGTTGCTGTCTTTTCTTCTGTCTGTGTTTTTGCTTTTGTTTTCACCTCTACATCTCCCCCTCACTGCCAAATAAAAGAATACGCCGCTTGTTGCCTTGTTACTCGGTGGCCAGGAAACACGGACTGACTTGTTGGAGCAAACAGAATGCAGATGATTATGGTGTGGGGAGGAATGGAAAGATGGGAAACATGGGGGGTATAACAAGCTCTTTTGCCAACCAAGCAACCGTGAGTGGCATGGAGTGAATGCAACAAGCCAGTTTTCTTTCTTTTTTTTTTTCAGTTTGTCTATCGGAGCGTACAAACACACATTTTGGGACGCCACCCCTGTTCCTTGCCCCTGTCGGTCCAGAGGTGGGTAGTGTTGTTATATTTAAGTTTTTACAGAAATTGTGTTGTTCAGAGGGCTTTACTAGCAGTGTACTTTTGCTCTTTTACTTTTAATAGGGTTAGGTCAACTTCAGGCTAAACCCTTTCAGTCTGTAGAATAACCAAAGTGTTATGTGTTATTTATTTTACATTTTTCAACACTAGAAAATGAACTGACTCCTGGTTGAGTATGCTGACAATTAGAGATATACCGATACCGATACTGGTTTCCAATATCAATGCTGATCCAGCAGAGTAGACAGTATGGTATCCAAAAACTACTATGAAATAAATGTAACTGAGTAATTGGACCAGTATTATCGAACTCAGGTGCGATCTAATACAATGTTAGTGGTTTGAATAGCCGATATAATCGCCAATATTTACGGTAAATCTTCAATTATTTATAAAACTTAGGTTTGGCTCTATTGAATTTTCAGTTGGGTTTATTTAGGTTTATTGTTATTCTGCCTCTTTACGTCATATTTAAAGACAGTAGGTCGGCCTAATGGCGTTTTTGTATGATATTTTAGCCAGTAAAGACCTTACCTTTTAGCAATAAACGCGTGTGTGCCATGGTAATTAATGATATGCTAAATGCCGATAATTCACGCTTCTATTCACAGCTCATTTACATATCAGTGCGTGTCCAGTAACATATATACGGCCATTATAGTCACTTTACAGTCGCTAATAGAAGAGAAAACAGCCTGTTTATGTGTGGGAGCTACAGCAGCTAATCGCTAACCAATGAGAAAGAACCAAAACGAGCTTCATAACCGACACATTTTCCAACACTTACCGCTCACACAGGCTCCTCTCAGATCACAAGTCTGCACTAAGAACTGTCCTTTTAATCCAGACTCACACTGATCATCCTAGTTTGAATCCCGCCCCCTCATATGTCGTGTCCTAAGGCTAGACATTTAGACCGTCTCACCTACCAGTCAAAACTTTGGACTCGCCTTCGCATTCAGTGTTTTTTTCTATATATTTACTACTTTCTACATTAGATATTCAGAAGTGAACGCAACTGGCTAGTTTCTTTCAGGCTGTGTCAGAGGGTGCAGACACACATTTTGAGACACTACCTCCTTTCTTTATCCCCTAGTATCTGTCCGTCACTAACTTATGCTTTTCTTTTCATGATATGCGTGTTCCTGCCATATTCTCTGTCCTCTTTGTATGTACCGTAACATAATTGTTCACAGTGTCTGAGTACAGAGGAGCAATTTAAAGAGCTGTTATAGACTGTGGAGGTTGCATCAGAAAGGGCATCTGACGCAAAACCTAAGCATATTATGCATATCACGACTTTATAATAGGCCAATTTGCAAGATAAGTGTGTTAATATTCAAATGAAGATACAGTTTTAAAATTCAGAAAAAATATGCTTATATGGTGTGTGTGTCATGCAGAGGTGGGTAGAGTAGTAGTCAAAACCTTATTTATCTTTTAAATCATTTGAACAGGTCACACATGCTTTTATCTCCTCTCGTTTAGACTGCTGTAATGTACTTTTCTCTGGTATTAGCCACCACACACTTTACCGCTTATAATTAGTCCAAAATTCTGCTGTGCACCTTTAAACTAGAACCAAAAGACGTGAGCACATTATCCCGATTTTAGCATTGTTGCACTGGCTTTCAGTTTGTTTTAGAGTTGATTTAAAGATTTTATTGTTTGTTTTTAAAGCTTTGAATGGGCTGGTCCCACAATACATCATGGATCTCATCCAAATTTACACCCCTACGCACTTTGAGGTCCGAGGGCACCAGCTCCAGCTCGTGGTGCCTAAGACGAGACTTAAAACCAAGGGGGGGCAGGGCCTTCTCTGTGGCTGGCACTGAGCACTGGAACACTCTCCCTCCCCACTTCTGTACAGCCCCCCTGGAGTGTTTTAAGTCTCATCTCAAAGGGGAACTCCGGCACGTTTGAAGCTAAAGTCCATTGCTAGAGGTGGTTGAATACTGTCAGAAGCCAAAAAATGGCCAGATCAGTGTTGCCTCGGCGGAGATCTCACTGTGGCAGTGAGTCTGTCAAGGTAACAAACTCGCATAGTTATAGGGGTAAGTTCTTAACTTCCACATAAAATGTCAATTTGCTTCATACTGAAGAAGCTTAACACCACTTTAACCCATCTTACAACAGCCACAAGTCTAAGAAACAAAACGCTCTGCCTGGTTCACTCATTAGTGTCTGGAAACGTTATAAAACAACTTTATAAGCAGCCTTAGACTTACCGATTTGATTTCCCACTGCACATGTGAAAGCCCAAAAGACTCGATTGTCGACTCCAGCGGCGGCGACCAGCGAGCGGCTCGAGCCGCCAGAAGCAACAACTGAAGATCGACTATTGACGGTGAAGAAGAATAGAAACTGAAAGTTGTTGAAAGTAAAGGGTTCAGGAATGTATTTTTTTAGCCTTTTCAAAAAATATAATTCACACTTAAATAAAAGGTATTAGAAATTACATCGGCGATCGAATCTTTTGGGCTTTCACATGTGCAGTGGGAAATCAACAAAGGAAAGTCTAAGGCTGCTTATAAAGTTGTTTTATAACGTTTCCAGACACTAATGAGTGAACCAGGCAGAGCGTTTTGTTTGTTAGACTCGTGGCTGTTGTAAGATGGGTTAGAAAGTGGTGTTAAGCCTCTGATGTGCAAATTGCCCTTTTACGTGGAAGTTAAGAACTTGCTTAATTCACTATGCTAGTTTGTTGCCTTGACAGACTTACTGCCACAGCGAGATCATCTCGAAAACACTGATCTGTGCCGTTTTTTGGCTTCTGACAGTATTCAACCACCTCTAGCAACAGACTTTAGCTTCAAACATGTCGGAGTTCCCCTTTAAATTTATCTTACATTTATTAAATTACAACTCAAAAATACCTAGAAAAACATACATACTGTGAGTGGGGTCGCCTCTCCACAGATCTGACCTGTAACATAGTCTGGTTTGGTCTCCATGAAGATCAACATCAGTAAAGTTTGTCTCAGTTTTAAGTCTCTATTACCATACTGTGACACATTCCAGACAAAGCAATAACATCTCCACAGAGAAAAGCACTTGACGGACCCTCGACCAGAAAAGTTACATGATGCCCCTTTAACATTCTCGTCTCCTTGTTTGCGCATTTCTTTCTATGACGCGCGTGTCTGCTTTCTCTCCGACCTCATTGTATGTACCATAACACGAAAGGTTGACATTATTTCTGTTCCCCTTTCTTTTTCGTCTCCCGAGCAACCGCGAGGAAAGAATCTGGGTGATACGCAGTCAAGACTCGCTGTCAAAAGCCCTGGAACATTTGCCACCTTTCACGAGAAAAATCCTAATTGAAAGTCGAAGTCTAGAGGAGCACAAATAAAGTCGGAATGAGAAAGCGGGGTTTGAATACAGATGTGAGAGCTTGGGTTAAATGCTGCTTTAAAAGGTCCTATACTGTGCAACATTGTCTCCTGTGGTCTGTCTACATCGCCAAAGCTCAAAATGCTCTTTTCCACCGTGTGATGTCATGAAGTGGTAGTTTCCATGTGAACAGCTCCTTTTACCTTTTGTTCAGTCATGTCTGAATCATTATAGTGAAAATGTATTGAGTTTAAAGGTGCATTGTGTAACTTTTGTGGTTGCAATTTGTCTGGAATGTTTCACAGTATAGTATTAAACCTTTTCTATTGTCATTGTGACCAAACCAGACAAAGTTACAGGTCAGATCTGCGGAGAGGCGACCCGCTCACAATGACAGTGCTTGTTATTCTATGTATTTTTGACCTATAAAACCACCTGCACTGCAAATTTCATAAAACTAACCAAGATTTATTCTCTTAAATCTCGACAAAAAAATCTTATTTATCTCGTTTTAAAGGATATATACTAAATGACTGCTAAATATGGAAGATTTTTTTCTTATTTAGTTTTTATATCTACGTAGTTAGAATGCACACAAAGCAAGTGAAACAAGATGAAGTAAAATAAGATGGAGTTTTAGGCATTTTGATAGATTTAAATCAGTCGATCTTAGACTGAAATGGCCCAGTATATCTGTACCTTCTGTTTGTAAGATGGAAAGATTAAAAGATTACAATGTTTTGGCAGATACTGCAATTTGTCAATATGTTAGTGGTAGTGATAATTAGCCTTAAAATAAGGAAATACAGAATTTCATTATAATTCATGAAATGAAATAAAGAATAAAACTGTCAGTAACAAGCTTTATATTCTAGTGTTAAGAATTTTTAACTTAATTTATTCTAAAAATGTGTGTTTTATGCTTTATTTTAGGTCATTTAAATCATTGCTTAGAATAAGTGATTTTATTTTGAGATTTATGAAGGCCTGAATATATTTTCTTATTTTAAGTTTTCTTGATAAGTAAATTATCACTTACTGCACTGGCAGATCGTTTCACTTGGTTCTAGAGCATTTTAAATTAAAACAAGTGGATTTCCCTAGTTTTAAGGAGGGCTATTTTTGCAGTGTGTAATTGAATACATGTAAAGTACTGTAGAGCTGTTTATGTCATACTGTGGAACATTCCAGGCAGAGCAATGCCGTATCCATAGACACAAGTAGGGGACGGACCCCCAATCAAAAAGTTACACAGTGCACCTTTAAAAACAGAGTGGCGCCTTACCTTATTACCACATGACATCACAAGGTGGGACAGTTTTCTGCCGGAGAAAAGAACTTATTGTAGACATGCAGGATTGCTCTGCTAAATGTGCTCAACATGTGTGAATGAAACAAACACAACCCCAGGTATGTTTGTAATGAGGAAACAATATAATAACAGAAATCAGAAAATATCGTACGTGATATGGGCCCTTTAATACGGAAGTTCCCCTGTGTGTTGGAAAGAACTTAGTTGGAAAATATATCTTCATAATTTCACAAAGGCGCCTCGGTTGAGCTGAAATCGTGAAGAATGGATTTCGAAAAAGTTTCTCAAATTGTAGACACTTCCAATTCATGACAGGAACAATGAGGGACTGGTTTTGCTGGAGGAAAGAGTATTGAAACATCTATGGAAAGTTTCAGAGCACGCCAGAGACTAAATCTGCTTCTGAAGTCTCATTTTTGGGGCGCTATAAGAGAAGTTGAAACAATGGCCCAGCGACTGTCTCGGTACAGGCAGTATAGCAGTATAAACGGCTTTTATAGCATGCCAAGATTGCATCAGAAAGGGCATCTGATGCAAAACGTAAGTCAAATAACTATTACTAGCATTTTACCACTGTATAGAAGGGATAGGATAATTTGCTATTAAACTTTGTGCTTTATATTTGAGTATAGGTAATGCGAACTATTTCTGAAAACAGGCTATATACCTGAATGGTCTAGGGAGGCAGTAGCTCAGTTGGTGGAGAGTGTACAGCTTGTAATCTAAAAGTTAGCAGTTCAAATCCATCTCCCTCATGTGAATACCATTGTTGTGTCCTTGGGCAAGACACTTTACCCTCCTCAGCCCCAGTGTCTGCATGCAGTGGTGTATGTGTGTGTGAATGGGTGAGTGATTTCTTGATGTAAAGCGCTTTGAGTGCCTTGGAAGTAGAAAAACTATAGGTATAAATGCTGCATGGTTTATGTATTGCTTTTCTAATTTCATGGAGACTACTGGGAATTCCAGGTGCCACAGTGGGGCGCCGGTCACAAAAACTACCATTGTGTCCATAGGCAAAGCACTTCACCCACATTGCTTCGTCTGAAAGTGGAGTGTGCGTGGCTCCCTTGAAAAAGTGATTAGTAATTTCAATGGGACTTTCCTGGTTAAATAAAGGTTAAAAAATATTTTAAAAAGGCACTCAAAGCGCTTTACAACAAGGAGCCACTCACCCATTCACACACCAGTGTATGCTCATAGTAATACATGATTTAAATATGCTAAAAAGATTTTTTAAAGGAGGAAGTATTTGGGTGAGGAGCAGATAAACTGTGGAGAAGCGCTCAGGTAGATGGGAGCGATGTTTGGTTTTCCAACGCTTCTTCCATTTCAACATCTCCTTTCCTTTGTTTCAGCCCTTCGTTTGTAGCACAAAAGACCTACACAGACCTGGACATGTGCGGTTCTATGGTAATGAGAGCTAAAGGTCTTCAATCATGTAATTATATGTGTTTGATTTATGGGCCTGTTCATCACATTTATAATGACTGCTCTCCAGCCGCATTATCATATATGTGTTCAGTGTCCCAGTTGGGCTACTAAAGATTTCAAGAGCTCATTGTCAGTGTGGAATAGCGAGAACGGTCTAACTGAAGCTGATAAGAAAAGTTGATCTCCAATTCTGATATAGATTAATCAAGTTTTGAATTCAAACCATAAACTTAAAGGTCCTATATTACGCTACAGTTTCTCTTGTGAGTCATGTTATAATGCTGTTGTCTCACCAAAAACATACCTAGAGATGTGTTTTGTTTCATTCACACATGTTTGAATAATCCTGTCTACATCTCCAAGGCTGAAATTACTCTGTTCCACCTTGTGATGTCATGAAGTAGAAGTTTTCAAATTAACAGCTACCGTTTACCTTTATTTCAGTAGAAAGTGGCTGAAAATATACAAATGATGCTAGTGAAAGTGTATTGAGTTTAAAAAAACAGAGTACTTCATCATGAGGTGGAACAGTGTGTTTTGTGTTTAAGAGAAGGACTCACCCTAAAAAATACCGTAAAATACCAAATAATCGCCGGTTCGAAATAAACTCCGAGTCTAATGTACGAGCTGGAAGACAGAAGTCGTGCTGCAACAACAGGACGCAGGACTGATGCTCGCGTCGTCTCTAGAACTATAGAAACTGTTCGGATAAATAACTAGGCTTAGTTATTTTGTATAACTACTGCTATATGTCATTATTGTACCGAGGTCATTTGAAGATAAGGACTCTGACTACAGCTGTGAGACTCATATATGCTAAGACAAATGCATGGTATTCCAATCTATCTAATAGCAAACTAACTAAATAGGACAAGAACTACTGATAGGGATGATGTCATGACTTGTTACCCAGATAACACCCGTGCCAAGAGGCCTGGCACCAATGAAGAGGCGCTAAGTCTAAACCATGGTAGCCTCCCACTATAGTTTGTGTATAAAAGTCATTGTATAGGCGTAAATATTGAGTTTCTGCACGGGAATGTTGGCACAAACTCCTTGCACAAGTATGGCTTTCTAATATTTGAATAAGTAAATTATCTGGACTTTATTTCTGTTTCAAGTATATTTTTTATCTAAGCAGAAACTAACGAACACAAGAGGAAAAAGCTGTTTTCCACAACAAAACCAAACTTAAAACCACACGGCTCATTTGCATGAACTATGAGCGCTGAAAAAAAAAACAGTGCTCCTTGTGCCACTGATGCACAGAAACTAAACTTAAAACCACATGGCTCATTTGCGTAAATGCTTTCACATTTGAGGAAACTCCCTGCTCCATGAATATTTTGTTGTAACATTTCAAATGAACTCACCTATGTCTGTATAGAATGTCGCTTAAATTATAGTCATACTGGTTAAAAGAATTTGAGTACCATATTTTCCCACTTTTGAAGAGCAAGATATTTGTGAGGAAGGATTGAATCGCCTGCCCCAAATTGGTCTCAAATAAAAGCCCGGTCTGTTAAGTGATTGAAACAAGCAACTGTTGTTTGTAATAATAATAATAATAATGCCTCAGTTTTATATAGCGTTTTTCAGGACACTCAAAGACGCTTTACAGAGCATTATTCATTCACTCCAGACCCGGTGGTGGTAAACTACTATTGTAGCCACAGCTGCCCTGGGGCAGACTGACGGAAGCGATGCTGCTAATCTGCGCCATCGGCCCCTCCAACCACCACCACCACCATCACTCACGCACATTCCAATTTCATACTAGGCAATGTGGGTGATGTGTCTTGCCTGAAGACACTATGACAGTTTTTGCAACTGGCCCCACTGTGGCACCTGGAATTCCCAGTGGTCTCCCATCCAAGTACTAACCAGGCCCGGCCCTGCTGAGCTTCTGAGCTCTGACGGGATCAGGCTTTGACAAACCGGTATGGCCACGGTTTGGCTGTTATTTGGTATTTTACAAAACACTTTTATAGGATTTGCATGAAACAAACACAACCCCGACTTCCTACTCCTTTTTGAGCATAATTATAATGCAGCACAAAATGTCCATTAATAATCTCATGTTGACACCATAATATTTCAAGTTGCTCAAATAAATGAAACTGAACTGAACTGAACTGAACTCCGTGTTTTTGAGGAGGTTTTGTGTAATACAGGACCTTGAACCACACCACTGTATTCCTGTAGTTCAAAGTACTTATCAGAACTTTCTCAACCTCAACACAGATATATTTTAAATCTATTTCGGCCTAAAACATTGTGCAAAAAGCCTGCAGTTACAAACCCAACTCCAAGCACCAGAGGTCAGTTGAATGATTACAATATGGTGAACCACTTGCATGTAAACCATATATTGATCGAATAAAACCACAAAAATAAACACGATCTAAGCACTATAAAGCACGTATAATGGAGTGACATTTTTCAAAGTGAACCCTCTTGACCGTGTTGAGTCTGGTGCATATTTAAACGCGTCTGCTGTGTAGTACCGCCACAATCCACAATGTAATCTGACAGCCGTCTTTTGTGGGAGTTTTGCAGGTGCAGATTTGAGTATGAGCTGACACCACCGCTCTGCCGCACACACACACACACTCATACGCGAGGGCCGTCATTAGGATTCGAATCAGGGCCCGTCTGACTCCACACTCCTGAAAGAACAGGCCTTGTCTGAGTCCTCTGCGCAAACTGTGGGGAAATGGCTGCCAATGACCCCAGGAATTCTTTGAGCTCTGGTCGCCTTCTCATCTACTCACCCATTCTGTTTAGAAGATACACTTTATACACTAGAAGCTTCGGCGCAATCCGGACCTAGATGCCTGTCATGATGTGGTTTATTTTGAGGAGAAATGGAAAAAAAATCCATCCGGCGTCCTTCACGATCATTTTAAAGGTCCTCTATTACATCAAATTGATTCTTGTGACCTTTAAGATGTGTTAGAACATTGTTACCTCCTCAAAAACATACCCGGAGTTGTGTTTTGTTTCATTCACACATGTTTGAGTAATGCTTTATTATTAGTCTGTCTACATCTCCAAAGCTCAAAATGTTCTTTTTCACTTTGTGATGTCATATGAAGCGGTAGTTTTCAAGTTAACAGCTACGTTTTACCTTTTGTTCAGTAGAAATAGGTAAATCCAGGTCTTAAATCATCCAAATGATTCTAGTGAAGGTGTACAGAGTTTAAAAACGCAGTGGAGCACTTTCTGTATTACCGCATGACATCACAAGGAGGAACGGAGTGTTTTCAGTCTGAGAGAAGAACTCTAAGAAGCCTAAATATCAAGAGTTTGTGAATGAACATGTGAATGAAACAAAGCTTTTTCTGTGAGGAGGAAACAATATAACAGAAATCAGAAAATAGCGTAATATGGGTCCTTTAAAGCCAAAGTTGGAAACAAAGCACCTCAAAACATCTATGTAAACGTAGGTAGGATGTGCAAACTCAACCCTAAGGACCTTCTTGAAATGAAAAAAGAGTATTTGACTATGGTACGATATTAATGGAAAGACGTCCAATTGGCATAAAAGAGCAATTGGATGCATTTATCGCATTTTTAAGTGCTGCACATCAGTCAGTATGATCAAAAGAAATGACTGACTTCAGTCGGTTGAAGGTCATTTGTCTCCCCTGCGTGAATTGTGGGGAAATGGCTGCCAGTGACTCCAGGACTTCTTTGAAATGTGTTCCCAATCTCAACTATTTGCTCATTCTGTTCAGAAGATACACCACAAGCTTTGTCACACCAACAGGACTTCACAAAACGGACAAAACGCCTGTCACGAAAAAAAATCCAGCTATTGTCTCGAGTTAGTTCATCCAGAAACACAATTTTAGCCAATAACTGAATGTCTTTTATAGGGAAATCGATTTTTTTCTATAGGAGAAAACTAAAGTACCTCAAAAGACCTATGGAGAACATGCAAACTCAACCTTAAGGACCTTTTCGATATCAAAAAGTGTCTAATACTGCACCACACCACCATAGTCACTTTAAAGCACTGCGTAACATTTCTAATAGAAGGTCCACCATCTGATGTTTCCATGGAAATTATTGCTTTGTCTAGAATGTTCCACAGTTTTAAATTAAACCAGTCCTTGTCAAATTTCCGTACTAGAATAAAGTGTAATTGCACATCCACTCCAGTAGTTGGCAGTGATCTCATTGTCAGAGTGTGCGTAGGGAGTATTAGCTGTAGTGTCGGGTGTTTTGCACCAGGCAAACACACAAACACACAGTGTGGAGGGGCTCTAAATGTTTTCTTCTTCCTAGGGGGAGGTGTGACAGAAAATAACTGAGAAGCACTGGATTAAACCGACCAATAGTGAAGGAGACAAGCAGGTTACAGCACTACGCTACAATACAGTTCAGATCTGTGGAGAGGCGTCCCTATTCGCAGAAGGAAGTCATGTATTGTATGTATTTTTGAGCAATATAAATACCCGTAAACTTGTACGACTCGCTGCATTATTGTGTGATGAAGAAAAACCAAAAACGAAATCAAATACATATGACGAAAAAAGAAAAATAGAACACCTGCAAAGAATACATGCTATACAGATACGTTTAATGTCACACCATGTCAAACATTTGACACAAAGACATCTCCATGAGCAAATCCTCTATCAGGAAAGTTCCGCAGTCCACCTTTAAAGCTTCAGATTAAAATACACAAGCAATGCACACAATTTTGCAATATTTTAAGTGTTGTAAAATAGTCTGTATAATCAAACAGACCTCACACAATCTGTTTAAGATCATTCGTCTTTGTGCAAACTGTGGAGAAAAAACTGTTATGTGTTGACCCATTTTGTTTATAACACCAAATAACATACTGTACATTATAAGGTTTGTCACACCAACTTGGTGTTAGTCCGTCCAAAGTACAACTGATTGAGTGTCTTTTATGGGAAAGTCAGATCCACATTTCAAAAACCAAAAAATACATCTTAAAAGATCTATGCAAACACAGATAGACCATGCAAATTTAACCGCAAAGACCTTCCTGATCTGAAAAAAAGTCTGCCATACTAATTGAAAGGTTTCTAATTAAAATAAATGAGCAATGCACAAATTTGGCACAATTTAAGTGCAGGAAAAGTCAGTATGATTAAAAGAACTGGCTGTACAGACTGTTTTAGATTATTTTAAAGGGCATGTACGCGACTTCTCTTTCTTTTAGTTCAGAAAAACCCTAATGACATTGAATGATACGGCCATTGCATCCTAAATTATGGTGTTATTGGAGGTCACGGTGAACCAGGACGAGAAAGTTGCCAGAGAATATCCAATCACATGGAAAGAACTGCCAGTGACTATTCCAGATAATTTCCCTAACATGGTTCAACATCAGCGCGAGACTAAATGACTAAGTGGGCGGGGCGAAAAATTAATCCAGTCGTAGCGCGTCTCAACCTAGTCTTTTATGGGTAAATCAGATCTACATATTTCCATCAAAGGGTGAAACGAAGTAGCTTAAAGACCTATGCAGACGCAGGTAGAGCATGCAAATTCAACCCTAAGGACCTTTTGAAATCAAAGAGTCTAATACCCCACCGTGATACCATGGTAATTGAAATACTTCCAATTAAAATGAATCAGGAATGCATAAAAATGATCAAATTAGTTCAAATTAGTCGTTATGATGAAAAGCATTGACTTTTTTTTAGATCATTGTAAAGAGCATGTGCCTCTCTGCATATTTAGGCTGTGTTCTTATTGCAAAATGAAAACACTTGTGATGTCATGTGGTAATACAGGAAGTGCTCCACAGTTTTTAAACTCCACACACCTTCACTAAAATCATTTGGATCATTTCAGTCCTAGAATCAGAGGTCTGCAGGGGTCTGATTTTGACAAACTGCCCCGGCTCGTACCCGTCATATCTCGCACCCGATCCAACCCGCTATAAACACACACCAACACCTGAACTGCACCTGAATGAAAATCAGTCCGGGAGCCAAAAAAGAGCCACAACTTTGTCCTCTCCACTTGCTAATTTTCTCTTCAGCTCCACAGGAGTCATTTTGAACCTCAGGACATCACATACGTGGTTTGAAAATGAAAGTGGCAGAGATTTGTGATCTGTGAAACCGGATATGTGATTGCTAATGTTATGCTTTTATGTAAATGTCAATGTTGTATGCCATGATTGTGTTTTATTGTGCTTGTCAATGACAGTTTGTCTATTGTGTGAAGTTGTCTTAAGTTATTTCTATCTCTTTGACCTACCAGGGACTACAAATGTAAAGTCGCCTTTGGGCTAATTCTGGTATTTAGTATTTGTTCATGAATATGCATTGTCCCTTTAAAAAAAAAAAAAAAAAATTCTGGGTGCGTGCAGGCAAAAACATATGTATTTTACATTTAATCATCTTGTAAAAACAATGGTATTTTTGCATTTCTCTAAAATACAGCCCCTTTTTTTGTAAACCGCAGATTAGACCCGCGCTCTCCTGCGTCCCATCCGAACCGAATCCGCATCCGACACAGCACATTTTTCACTCGTTTCATTAAAATTTGTGGTTGGGTATCTGCGGGTACCTGAATCCGTGCAGGACTCTGCCTGGAATTGCCCATCTCTACTGAGCAAAAGGTGGTGTAGAGCAGTTTGAACTTTGAAGATGTAGACTGTCTAATAATAAAGAGTTACTCAAACGTGAATGAAACGAAACACAACTCCAGGTCTGTTTTTGAAGAGGTAACTGCATTTTAACATGACTTAAAGCTCACAGGAATCAATTTTGCGTAATATCGTACCTTTAATCTAATCCATAAGATATTGATTCACAGACAATCCTAACTATAGTATTTGTTTCTTCGAATATAAGAAACAAACAGCTTCAAGATTGTCCATTCTGACTTTCCGTAGCATATCGCAATCTCTTCAAATAATAAGGCGCACTCCATTGAACTCTACCGCCGTCTCCGTATGTTTGAGAGACGCCCGTTTTCATGATAAACCCTCAGTAACATTGATTATTCAGACAGATGCCTGAGATTGTCCTTGAAGAATGACTGTCGGTGCTGTGCTAGCAGTCAGTGTCACCGTGCACCAACTCATAATTTTGCCTGCGCGCAAAATTGCATCTGCAAGCATGACAACACTCTCACCACGCTGTATATCAATGAGGATTAAGACAATTTATACACGGAGAGGTTCGGGAGCACCGCTGTATCTTGGAAAATCCATTGGGGAAAAAAAAAGAACATTGATAAAAACCTGTTACAGTGAATTATACCGACCCTTTCGCGAGACAAGTTCTAAGATGCAACTCAGCAAGATTGTAATTCCGCCAGGATAATGTATTTAACCCTCGGGGGAGCAGGAGAGCTAGATAGGCTAAATTAGTGTAATCGGAGTGAATGGGGCTTGGTGAATATGTAGGTTTCAGGGGCTGGGTGATGGTGTCCTCCTGCAGACTCGTGAGATACAAAGAGCCTGGGACCATCTGGATCGATACAGCCAATCCTTCGTGATTAGGTCATCCATTAGTTCACTTGATCTTTCGACCCAGCGTGCGCCGCATCCGATGAAAATGTAATCGCTCAATACAGGGCGCCTGATTAGTCGGAATAGGTTGGGTTCACGTGATGTCGCAGTGTTCTCGAATGCCCATATTTTGAAATCATGAAGGGGGCAGGTTAGGGTTCTTTAGTGGGATTTGCGGGTTAAAGGTTCTGTTACGTGACATTGACTCCTGTGAGCGTTTACCCGTGTTATTTTGGGTTCATGTGACATCACAACATTTTAGACTCCCTATAGGTTAAACGGCCATATTACGCTATTTCTTATGTTGTTACCTGGTTTTCAGACTCTAGAATGTGGTGAAGTCATACTCAGATGGGATCAAGAGCCAGTTTTTCCAATTAATTATAGTGCACTTTACCAAGAAATATCAGAAGAGTAAATTCCCGAATATGGAACCTGATCATTTCTATTACTGACTAGATCCAAGACCATGTTATATTACAACAGAAATCTGCAGTTGAACAATATTCGTTTTAGTTGCCCCCATCTGTATTAAATAATATTGGTATAGAATTCTGTGATGTCATCTGAAACCCACCAGAATTGTGTTTTGTTTCATTCACACATATTTGAGCAGCAGTTTATTATTAGTCTAGTTTAGTTTATTTAGTCTTTTTTGGAACCCTTTGTAATCGTGCTTGAGAACGGCACGTTTCTTGACTAACACCTTTGTCTTCAACCCTATCACATATGATAGCCGGCAGCAGGTGTGGCTCAAAATGGCTGTCATTTCAAATAGCGGTTAGATTTAGAATAGATTTTAAACTGAGCGGTTAACCAATTTTAACCGGTTAACAAGGATCGGTGGTTGGTCATGTTTTTTGTTTTTTTTGTTTTTGCTTTAGTGCAGTGTTTCCTGCAGTGCTTTATTGGTGGTTTTCAACATTCTAAAATCTGATGATGTCATACGCTCAGACGGGGGCAAGAGACAGATTTCCCTATTAACAACATTGTACTTTGCCATGAAATATCCTAAAAGTTTATTTACAAATCTTTAATGTAATCTTTTCTATTGGTGACTATTTTACAACAAAAACCTACATTTTAACTGGATTTATTTTAGCTGCCCCCCATCTGTATTAAATATTATTGCCCTATAGAATGTTGTGATGTCACCTGAAACCCAGCAATAGTTAGGACGGTCGCCTTGACAACGTCCATCTGAGCCACGTGAATCCTCGCCAAACTACACTCGTTGCACCCCGGTCCTCACTTTCAGTTGGCATTATATCTCTGCCTTGTACTGTATAAAAACACTGTGGAGCATTTCATGTGTTACCTGTATTTCACATAGTGAAATTGACAGTTTATGACATTCAAAAGGTTTTTTGGTTTAAATTAATCACTATGGCATTGGTTCTAACGGCAATTTTGAAACCATATTCTGCAAAGTTGTCTCTTGTGAGCTTTAAACCATGTTATAATGTTTCCTCCTTAAAAACATACCAGGAATTATGTTTTATTTCATTCACACAACCTTTTATTATTAGTGTCTCTGCGTCTCCAAAGCTCACAATGCTCTGTTCCACCTTGGACCAACCTTCTACCTTTTGTTCAGTAGAGATGGAGCACTCCCTGTATTACCACAACATCACAAGGTGGAACAGAGAATGGAAGAAAAACTAAACACGAAAAGTTTGTGCGTTAAACCTTTGTGAATGAAACCAAACCAAACCCCGACTATTTTGTAGCTTGTGATGAGGAAACAACATTATAACATGGATCAGATTTACAATATTGGGAGGTCACGTGAACCCAGCCTATGAGCGAATTGGAGATGCCGCACATGCTAATAAGTGTGTGTATTTGGTATGTCAGTGGCGGTGCTCCGTGCGATGTCCATCAGCTCCTCCTTGGCCTCGTCCCTTGAACTTGAAGGCAGCGTTTGCGGCTCTGATCTCTGGCTCTCCACTCCGACTGAAGTGCATGTAGAGCCGTGCCCTCACTCAAACTCCCCTCCTGAGTCTGTGCAAGGAACTAAATCAATCCTACAAGTGACCTAACAATACTCTAAGGTACTATGGCTTGTGCACATGTGTAGTTGTGCAACAGTCTTTTTTCAGCTTCCTGTTCCACTTTTGCTAAAATCTATATTTAAATATCAGACAGCAGACATCAAATTACAGATGGATAATCACAGAACGTGTGTGTAAAGGTGCACTGTGTAACTTTCTGGTTGGGGGTCTGTCACCTGCTTGTTTTTATGGAACGTTCCACAGTGTAACATTACCTTACACCTTATGACATTACCTTGCTCTACCTTACATTTTTTCAGTTACATGTGGTTTTATAGCTCAAAAATACCTAGAAAAACAGACATTCTGACTATAAGCGGGGTTGTCTCTCCACAGATCTGACCTGTAACTTGGTCTGGTTTGGTCTCCATGAAGACATACGTTCTAGGTACAGAAACAACACGTCCATGGAGAAAACAAAATGCTAATGGACTGGTTTGTGTACATGGGGCTGTTGTACTAACCACAAAAAAATCAATCACTGTGGTACTAAGAGACTCACTGCGGTGCATGTTGGGCCACCGCCACCACCGCACGTGACCGTTCTGCTATTGTACTGTGAGCTAATTCATGTTTATGTGGTTCTGAGCAAATGGGTTCAAATACCGGGGCCATAGACAGTAAAACGAATATAAACTGTCAATGATCGGGACCTGACCTGAACCCACGCACATTAAAACTCACGTGTTGCGCTCCACTGCAGCGGCCGTAGTATCTGCAGAGGTGCACCTTGTTCTGTTTGCATAATGAATCACCCTTGGTTTTGCTATTTACGCTCAAGTGCACTGTTTGGGACCTGTCTTTAATGACCCACGCACTCACAGGATTTACCGGACAGAGAAGCTTTCAGTGGAGTTTGGGATTAAAACTCCTGGTTCATGGAGCGAGGAGCACCTGACGCAGCGTGGACGAGGTCTGGATGTGTCCGTCCAGGTGAGGAGCTTTGTCTTTGCGTGTGTGATTCTTGACCTGTCTCGTTCACGCTGGAGCATCGTTTGTGTGGTTTCGATGCAGAACTATGAAACTACAGTATTCATGTCTGCTCCGTGTGCACAGGGAACCATGCTCCTTTTTCTTGCCTCTCGCTGTTTTCATTTGGTAACACATGCAAATCCAAAAGTCCTGCGCTCTTGTTTGTTCATCAGAGCTACAGAACATGCTTTAGGCGAGGCTATGATGGGACCCGACTCACCTGAACTCGCTTTACCTCTTCTCATTGAGTTATCCGACTCGCTCGAACCCTAACCGTGACAGCCCTATGTGTACATATGTGTAATGTCTAAACAGGAGTCGTATTCAGCTTTGAAAATCCCATATTTTGCCTGAGAAATATTTACAGGTTGTGGTGGTTTGACTTCAGAAATCTACTCATTCTTTACTCACATTATCTGTTTGCATCATTGTTAGTAACAGAGCTGAACAGCAGTTTGTCCCTCTGCCCATGTAACACCATCACCAGCCGAACGTATCAGGGACCTAACCCAAGTATTCTGTGCAATGTGCAATACGCATTTGCTAATAACATGTTTCCATAAGACCAAAAATAAAAATTCCCCATGGAGCTCCAGGGAGACATGTTTTTATTTCTGGAAGGTTATTGAGTGTGGCATTAAACATGTTGATTTGTTGCATTTATTCAAATACTGGTAAAAAAAATAGCTGACATATGTTTATTGTCATACTGTGGAACATTACACGCAAGGCAATAACATCTCCACAGGAAAACAACGTGACAGGCCCCCTCAAGAAAAGTTACATAGTGTACCTTTAAGTACACCCTGAATCGCACACAGGAGATTTATAGGGTTGTACAGTTTAGGAAATGCCTATAAATAATTTGAAGTACTTGCTTTGGAGAATCCCACCTTTGAAAAGAATAATGTGCTTTTGTCTGAAAACAGTGATAAATGGACACATCCATATGGATCAGTGACAGCTTGTCTCAATGCCGGAAGTAAATTTCCTATTCAGTTTTTTTGTAGACTTTCTGAAAAAAAAAAAAAGACCACAAGACCTATAATTTAATTTAAAATTCTATATCTGAATCTTCATAAACGTGCTTGTATTTTAAACACGCTTTTTTGGACTCTGAAAGTAAATTCATGGAAATTTTACTTTCAGCACTGGAGCCAACTTCAAAGTGGACAGGACTGCTGAGCTCCAAAGTATTCTTTTTTACCTCCAAAGACTCATAAGATCATTTAAGGTCAGTGACCAATGCTAGATGTGCATTACTTCTGTCAACTCCTACTCTGAAGGGTAGGTTAACTTGAAATAGAACATTGGAAACACAGTATAACATAACAATAATCTCAGGTTAAAACCACACATAACAAACTGAAATTTACAGTAATCCACTGTGAAGGGCCCATTATCGTTATTTTCGGATCTATGTTATAACGTTGTTTGCTCATCACAAACATAGAGTTTTGTTTTGTAAGGTAAAAAGGTAAAAGGAGCTGTTAACATGAAAATTACCGCTTCATGACATCAGGGCATTTTGAACTTTGTTGATACAGACAGATTAATAATAAACTCAAAGGTGTGAATGAAACAAAACACAACTTCAGGTATTTTTTGAGGAGGTAACAACATTCTAACATGGCTAAATTCTCCCAATAGTTAGATTTGCATAATATAGGACCTTTAACAATCATTCCCTAATCATGTGAGTAGCTCTTGGATAATAGACACAAATGTACTTTTGAAAATGGTCCTGCTCATGTGGACACAGTGTGGCTGAGTGATTACAGCTGGAGAGGGGGTCAGAGATGAATTAGGAGTGCTAAATGGAATTGCCTTGGAAGATAAATCAGGTCCAGTGTTGACGTGGTGGTGTGAGAAAGGTCAGCACACTTTGAATCATCGCCATGTTTGATCCAGCAGAGCAAGTCAAAGCCCTCAGAATGAATTCACTTTTCATAAACCCAATTTCTTTTCATGAGAAAAAAACAAAAAACTGTGCACTATGTAACTCTTTGGGTGAAAGTTCTGCCACCTGCTTATCTACATTGGCTTTTTTTTGCCTGGAATGTTCCACAATATGGTATTACACATTGTCTGTCTCCATGGAGACAAGCAGATGACGCCACCAAGCGAAGTTTTAGGTCAGATTGGAAGGGGTGACAGAGAGGCGATTTACAGTTGAGCAATTAAAACAAAGACAGTTAAGTTTAATGCCATATGTGGAACATTCTGAGCTGAGTAATAACATATCCATGGTTCAAGTAGGTTGCAGAGCCCCCATCAGAAAAGTGACATAGTGCAGCTTTAAATCTGAATTAGGGCTGCACATGATGGCCCAAGCGAATTGAGATGCAATATGAGCTGGTCCAGTTGACTTAAGATATTTTATTCTGCAACAAATAAAATATATTGTTTCTTTTAGTTTAGAGCGGCCTTGTTCTGAAACTGATGGGAGTCTTGGATTAGTTCATCAATTCAGATTTCCTTCTTCTCTCAAAAGTTAATGGAGTTGTTTATAATGTTCAGCCTGAACAGAATTTTTCTTTTTAAACATATGGGGAAGGAGAAAGAAGAAAAATGTGCAGAACGCCCCCTCTGTTTGTGGTTATCCTAAATGGGCTTTCAACAAAACTAAGAGAGTGAAGAAACAAGAAAACACAGAACCAGAACCCAGGAGTAGGGGTGTAACTATTCCTTATCTTACTGGGGTTTCTGAGAAACTCCAGAGGATCTTCAGACAACATGATATTCCCGTCTACTTCAAACCCACAAACACTTTAAGACAAAAACTGGTCCACCCTAAGGACAAAACTCCGAGCCACAAACAAAGCGATGTTGTTTACTCTATTCAGTGTAGTGAAGAGTGCAGTGAGCGTTACACTGGAGAAACAAAACAGCCATTACACAAAAGGAAGTACCAGCACAGACGAGAAAGCCAGAGTGGACCCCAATCTGCGGTACCTCTCCACCTAAAAGCCACGGGCCACTCCTTTGAGGGCAGTGAGGTGCAGATCTTAGCCAGAGAGAAGAATTGGTTTGAACGTGGAGTTAAAGAAGCATCTTTGTTAAAAAAGAGAACCCTTCTTTAAACAGAAATGGAGGACTCAGGCACCATCTGTCTCCATCTATAACTCCATTCTCAAACCTAAATCAAAACAAATTAAGAAAACAATAGGTGTAGCCAGGTCAGGTCCAGAGGTGTGAATAGCCCTGTATGAGTATACTAATCTGACCCCACCCCAAGTCTATTTCAATAGGGTGAGTTGATAACAGAAACTGTAAACAAATAGGGTGAGTTTCTAAGTAATTTGGAGTAACTCCTCCCTCTTGCAGGCAGATATAAGTCAGTGTCCTCCAGCGTCTGATCAGAACTGAAAAAGCAGCTTGGATGAGCGGCGAAACGTCTTCTATCAAAACTTTGGTCCAGTCGACAAATTGAACTCTACCCGTTGCCATTTAAACACATGGCAAATCTAATCTGGGTCAGACCAAGTTCTGTCATTGTGTCCTTAGGCAAGACACTTCACCCACCTTGCCTAGTATGAAAGCGGTGAATGATTGGTGATAGGGTTGAGCAGTATCCAAATTTTGATACCATTAAACTGTTTCAGCATTTTAACGGGGTATACAGTATTACTGTGACTAATTAAGAATTTTGTAGCTGCACCTAAACCATTCAGAAACAGAAGAGCAGCATTATATTCGAAGATGAGGCACAAGTTCTGATCCAACCAAACTTTGCAGTGCGTTTGATCGCATCAGCATCAGGGCACAAGCTGCTTTTATCAGTGCTTATACTATATGCAAATGAGCCATGCAGTTTTAAGTTTTGTTTCTGTAAAATGTAAACAAATGTGCGCAAAGCTGCATTATTATTATTATTAACAGTCTATAATGAGTAGAGTACTGGAAATGTAGAGCAGGAGGGACCAATCACAGCCCTTATTGTCAGCATCATAAATTGGGCTTTACGGTCTCATCCGTGAAAGTCTGACTTCGCCCTCAAGCGGGAACTTTCTCCTCTTCAGCGCCTCGTCCCCTCTTGACTCTCTGCGTTCAATAAAACGTCTCCATCACAAACTTTTCGGGTCATCGTCACACACGAAGTGTCAGTCGGGTTTTTTTCTTCTTCCTGGCTGCGTGTGGATGGAAATCTCTGTGAGTAACAGTGTTTGAAGAGGAGAGAGAGCGGAGGGGAGAAAGTCCACGCTGTGGTTTTAGGTCCTTATGCAGATTTTTTTTAATGTTATGAAACTGATACCATTGCTACTTTTTGGACTGGCAGTTTCACTTTTGTCAGTCTGCCACCGGGCTGAGGTGACCACTACAGTGAATAAATAATGATTACAGTGTAGTGTTTCGAGAGGCTTGGACAATCTTGTAAAGCACATTACAAGTACAAGTCATTATTACGCATTCCAATAGTTGTCCAAAAATGTCCCAATACATTTTTTCCCCAAATTGTGCAGACGTACTTCAAACAAGACAACTATTTCTACATTTCACTGCACTTCTCCACATATCTGCTGTCTCTTCTTGTCTGTGTGACCGCCGTTGCCTCTGCCCATCATAGCTCTTGTGATGATGTCCCTCGCGTGCTAACCCGTGTTTTGACAGCTTTATATCACCCGGCACCGAGACATGTTTTCTTTTAAATGTCCACCAGGGAAATCAATACCTTGTTTGGAGCTGAAATTGGCCCGTCGATGCCACAATCATCTGTTTTCAATGACAGTGAATGGCAGCTATTGGAATTATAATGTCAACTGTCATTTAGCGGGTTAGCCATGGCGCCGCAATTAACATAGGGGATCAATGGAAGCACTTACTGTCATGCTAAAGGTAATGGTGCACATATGAGTGTACGGGAAGGGATAATTTTCACACATTCAAGCTTTTGTGTAAGTCCACTTAAAATATTTTTTGCTTCACTTAGTCTGTCATATTCTATAAAGTAAAAGGTTAATTTAATGTTGGAATACTCTGCCATACACTTGATTACATTAAGTCCATTTGTAGTTCTGTTGCTGTGGTTTGTTTTGGCCGTTACGCCTGGCTGTGCTCTTTCAGTTCAATCTACAAATGTGCTCAAGAATAAGGGAGAGCTGAAATGAGTGGCTTTTTGTTTTGTCATAAAAGTTTGGAAAGTTTGGCCTTTACCACTGAAGTGAAAAGTTTATGTCCTGAACTTTGAAGGGCAACATAGTGCAAAATGGTATGCATATATTGTGCTTGTGTCTGTTGTACAGTTATAATCTATAGCACCCGTGGATCTTTATTTTTAAATTGCAATATTCATCTGAAACAACTTAATTAAAAAAACAAGTCTGCGTTAGAAAACTGCAGAGCCCATTAGGGATGTAACAGTAACAATATTGTGATATCCTGGGCCATCATAATATATCAAATTACAAGTTTCTTTGCTTAAATTTGTTGTTAGGATGGAACAATAGGTTAAAGAAATAGAGGGAACTACATATGCAAGAATTCTTTACTCTGTTTCAGTCCAATTTACACGATGAAATAAGTCATTAACCACTTTTAAATCCTGACTCTTTGGTTTATGACAGAACCAAAAGCTTGTCAAAGCATTTTTAAAGGAAAAAGTAGTATATTTACAATGTTGTTAGCCTCGTAATAAATACCGTACAGTGAAAGGCAGATAATGAAAATATCATACAGAAATTTGGATTTCATTACATCTCTAGTGGCCAATAGAAGCTGATGTCGCTATAAATGTCCATCACAAAGAGCTGTGCAGCTATCAGAACCTCCAATGGATGGCTGCACAAGTTGCTGAATTTTTTTTCATTGGTATCAAAATGACAGTTCTACACTGTTGAATCCTATGGTTATCGCCTGTTAAGAAAATACCATTTTAAAACAAAGTACATACTGAGCAGGGTCGTGTTCCAGTGGTGAAAATGAAGGTGGACTGCAGCAATGATGTCTTGAATACAGGAGTATAAAGATGACTCAGACATGTATGAATCACTCTAAATAAAACTTCAAAAGGATAAATGAGAAGGGGAGAACAACTATAACATAGTCTTCGTTTCATACATAAGATATAACGCTCCATTCTTCAGAACCATTCATGAACACAATGATCTTCTTGCACATGTCTTATTGTATCACCTCATGGTCCCAGGCCTCCTCAACCACATGGAAAACTCTCTACAAATTGACCTTCATTACACAAATTGAACTTCAAGTCCTTCATCAGACTTGAAGTCCCAAACATTGCGCCATTCAATTTCACATTGGGAGCATTGAAACACTTTGTTTAATCCAATCATTTTGGTACTGCACCTGGCTCATGTGCGCACATTCTTTCTTCTTTTACATTATACAAATTGACCCTTAAGGTCCCTGACAAAAAGCCCAAGCACTGGCACCACAGTGAAATTTTAAAGAAACAGGAAGAAGAAACATTTTAACAATTTTAATAATTCAAAATTTGCCAAGACCATAAACTGTACACACAGAATTACTACAAGAGCTGCTACTAGTGGTAATTGTGTTGTCCCACCCGACAACAATCCTCTTTTTCTGCAAAAGTGGAATTTCTTACAACCTGATTTAAAATAGGAAAAAACAAATTTAAAAGTAAATTCAAATTATTTTGTTTCCAACCAAAAACTCTCACTGAAACGGCAATAATGCCCTAAAGTTCTCATCTGTATGTAGCCAATGTGTCTTGTCTGTTTTTGTGCATGTAGCTTATATTTTTTCTATGGACAGGTGTCGAAAACTAGAACTTGTGCTTAAACATTCAAAGCAATGCATCTGGCTTGTCTCATGTGATTGTGATGTCCATAATAAACATAAATAAATAGTTCATTTTGCAGAATAGGTCTACTTTAAGGCTTTTATTTGTCTGGGATCCAGAATACACCCTTCTCCAACAGCTTACAAAGATATGAGTCTGTTCACTGTTGAATCTCCCTGAGGCCAGTTGGATGTGAGTTCATAAAAACAAAAAAGAAAGACCAAAAATACACACTGGAGACTGAAAGACACTGGGGATTTCTGCAGAATCAACGAATGAAGCACTACACTCTGTTAATCGGAGGTGAGAGACACCAATGAGCTCCTTTGCTTTACATGCTTCACTTCTCGATCCCGTTTGGCGTGGTGACCAGTCTGATATCAAAAATCCAGGGATGTCATTGTGGATTTAGCAGGCGAGGCTTTTTGTAATAGTAAAAAGTGTCATACAAAAGTTCAAGGGAGCATACCGTACTACTTCATACTTAGTTCTGTCAAAAAGAAGATTTGCACTCTGCTCTTCACTCTTTGGGAGGGGGTAGAAAAGCAAGATTTCAATATTTCCAAACGCTCCTTCCCATTTTTATCTGCCCATTAATCTGTTCAAATAAGAATCCTGTATTGAGTCCTCTTTTCAACCCCTTTCCCCACCAAACAAGCATTGGGCCCCTAAAATCTTTTCTTTAAAATGTTTGTATCTTCCACTTTAAGAGAGAATTCAGTGCCAGATTCACAAAGCGTTTTTAAGCAGCTGAATTCCTCCTTAACAGTTGCAAGGTGAATTGTCCCATACTACCGCAAGTAGTACTTTTTACTGCATGTTTTTGAACTCTACCTTGATCAAGCAAATGTAGTGTGTCCTTTTGAGGGTCTGAGCCTGAACAAAGGTCTGGAGGGTCATTCAAACCTGTTCTAAACGCAAATATTTGAATGACTCACTTTTTTGACCACCAGTCTATGACCCTCGATGGGACCTCACGCTGCTCTGTGTTTTAATATGTGGCCATCGATGAAAAAAGGTTTATAGGAAATAATTTAAGAAAATATATAACTTACAATCATGGAGGAATTATAATTTTTTGTTGCAGTATCAGAGTAATAAAATTCTAAAACTGTAGAATTTTTCGTAGCTTTTGTTCTTTCAGAATAACATTTTCAGTTAAGAAATACATGTGTGAATCCCAGAAATGTTTGTTCAAGATGTACAAATTTGTTCGTAAGATCACTTCATGAATGAGGCCCCATTGTCGTGAGAACTGTTGACACTAGAAAATGGCTAAAACTACAGGCTGTCAGTGTAAAATTGAAATTATTTCCGGTTAATTAAACAAAAAATTCAAGGTTTTAGTTCTCAAAAGTGTGTGTGTCTTAAAATGAGTCTTCTGCTTGTCTTGTTATGAAACAGTTGTATTTTTAGTACAAGTGATGGTCCACAGATTGTCACCAGTATTATTGAACCAAAGATCCTCTTGCTCGGGGGTAAATTACAAAATCCTTCCTTGAGTAACAAAGTCTGTGTACAAATCCTTTTTGGACTGCTTCTCCTGACAAGTCTTTTCAGCGGCATTGAAGGACGGGAAAATACAGGGAAGAAATTTCTTATCAGAACAATAAGAGGGAATGATTTTGATAACTCTACGGACCTTTTCAAAAATAAGACTGTCACTGTCACAGGACTCAAAAGTCAAAAGTTTGGACTAACGCTCTCATTCAAAGTTTTTTTAATCATTTTTCTACTACTCCTACTAATACTACTACTACTACCGCTTTCTACATTTGATATACAAACAGAATACATCAAATATATGAAGGAAGATGTATGGAATTATGTAGTAAAAGTAAAATAACTCAACCACCAACTTGTTTCCACAAAGATAATATTGCTTTACCTGAAAGTTTTCACATTATGGGATTATATGTATTAAATTCCAGGTGTTTTACTGCTCAAAAATACAATGAAAAACATGTATTGCTACAGTGAGTGAGCTCACCTCTCCACAGATCTGACCTGTAACTTTGCCTGGAGGAATGGTGGGCTTCTCTCTGTGGATATAGAGAGCGGAGCTGGTGTGGGGCGGCTCTGGAGCAATGATTGACAGCCGACTGACAGTAATAACAATCCCACACAGCGTGGACCGGTGCATTCTGGACTTTACAACAAAGCAGACATTTGTGCTCGGATCACACCGTTTCCCTTTTCTCCAGTAACGGCGGGACATCGCAGTGACCAGCGGTGCCGAGGGGGCTGAGAGGGGCTCCTCATGTACCTCGTATACATTTCTATTTTTGACCCATTTACACTAGCCTGATTCATCAGTTGGTTTCACTTTGTGCAAACCGTCTGACCTCGCAGCATTAGGATTTGTTCGCTCGATGATAGGCGGGTACCATTTTGATTTAACCAATTGCTGCTACTTGGTGGGAGAGTTAACGTGTGTCAATGAGCAGTGTTGTTTCTGCGAGGTGAACTTGCAAGTTAAAGGTACGATAAAAAATGCAAAGTTAGTTGACAAAAGACGTCTGATTCCTGATCTTGTCACTGGAGAGAAATTAATTTTTTTTAAACCTTTATTTAACCAGGAAAGTCTCATTGAGATCACTAATCTCTTTTTCAAGGTGGTCCTGCCATGCACACACCACTTTCATACTAGGCAATGTGGGTGAAGTGTCTTGCCTAAGGACACAACAACAGTTTTTGCCACTGGCCCCACTGTGGCATCTGGAATTCCCAGTGGTCTCCCATCCAAGTACCAACCAGCCCCGGCCCTGCTGAGCTTCTGAGATCTGACGGGATCAGGCTTTGACGAGCCGGTATGGCCACAAATTGAGCAGAGGCACTAGGTGGCACCAGCCTGGTTACATAGAAAACAATTACTTTGGTCTTTAGTGGCTGTTTAAGATTAAAAGGGGATTAAAATTCATAAATAATCCCTAATACTGCATATGTCTAATATGTTTTCTCTTACTAGACCATATAAAAAAGAAGAAAAGAATAAAAGAAAGAAAAAAAGACAGAGCAGATAACTGTAGACCAGGCTGTGCGTCTCACTCATTTGCGGCTGTTAGTCCAACCCGAAAATTCAAATGTCCTGGCTGTATCCTAAAGAGGCCGTTACAGGCACGACATTTGATTGATTTTTTATAAATATGTACTAAAATGCCAAAATAAGGCCAGGGGTGGGTATATGTTTCTATTTTAGACCCATTTACACAACTAATCAGTAAAAAAAAAAGTGATTTTGGTCTTTAGTGGCTCTTTAAGGCTAAAAGTGTATTAAAATTCATATTCATATCCTCATATTGCATAATGTCTGATACGTGTTTTCTCTTACTGGACCATATAACAAAGAAGAAAAGAAGAAAAAGAAAGAAAAAAAGACAGAGCAGATAACAGTAGACCAGGTGCAGTGCGGAGGTCAGACCATCTTGACGTTTGCACCTTTGGGAGGCGAGACGTGCTGTTAAACGGTGTGTATGTGCCTGTGTGTATGCGTCTGTGTGTGTGTGTGCGACTGTGAAGGGAAGGAGAGGGGGGTCCACATCACCTCCGGCGTCTCCGCGGCGACAGTACCTCCCCCACCCCCCGCGATGTGATTGATGGAGTGGGGGGGGTCCGCTGACGAGCCTTATAGCCTCTCCAATGTCACTCCCCAATTAAATAACTCTCACCGCTTGAACTGCACATACCCCCCACCACCCTCCCTCCTCTCCGCACTTCCCCCTCCCCCGCCACCTCCTCCCACTTTCTATTACCCGGCTCTGTCTTCTAAACATCCTTTAACTTGAGTTCTTCTTTACTCAGGCCCTTTTTGCACGCTATAGCTTCTCTGTATTTTTTTATCTTCTTGGCATCTCCGCAGTTCTCTGTCGTCGCTTTGTTTGGCCGTTTAAATCTGCGCTTCTGCTATTTTGAAGTAGTAGTATACAGTAGTAGCAGTTAAATTGGAATAGAATAACATACAGAATACAAAAACAATACAGAAAAAAAAATATAGGTAGTAGTAGGAGCATTGTCCAAATTGCAAAATTGCTATTTCGCACCATAATTTAGATCAGAAGGAAGAATTGTGAAGACTAGAACTAAAAATTTGTGATATTACTGTAATTTTTATTTCATATTTTGAGTACATATTTTATAGTATACATATATTTCACAGAGAAAAGTAATAACAGTAGCAGAAGGGGTATCAGTAACTAATTAGTAGTAATTCAGAATCATGTAGTATTTAAGTAGTACTACAGAAATGTTAGAATTGGTGGTAGTAGTAAATGTAAAAGTATTAGTTGTAATAGTAACAATTAAATGCAAATAATATCAACATATGAAGTAAATTAGATGGTTGCTACAGTTTAAATGTGGCTATAATAGACACAGAAATAATATGTACCGTACGTAAAATTAATTCTGCTTTAAAAATGTAAACACTTTAAACTTAATCCCGAAGTAAGTGGGTGGTTTATTCTGATTTTAAAGCCAAAGTAATTTATTCGTCTCGGCGCATGCTCGTTGGGTCCCCCTTCTGACGTCATGACGCACTGCAAGATGGCGGCCCGGAGCAAACGGTCTTGAGCTGAAACAGTTTGTCTTCTTCCTCTTCTCCTCCTCAGCTGACAGATGTAAAGCGTGATGATAGAACTCTCCAGCTGCTGCTTCATTATCATCAGAACGACTGTGAAAAAGTGTGGATCATCATCATCGTTTGTGTCCGCGGCGTGAAGACAAACCGAGATGACAAAAAGCCGGTAGCAGCTCAAGTGTGTGTTTTCATCTGGTCAACGTAAATACGTTCGTGTCCCTGTCCAATCATTAACATTAGTAGTAGTAGTAATATTAGTAGTAGTAGTAGTAGTAGTAATAGTAACAGTAGTATTAGTAGTAACATTAGTAGTCGTAGTAACAGTAGTAGTAGTCATAGTATTAGTAGTAGTAGTAGTAGTAGTAGTAGTAACATTAATAGTAATAGTAGTAATAGTAATAGTAACAGTAGTATTAGTAGTAACAGTAGTAACAGTAACAGTAGTAGTAACATTAGTAGTAACAGTAACAGTAGTAGCATTAGTAGTAGTAACAGTAGTAGCATTAGTAGTAGTAACATTAGTAGTAATAACAGTAGTAGCAACATTAGTAGTAATAACATTAGTACTAATAACATTAGTAGTAGTAACATTAGTAGTAATAACATTAGTAGTAGTAACATTAGTAGTAATAACATTAGTAGTAGTAACAGTAGTAATAACATTAGTAGTAGTAACAGTAGTAGCATTAGTAGTAGTAACATTAGTAGTAGTAACAGCAGTAACATTAGTAGTAGTAACATTAGAAGTAATAACATTAGTAGTAGTAGTAGTAGTAGTAACAGTAGTAACATTAGTAGTAATAACATTAGTAGTAGTAGTAGTAGTAACAGTCACATTAGTAGTAGTAACATTAGTAGTAGTAGTAACAGCAGTAGCATTAGTAGTAGTAACATTAGTAGTAATAACATTAGCAGTAGTAGCAGTAGTAGTAACAGTCACATTAGTAGTAGTAACATTAGTAGTAATAACATTAATATTAGTAACATTAGTAGTAATAACATTAGCAGTAGTAGTAGTAACAGCAGTAGCATTAGTAGTAGTAACATTAGTAGTAATAACATTAGCAGTAGTAGTAGTAACAGCAGTAGCATTAGTAGTAGTAACATTAGTAGTAATAACATTAGCAGTAGTAGTAGTAACAGCAGTAACATTAGTAGTCATATCAGCAGCAGCAGTAATATTACTAGCAGAGATGTGAAGTAGTGCGCGCGCTGCTCTTCCAGGTGTGACAGACAGGGGCTGCTCTTCTGTTGTCTGGGTCGTCGCTCCCGTCTCTCTGTGGGACAATAGAGTTACATTAGAGCTGCAGTGCACAAATACAAAAGCATGTGTTCTATAAGGGGGGACACAGTCACTGCAGTACTCTCCTCTGACTAACCTCATTATACACTCACACGCACGACACATTCATCCTCTTTTCCATTTTGAACTTCATATTTGTGGTAATAAATATAAATAAAGGTG
This sequence comes from Odontamblyopus rebecca, assembly GCA_030686955.1. Lineage (NCBI taxonomy): Eukaryota > Metazoa > Chordata > Actinopteri > Gobiiformes > Gobiidae > Odontamblyopus > Odontamblyopus rebecca. The sequence goes on along the minus strand of CM060674.1, from coordinate 9,257,902 downwards.
GGGGATATTGACAAAATTAATCTGTGAATTTCAGGGGATTATTTGGATTACAATTTTTAACAGTTATTACGATAATATCTGGAAATATCTCGTTTGAGGTACAAGTATAGAACAAATGAGAAAAAAGATGTAAATGAACGGCTAAATTCTAGAAATACTTTTAAAATATCACTTTAAAACATTCACTTTAAAGGTGCACTATGGAACTTTTCTGTTGAAGGATCAGCCAGGTTCTTGTTTCCATGGAGATGCTTAGTCTAAAATGGTCCATGACTTAATGCAAATCCATAAAGAGACAAAAAAAAAAAAAAGAAAACACAGCTAAGCTCAACAAAGGGCTCTGTATTAAAATGAAAAACAAAAAAATTATAAAAATAAAAATTATATCCCCAATAGCTGTGTGCAAATACTCAATTTCCTGTTCCTGCTTCGGTAATTTGTTATTTTGAGTCCCAATTACTTTTTCGAGATTGTGCTGAATGTGAATTATGTTCAGCACAGTCTCGAAAAAGTAATTTGGTATTGTTGATCACCTTAAAAATGAAAAAAACTCTTTACTAACACAATTATTAACGAAAAGAAAAGTGTGAAATTCCCCCCAAAAACAGGGGAGTTTGGAGTTTTAAAAGCGTAACCCAAGACTGAACAAAAACCCAAAACATGGCGACATAAAGGACAAAAATGAAACAAATGAAACAGGTCTTATCTTAAGCTTATTAGTCTTGCATCTTTTCAATTACAGGCGATTTTATTGCTTACAAAAACACACATTCTGTTTGAATCTCGGAGGGTCTGGAATCAAACCATAATGTGAAAAACCATCCAAAAGTGAGACGGTCCAACCGCAGCTCTTAATTTTTGTCAAGTGTCTCTCAAATATCCGCTGTTTCTCCGTCCTCTGTTATCTTTCGAGACCATTTTTTATTGACATTTTCGTAATTGTTATAGCAAGGAAGAGAGGATGCATTACAAATATAGAAACATAATATCCTGCCCTACAAAAGCAAAACATCTTAACTTGAGTGGAAATTGAGAAAAATGACGTCAAAGTTTCAAAAGTATCTAACTGCCTTTTGCCTTTGCACGACTCCTTATTTTTGCCATGATACAAAGTACAGAGTAGAGGATCTGCTAAATAAGAGCCAAAGGTTAATTTTGAGCTCACTATTTTTCACAATATTTATTCACATGATAAAGGAGGTCTCAAAAATGACATGAACTCATTTCTGACCAAACATGATGTTGCTGCCTTCTGCCTTTGTAGGGCAGTATAGTTTATCGAACATACGAGTAAACCGGCAACAGGGCAAAAAAATAACATAAGGGTTATAACGCCATTAGCTGTTTCTCACCAATACCACCGACCTGGGAGCTATAGCAAAAGTCCTATATCACACAAAAGCTATGTTATAATGGTGTTTCCTCCTCAAAAACATACCTGGAGTTACTCTGTTCCACCTCATGATGTCATGAAGCGATTGGTTTTCAAGTCAACAACTGCCTTTTTACCTTTAGTTTGGTAGAGATCGCCAATTCCAGAGCCCATCCATCCATCCATCTTCTTCCGCTTATCCGGGGCCGGGTCGCGGGGGCAGCAGTCTAAGCAGGGGCTCCCAAGCTTCCTTCTCCCCAGCCACTTCCTCCAGCTCCTCCGGACGGACCCTGAGGCGTTCCCAGGCCAGCCGAGAGACATAGTCCCTCCAGCGCCTCCAATTCCAGAGCCGAAATGATCCAAATGATTCTAGTGAAACGGGTATGGAGTTTAAAAACACAGTGGAGTACCTCTTGTATTACCACGTGACATCACAAGGTGGAGATAGGAGGTAGGGTGAAGAGCTTGGCCACATGGGAGGGGCTTGGGCATCTGTGCCGGGTGCCTCCTGGACGCCTCTCTCAGGAGGTGTTCCGTGCACCAAAAGGAGGCCCCAGGGAAGAGCTAGGACACACTGGAGGGACTATGCCTCTCAGCTGGCCTGGGAACGCTCGGAGCAGCTGCAGGAAGTGTCTGGGGTGAAGGAAGTCTGGGAATCGCTGCTTAGGCCCCCGCAACCTGGCCTCGGATAAGCGGAAGAAAATGGATGGATGGATGGATGACAAGGTGGAACAGACTGTTTTCCATTTGAGAGAAGAACTCAGACTTTATATGCAAGATCTGTGTGTTAAACGTGTGAATGAAACAAAACACAACTCCAGGTATGTTTGCAATGAGAAAACCTGATAACAGATCAGAAAATAGTGTAATACGGGTCCTTTAAATAGTTTGAAATTCCACACTTACCACCATACAAATTAAAGTTACGGTGAATCCAGTAATCTATATTGTCTAAAGCAGCTTAATTTAATGAAAAGGTTATTTTGTCTCCACCACTTTGGGCACTGCTTTGGGAATAAGGACCTACAACTGCATAATTATAGACTGCTCTTTTTCACTTTCTCCTCTTTTTAATTGGCTTGAATCTAAACTAACAGCATGAATGCCCTGGGTCTTTCTGAATGGAGTTGCCATGTTCTCTGGGCAGGTTTCCTCCAATTGCACCAGTTTCACCCATGGGATTTGTCCTGAAAATTAGGATTATCTAACCCACCCTAGAGATAGACCAATATGAGTTTTTTCATGGCTGATGCTGATGCCAACTGTTTAGAATCCAAATCAATCAATGTCCGTTAAGCTCTGCCGATATTTTGGATCAATATACAGCCAATTTGGATTTTCTCCCCCTAATTATGGCATTTAAATGGACTAAACCTCACCACAAACCCAGTCACATTTTTCAGTATCTCTTTGTACTAAAGTAAAGCTTTGAAAGTATTTTTAGGCTGCATATCACCCAAAATATTCTATGTTGGAGATTTATGGCTCATAGCCAATGCACTAAAAAGTACAAATATCGGCCCAGTATATCAGTCAACCAATATATCGGTCTATCTCTAACCAATTCCAAGATTTTTTGTATAACATTTTTGGCTCTTGAGTACCTTTGCGTTGTAATTCCTATTTTGAAACTTTTCTCTTTTCAAGCTTCCGTACCCCTCATACTGGGATCTGGCGTGGGGTTCCATCTACTGGCAGCAGAGGGAATTACCATGGGTGAAAAAATAAATAAATAAAAACTACCGTATTTTCCGGGACTATAAGTCGCTCCAGAGTATACCAGCCAAAAAATGTGCAATGAAGAAGGAAAAATATATATATTTAACTCGCACTGGACTATAAGTCACATTTCTGGGGAGAAATCAAAGACCAAGAACAGACATTTGAACACTTCTAACTGTTGACTTCGGTTTGGAGGTTTGGTGTCAGTTTTTGGGACATCGTTGTTGTTCTCTGATAGAGGAAGGTGTGTTGCATGAAGCAGTAACAGCTTTTTTTGCTTTCTTCATTGCAGTTTGAGTATCCTCCTCTTTCCGCGAGTCCCTCACAAGTTTCTTGCTCACTCCAAACCTTCTTTCTGCTTAATTACCGTTTTCAGCTGCATATTTCACCACTTGCAGAATATGATTTTATTTTTGGAGGCATTTGTGTTCAGTCTTTCTCAGTTGTCTTTATAAGTTGATGTTTAAACTTTAAATTTTCAGTAGTGCAGGAGTAACAGGAGTAGCAGATACTGGCACACAAGCCTAGAGCGCCTCTAGTGGCTGTCAGTATATATATAATAAGAAACATGCAAGTAGTATTAATGAATTAGCAAGAAAATTAAAAAATGGGTGGTGATTTATGGACTTAAAAACCCTGCAAACTTCCTACCTCTGACGCAACAATCCTGGGAAAATGTATATGATGTTTTTGGGAGGCTTAGAGGGAGGAGACCGAGGATTATTGAAACAGTCATGAATGAAATCAAGTTTTAGATGAGGAAACAATCTTAATCTTAAATCTGCATTGTTTAACTTTTCTGGTGGAGAATCCGTCAAATGCTTTTCTCCACGGTTATTGTTTGTCTGGAATGTTTCACAGTATGGCCTTAAACCTTTCTGCCTTCATGGAAACCAAACCAGACCAAGTTACAGGTCAGATCTGTGGAGCGAGAACCCCTCACACAGTCCCAATGCCTGTTTTCCTAAGCATTTTTCTCATTTAGTCTTATGTGATCAAATATTTTGCACAGTAAAGATAAGACCATTAAACAGAGCTTTCCCTGAAATTAGTCGTATAAAACTTTTCTTCCATTTGAACTAAACTCCATGATCTCTGAGGCTTGGTGTGCTCGTAAGTAACTTGTACTGATTAACTGAAGCTATTTGAACACGAACATGATCAGAACAGGTTTAGTGAAGATTTCTGGGTTATGAAACACCAAAAAGCTTAATGGAGAAGTTTAGAGGTTGGAAAAGGGAGACAGACTTTATTAAAATCGATACTCAGTGCTAACAAATACTGTGTTAAACCCAGTATTTAGGAGATATCTGAAAATGTGAGGTGATTAGTGCCACAAGATCTCGCGAGACAAGAAGCCACAAGGTCGTGCACACAAAAGAAAAATTACCTTGTAAGATTTTATTCATATACAAGTATTTACATTTGGATTGGACAATGGATTTAGACGTAACAGACTGGAATATTCGCAAAGAAATTGAAAGACGTTATGCTGTTTATTCTGTGTTTTGTATGTCTCAGGGACTGCAAATGGAAATGAGGAAACTATAGTCTGGTACAAAGCATCATTGTTTCTTTGATTAATGCTTCTGTGCTTGTCCCTGGAAAATAAACATAATAAACCGAACTCACAGAAGAGGGTGACCATGTTGATCTAAACCTGCAATATGTTAGCAATAGGCTCTATTTACGTCACGTCACCAACGATGCGATGACAACTTCAGGTGTACTTGGCTCGTCTACTGATGAAAACTGAGATATGGTTGGAATTATCGATTAGCCGAACATAATGGAAGGCTACAGTGACATGAAGATGAAGAAAACAGGGCCATTTTCTCATTTTTCCTAGATTTTGTCAGACTTACTATGGCAAACAGAACCCGCCGGACGTTGTACTCGCATCTGTCCAGGCGTTTTCCTGGTTTGTGATGAATTTTATGGGGAATTGTCGTGTGTGGATGACTTCTGGTTTTGGGCGGAGCATTTTAAAGAGCGTTTGAATAGGAGAGATCGCTAAATTACTCAAACATGCCTGGATGCCATTGAAAAACCACCTCAGGCATGTTTTTGATGAGGGTTTTGATGCCGTTTCTGATGACGAAAGCTCCGAAAAGTTGATTTTGCATAATACTAGGATATCTTTACGTTGTTTTAGATTAATATAGCAATTAACAATTAGCAAAATAATGATCTACTCTTAATATGTAATAGTTTAATACCAAATAAGCTTAAAATGTCGTCTTTAAAAAGCCAAATTCTCATGATTTAGACCCAAGTTTCTGCTCAAATGATTTAGACCCAAGTTTCTGCACTGTGTAAGCAAAAAGACGTAAAGAAGCAGCTGAGGTAGGAACATGTGTGGAAACAGGTGCATCGGCTCGGAAAAGAGAAAAATCTTTAGCTTGGAACTATTTACCGACAATTATCAATGGCCAGTCTTATTCGGTGTGAGCGGTGGGCCTTGTTAGGAGGCTGCATATGTCTGGTGCCGATAATTAGGGAATTTACTAATACTGCAGTTTACAGAGGGCACTGCACCGTCACCACAGGACCTGCTAATTGGATAAAAAGAAACACGAAGAGGAGTTTTTATTCGGCTCAAAATGAATAGTTTAGTTGTTTTGCAGTGGGGCTGTTTCATCTGATACTCGAGGAAGAGTTAGGAAGAGATTTTTTGTACTTAGATGATATCCCAAATAATTGGACTTGGACTAGAGCAAAAAGGAACAGAATTTAAAGGTGTTATATGGAGCTTTTCTCCATGAAGAGTATGCTGTTTGCGTTTACCTTTATCAGGAATTTTCCACTGTATGGCATTAAACCAGTCCTTCCTTCGCGACTAAGACGTTTGCTCTCATACACTACAAAAAAGGCTTATCAAAAAATAAGAAAAAAATACAAATTTTGAGGTAAAAATGCCCTATTTTAAGTGAAATTATCTGCCAGTGCAGTAAGAAATTTTCACTTACCAAGTTTTCTTAAAACAAGACAAAATACAAATCTTGTTCTAAGCAGAAAACACTAGTTTCAAGTATTTATGTCAAGATTTTTCACCTTATTGGTTTGAGAAGGAAGTTAAAGAGGCTTAACCTGACTTAATATAAAAAAAGTGCTTAGAATAAGTTGTAATATCTAAATAAGATATATCAGGATGGAATATCTTGAAACAAGTAAAAATAATCTAATTTTATTAAGTAAAAAAACCTTAAAATATATCTTTTAAGATGAATCTGCTTAATTCAAGTTATTTTAACCATGCTAAAAAACCTTTTTTGTAATGTATGTAGGCGACTGAAGGTGAGGCTGTGATTTGTTGATGTTTGGTAGTGGTTCTGTGGTTCTTCAGAGCATCTCTAGTTAGTCCCTGGTTTACAGGTTTGCGCAGGACAGAAGTTTAAATCCCACTCCAGTTCTGGTTCAGTTCCTGGTTCAGTCCTATTTCAGTCCTGATTTTGTCCTAATTCAGTCCTGGTTCATTCCTGGTTTAGTCCCTGGTTAATCCTGGTTCAGACCTATTTCAGTCCTGGTTCAGTCCTGGTTTAAGTCCCTGGTTCAGTCCTGGTTCATTCGTGGTTCAGTCCCTGGTTTAGTCCTGGTTCAGTCCTGGTTCAGTCCTGGTTCAGTCCTGGTTCAGTCCTGGTTCAGTCCTGGTTCAGTCCCTGGTTCAGTCCCTGGTTCAGTCCTGGCTTAGTCCCTGGTTCAGTCCCTGGTTCAGTCCAGGTTCAGTCCTGGTTCAGTCCAACTTAAGTCCTAATTCAGTCCCGGGTTCATTCATGGTTTAGTCCTGGTTAAGTCCTGATTTAGTCCTGGTTTAGTACGATTTCAGTCCTGATTCAGTCCTGATTCAGTCCTGATTCAGTCCTGATTCAGTCCTGGTTCCGTCCTGATTCAGTCCTGGTTCCATCCTGATTCCGTCCCTGGTTTAGTCGCTGGTTTAGTCCGGGGAGGGCGTGACAGAAAATAATTGAGAAGCACTGCATTAAACTCATCTATCTGCATGAGGACAAGAAGGTGACGCCTAAAGGGCAAGTTACAGATTAGATCTATGTAGGAGGAGGGGTCATCTTCACTGACAGCCTGGAGCTGCTCCATAGTTATAAACTCTGACACCTGTCGATCATTATGTAATACTTTGGACATTCAAACTACGTCATAAAAGAAACACGTCCGCTGCGTTAGAGAGCTGCAGTGGCCAATGGGAGCTGATGTTACCATAAACGTAATCCCACAGTTTTTTACCCATTTGTACCAAAATGACTATACATTCCTGCTTAATTCTACACATATCACTGATTAAGACAAAACAAACAAAAGTGAAGAAAGTACAAAGCAGTGCGAGTATGCCGGGGGTGATGTCTTCTTGAAAATAAGTGATTAAAGATTACTCAAACACGCATGAATCACTTCAAATACAACTCTGAGGGTATAAATGGTGAGATGGACGCAACTATAACACGGTAAAGGCTCTGAAAAGTCGATTTTGCAGAATAGGTCAGCTTTGTCATCAAGAAGTCCCAGCAGAGGACGTACTAATACTTTCTGCAGATGAGAAGAGCCAAACTCCAGCTCAGATGATGTGCACTTTTGTCACTGGGGGCCACATTATCCTCCTGACTGTGATGGGGCCCGGGGTCGAGTCGGCCGCATAACAGAATTGTATGACCCAGACCAAAATGAGCCACAATACTGAATCAACACAGAATTCCTGGCACAACGCAACACTATTTATCGTTACTAGTGGTTTGTAAAAGTAGTGAGTACTTCACACTGTGTTTTAATTTGAAATACCACAGATATTCCTTTTATTTATCTTCACGTGCTTTGACTGTCACTGATCTCGAGCTTGTCAGGTGACGGAAATTCAGCAGCAAATGTAAAGACGTTATATAATTATTTAACTATAAAGATAAATACTTAATATGAATCTCATTTTTAATGGAAAAAATCAACAAAATACAAGATGCAGACAAGTTATTATTTGCCAGAAAGTTAGTTAAATGACCCCTGCTCTAGAACCTTTATACAAACTCGCACTGTTGTTGTGCCCGTGCTGAGTATTATGTATTTACCTCATTTCTAATGCAGGCCGTGTTTTTAATGTATCATGACGAGCTGTGATTGGTTGATATGTGATAGACGATATGATAGATTAGGATTATTCTTCACTATTGCACCATAGCGCTGAAGCAAGTTCCTAATTTGTGCATTTTGTTCACTGACAGTGGCAATAAGAAGATTCTGATACAGGCCAGATCTGTGGAGAGGTGATTCTGCTCACGGTAATAATGTGTTTTTTGTTTGTTTGTTTTTTACAACAAAAATATCTAACTGAATACATTTTAATGCCATACTGTGGGACATTACAGCAAAACAATAAACCCGCACCAGAAAAAGTACATTGTGCGGCTTTAATTTCAGCCTTGACAGTAGTGCAGTACGTACAGTTCAAATAGAGGCTTTTTAATGGCTTTTTTCATTGAAACTAGGCTCTAAACCACAATTATAGGCCAACAATTACTTTTTAAAAACGGAAGAAAAAAAAAACTTTCTTCCTAATTATAAACTCTGCATGTGGCATCACCAAGCTCACTAAATTAAATTAAGTCTCATTGCGAGAAAGATAAAATATAATTTCACATTTCGGGTTAGGTGTTTAGCTACTTCCCATTTCCTTCACAGCCAATCATTTACCAGTACACGTGCCATCTGCTGCCACAAACTTGGCAAGGTTACGCAGAAAAAACTGGGGGGGAAAAAGAAATAATGAAATAAAACGCCACTTGGTTCTTCTCAGCCAGAAACGCTGCGTGTGTCTTTGGCTCCCTGCACGTTCAACTTATTTCGGTTTCAACTCTTTGCAAAGCCCCCCTCTCCGCTCTCCGCTGCCTCCTCCAGCCCCGCCGCCAGCCCGCCAGTCACGCTCGTACGCGGGGCTCTCTTGGAACGAGCGCCGTCCCTCTCAACGCACGCCGCCAGATACGCATCGCGGTACCGCAGCTGGGGTTCCCTCCGCCACCGTCTCCCCACACGAATGAGAAGCGAGGGGAGAGAGGGAGGAGAGGAGGAGAAGAGAGAGAGCGAAGAGGAGGAGGAGGAGGAGAGAGCGAGAGGACCAGCCAGTCTCACCACATCCCCACCGAGAGCGAGCAGTTACGCACGGATCCAACGAGTCGCGCATCTCCGCAGCTCCGTGTGTCGATCGGACTATTACACCCCATCCACAACTTTTAACACCCCGTCTCCACTTACGGACGTCAACTTTTACCGTCACGCGTGATTACTTCCCGACTTTCCCCGGTAAGTGCGAACGATTTGCGCTAAATTCCTGCATCTCTTCCCCGGGTTTTGGAGCGCAGCGTCCCGGCGTGTGACTTGTACGTCCCCCTTCGCTTATCATTAGTATTCCAAGGACACATGTATCCTTGCGGTTGAGATGTCGCATTGTTGTCATTACGGTATGCGCCACGCGTCTTTTTGCGCTACCTTCGACTCTCCATAAGTTGTTAAAACGTAAAAATCGATTTCTGCATGGCTGTGCTTTCCTAGTCGATTCTTTAACAGGTGTAGCGCTCGATGTCAACTTTTTTTCCCCCCACACCACGTTTATTTTGCAGCTGGTGCGTAACGCCAGCTTGAAGTAAACATCCAAAGATTTTACGCAACTTCGCTATTGAGACGTTTTATTCTCATAGAAGTCACTCGCCGCTGCAGAATTTTTAATATCCTCCTTGTTTGTAGATCAATGTGTAATAATAAAAATGCTTGGCTTTTTATTCCGGGCGCTCCCGTTTTATTGCAGTTATGACAATCTCCCAAAAGCCATAAAAAGTTTATTCGAAAGGCGAGACGAGGACGGAACGGCGGCGTGGCGCATTCTCCAAGGTCTTAAGTTTAAACACTTTGATTAAAAACGCAAAAACTGGCTTGTCATTAGTGTTTTTATTAAAGGGGAAATTAATTTTGGAGAGGTCGCCGGGTGTTACGCTTTGACGCTTTTTTCTCGCCTCTTTAGTGGTCGTTAAACTAATCGTGGGGCAGAAATAGTCACGCACGCCAGGGTCTATTACGCGCGGGGTTAATGTCATACGTGTTGAGTGTCTTCGTATCTGATGCTGGTCGCGCTGGGTGAATTTTAACAAGATAAGGAGGTAGTTTGGGGAGACTTAAAATATTCAGTCAGAATCGCTTTTCGTAGTGTTTGAACTCCACGTATTTGAAGTACAGGGTAAAATATTGCCAAGGAGGATAAAAAGGAATTGCCATGAAGTGTGTAGGGTATTACTAGAAAGCGGATGAGGTGAGTCTAAAATTGTACTAAAGTAAAAGTAATGTTGCTTCAAAAAGTAAAGAAAAAAGTAGATATCATAACTAAGATACTCCAGTATGCATAAAGTAGTATTCGGCAAGTAACTTTTGGAATAAAATACACAATTTGTTACACTTTTATATGATCTTTATGAAACTAAACGAATACAAAGATCATGTACAGTAGGTTTATGTACAATATGTTTGGATTTTTAGTTGGTTTTAGTTCATTTGCAATAGATGTAGAAAGAAAGTAATAGTGTGTCTTAGTGTGGTTAGTGTCAAATGGAAATCTACAAAGACTAAATCCTGTTGTAGTCTTGGTTTGTCCCATTGTAGTTCTGGTTTAGTCCTGTTCTAGTCAGTGGTTTAGTTCAGGTTTGGTCCTGGATTAGTCCTGTTCTAGTTCCGTTTTAGTCCTGTTTTAATTTAGTCTCGATTTAGTCCTGTTCTAAGCCAGGTTTAGTACTGTTCTAGTCCTGTTTTAGTCTTGATATGGTCCAGTCCTGTTTTAGTCCTGGTTTAGTCATGTTCTAGTCCTTGTTTAGTCCTGTTCTAATCCTGGTTTAGTCCTGCTCTGGGTTTAGACATGTTCTAGTCCTGGTTTAGTCCTGTTCTAATCCTGGTTTAGTCCTGCTCTGGTCCCAGTTAGACATGTTCTAGTCCTGGTTTAGTCCTGCTCTAGTCCTAATTAAACACATTCTAGTCCTGGTTTGGTCCTGGTTTAATCCTGTTCTAGTTCTGGTTTAGTCCTGCTCTAGTCCTAGTTAGACATGTTCTAGTCCTGGTTTAGTCCTGGTTTAGTCCTGCTCTAGTCCTAAGTAGACATGTTCTAGTCTTGGTTTGGTCCTGGTTTAAACCTGTTTTAGTCCTGTTCTAGTCCTGGTTTAGTCCGAATTAGACACATTCTAGTCCTGGTTTAGTCCTGCTCTGGGTTTAGACATGTTCTAGTCCTGGTTTAGTCCTGCTCTAGTCCTAATTAAACACATTCTAGTCCTGGTTTAATCCTGTTCTAGTCCTGGTTTAGTCCTGCTCTAGTCCTAAGTAGACACATTCTAGTCCTGGTTTAGTCCTGCTCTAGTCCTAAGTAGACATGTTCTAGTCTTGGTTTGGTCCTGGTTTAAACCTGTTTTAGTCCTGTTCTAGTCCTGGTTTAGTCCTGCTCTAGTCCTAATTAGACATGTTCTAGTCTTGGTTTGGTCCTGTTTTAGTCCTGTTCTAGTCCTGGTCTACTTTAGTCTAGTCTATTCTTGTTTTTGTTTTTACTTTAGTTTCACTTTAGCTGCAGTTTTGATGTGGCGTTCTTGCAAGTGTGAACGCTGAAGGCACCTCAGGAGTAAAACCAGATTCAGATTCGTGGGCGATCTACATTTTTACATTCATCGGCTTTAAAGCGACACTATGGACTTACTTATATGCATAAACTTATTTTCCACATCTTCAAATGACTGTCACTGCTTTGTGAAATATAAAAACCTGTTGAATAGACTATATATGTATTCAGTTTACGCTCTTACCTCGATCCACTGTCATTTGCGGTCTCAGAGCATGCTATAATTATACTAATGTGTACATCTTATTATATTTAGACATATCCAGTAGTTATTGATAGAAATACTGTGGTGATGAAGCCCCAAGTGAGTTAAGAGCCATAAGCAAAACAAATCATTGCAGCAGTAAAATATTATTCATGATGCAATTGATTTCAGGTGTAGTCAACTCTACTGTGCACGAAATGTCTCTTAATGTTTATATATTTAAGTGTTGATGCTTTTAATTTGATTTCTGCTTTTCTTTTTTGTCACAAGCCCCAGTACGTGATCTTTTAGTCGTTATGGATGTGGGGATTGCACTGAAAGACATAGAGAGACGTGTCGTTACTGTGAGCGGGCTGTTTGCTGTTCTGTTTCCGTGGAATCGTGCAGTTGACTTTACCCTCCTAGAAAGTTACATACATCTTAAAAAAATAAACTGAAGAGATTGCCATATGCATTTTCCACAGATGTGCTTATACATGGCAGTGAAATATAGAAATTAAACTATAAATACAGCAATAATTAGCATCCTTTTTCATTAGGATTCATTAGGATTAGGATCACTTTCTTAAAACCGAGATCACTTTTGACTTGATCACAGTCCATACACTTTATAGAGATCACATTTTTATTCAAATGTTATTTCTAATTATACAGTTTGCAGTAAACTTAACATTTTTCTTCTTTTTAAACCCACACCTCCAACCCTACAAACTCCCTTATGGGGATATACAAAACAAATATACACACATAAATACAAATGCTGAATACATACATGCATATACAGAATACACATATACAATATACATGTATATGGAATATACACATATATCTGCACATGTACACATATATGCAAGTATATATGCACATATACATATATAGACACACATAAAATAAAAAAAATAGAAAAAAAGTCTATGTTTAAGTTCTCTCTATACAAAACAATTGCAAATTTCCTCCATCAAAAGACATCAGCAGAAATTGCATTATACATACTTATTATGTACCATATGTAAAGAATTAACAAAAGAGTACACATATTGTGTACTTTCTGCAAACATATGCTATGATAACGGTCTCCAAGTAACAACGATACAGTACATTCAGATTCAATTTAGTAGAGTTTTTTTTACCTTTGCTCGATGCATTGGAGCAGCAGAAAGCTCCAGTTGAATGATATATATATGTTATATATATATATATATATATATATATATATATATATATATATATATATATATATATATATATATATATATATATATATATATATATATATATATATATATGATAAGAGCCATCCATACCCTTTATAATGGCTTCAGGAGGTAGTTAAACCTCTGTCTGTTTCTTCTGAGAGTTCACACTTCACTGTGATTGGTTAAACCCACTTGTCACTCACTCAGAGCATGACAGAGGCTGGCCAATAGGAGGACCAACCCACCTTATTTCGCCCCGCCCACTTTTGTCTCTAAATGCTCTTAAATCTCACTTTTTGTGGTGGCACTTCTGACTAAAAGAGGATCCCATTCATGTCAATGGAGAATTTGGGAAATGTTTTGCATCTTAAAGATGACATAAAGTTAGTTTATTTGTGTACTTTTTACATTTTTATCTTTACCTACAAGTCAACACTGCACCAATTCTCTGAGAGGCTTTAAAACGGCTTTATAGTCTTGACTGAACTTATTTCCTGTAAAGATCGGCAGCCCCGTGCAAAATAATACAATCCGACTCATGATGGAGGTGCACACAGCAGCTTCCGGAATAAGGTGAATAGGAAGAGTAGGTGGGTGCAAACTCTGACAAAGAGCCGTATTAAACACAAGAATCAGATCATGATCATTTACTTACTTTGCCATTTTAATTAGGGATGCACCGATCCGATACTGGTATTGGATATCGCCGCATACTAAAAAATCTGCTGGATCAGATATCAGCTTCCAAATATCGCTTGAGCTGATATTCTGGGTCTTAGTCTCCCCAGAAAGTCTCAGAATATTGAAACTTTTATTTACACAAAGTTTTCTTCTGTAGTTACATAAGACAAAACTGATCCAAAAACGGATCCAGACGCCTTATTGTTTTGTATTTCAGTCTCTCACTGGTATTAGCTGATATTCGGTACCAGCAAATACTTAAAGCTAATCTGTGTCTGCGTCTCGAAGTGAAATCACATCGCCATCCCGCGTAAAGAAAATCTATACGGTAAACTTCTTTATTTCATAACCTCTTCGTATGGGGTCAGACATCTTCATTGTTGTGTTCTGAGTAGAGTCCAAACACACAGGAGGAGGTTGGCTTGATAGAGTGGAATACAGATGTGAGGAAGCGTGTGATTGGTTAGCGGGCGCTGTAGCACTGGTAATCCTGTTGTGAGCCCTGCAAATGGGATTAGGACAGTACTGTGTAAGAGAAACACAGCCGGGGGAGAGGAGGGAGGGGTGACGGAGGGGGTGAGGGGGTACTGGGGAATCGAGGGGTGTGTGGACGATAGCGATGGGACAAACAACATGAATATTATGTACGGCAACAAATATTTGGTACAGTTTGTCTAAAATAATCACCAGAATGTGCTTAAAAAGTACTTAGCCATGATATCCTCTTCTGGTTATAATTAGGGATTTGATATTGAGATTTTTTTCCACAAGAATGGATCCACGAGAATGAGACAATATGAGGTTTGGAACATTTTTAAAACTTGAAAATTTGAGCTTGAAAAATGGGATTCTGAAACTAGTAAAAATCACGTATCTGGATAAAATTGGACCATTCTGGAGCTGTTTTTTCAGAACTAATCACATGGTATAATAAAGAAATAAGGTCTGAGTGATCTTAGCAAACCCACTTCAGACAGAAAATTGAGTTTTCTGTAGAAGGCATTACATCATTCAACCATTACAGCTAATTTACTGTAATTTCATTAATTAAATCATTAGCCTATATTATTCATCCTTATAAGACATGTTTCATAATCACATATTAAGTCTTGCGTTCTGACCATAGACTGTACATATAAATGGACATAGCTAATGCATCAGTCGCCATGTTCCAAACAGGAAGTTCGCATTCCGGCTTCTACTGATCCTGGCTCCCATTGGCTTACACTAGAATACCGTCGCCCTTCTCCCTGTAAATCATCAGTTTGGTCTTAAAATGTTCATATTTTTTAAATGTAATGGTTGCAAATTCAGAAACTTCTTATATAGGGAAACTTCTTATATAAGTCGCACTTTTTTCAGGGTTTGGGTTGGACTTATACTCAAGTGCGACTTATATATTACATTTTTCACACTGACACTGACTATTTTTTTCATTTTCTTATTTTTGGTTCTATATAGAAAAACGAACAAACGAATGATACATCGATTCTTCACTATTCAGTTGTTTTTATTACTATAACTTCTATAATTTCAAGATAAAATGTCCGTTCTTGGTCTCTGATTTTATCAAATAAATTTCCCCCAAAAAGTGTGATTTATAGTCCGGTGCGACTTATACATGTCTTTTCTTCATTATGCATTTTTTGGCTGGTGCGACTTATACTCCGAAAAATACGGTACTTGGATTTGGTTCAAAGTTGCATTTTAAACACGTCCAGGAGTACTGACCAAAAGAATCGCATTTCAGAACTTGTTGGTACAGATCTAAACTACAGACTTTTTAATGAATTTCACTCTACATGATTCTATTTTTTTCCCGCTGTTCTGCCTGTCAAAAAAAATCTTATTCATAATATAAATCCTGGCTCCCATGTTCGCTCCTGTAACCATTTGCATCGCGGGTGACGTCACATTTGCTTAGTCCACTTTTTTATACAGTCTATGGTTCTGACCGCCAAGAAACAAGGAATCATACTTACACATTGTTTCAGTTAAAGTGTCTGGCCTAAAGACACAATGGCAGTAGGCATTTGTTAAAGTAATAGCCTATCCATGGAGACAAGCAAGTAGCAGAAACCAAGAACCAGAAAAGTTAAATTGTGCAGCTTTAAAAGTATCTTCATCGTCAGGAGAAGCATAAAAAAAACTTTTAAAAAACTACGGGAATCTATGTAAAATTTATC
Source organism: Odontamblyopus rebecca (assembly GCA_030686955.1). NCBI lineage: Eukaryota > Metazoa > Chordata > Actinopteri > Gobiiformes > Gobiidae > Odontamblyopus > Odontamblyopus rebecca. Next base: position 9,241,902 of record CM060674.1, on the reverse strand, counting down.
ACAACTAAATCGAAATCGCAATTTGAATGGAATCACAAAGGCTGCAATTTTACAAGTTCCATAATTTCTTCTAAAAACAACAAAACATCTGCATAAAAACGGCTAAATCTGTAGTTTACATCTGCACCAACACGTTCTGAAATGTGATGTTTTTCAGTTCATCTTTCAGTCTTTTAGTCAATTCTCCTGGACGCGTTTAAAATGTAAATTTGAACTGAATCCTATTACTAAAACATAAATCACAAATCTAATCACCATCTCAAAGCTTGTTTGAAAAAAAAAATTGCAATTAGTTATTTTCCTAAATCGTTCAGTCCTGTATAACAAGTTTCTAAATTTGCAAGTATTACATTTGAAAATAGGAAAAAAACAGAAAACTCGGTACTACATTTACAGCACAAAAATGAACTTTTTGAATTGCTTTAGAATGATCTTGAGCTATATGAGAACAAGTATAAGAGCACAAAGTATAGTATAGTATTAGTAAAATATAGTATATGCCGTGGAACCTACCTGGATTACTGGGATTACACAGATATAAAACCACATGAAAATATAAAAGAAAATACTATGATTTAATGCTGAAAATCACATTCTACTGTCTAAATAAAGAGCGTTTTTTCTTATCAGCTTGGTACCGGAATCTGTATTGAGTATCAAGTCTATTCCTTAGTATCAAAATCGAGTTTGAAATTGTAGTATCGCACGAACACTAGGATGCAAACGTCTTATATTACAGAAAATGGCTTCTTGTGGAGCTTTAAACCGTATTATAATGTTGTTACCTCCTCACAAACAGGCCTGGAGTTGTGTTTTGTTTCATTCACATGTTTGAGTAACTCTTTATTGAAAGTGTTTACATCTCCAAAGCTCAAAATGCTCTCTTCCTTGTGATGCAGTGGTCGTGTTGAAGTTAGCAGCTACCTTTTACCTTTTGTTCAGTAGCGACGGGCAATTACAGAGCACTTCCTGTATTACCGCCTGACATCAGTTTGAAAGAAGAACTCATCCTAAATCTGCAAAACACAACTCCAGGTCTGTTTGTGATGAGGAAACCTTATAACATAGATCAGAAATAGCATAATTGGGCTCTTTAATCATTTGTACGTCCATTTTGTGTGAGAAACTGCATATTTACCCTGTATTTCCCGTCGCGTCGTCACTATGAAACCGAGCGGGAGTGTGCCGTAGAAGCGTCCACTTTTAGAATTTGCCTGCATTTGATCATGTTTTAATTTGTGCGCCGTGGATCTGTGGGTCTCCAGAGGGAACAAGGGGAACATTTGGCTGTGGAAGTCTGAAACATGAAGAGGCTGGCTTCTGCTTCTGCTGCTGCTTCTGCTGCTGCTGTGTGAGCTTAACCCTGTGCTGCCCGGAGGTGGAGGATACGCTCAGTGATGCCAGCTCTTCATCTGAAAGAACTGGACTGGACCTGAGGCGCTGGGTTGGAATTATCTGTAAGACACGCTATTGATACTTCGCAGTGTCTGTTGGTGGAATGATACGATGCGCACATTAGCAAAAAAACAAAACCTTTTAACATTATCAATACAAGCGTTCAGGGTTCTGTTTAGGTGTCTGACATTCAACAATTTTATGTCCAAAAGACTTGTTTGACACCACAAATCATCCCACCTTTTGTAGTTCCAGTTAAATCAGCTTTTTATTGTCAGATTGGGTTAAAATAAATCTTAAATTATGTCTTAATTTCAGTTACAACGTACAGAGCAGTGCTTACTGTTAGCTTCACACTCTCAGGGAATGTTGAGGACATCAGATGCAAGTTTATAATTTAGTTCATTAAAGCCACTCAAATAAAAGCAATAAAAACATGTCAGGCTCAGGCTTCCAGGTGAATTGGCCCAAACTACTGCTTTTTTAGTACTTTTTACTGCATGTTTTTTTAAATCTACCTTGATCAAGCAAATGTAGTGAGTCCTTTTGAGGGTCTAAGCCTGAACAAAGGTCTGGAAGGTCATTTAAACTTGTTATAAACGCACAGATTTGAATTACTCACTGTTTTGACCCTCAGTCTATGACCCTCGATCGGCCCTCACGCTGGTCTGTTTTAATATGTGGCCCTTGATGAAAAAAGTTTGGACACCCCTGATGTAGGCCGACCAAAAATATGTATCTAGAATACAGATTTGAAGTAACAGTATTCCAGTACACTTACTTTTTCATATGGTGCTGTTCAGAGTACACAGTATTAGCAGTATTTTACTTCTGTGGGGTATTAACTGCTAACACATATATTTAGACCATAATAGCTGAAAAAATCTCTCTGTCCCTCCTCTTTGCTGCCCGCACTCCCCCTTCAGAGCGTTATCACAACACAATCAGCATCTTTCTAATAAAACTACTGCACGTCACAGCAGGTTTGTGAAGTTGTATCATGTTTTTGCGTATTTATGGAGAATTGTCGTGCGGGAGCGTGGATGATGTTGGCTCGTGGACTGAGCGCTGCACAGAATCTTGCTTCTAATCGTAAAGAGGGTCTGAATAAGCACAGGAGCGAGCGCTAACATACACGGATGACATCATAAACCTCTTCAGGCAAGTTTTTGATGGGGGGGCAATGTTATAACACGGTAGACAGCTCGATTTTGCATAACACCCTCTTTAATGTCTATTGTGTAACGTCTGATCATGACTAACATCCATCATTTATCCCCCTCAATGCCCTTCTGCCCGCCTGAGTAATGTTACCTGCTAAATGAGCCACTGTTCTAATGCAATGACAAGATACATCATTTTCTCATTTGGAAAAATATGAAAAACTAAAATAAATACATTTGAGTTTAGTTTTATTAAGGGAATCGTTAATAACCAATGTATAAACACTGCATTGCATTTTAAATCACCACATTCAGATTTACCCATCACATTTCAGAGTTCACACCGCAAACACAAAAGATGAGATGTTGCACTTTAAGTTTGTATGTTGCGCCTCTGTGTCCGTCACTCCATCGGCTTCAGTATCCCACACAAAGACACAAAGTCGGGTCATGCCTTCCCAAACTTGGGGAGAAGCAAAAATCGGGCAAATTCTCCTGTAGTGTGTGTAATACAAGGAGAGAAAACGTCTACTGAAATGTATAGGGACACTTCGTAACAGCAATATGGTGAGTGTTAACAAATATCCCGCTTGTTCTGCTGCCAATCATGTGCTACTGTGAAACTGGCAAAGGGAAACTTTGAATCGAAATCAAACATATTTTCTTCTGGCGAGCTCTGTCTGCAGTTGCAAATTGCTTCAGTAGTTGATGGTATGTTTTGAGTTTGTTTTTTGTTTTTTTGTCATTCAAGTTTTTATTTTATTTTGCATTTTTAACATGTAACATATGATAGACAGGAAAATACAATTTAAGATTTTGAATTTAAGAATTTTGTTGTTTTTGTTATTTCTATCATGATTTCTATCATGAATGTAAACTTCTTAATTGCTTCTAAAACTTCTAAAATAAAAAAAAATAAAACAGAAGTTACCTGTATCTATGCCTGACATACATATAGTGAATAGTGGCACTCCAAAAATACAATACCAAAAAAAAAATTCAACAAATTTTAAAAATACATAAACCATACAATAAAATAGTCAAAATACACGCGACAAGCCTCTGTGACTTTCCAAATTCCACTTATTTTATTATCTTATTTAATTTATTTTAACCTGTTACAAATAATTTCAAGACTAAAACAAGTCTTTGTTTGCCCAATGTATTGATCTCAACTGTTTTTTAGAAAAGCAGTCAAAACTGTGCCCAAGATTTTACAAAAATGTCTGTTATCATTCAACCAAGCCAATAATCTCTCATGTGACTATTTTCATCAATTTATTCATCCATCTTTTAAAGTTGTTTTGAGTTTTGATAATGGTGGAAAACACTTATTAGGAAGTTTTCTTTGCCCTCCCATAATACTTAGTAAGGAGACAGTGAATAACTGTTCTATCTTGGTAACATAATTATCATCATATTGCAATAATAATAAATGAGGATACGGGCAATGGTAAGAAATTTAAAGATACTAACAACGGTAACAGACGACAGATACAAGTAACAGTAAGACAGCACATCCAGCAATGGTCAGGAAACAACAAGCATAAACCAACACTACAAAAGGCAGGATTGTTCTGATATTAGGACCCACTCTCTATATACTGTGACCAAACCATATGTTTATATAACAGCTTGAACTTATGGATATTTGGCATTGTTTGAGACGTGTATCCAGACTATTCCAGAGTTTTCTCCCACTGGGCACTGCAGTTTTCTAACGTGGAAGTCTTTTCTTAAGTCATTTTAGATGAATATTATGCTTTAAAATGTAGAAATGATCCACTGGTGCCTGTATAGCAGACACAACGCGATATGTCTTATTTAAACCATGTACTTTGATATTCACTTTCATATTATGCAGACTACCAAGGCATAACTAACTATCAATTTGTTAAATATGAATTCAGGGAGTTAAATGTTCTTATGATATAGCGGTTCAGATCTCCACAAACATAGAATAGAAGACGAATGCAGGTTTAAAAGCCCTCACACACAGCAGCTGCCTCTGACATGAAAGGTTGTGATGGCTCTGTCTGAAGGATACACTATGTAGGTGTACTGAGCCTGTCCTCCAGAGAGTCTCTTGTATTGACACTGACAGGCAAACAAGCAAATGTACCACCGCCTCAGCACTTTCTACGGACAAGTGTACCATCAACTGTTGGCTCTGGACTCAGCCAGTGCAAGAGAGGACAACTCAAGAGGGGGATGTCACTATTTCCAGCAAGATCGTTTGAAGAGTTTGTGAAGTGTTTGGGTGAAAAACAATTTAAAAAGTTATATTTGAGCTAGAGCTAGACTTGTATATTAGTTGGCTGGTATATCTACACTTATAGTTACACTTTTTGACATATCAGTTATTGGCCTTAAATTTCCAACTCAAGCCAATATTTCGTTTGGCCTGGCCAGCTGCTTAAAAATAGTATAACCTTCATTTGAACACTAAATTGCCTGTGCAATACTGGGACCCTGTGCAATAATGTAAGATAGTAATTTATTGTATATATAGTTTTTAGATACCAATTTATATGATACATAGTTTTATAATCCTTATCTTTTTAGATTCTTATAGTGTTTGTCTATTTTTAACTTAACTGTACTCTATTGCTGCTACTGTTTCTTGCTGTTCTCTTTACTGTGCGTTGCAACACTGAAATTTCCCCATTGTGGGACAAATAAAGGATATCTTATCTTATCTTATCTTATCTAAATTTGAAGGGGACATGGCACAAAATGGGACTGTGCTGCTCTTTTATCTAGATTCACTAGCAACACGTGTGCAAATTGAAAAGCGTTTATTATATGGAGACGAGGCGGGTCGGCTGGGTTGAGACTCAGGGTGGGGGTTCAGTCTCAATCTTCACATGGCCCAGCAGGAACTGGACCCATCCTCGTAGGCGTCTTATGTCTGGAAGCGAACAGATCAGGGTTGGGAGGGTGGGGTCGAGTTATTCAGGACAAACTGGGTTGCCGGGATAGGCTGCTACAAATAGGCTTCTGGGAAATTGAGGCGTGGTAGAAGTGAGTTGTGATTCGCTGGAGAGGAGGCGAGGGCGGGTGAGGCGTGGTCCTGCTCCTGAACCTAAGTTAATCATCACCAAACAGGGTGATAGTTGAGTTTGTAATGAATTTAAATTATATTTTTTAGGAAGAAACTATCAAAATCAGCACTGCATATCAGCCACAGCATATCGTCAGAGCTTATTGGCGTTTGGTTTCTGGACAGTATTGGTATCAACATTGGCTATGAAAAAAAAAAAGAACATATGGAATGATCTCAATTTGAGCAGATTTTTACTTGTGGAAGAAGGAAAACAAATCTAATCACTATTCTGAAAAGAACCTATAATAACACAATGGAAAACAGACTTGAGGAGTATTATAGAAGCTTTTTGTACTGATTATTGTTCCAGCTATATTGGGGTGAAAGTAGCCCATTTCGTAGAGCGTTTGTCCATTGTCCTGAAGGTCGGTGGTTCATTGTTGTGTCCTTAGGCAAGGCACTTAACCCAGCTTGCCCCTAGTGGTGTATGAGTGTGTGTGAATGGGTGAGTGGTTCTTTGATGTAAAGCGCCTTGAAGTGCCTTGAAGGTGGAAAAGCGCTAGTATATGGAAATGTGACCGTTTACCATAAAGGCATTAAGGGCGGAACTGATTTTTACGTCTTAAAAACATGAAAAACTGAACTCGAGTATTTTCTCAGTGGTCCAAAATTATTCCTCACTTATTCAGAACATTCACAATTAAGTTTTTAAGCCCTTTTCACAAATTTCAGAGAAGTGAGCGGAGTTTTGCTGTCATGGTAAATCTAATAACTAGCATGCTAAGTCCACGCTTCCCGATTATCAGACAATACAATTTATACAAACTGCTTATACAATATATCTGTACTAGGGCAAGACTATATGTGCGAAAAAGTGCATACAGACCCTATACAGAGTGGGTGTATAATAAACTTAAATGGCAGACAAGTTAAATTCCTGAGCAAGTATTGTTTCCAGCTTCAAGTCCTAGGAGAGCAAGAACATAACGTAAGGAAATATTTTTAGCCCCACTTTTTATAGACTAGAAAGCAGATTGTAACAAAGTCAGAGGAACATTGTAGAGTGGTTGTACAATGAGAAACTGTTAGAAATTACAATGCATTTTATTCCTGGAGCATGTTCTGCGTATGTCCCCGTAAATCGTCATTCATCATGACTATCCAAATACTTGTGAAGTTGGCCCCCATCAAACTCAAACCTACACAAAAAACTATGTGAATGGTTTGTGCTTCGTTTGTTCTGTAAAAAAATTTGTTTGTGCTGCTTTAGTTTTGGAGAAATTAACTATTCTTTTATAGGTCAAATTGGGGTCAGTCAGCCCCCCAGGAAGCTTCAAAATGCTCTAAAACGCCCAAAATGGAGTCAATCGTTTGTTCTTCGTTTGTGCTGTTTTGTGCTGCAAAAAGTTTCGTTTGTGCGGTTCTGGTTCTTAAGATATTTGCAATTTTATTTTTGACCAATGACGTCATCCAGCCCCTCAAAATGTGGCAGAAAATTATAGAAAATGTTTGTACTATAGCAAAACTCCGCAAAACTAGTGAAAAAAAAGATCTCAGGCTGCAGAAAAATATGTAACAATCTTCAGTAATTTACTTTGCTTCATATTTTATATAATAATACAGACTTTTCCACAACCTGAGATCGTTTAATGCCAAAGGTACAAAATTTTCTAATCGATGTGATGCGATAGTTTCCTCCTTAAAAACAACCCTGGAGAATGTTGCCCTTATTGAAAAATGTAAAGATGAGCAAGTCTACGCCCCAAGTATGACCCAGCGAAGCTCTCGATTTCTTCTCTTCATCTGACGAAACCTGGAGTTGTGTTTTCTTTAACACAAAAACCCTGCATAATATTTAGGCTGAGTTCTTCTCTCAAACAGAAGACACTCCATACACCTTCACTAGAATCATTTGGACGATTTCAGCGCTGGAATTTCAGCACTTTAATGAACAAAAGGTAAAATGTAGCTGTTTACTTGAAAACTACCGCTTTGTAATGTCACAAAGGAACCTTAAAACCTTAAAAAAACACAACTCCAGGTATCTTTTTGACGAGGAAACAGCATTATACCATGTCTTAAAGCTCATAAGAGTCAATTTTGCGTAGCATAGGCCCTTTAAAATATTAATTCCAAATCTAAGCTAAGCTCCTCAGACAATTTGACCTTTTTCGTTAGTAGCTCAGCCCTAATTGCAACCCCACTTTACTTTCTATCTGTCTCCATCTTTCGTTGTGTCTTGCGTTCCACAAAATGAGGAAAAGCATTAACTCGCCTGACCCCTCTCCATTCTCCCATAATACCTCCACCTCAGCCCAGCCTGCACCCAACCCAACTGCCCCGGAGCCAGTCCTGCTCCACTTTCCACCCCGCCATACAATAGTCGTGCACTGGCTGTGACTTTGAACGTATGTGCGGAGATTGGGTCCATCGGAGAGATCGCCTTTCAGAAATGTTCCAGGAGTTGCAAGGGATAAAGTTGAAGGAGCTGGAATTGGTCACGGAGAAGACTGTTCGGGAAATAAGATAAGGAAGTAAAAGCAATATGGTTCAAAAATATAAAGTAAAGTGGAAGTTATAGAAAAGTTTGGAAGTTAGTAGTAGGCAGCTCTGTTGAAAAATATTGATATTTATCGATGCTGGCTGTGGTATCAAAGAGAAGCGATTCGAATGCAGTGATATCGATACTTAGGCCATGTCCCTGATGTATGTTTGCATGTATTTGAGCAAAACTTGTCTCTCCACAGTACAGATATATTGTATAATTAGCTCTTGAGGTCAAAATATACCTGATGCATGTCTGCATAAAACATTTTATTGACCAATAATCAGGAATGTGCGTTAACATGCTAGTTGTTGTTAGCTTTATTGTGACGGCATAACGGATGCTCGGATTCCTTAAGGTCAGTGACGACTTTGGATCACTGCAAAATCATTGGATCACTAGCTGTTTTTCACATTTTTAAGACAGGAAAAATCAGGTACAATGAAAAATTTATGAATACATGGTGTCCCAAAAAATTGGACATTATTTCGCAGGCCAATAATTGTGGCAGTTCTTGTTGAAATAGCATGTTAAAGAAACTTGAAGAAACGCCAAACCATCATTCGATGAATCTGGGTTTCTAAACTTGTTTTCCTTCCGGACTTTTGGGGCTTCACAGGGGTTTTTCATGAACTTGCTCGACTTTCTCTTCTGATGTTGATGTTGGGCTACCAGATCCTTTAGCCCAACATAAGCGCCCTTCCTCTTTAAATTTTTGATAGCAAGTCCAAATTTGTTTGCAAGTTTGTGACGTTTTTCCAAATTTTCTATTGAAGGCTGCACAGTCTTGGGTGACTGTGTGCGAGCAGATTCCAAGACGCAAAATGACTTCTCTTTGAACAGCTCAACCTGAAAACAGAACCAAAATAAAACATTAAATATAAAATCTTGATCTGTTTCTATACATTCTGTGAACATTTTAGGTTATTTCAACAAGAATTGACAAATTATTGGCCTGCGAAATGATATTAACCCATAGGGAGCTGTGTCCTCTGTCTTTGACCCATTGAAGTTGCCAAGCTGGTTCTCTAGATCTTGAGTTAGGATCTTGAGTTTAACTCCCTATTCCTGGAAGATGAACTAACTGTGTAGCTTTAAAGTTAAGGGGGGAAATAGCTGACCTTGACACATGCCATGAAGACACAGGGAGAACATGCAAACTCTCTTGGTGTTAGGCGAGTGTTGGCAAGTTCTTGCTTGATAATTTTTTAATCTATGGACGTCAAATGACAAAGCTTTGAAGAAAATAACAAGTAAATGAGGCGGAAAGGGGCACAGTTGGTAAGTGAAAAAAAACAGCCGTACATCTTGCACATTATATTATCAACATTTTTTTATGAACACATCTTAAATTTCACCCACAAAACCTTTCATATTTCACCATATTGCATTTCGGATTAGACTTAGAACATTAGCACGAAAAGCAGCGCTAATCACATCCGTTTGATCTAACTCCCTTTAATTACCAGCACTTGATAATGACTTTACTTGCTCTCTTCTTCATCGTTTTTTTTTTTCTTTTTTGTATTGGCTCTCTTTGCTAGACTATACACTCCTCTTGTTTTCATTTCGCTCGGGGAGGAATAAGGAAGTCAAATGAGGGGGCGGGGGATGGTGTGTGGGATGGGATGGGTCACGCTATGCCAAACCAATTACCTGAAAAAGTACGGAACGCCGTAAGGAGAGGTCAAATCCGAAATAAATATTAGCATGGTCAGAATCGCAGTCTTCATCTTGCTTTATACCGAAATGACATTTGTGAGTCAGTATAATCCTCGGTGGAATAGCTTGGCTTGCCCGGAGTTGTGTGTGTCGAGTCTCGCTACTCACCCGTTCAAAATATTCATTGAAAGATTGGTTGAAGTGGAAGAAGTCAGATTTGATGGATAGACGAGAGAGGAAAGAGGTAAAAGACTATTGAGAAAGCGTTGCGAAATTGAACTTTTCATCAAAATGTCCATAGATTTGAATGACTGTGTGAATGTTTTCTAGCAGTTACTTCTATCTTTGACATCTCAAGAGCACCAATTACTCGTGAAGGGCTGTCTTATTTTCTTTAGCAAGCATCATGACTTTAACAAAATAAGAAAACCTGTGCTTTGCTATCTGCATAGGAAATTGTATTCTCTGCATTTGACCACAAACTGTACAGTATATATAAATGGACATATCTCCCTGCCACCCCTCTGTCTGTAACTGCTATAGAGAGCCTCGTCATTTTGGCCTTAAAATGTTCGTATTAAAGGGGAACTCCAGCACGTTTGAAGCTAAAGTCCATTGCTGGAGGTGGTCAAATACTGTCAGAAGCCAAAAAACGGCACATATGAGTGTTGCCTCGGTGGAGATCTCGCTGTGGCAGTGAGTCTGTCAAGACAACAAGCTATTATAGTGAATTGGAGCAGCCTTAGCCTTACTGATTTGATTTCCCACTGCGCATTGCGAAAGCCCAAAAGACTTGATTGCTGACTCCAGAGGTGGCGAGCAGCTAGTAGTCACCAGAAACAACAAGTGAGTATTGACTACTGACTGTGAAGAAGAATAGAAACCGAAAGGTAAGGCTAAGGCTGCTTATAAAGTTGTTTTATAATGTTTCCAGACACTAATGAGTGAGCCAGGCAGATAATTTTGTTTGTTAGACTCGGGGATGTTGTAAGATGGGTTAGAAAGTGGTATTAAGCTTCTTCAGTGTGAAGCAAATTGGCATTTGACGTGGAAGTTAAGAACTTGCCCAATTCACTACATTAGTTTGTTGCCTTGACAAACTCACTACCACAGCGAGATCTCCCCCTAGGCAACACTGATCTGTGCCGCTTTTTCAGTATTCGACCACCTCTAGCAATGGACTTTAGCTTCAAACGTACCAGAGTTCCTCTTTAATCCGTTCTACATGATCCTGTTGATTTTATTTTGCTATTTTGTCCACATCATATTTTCTCCTCCATGAGCTTCATTTGACTGGAGCTGAACGCTGTGGCTGATGTCGCACTCCCTTTATCCACTTCTTTATACCATCTATGCATTTGAGCCATCTGTCGATGCTGCTGGGACAACCTGCCAGGGGCAGTGAGCAACTATAGATCCACAAATATAAACCCTACATGGCAAAAAAGCTTTTAAATTTAAGATCTAAACACTTAAATCTGTCAGAAAATGACATAAAAGTAGTGAAACTATCTGTCCATGCAGCAAGATCAGTTTGCTTGACAAGTTATCTCAAAACAAACTCCCTCTAGACTAGAATGAGGCAGTCTCAGAACTAATTAGTAGATCATAAATCTGAAAACATGAATAACCTGATATAAGTTTGAAAATCTTTGCCAGATCAGAGAAATTTAGAGTGTACACAAGAAAACCCAAGAATTAAATGTAGGACTCTAACTGAAACAAGAGCTTGCATATCTAAAGATACTACACATAATATACGTTTTAATTACTTTCTATGTTGTATCTATTCCAACAAGGACTTTTTTGCTGGTGATTAAAGGTCTTTTGTTTCTGTACTAAAGTTAAATTTGTCCCCAAACCAGTTAGAATAGTTTGTGTTAGCATTACTGTGACGACAAAACTCTGGCTTCTAAAAGTTGGGTAAAGTACTTATAAACTCATTGAGGTGAATAATTAGGACTCTAGAAATGCATTAAGAAAGAGAGGAATAACTCTGGACCTCTGCAAACTGTTTAAAAAGACCACGTTGTGTTTTTCACATTTTCAAACCAGTAAAAAATGTTTGGAGTTGCGTTTTGTTTCATTCACACGTGTTCAAGTTTCCCTTTATTATTAGTCTGTCTACATCTCCATAGCTTAAAATGCTGTGTTCTACCTTGTGATGTCATAAAGTGGTAGTTTTTAAGTTATATTTTGTTTTGTAGAGATTAGCAATTCCAGGGCTCAAATTATCCAAATGATGCTGGAGAAGGTGTATGGAGTTTAAAAATACACTTCCTGTATCACCACATGACATCACAAGGTGGAACAGTGTTTTCAGTTTAAGAGCAGAACTCAGCATTAATAAGCAATATTTGTGTGTTAAATGTGTGCGAATGAAACAAAACACAACTCCAGGTATGTCTGTGATGAAGAAACATTATAACAGATCAGATAATATCGTAATCTGACCCCTTAAAAATCCATTACATCTGACTTGCTTTAAACCTGTGTTGAAGCAGTTTTCTGAATGTGGCTTCAGTCTGGGTGAAAAACAGCACCTGTCTCTTTCTTATCCGACCCCGAGTCAAGAGAATAGTTCCCTCGCCTCACAACAAACAAGTCAAAATCGTAGTCTCCATCTAGCTTTCCTTCAGAATCACATTCGAGAATCAATAACATCCCGGGTGGAACATATCTTCCCCAACAGCTCGGCTCAAACCTCTTACATCACAAACCAAAACGCGTAGAGCTGTGTTTTTTCCAATCCGCTCCAAATATTTATTGAGAGATCGGTTGAAGTGTCAAATTAGATGGATAACGTTGGCGCTGGTGGAAGACGTGGTTGGCCTGATGTAATTGCTCAGCTGTGCGGCTCCAGCAGGATGTGTTGTGACACAGAGACCAGTATCTGTCAAAAGATGATGCGTTTTCTCTAGTGTGACAAGTCCTCATGTTTCTGGCATCCCTCTCGCGAAGTGTCAGAGCCAGACGAATCAGATGTACACCAGCGCGACACCCGCCATCGCCACCGCCGCCAGGTCTTTTGTGCCAGGGCATGCCATAAAAACTGTGAGCATGGAGAAGAGGGCAAAAGACTGGCAACTCTGCTGACAGTTGGAAAAAGTTGAGCATCAACAAGGCCTCAGACATTTAGTGGTTTAAAAAGGGGTGTTTTACTCTATGCGGTATGAAGCGCTTACACATAACCTATTCTAAAACGGAAGAAAATTGATGGATGTTAACTTTAATTGTTTTGAAAATGCTGTATTTGCAGAAAACAACGTATTAACATGTTCTAACGTTCAAGTTACTCTGCCCTTCAGAGCGCTATCACAACACAATTAGCATGCATCCCTCTAATGAAACTACTACGCACTGCATCAGGTTTTTTTGTGCATGGGCGACATAGACTTGTGGGCTGAGCATTGGACAGGATCTTATGAATACGTGTATAAGGAGTAGGGGTGTGCAAAAATATCAAAATATATCAATCAATCAATCAAACTTTATTTATAGAGCGTTTTCATACAAAAATGCAACACAAAGCGCTTTATAGTGAGTAAAAAGAACAATCCAACATTCTCCACATTTCCCCTCCATCCTCCATCCCCCCACAAAACCAAGATAAACAGATGAGTCTAGAGATTACTATCTGTGACAATCCCACGTAAAGATAAACTAAACAAATGATTCTAACTGTGACATAACTAAACAGGAACTAACTGAGATTACTACCGTGACATACTATCTTTCATAACTCTTTCTATCTATCTCTATACTATCTTTCATAACTCTCTATACTAACTATAAGAACTAGAACTAACTACTACAGATATATCATATTGTTTAATGTGATGATACAGTGTTGATATCGTGGGCTGCTGTATCGATATATCATCAGGAGTATTTTTTGGTGTATTTTACTATATTACTTTATTAGTTTTGTGGCTTGTTTGGAGGAAGGAAACTTTTTTATACGATACATTTGACATTTTCACTGTATTGATTATTAAAATGGGTGTGTTTAATATTAGCATTGCAAGACAGCCATGAGTTAGGCTTTATTTTTTATTGAACCATATCAAATCAATTTAAAATATATCACAATGAATCATTTCAAATTGGACGCATACTGTATAGAGATATGTATCATATCGTGGCCTATGTATTGAGGTATGTACCGTAACAGCAACAATAAGGAGAGTTTGAATAGCTCGTGATGCTAACGGTTACAGGAGCAAATTTGCCAGGCTTTATATTATGAATAGGATGTTTTAACGGGCAAAATAGTGGAATAAAAAACGGGATCATGTAGAGCGGGTTAATACGAACATTTTAAGACCAAGATGAGTAGGAGTAATCAGTAGGAGCCGGACGTGCTTTGCGAACTTCCTATTTGGAACGCAACGGCTAGCGGGTTAGCTATGTCCATTTACAGTTTGTTTTTGATGGAAACAACATTATAACTTTTTTGTTTTCATGATAGTCCCTCTTAAAAAAGAAATGCTCATAGCTACTAGGGTTTGGCAATCTGACAAAAAATAAATCCTTACTTTGTCTTATTAAAAACAAATAAAATGGCTGTCAAAACTAATTTCCTGAACATAAACTATGCCGACTTTTTCCATTAAAATAAAAAGTAAAACATTTAACTTAGAACTCTTGATTAAAGAGACCCAAACAAATCACTGACGATTACAAATGACTGCAGTTCAATCTGTATTAAAATGCCACAGCCTTTATGTATTTCTTTATTTTCTTGGTATTGTCACAGAAAACCAGGCAGTAACTGAACTTGCCACTGTCTAGTTACCGGACGAAAATGCAGCCCACCGTGCGACGCTTGCTTCAAAGAGTTGGTCAACATTTGAACATTTTTACATTTGTATAACTCGGGACTGGCTTGATCCTTTTTGTAAAACATAAAACCAAACGGGAAAGTTACATTTTCTTCACTGTGTCTTTGCCTGCCAGAATTTTGGTTCTGTTTGATTCTATTGTAAAAGTTTGGTTGTTTGAACGTGCCCCATATGTGGTGCACCGGGATCGACAATAACTCCTACCAAAAGTTTTTCTCTGTATCAACTTTTAAAATCAGAATTCTACACCTTTCGTAGACAAAATCCAAATATTAAAAGGTTGAATTTAACAGCTGAACAAGTAGGGTTTTGAATGATTATGCAAAATATGACTCGGTATGGTCACGGTTCACACCTTTGGGCAGATCAATAGACAATAAACAACTAGTGTATGCTTGTTTTAGGTCCGTTGACTCTTCTGTTCAGAAATATATTTAAAACAGTCCTTTACTAGAGCTGCATCAGGAGTAATGTAACCTACTTGGATGGTGAAACGTATTGACCTTTAGTTGCCAAGTTTGGTTCTTTATATTGACTTTGGGCTTCTCTTTTTGGAAAGTCGCTTGCAATTTTGACAGTCACAGGTTGTGTTTTTTTGGACGTGCTCCCAAGTGGCACTTTCATGTCAGAAAAGAGGTGATTTTTAGTATTTTTCCTCTTCTGTTTCACATTGATATAGGCAGTAATCAGTATACGGTGTATGGCAATGACTGAAATACAAGCTGTTAATGTTTTAAAGACAGTATGGGTGTTGCATATGCTAATAAAAATATGTGCATTTTATTAGCACACTTTCAGCTGTGACACAAGATGTTGAACAAATCGTTGCTTCTATTGGGATTTCTTTTTATGGTGCTTGGGTCGCTTGTTTTGGATTTTTTTTTGATCACTTGTTGCTCTCTGAAAATCTGGCAACTCTGCGCATCAAAACTCATTTGAGCAGGTATTGGGAGGAGCAGGGAATTGGGACCAAGTCATTGTTTTGCAAGTCTCAAGTAAGTCTCAAGTCTTTGACCTCAAGTCCGAGTCAAGTCCCAAGTCAAAGACAGGAAAGTACAAATTGAGTCTCGAGTCACTGGACCATAAGTCTGAGTCAAGTCCAAGTCGTCTGCTTTGAGCTTCAAGTCATGTCAAGTCTTTAAACCAAAATACCAAATATCTCTTAGATTGTTGCAATTTACATGATTTTTAAGTTAATTTTCACTTAAAAGTCATGGTATATTTATAGATGAGTATTTATATAAGAGTTGTAGAAATGCTCATTTTTCCTTTTTAAATGTATTGACAAGATCTTAGTGTGAATCATAATGGTCAGAATAGAAAGAATTCAGATTTAAAAGTGCTTAATAACTCTTATTTTGTCATGTAGTCTGCACTGAAATGGAAGGATCATGTTCTTTGTAGTGCTTTGTTTTACAGTACTGTACTGTATATTACTACATTTGAGGATACCATCTCACAGTACTTCGGTTACAACCAAAGTGGAAGGGACATGTTTAGGGCGACCAGACTTTCAAAATAAAAAAAGTGGGAAACCCCAGGTTTGTGGTGGTCGGTAATAATAAAACTGTGAACCAAGTGCGTAATTAAGGAGAATTGTTCTGCACATGAGTCAATATAGTCACATTTTCTTTGTGTTTTGGTCATTTTTAAGCAGCTTTTCTGTAGTTTACCTAGACAATTTATGTCTCTCTTACTGTTAGAAGGTATTAAATTGGTCAAAAACAGGGACACCTGGGACATTTCTTGTGTAAAACTGGGACAAATCACTGGTTTTGGATAAATCTGCTGGGACAGGGGACACAGGGCTCAAAACTGGGACTGTCCCAGGTAAATAGGGACGTCTGGTCATCCTAGACATGTTCCAGTTTGTTCCTGTAAAAGTAAGCACCATATGTATTAACTGTAAAGCGAAAAGTATTTTCTAAAAGCATGTATTTTTTAGGAGAAGCATCAAGTCTTCTCATGTCACAGGGTTCAAGAAAGAAAAAAGTGCTATGTTGAAAATCACACTCTATTGTCTAAAGAAAGAGCTTTTTATTATCGTTGTGTCTCAAAATCAGTATTGAATGTCAAGTCTATTCCTCAGTGTTGAAATTGAGTTTGAAATTTTAGTAACATAACACTATTACACAGACAAAACCCCAAAAACAAATAAGGCATACCTTTTCTCATACCTCTTGTTGATATTTCTAAGTGATTTTTATACTAATCGCCAACAATTTTTCCTCACAGGGGTCCATCTAAACCCCTCTGCTGGGCGTCTGGAGGTCGTATCCCCCTGCCCGCTGTGCTGCTGACAGATCACATTTATTTTTAATCCGGGCGATGAGAGCCTGCCACACACTTACAGATCATGTGGCTTGTTAGAGTAGAGTGGCTGGGCCCATGTCCGCGGCCGCATCCAGTTCCTATACGCGAAAGAACACAATATAATGACCTTGGCGCGGTAAAGCCTTGGTAATCGCGGGGAGGGCACAACGTTGTTCCATTATTATTCCGTGCGGTGGTTGTTGTTGTTTCATTCCGTGTCAAATCTCCCCCACTTTTTTGCCTGATTAACATTTTGACCCTGCCCGCTGGCTCCATGTGTCTTCAAGGGCGGGACATTGATCGTGTTTATCATATTTATTGTTCGGCAGTGGTACGGGTCAGCCAGATCATACTGGGCGACAAAGAGGACTTATCGTTAATGTGAAGATAGAAACTGCAATTTTTTTAATAGTTCGATTTCAATATAAACTTTTTTGGACACTGGTGTTGGTCCTTTTCCAATGTTAGGCTTGTAATCAACAGTTTTCCAATGCCAGGATTTTGTGTAATCTTTTTGAAAGTGTTGCAAGTAGTCACCTTGATATATGCTGTATTACCCTGTTTATTTTGCTCCTTCAGTTCATCTTTTCCCTATGAAAATTAAGTTGTCTAGGGGTGAGTAATAACCCCCAAAACAGAGATCATGTTTTTGATTTGACCACAATTTTTGCATTTAATATCAGACATTAAAGCTTAAAGGCACTGTGTAACTTTTCTGGAATGTTTCATAGTATGGTAATAAATGTTTCTATCTTCATGGAGACCAAACGAGACCAAGTTACAGGTCAGATCTATGGAGAGGTGACCCCGCAGACAGTCAGAACGCCTGTTTTTCTAGGTGTTCTTGAGTTATAAAACCACCTGTTATGAAATAAATGTAAAGTAAAGCTGTTTAACGTCACACTGTGGAATATTACAGGCAGAGCAATGACATCTCCATAGAAACACCCAAAAAGTTCCATTAGCTTTAAGGGATAACTGACAGAGACCAATAGGAGGTGTGGAAAAGTGTGTGTTTGAGCATAAAGTTGAGTTAAACGCACCAAAAATAGCACCAAATCACAATCAGGCAATTTTACCAAAATAGTTACTGGGCCAAGCAGAACGGTGTGTTTTGACTAAAGATGAGTAGGATTGGAACTGAATCCTGAGAGACTCGTGCTCTGTTCTTGTAAAAAAACTAACATGGCAGTTTAGGAGTAAAAAATGAACATAAAACAAAAACAGAATCAACAATAAAAGCACTTAACTGTTACTTATGTCAGGTAAAAGAAGTTCTACATTTTGTTTTGACCGTTAATAGAATTTTCGAGATGTCTTCTGCATTTGGGAGCCAAATCAGCGGCTGTGCTTGGACCGTCCCAAGTTCGGACAAAGATTTTTCACGCCATATGGCCTGATTCCAGAACCTTCTTTCATTTTAAACAGAATGTAGAAAGGACTGGCTGCTCAGGCAACTAAAATATCAGATTGTCAAAGGATCAGCTCAGCATTGCCCAGCCCTTTAGTGAAGTGCTCAAGGCAAAATGCACTTATTGATTTTGCTGGTTAGCTAATGTAATACCAAATTCTTGATGCATTTGTTGTGTTTCTCATGGGCAATGATTGGAATAACTCAGAATTTTAAGTATAACCGAGTCTTGGTGCATTGTCTGGAAATTTACTCCAATGGCCCAAATCTCTCCATGAATCAGACTGCAAGAATTCAAAGATGGTTGCATCTTAGCGTCATCATTTCTCCTTTATCACTATAGATTTTATCCAGGATTCCATTGCTAAAGGGGGATAGTAATATGCATGTGGTTTTTAGTTACCTTAAATCATCACCTATTTTAAACAGCATCCCTTAAAACCAACCATGCCTACTGTTTTGTATTGACCGCCTCATCACTTTACCCAGTTTCCCTGTATTGAAAAATGTCATTACTGCCGCATCTCGGCTTATTGCGGCCTCCGAGCTGTAATTCTGCTGACAGCACTTCTGACTTTGCCTTCTCTCTCCTCTTTGTGTTCTGTCCCTTTCCTGATAGGTGCCAATTATACAGCGAGCGCCCGAGCGTCCCCTAGCCACGTGTGACCCTGTTAGCCGACTATAATGTCAACTCCCCGGGCCGAAGCTGCAGAGAGAAAGACGGAATTACCTCGCGCTTAATCGTCCGTCAGGAAAAGACAAAAAAAGATGAGCGAAACTGGACTCTTTTTCAACCTTTTCAACTGACGAAATCCATCCAACTTTGGCTTTGCCCGGACGGCGTGGATAAGCCCTTAAGGTTTTGACATTTCCATTTTTTCCGTCAGATTTTTTGGTTTTGTCTCTTCCCCGGACGCGTTTGGAGCTTGGCCCAGATGTCGGGGTGGTGTAGTGGGGGAGTTGGTAGGGCCCTGGCTCTCTGGGCGATGATGTTTGCCTGGAGGGAGATGGCGTGCGAAGCGTTGGATGCGAGTTCGGGGGAAGCGGCCGGGTCCCCACAGGCAGAGGGCGACCCGTGGGACGTCCTGCACAGAAACAGGCGCAGCTGGGTATGGAACCAGTTCTTCGTGCTGGAGGAGTACACCGGGAATGAGCCTCTCTACGTTGGAAAGGTAAGCCATGTGTGCATGTGTCGATGGTTCAGTACTGTCACACTTCGTTTTGTTTTGTGGGACATATGATCTTCATCTATGGTCTTTGGGGTTTTTTGCAACTTGGTGTAGGAATGAGCGAAAATGGACATCTGACAATACTGAGAGTAAAAGTGACATTTTTTCATGATTTTCAAATATAAATGTTTCACTCAAATTATTATCCAGTAGCCTTCCTGTTGAGAGATACGCAGTTTTAACAGATATAAAAATGTATACTGTTCAAATAAATGCACATTTACAAGAGGCTAATCCTCTAACTAGGGACTCCATGGGCCATGGATCTGTTACAATGACGTTCACTGCTTTTCACAAGTTTCTTCAGTCAGTTAGCAGGCTACATGCCATAGTCATGAGCAAAAATAAGAGATGCACTGATCTGATACTGGATACCAGCGCCAACTCTGAAGGATTTGCTGGATCGGATATTGGCTTCCAAATACTGTTTCAGTCAATGTGTCCTGGTTGGACACATGAATCAATGTAAAAAAAACAACTATTTGTTAGGGGTGTGCATTGCCATTAATCTGGCGATACATATCATAATATACCTGTTGAGTTTCAATATATCATGATGTATCCCAATACTATAACACAGGATGATATTTTGTGATTTATCATTAATTGTGTCTAATACTATGGTCGAGTGCACCTTCATGTGACCAAAATTGGATGAAATACATTTAGTTTAATTTTTAAATCATCAGAACAGTTAATGGAACTTAAGATTTTTTCATTAAGAACATGACTTTAAAAAATCAATTTGGATGCATTTTGAATCAACGCAAGAATCACACAATGAAGTATCGCGATATATCATTGAATCGATTTTTTTCTGACACCCCTACTATTTATTGATTGTAGTCGTCCACAAAGTCTAATGTTTGAACTTGTATTTATTCAAAGCTGTTCTGTAGTTCCTTAAGAGATAAATAACAGCTCCATAACGCAGCTTTTGTTTAATTTTATTTTCGTTTTCAGGAAAAAAATGCTGTTTTTGCTGCACAGGTATCAGTTGATGTCGAGTATCGGCAAATAAACTCTCAGTGCATCTCTAAGCCAAATATTCAAGCGTTTTATTGGTGATTTCTAATGATGGTGCCCTAAACCATTGAGGGTTGCTGCACAATTTTTCAATCATGGCACTGTATTTAATCTATCTATTATTTTAAAATCAGCATATTGTAGTGAAATTCCAGGATGTCCCATCACACAATAGACTATTTTTCAGTAAAATCTGAATAATGTTTTTAAGTTTGATCTGATTAACCAATGCTCAGACAATGGGGCATAGTTTGTTCTAGGCTAGTGTGTATCCAGGTATAAACAAGCCTTGGCCAATTTAACCCTGGGTATAGTCCAGGCAGTAAGTCACCAAAACTACAGAACAAAATGCTCTTGGATGGAAAATCTTACCTGGGGTCCCAATATTAGTGGAGGACATTACCATTCTGCTCACGGCGCCAGATAGAAGATTCATAATGGTCTTGCTCTATGTCACTTCAATGTCATTTTCTCCCCTGATATTTGATGTTGATAATTACATTTTCTTGCTTCATTCCCATTGATTTTAGTATGTGCTCGGAACGTGTGGAAATGGGGTCCGCTCTGAAAGCACGATAAATTACAGTTATAACATGTACCCAGGCGTGATTGACTGTCATCACCTGTCATGGGCCTGTATTAATTTGACATTTAACATGCTACCCTATAACCTTGACATGACGTGGAAAAAATACATATTTACAAATTGAATATATTAACTAAAGATGCCCGCGAAGTTGGCTGAAACTGTAGGGTTGCCTGAAGTATTGAAAATCGGATACTAATTGCTGTAGCAGAACAAATATAAGCCTACACAGACTAGTATACGCCACTATGGACCACTATGGAACCTACCTGCACATATAAATACAAATTAATATAAAAGTATATATTTTTAGGATCTTTACATCGTAGTATATTTTTATATATAAAAATATACTACGATGTAAAGATCCTAAAAATTGTCATTGTCATTTATTGCCATGTTATAATGATGTTTCCCCATCCGAAACATACTTGGAGTTGTGTTTTGTTTCATTCACACATTAGACTAACCCTTTATTATTCGTCTGTCTACATCACCAAAGCTTAAAACGCTCTGTTCCAACTTGTGATGTTATATAGTGATGATAGTTTTCAAATAAACAGCTAACTTTTACTGTTAGGTCAGTAGAGATGGGCATTCCCAGGTCTGAAATCATCCACTTGATTCTAGTGAAGGTGTATGGAGTTTAAAAACACAGTGGAGCACTTCCTGTATTCCCACTTGACATCACAAAGTCGAACAGAGTGTTTTCAGCTTGAAGGAAGGTCTCAGCCTAAATATGCAGGGTTTGTGCGTTAAACATGTGTGAATGAAACAAAACACAACTCCAGGTATGTTTGTGATGGGGAAACAACATTATAAATATGTAATAGGGTCTCTTTATTGTTAGCCTAGTTATTATTATTGATTGGGCAGATGGAAAGAACATTTTTTCCTGGTATTGTAACCTTGAACACAAAATAATCAAATCCTGGCTTGTACACTGTAGATACACTGTAGATAGAGTTCACACACTATTGAGAGCAGTGCTGAACATTAGCTCTAAGAGAACATTAGCTTGTGCACACATTAGCTGTGTCTTGTGGGAATTGTGTGTGTTATTGACGGTCGCTTGTCGTACTATACTGTGTATTCATATATTCATGTGGTGTTTTCCATAGGACATTGTAACCTGGACAGATGGTGGAAAATCGTTCACTCATTTATTTTACTTTCACTATAAGCAAGCTTTATTTTTACAGTAGCAATGAAAGTAGGTTATTGCATGCAGGCTACATAAAAAAAAATGTGTATGTTTGACTTTTGCTTTCTTAAAAAGGTACACTGTGTAACATTTCTGATGGAGATGTTATTGCATTGCATGGAATGTTCCACTCTATGGCATTAAACCTTTCTGTCTTGTGTATTCAATGAAATACATGCATTCTTATTGTAAGTGGCCTCGCCTCTCCACTGATCTGCTCCTTAACATCATCTGGTGGTACTGGGAAGTATAAACATTTTCTTGGATAGATCTTGGTGAGAAAGTTGGAGAATGACGGGTCTAGGCTACTGAATCATTCAAATGTAGGTAACCAATTTAGTCCATTGGTGTCAGTTGGTACAAAATTAAAAGTGAATCTTAACTTCTTGAGTTCTTTTTTAAGGACAACACAGTAGGAGGTGTATTTCTATTTCTCTTGTTGACATGTTTCGGCTGCTAGCTGTGAGGCCTCTTCAGAACTGTCACTGGTGTTGGTGGTGTGCTGTATATCAGCTGTTGTTACTTCCTGTGGGTCAACCTGAGCGACCTGCCAGGTCCATCAGACTGACCACACGCCTCCGGTCGCCCGTTGCTCTCTGGAGGAACAGTCAGACAGTTCTGAGGTTGGCCTGCAATCAGGAACAGAAACCCGCCAATAAGGTAAATAATATCCTACTTTTTTATTTTTAAAAGAACCCAAGAAGATAATGTATGAAAGAAGACAAAATGGAGGTTTTTGGATTAAAAGTGAATCTGGTCTTGCACAGCACTAATCTCTATCTGCACAAAGTAGCCTTCTTTATTGTTTTTTTAATGAAAGCGTACTTGCATTCAGTAACAGTATTAATAGCCTTCCACTGAACTGCATCTTAGAAAACTTAAGCCAAGTCCCCCAATAAGTTAAACCTGCTAACATTACTGGGACAAACGCTTCTTATATGGGTGACCTAACGGTGGCTGAAGTCTCGCCATTACTCATCCAAAGCATAGGGGATACATAGTGTTAGAAAACCAATTCTCATACTGTATCTTTCTTAGAGCTATTTCCAACTCAGTAGACCTGGGCTCCTTGCACCTGTACGTCTATACACCTATCAATAAAAGAATAGTATAATGTCCCCTGAAACTGGGACACAGTGGAATATAATACTTTTGTACATTTTTGCATTGCCCTATATAGAACAAATGAAACAGTGTTGAAAGAAGTGCTTTATTTTATTACTTAAGAAAAAAAAAAAAATACTACTTAAGTAAAAGTATTTACCACAGTGTTTGGGATATAATATATAATAATAAAGCCTCAAATGCTTATTTTATTAGTGATTTTTATTTTTGTATGTTTGTGTTTGCTCAAACACACTGTATATTTATGTTTGCTCAAACACATTAATATGCTAAAAATAAATCCCTCAGCCTCATCAGGTCTCACACAGTAATAAAAAACAGTGTTTACTTCTCTCAAATGTAGTAAAGTAAAAAATAGAATGTAGAACTTAAAAATTTACTTCAGTAAAGAACAGATACCTGAAAATTATACTCAAATGTGCAGTTTTGGTTGAGGTTAGGGTTAGGTTTAGGTTACGGTTATGCCATAGGGCCAAGTTACATGTCAGATCTGTGGAGCGGCGAGCCCACTCACATTAAGAATGCAAGTTTTTCAATCAATAAAAACCCACATTATTGAGAAAGTGCAATATGGATACGTTTAATGCCACACTGGGACATTGTAGACAAAGCAACAACATCTTCATGGAGACAAGCAGATGACAGACCCTCACCCAATACCAGAAAAGTTACACAGCAGGTAGGAATATAGAGAATTCCTACCGTAGCCAGCTGAGGTAGACGCTTACATAAATGCATTTGGAAGCCAATGTGCGACATGACAAGGTAATTTGCATTGTAATCTATGGTTAGAAAATCAGCGGGGTCTTTGTTGTAGGTGCGGATGTCCATAAATCAGTGTAATGTGTGTCTTGACAGGTAAATAAATATGAACGCGCCTATATGGCATTTAGAGCCTTACATAAATGGTGTAGTTAACGTTTAGTCACAATGACAGACAGAGACTAATTCTGCATTTTGAATCTAAGGAAATATAGGTTACGTTGTCCTGGGGAAACAGCCCACTGTACTCTACGCATGCTGGAAAGTGGACAAATGTGTAGGCTTGCAGAAAACTCTTATATTCAATATGCGACGTCCCAAGGGTTGTTTCTTGTTATTTAAAAAGCCACAATTATGAAGTTAAGCTGACCGGGTTCCAAAAATGCATATAATCAATAGATGAAAATGACTTGTGGTTTACACTTCACATCCTGAAATGAGAAAAGAAAAATTTGCATTTCAGTGAATTATAAAAATACCAGAAATATGGAATGGAATATGGATTATAATATATTCACCTTATAATGTTCACTTTTTAACATACAGTTTTAATGGTAACGCACAGCTAATTCTAGACATCAATACACATTTAAATAAAAAAAAGTACAACTGCTACATTATTAATTAGCTCAGGATTGTACTTAATGTGTTCTATACAAATCATGCATATTCCTGTCTTGCATGTTTGGATTTGAGGTGTACTGCAGTTTTTCAAATTTAAAGGCCTATTTGGAGAAATAAAACTTAATGTTTGTTAATTGTAAAATGCGTGTACTTAAAGTAACAAAATTGCGGGACAAATAAAGACGTGAGCAGGTCATAAAAGGCACTGCACTTGATTTTTAACGTCTTAAAAATGTAAAAAAAAAAAGAAAAAAAAAAAGAAAAAAAACAGCAATCCAGACCAATTCTTCACTTTCCTAACTATTCACCGCAATGAGTTCATAACAGCAGTTTTCAAGTTGCGCTAATTCTATCAAAAACTAGTATGCTAACGCACAATTCCTGATTTGCGGAGGAGAAAGCGCTTTATAATTTTGACCATAGAGGCAAGGCAAGTTTATTTGTACAGCACAATTCGTACACAAAGTAATTCAAAGTGCTTTACAGAATAAGAAATACATTAAAATCACAATACAAACAAAACAAAACATAAATAATCATCATAAAATTTTAAAATAGAGAGAGAGAGACATTAAATTAGAGAGAAATAGAGAGAAGAGAAGAGTGCGGAATGAAAAATAAAAGCGTTTCACAGAGCTACTTTTCCAAGATATCTGTAAACAAATGTTACTGACAAACTCTTTAATCTCGACAAACTACAAGATATACATCATTATTTTTATTTGTTTGTTTATTTTATTCATAAAAAGAATAAATAAAAAAGACGCTAAGACTGCGCTAACATTAAACATGCAAGAAATGAAAGAAAAGGAAAGAAAGACCATCACAAATATGAATGAATGTTTATTCAGACAGCAATGCATAGAACATGCATAATTATAATGTAAATGCATAGATACGGTACAAAAAACAAATTCTTATATATAACAATAAACAAAAATTAATTTAAACAGATTTTAATAATGGAGTGGGAGGAATCAGTTGCAAAAATCTTCACTTTTATGCACAGCAACTTTTTCATACACACATATTGCACTGGATTTTATGTGTTTTTAAATGACATTATTACTTAATCTTTTGATTTCTTTGCCATGACTATTCCTTAAAATGAACTCCTTTCACAGTAATGCGTCGCTCCATAACCTTGGTTCTGAATCTTGTTTTTTTAAACAAGTCGGTTCCTTTTAAATTGTAGTGGCTTGTCCTCATCTCAACAATCTTTGAATATTTACAGGTAACACTTTATTTTGAGGATACTCAAGTCAACAATAACACATATTTTCAACATTTCTTGGGTTTGACAGCTCTCTACAGTATAGTGGCTGTTGATGATCATTCTCAAGGACCTTTTCTATAATATAAATAATGTTTGCAGGTAAATTTTACATGTTGACCCCCAGATTTCCACACAGTACATCAGATATTGTGCCATTACAGAGTTATACAAGGTTAATAATGTTGCACCATTTACTGAAAGCTATATAAATAGTTACCTATATGTTACACGCCTATACAACTCTTAACTGAAGTTGATAATTAGATTTTTTCCAAGCATATATGAGCTACACACTTAAATTTATACTATCCGCTCTTGTTTGTGAGGTGTATCGCTGAAAACCTAGAACTACATACTATTTCCTTGGCGCTAAGTGCAATCTCCATTCTGCCAGATCTCCGTGCCTACAAATCATATATTTGCACAGACATGGTGAAAAATGATGGTTCCGTACAGATGCCAGCATTACTCACTCAAGTCGAAAATGAAATGCAAACCAAACCAGTGCATTATAAATCTGTCAAACACTCAGAGCTTTCCGTCCAAACTTTACTCAATATTCTGCAAGTTTGAACTGTGTTACTTTACGAAACTTTTGTTGACGGGAGATGGGAAAGCCAGGATTTAAACACCCAAATGTGCATTTCTTCCTTTGTGAACCAAGAGCGATGTACAGTAATCATGTTCAGTTGTGTATTTTAAGGTTCTACATTACGCAATATTGACTCTTGTGAGCTTTAAGCCGTGTTATAATGTTGTCACCTCCTCAAAAACATACGTGGAGTTGTGTTTTGTTTCATTCACACATGTTTAAGTAACCATTTATTATTAGCCTGTCTCCAAATTACATCTCCAAAGCTCAAGATGCTCTGTTCCACCTTGTGATGTCATGTAGTGCTAGTTTTCAAGGTAATAATTAACTTTTACCGTTTCTTTTTAACGTTCGTCAGTAGAGATGGGCAATTCCAGGGCTGAAACCATCCAAACAATTCTAGTAAAGGTGTAAAGGAGTTGAAATCACAAGGTAGGTGGAAGAAAGAGAAGAACTCAGCCTAAATATCCAAGGTTTAGGTAAACATTTGAGGAAGAAACTACACAAAATTCCAGGTGTAACAGATCAGAACAGCTTTAAAATAGATAAATATGGGCTCTTTAAAGGGGAATTCTGGCAGGTTTGAAGCTAAAGTCCATTGCTAAAGGTGGTTGAATACTGTCAGAAGCCAAAAAACGGCACAGATCAGTGTTGCCTTGGCGGAGATCTCGCTGTGGTAATGAGTCTGTCAAGGCAACAAACTAGTGTAGTGATGGGGGCAAGTTCTTAGCTTCCACGTAAAACCCCACTTTCTAACCTATCTTACAACAGCCACAAGTCTAACAAACAAAACGCTCTGCCTGGTTCACTCATGAGTGTCCGGAAACGTTATAAAACAACTTTATAAGCAGCCTTAGCCTTACGTTTGTCGATTTCTCACTGCACATGCGAAAGCCCAAAAGACTCGATCACCAATGCCGTTTCTAAACCCATTTATTTACAAGTGAATTATATTTTTTGAAAAAATACATTCCCAAGACAATTTCTTTCAATAACTTTCAGTTTCTATTGTTCTTCACCGTCAGTAGTCGATTCTCACTTGTTGCTTCTGGCGGCTCGAGCCTCTCGCCGCCGTTGTTGTAAGATGGGTTAAAGTGGTGTTAACCCTCTTCAGTGTGAAAATTGCCGTTTTACGTGGAAGTTAAGAACTTGCCCAATTCACTATGCTAGTTTATTGTCTTGACAGACTCACTACCACAGCAAGATCTCTGCCTAGAAAACACTGATCTGTGCCGTTTTTTGGCTTCTGACAGTATTCAACCACCTCTAGCAATGGACTTTAGCTTCGAATGTGCCGGAGTTCCCCTTTAACAGACAAACCCTGCATTTTTAGGCTGAGTTCTTATCTCAAACAGAAAAACATTTCCAATTTGTGATGTCGTGAGGGGAGAACAGGCTTCACATTAGACATCTACTGCTAAAACCCCCCGAAAAGAACAACTAAACTTCCAGATGGCAGCTTTAAAGAGCGTAAAAATCCAGCACATTTGACCCCTGTGTCCATCCCTGG
This sequence comes from Odontamblyopus rebecca, assembly GCA_030686955.1. Classification (NCBI taxonomy): domain Eukaryota; kingdom Metazoa; phylum Chordata; class Actinopteri; order Gobiiformes; family Gobiidae; genus Odontamblyopus; species Odontamblyopus rebecca. Next base: position 9,213,589 of record CM060674.1, on the reverse strand, counting down.
ATCCATACTACCATAAACAGCTGTTCACTTTATCCATCTCCAAAACACTTCCCCATCCCCATCCTTTAGCCGAGGTGAAAAGTGCAAGACTGCTAGTCGAGGTGAGCGGATAGCTACAAATCACCGGGGTAACCGTCCGGCGCGCGCTCGAAAAATTCCCGACATCTATCTACATGTTGTGAATCCTCTTAATAGCGTCGAACGGCAGACTGATGGGTGAGCTGTGTGGGCTTTCGGCACTGCTGTACAAACCATCGACTCCTGCTCCCCGGAATGGCTGGTACATGGGGGCCAGATGGGTCTCGGATCGCGCTCCAGATCCCTGCTATCTCGGGGAGTATTGTGGGGTCTTATTATTAAATTAGTTTTTGTCTTTCTACTCTTTGGCTTAGGATAATCGGCATCATCTGCGTGTGTTTGCTGAAGCCTGTGCGCGCGAGGCCATTTCAGCACTGCCTCTGAACTGGATTAGCATCTCCGCGAGGAATTAGGATACATTTGACCGTCCTTTTGAGGCTCCTTCATTTTAGTTTCTGCCAGAGAGATGCTGGGAAAGAGGCTTCAATCAGTGTGTTGTGTGTGTGTGTGTGTGTGTTTTTTACGACATTTTAGAGTTCAGATAAAGGTCAGTTCCATGTCCACTAGACCAGAAAACATGCAGGCAAACAAAGGGTTATCTTAGTTAAAAGATCTAGACTTTTTTTTACTTAAACGTGTCACTTTCCTTGTGGGAGGTTCTGTCACTTTCTTGTTTCCATGGAGACGTCATTGCTCTGCCTGGAATGCTCCACAGTACGATATTAAACACATCTACCTTACATTTTTTTCAATTACAGTTGGTTTTATAGCTCAGAAATACCTAGAAAAACAAGCATTCTGGCTGTGAGCGGGGTCGCCTCTCCACAGATCTGACCTGTAACTTGGTCTGGTTTGGTCTACAGGATGATAGAAAGGTTTAATGCCATACTGCAAAACATTCCAGACAAAGCCGTAACATCTTCACGGAGAAAAGTGTTTTTTATTGCTCAAAAATACCTAAAAAAAACAGACATTCTGACTGTGAGCCTTTCCATAGATTTGACATGTAAACAGCAATAACATTTCCATAGAGAAAAGCGTTTGATGGGCCCTCCACCAGAAAAGTTACGCAATGCACCTTTAAAATACCAAAAAACATGTTAAGATACAAAAACTATTAAGACTTACAATAAGAAACAAAACCTAATATTCTTGAATGAAGAAAAACACTTATTCCATTCGTAGATCATTTTACTTGTCAATTTTAATCCACTCAAAAGAAGTAAAATGTTCCCAATTTAAGCCATTTTTGACGTTCCCTGATAAAGATGTTTGGCATGAAATAAAATAATAGCAAAGAATATCGGATTTGTAGATTTATGGAAAATTTCAACAAACGAACAACAACAAACCTTATTTCTAAGCCTGGAAAGTACTGGAATGGGAGACCAATGGGAATGCAAAGTACCACAGTGGGGCAGCAGTATCTTTATTGTAAAATGTTGCTGTGTCCTTAGGCAAGACACTTACTTGACCACATAAAGGGTCTACGCTGCAAAAGGCAATGTTTAGGCAAGTAAAAATGTCTTAATACAAAAAAATAGATGTAGCTGGATCACCGCTAAAGTGAAATAACAATCGAGCGCTCTTTGGAGATCCCGAGTGGGCAAAAAACTTACTGGATAAAAGAAGAGATCCGAGGCACTCCGATATGCTTTGCTATTATTTTATTTCATCAGGAAATGTCAAAAGTGGCTTAAATTGGGAACATTTTACTTCTTTTGAGTGGATTAAACTTGACAAGTAAAATTATCTACCAATGGAATAAGTGTTTTTCTTAATTCAAGAAACATTAGGTTTTGTTTCTTATTGTAAATGCAAATAATTTTCGTATCTTAAGTGTAGCAAGATGTTTTTTTGGTATTTTAAAGATGCATTGCATAACTTTCCTGGTGGAGGGCGCATCAAATGCTTTTCTCTGTGTCTGGAATGTTTACATGTCAGATCTATGGAAAGCCTCACAGTCAGCATGTCTGTTTTTCTAGGTATTTTTGAGCAATAAAACCACTTTTCTCCATGGAGACGTTACTACTTTGTCTGGAATGTTTCGCAGTATGACATTAAACCTTTCTATCTTCATGGAGACCAAACCAGACCCAGTTACAGGTCAGATCTGTGGAGATGCTCACAGTCAGAATGTTTGTTTTACTAGGTATTTTTGAGCGATAAAACCACTATAATTGAATAAACATAAGGTAGATCGGTTTAGTGTCATACCATTTCCATAGAAACAAGGTGACGGACTCTCCACCGGAAGAATCACACAATACGCCTTTAAATTAACATAAAAAAATCTCTTGGCGACAATAGCGCAAAGCATGTGAATACGGTATGCATCTATCCAAACATTACTGCGTGCCTGAGACTCCATTTGACTAACGCCATCGTCTCGTCCCTGCTATCATTTGCAAGTTAAAGAAAAAGGGCTTGCATGCCACCTTCAAGATCTTCTTTTGTCTGATTGCTTTTCTTGTTAGCGAATCCCCAAGGACCCGGCCAGCCTGATTCCGTATTCATAGATGTGTCGAGATACACACACGCCGTATACACATTTGCAAGCTTTTTTTCTCTATATTCTTTCATTCTTCCATATATATTCATCGATCTTTTGATATTGCCGTCTGAGCGTTGCTTTTGAGTCTGTTGCCGCACGATGGAGTGTCAGACGCGCTACATCTTTACACCTGACCTCTTGTGCAATCTCCGTAACCCTTTCCAAATACGAAAAATCAGATTCATTGACTCTCCCGGGAGATGCAGCACGGAGCTTGTCACATTATCCGCGGGCTTAGATCATAACTGTCACGTCGCGCTGTGTTGCTTTGGTATCACAAGGGCACCATACGTCGTCAAAAAAAAACGTGCAAAAATAAGTAAAAAATTGTCACAAAAAGGCCAGATGAGCCGCCGTGCCATTCCATCCGATCTGCTTGACACAAAAGGTTCAACGGTGTCAGAAAAATCTCCCCGCTACAAATGAAACGCGCAGATTTTGACAGCAAAGCGCATACGGCGAGGTTTTCTAAGGTTTCGTGAGGTTTTGTTCACGTAAGCCAAATGACCTGGAGCTTGTCACGAAAGGTAAAAACATTAACCGGAAACAAATCAAGGAACAATGATGAAAGCGATTTTTGACTGCTGTTAAAAGGTTTGACGTCTTGGATCTAATATTAATAGGCTTATAGGCCATGTGATTTAACCTTGAGCTAGCACGTGTTCAGTCTTGAGTGAGTTTGCATCATTATGTACTGCTAGAGATGAATAACGCTAAGATGAGTCATTTGAGGTAGCAGACTTTCCCCAAGCACCCAATTTCACAGCAAAAAGTAATATCTGAGAAAGTTCAAATTAATCAAATTATAAAGATTTGACATGATTTGAGTAGATTTCGCTAGGCAAGTAAAATTATCCACCAATTAAAATAAGTATTTTTTCGCAATTCAAACAATGTATGATTTTGTTTCTTATTTTAAGGACAAAGAGTTGTTTTTCTGATCTGCAGCATAACTCTGTGTATTTTTTACTTCAACTATGAAAACACTTGTTCCATTGGTGGATCGTTTTACTCAAATCAATATAACATGTTCTTAATTCAAGTCATTTTACCTTAACAAGATATTAGTTTTTGTAAAGTTGGAGTAAATATATTTGTGGAATTTTGACATATTTGACATTTCATTATTAGACAAAAGCCCAGGTTGCATGCTGGGAAATATTTTGGCCTGTGGCAAGAAACATAGTATATGTAGTGAGAAAGCACATAAAGGCATTGATCCCGGATATTTATCCACTCTAACTGCAGAGCACTGAAGACAATTTGACCAGAAATTGGTCATGAGCATCGAAGGACGCCAAATCACCCTTTATGACGACTACAAAGTGTGGACGAAAGCATATTTCTGGTCTGAATCGCCAACTATGTGGCCGAACAGCCACTTCGACGATATCCACAATTACATGGTAGAAACTCCTGGGCCAGGGGTTGATTTTTGGTTCATAAGTCATAAAATCATGAATTTTAAAGAAATACACAAACCTGTCAAGAAATAGGCCCAACATATACACGTTCTTGTTGGGTTCCACAGTTTGCTTGGATCGTCAATATTCGCTCTGAAAATGTTTGAAAGCCGTTTAATCCAACATTGGCAGTTCTTTTCACTCGGAATACGGAAAAGACCTTTTCCTTCTTCCTTCCTTCCTTCCTTCTATTTGTGCATCCGATAATGCAGTAATTCACCATTATTGCTGAAAAACTGAGAGACCACAAAGTCATGCACTGTGTTTGTTTTTTTTGCTGCTGGCCTCAATATTTCCCATCATACAACAGGCGCATTTAATAACAATGATGTCAACTGAAACTTGCCTATTGAAGCGATCCATCACTCTTCAGATCAGAACATAGATTCTTAAAATAATACTATATATTTGTGTTACTTTGTGATCAATGTCACACAAGGCTGGTTACTCTATCAATATGTACTCTTGATATGCGTTGTCATTTTTTCTCTGACCACAACCTGATATCGCTGATTTGTGGTACACTATTGATTTGTTAACAAACTGCTGGTTTAAATGTATGTGTTTTGGTTCAGTATTTGCCATTTCAGGTTGCACTGTGTAACTTTCCTGGTAGGGGGTCCACAGTGTGTTTGTCTCCATGGATATGTTAGTGCTTTGTGCTTTGTCTGGAACGTTGGAAAATTGCAAGGCACTCAAAGCACTTTACACCATCTAACCACTCACTCACACCTTCATACACCAGTGTACACAGACACTAGGAGCGAGGAGGGTGAAGTGTCTTGCCCAAGGACACCTCCAGCTCCTACAGCATTCATCTGTAGGAGCTGGAATCACACCATTCAGTGCAGCAAAAAACAAAATCTAGTCAAGCTAAAATGACTTGGATTAAGAAAGTTTTACCATGATTTGGGTCAATCTCAGTGCAGTAAGATTTTTGTGCTAAAATATGAAAATACATCTTGCTACACTAAGAAAAACAACCATTTTTTGCACTTAAAATAAGAAATAAAATCAGATGTTGCTCAAATTAACAAAAACACGTATTCCACAGTTAATTTTACTCAGATGAATCTACTCAAATAAAGTAAAATGTTCTTAATTTAAGTCATTTTAACTTAACTAACTTTTTTTAAATGTTGAGAGCGACATTCGAACCTCCAACCTTCTGATCAGTGGGCAAACACTCTTACCAACTGGACTGCTGCCGCCCCACTGAGCTCCCCTCACCTCACAGTAAACCGTCAAACCCATCCATCTCGCATTAGGCGTGACGGTAGCTCAGTAGTTGAGTGTTTGTCCACTGATCCGAAGGTTGACGATTCGAATCCCGTTATCGACACTCAAATCATTGGGAGAGCGGTCGGATCCACTGACCCACTGGCCGGCGCTGCGATTCCATATCTCCCGTGTCCTTGGGCAAGACACTTAGTCCACCTCGCCCCCGGTGTGCGAATGGGTGAGTGGTTTTATTGCTTGAAAAACATATATTCATACTACGATCCTGGCGGCATGTTCTGTCTCAGTGGAGATAAGTATAATGCCGTATTGTGAAACTTTCCAAGCGAAGCAAAACACATCATCATAGAGACAAGCAGCCACGAGAAAAGTCACAAATTGCACTTTAAAACCAAGAGCTGTGAAGAAATCATTGTATTAGATGACAGCTTACAGAAGAGGTTTTGCTAGTTAGTTATGCACAGAACTGTTGCAGGCATACTAAAGTAATATCATTCAAATTACTCAAATTAAGAAGATTTGGCTTGATTTGAGTAGATTTTTCTTGACAAGTAAAATTATCCATCAAAGGAATACACTACAAAAAAGATTTTCTTGCATAGTTAAACTGATCTGTTTCAAGATATTCCATCCTGATATATCTTATCTCGATATTACAACTTATTCTAAGCACTTTTTATATTAAATCAAGCCAGGTTAAGCCTCTTTAACTTCCTTCTCAAACCAATAAGGTGAAAAATCTTGCCATAAATACTTGAAAGTAGTTTTTTCTGCTTAGAACAACATTGTTATTTCGTCTTGTTTTAAGAAAACTTGGTAAATGAAAATTTCTTACTGCACTTAAATTTCAATTAAAATAGGGCATTTTTACCTCAAAATTGGTATTTTTTTCTTATTTTTTTGATAGGCCTTTTTTGCAGTGTACATATTTTTTCGTAATTCAAACAAGGTATGATTTTGTTTCTTATTTTAAGGACAAAAGCTTGTTCTGTTGGTAAGTCATTTTACTCAAATCAGTATCACATAATCTTAATTCAAGTCATTTTAATTTCGCAGGATTTGAACAGAGCTGTTGCATGCATACTAAAGCACATTTAAAAACACTTTATGCTATAAGGCTGCGAGGGCTCATCTTCAATCTGTCCTCAGCGGAGTTCTAATAAAAAGAGTTTAAATAATGACAGAACCAAGCACATTCTTATTACTCGCTGTGGGGCAGTGCTGAAGAATACAACTTACAAGTGAAATTTATCACTTTTCTGATGCAAGGTCCTTCACTCGCTTTCCATGTTTGCGAAGAATGTTTCACAGTATGGCAATGAAACAGATCTATCTCCGCGGCAACGAGCATTAAGTTAGTATTAATTTACAGGTCAGATCTTCGGAAAAAGCAAGTCCGTTCAGAGTAACAACGCTTTAAAAACACCTGTATTTTGAATAAAAGGATAGACAAATGAAATGCAATCCATACCACGGAAAGCATTGGCAGATTCTTCACCTGAAAAGTTACACATTGCATCTTTAAAGGTCCACTACCTACCTTTTTCTTGGGGTGTCCCCGACTTGCTTGTCTTCTTTCAAATGTTATCTATCTAACAAGTCTTTTATAGCTCCAGAAATACCTAGAAAAACTTCCATTCTTACAGAGAACAGGTCACCACTGTCTCCAATGATTGAATCTGTGACTTGGGTAGTGTCATTGACTTATCTTTATGAAGGAAGGTCATTTTAAAGCCCTACTGTGGAACATTCTAGGCAAAGCAATAACACGCCAGCCTAACATCCAGAGTTTTTCTCCAGCATGGGAATAATGCAATGAGAATAATGCAAATATATGCAATAATTGGTTCCATTGTATGAGAAAACTGCACAATGTACACGTTGCCCGGACAACAAAGACTTCCTAAGCAAGCTGAACAGAATGTACTTACTTTGCTGTGTACTACTTGATGGGAGAGTGTGAAAACAATAATAACAGGTCCCTTTCATTTATTTTGCCTGTTTTCAGTACTACCAATGTCACGTTATACTAGTTTCCAAATGGGAAAATCTGAATGAAGGACGTAATTTAATTGCTTTATAGTTAAAAGGTCTCCAATCAGTCTCTTCAATTAATTCTATTTTAGTTTTTCAGAGAGCAATTTCATAATCTCTTTCATTAATTAGACCTTTTTAAACTAGGAAAGTCTACAGCAGCACAGAGAGAACATGCAAATTGGCACTGTTCAGGAATCAATTTGGCAGGATTGCAAACCAGCATGCCTTGATTTTGGCGTGGTGGTTGATATCATCTTGTGATATTACGCGGTAACACAGGAAGAGCTCCACTGTAGTTTTAAACGACATACACTTTCACTAGAATTATTTGGAATGGCCAACCTCTGTTGAATAAAGGGTAAAAGGTAGGTAAAGGTATTAACTTGAAAACTACTACTTCATACCATCACATTTTCAGCGTTGGAGATGTACACAGACTAATAATTACCAAACAACAACTGGTATGTTTTTGATGAGCCATGTTAAAACGTTGTGCTTTAACATGGCTCAAAATATCGTATTTTATATAAGTCGCAGTTTTTTTCACGGTTCGGGTGGTCCTGACTTATACTCAGGTGCGACTTTTATAATACATTTTTCACACTGACAGTCCATAGACCAAATATATGAATCGTATATATGTATCAAAAATGAAAAAAACAAAACAAAAAACAAATCGTTATCCGTTTTTTTCATTTTGTTTTTAGAGACAAATAGTAAAGAAAAGAGTTGTTTTTTTTCTTTTTCTTATTTTTGGTTCTATATTGAAAAACGAACGAATGATACATGGATTGTTGTTTTAAGTTGTTTTTATCGCTATAACTTCTATAATTTGCCTTTCAAGATGAAATGTTGGTTCTTGATCTCTGATTTTATAAAATAAATTTCCGCCAAAAAGTGCGACTTATAGTCCGGTGCAACTTATACTCCGGATAATCAATCAATCAACTCAAATACTGTCTAATGCATTACTAAATAGTAAATACTAATAAAATACAACACTAAATACAATACTAAACACACTCAATCAATTAAATACTGTTCCACTTTAACTGTGGCTTTTAACTGTATGTTTTAATCATACTTAATTTGTTTATGTTGTTGTAAGGTGACCTTGGGTGTCCAGAAAGGCGCTTAATAAATAAACTGTATTATTATTATTATTATTATTATTATTATTATTATTATTATTATTATTAAAACTCACAGGAGTCAGTTGTGTAATATAGAACCTTTAAAATAGAAACACAAATGTCCACTGATCTGCATGAAGAAAAGCAAATAAATAGCTTAACTATTCTAATTCTTAGAAATTCCGACAACCAAAGTAAACTTTTGAGTCTAATACTTTTAGAATACTGATTTGAACATGTATTTTTCTAAAACTGCTTCTTGTATTTGTAGATGAAACAAAATGAAAGCGTTACCAGGTCAAAAATGAACTACGAAAGGCCTAAACTTGGAATAAACCAATCAGAAATCTGAAATTGTAGAACTAGAACTAGAAAACTACAATACAACTAGGATTAAATGAAAACTTTAGGTAAAAAAAATGGACTACCAAAGGCCTTAACTTGGACTAAACCAATCAGAACTCAAATCTAATAGAACTTAATTAACTGTAGAAGTATAAGTATAAAACGACAATAACCCATAGCCCACAGATTTAGAGCTTCATGACCCTCTAGTGAAATAGACACGCTCCCTAATACCGTCCCTTCAGCCGACCATGACAAACAAAAAGAATGTGTTGCACAATTCGGCCATTTGTTTTGGCTGGGAGCAAAAGGGAGTATGATACAGTCGGCTGCTACGGAATGGGAAGTCATCAATTTACCCCAGCGCCCCCCTCCCCTCCTTCCACTCGCATCTGCATTCCGCTTGGCTTTAATGTATTCTGTCAGATTCGGAATTTCGCAACCCGATGTCCTATTATGTGTTGGCACCGTGCCTCGGAAAAGCGTAGCCCACCGGAATCAGCCACTGTCACATCGAGCCAGTGGAAAGAAACATTAAGGGGAACAACCGGCGCTGTGCAAATTGGTGATGGAGTTATTTGAACAGGGCAAATACCGGCGTCTTTAACAAACACTCTCTGGTAAACATAAAGTGATTAATATTTCGGCAGGGGAAAACCGGAGGGATAAATATTTGCTAATGGCGCGATGTGTCACTTTTGCTGAATAAGCTAGCTCGGCCAACCAGTCCCAGTCACATTAGCGAAAAAGAAAAGGAGGGGTCTGGAATGTCTCCCGTTCAATTTTTCATCGTAAAAGTTGTGTATGTAAATAGGGCAGTGTCTTGTAGTATCTTTGGTTGACTTTAGCTTTGTTGTATACATATTCGTCACTGTTTAGCATTTTTCAAAGATTATTTGAGGGATTTATCGGCGTGATGGTTTACACAGACTTGGATTGTTCAGCTCCCGGACCACATACGGCCCTTTGGTTGACTCTGACCGGTCCGTTTAAGATAATTTGGAATTACAAAATAAACATATTTTATGGTTTTACCTCATGCATGGACTAAAGCTGCATTGCTTTCATTTTAGAGGTGTTTTTTGTAAGGCAACTTCACTTTTTCATTGTTTAGTCATAACATAAACTCTTACCAGTCTGACCAGCGCGTCAAAACAATGCTATTTACTGCTTTTTAAGAAAGAAATACAATTCATATTGTGCAGAATTAAGTTAAGCGGTTTGGCCCTCCACAATATGTTCTGTTTCTCATGTGGCCCCATGGAAAAAATAATTGCCCAACCCTGGTTTAGTGGATAGCACCTTAACCGACCAGCACAAAGGTCCTGGGTTTGAACGCAGGTGAGACATTTCTTTGCGGAGTTTGCATGTTCTGGCTTAATGGCAAAATGGCTTCCTTCAAACTGTGGGGTGTGGGGTTTTATTGTAGCGTTATATAGTAGTTTTAGTTCTACAGTTAATCAATAGGGGTCTGCAAAAATATCAAAATATCAGTATATCTTATAGTTTAATGTGATGATACAGTATCAATATTGGGGACTGCTGTATTCGTATCCAATCCAATCCACTTTATTTATATAACACATTTTCATAAACAACCGTTTCCAAATATATCGCCAAGAGTATTTGATTAATTATTTTGTTACAGCTACAGTTTTGTTGCTTGTTGAGAGGAAGGAAACTTGTTTATGCTACGTTTTTTATTGTATAGTATTGAACCCATCTATAGCCTGTCCGTCCATGGGAGTGGATCCCTCCTTCACTGTAGTTCTCCCCGAGGTTTCTTCTTTTTCCCAGGACCCTGGGTTTTGGAGTTTTTCCTTGCTGAGAAGGAGGGTCTAAGGACAGGGGATGACTGGACAATGTTTCATTTGCTGCTTTACATGAATGTTGTTTATTCCTGTTTTGATATGTCTGTGTGTATGTTTTACTCATCCATATCTTGGAACGCCCTTAGAGGCAACTGTTGTTGCGATTTTGGGCGCTACAAAATAAATTGAATTGAATTGAATTGAATTGAATTGAACCGAAAGTACAGTGTATCGAGATATGCATTGTTTCGTGGCTTATGTATCGAGGTATATATCATATCTGCAACTTCTTAATGATACCCAGCCCTTTTAATTAAGTTCTAGTCAATTTTCAATTGCATTTTAGTTCTGATTGTTTTTTGCAAAAAAATATTCCGTGATTTCTTAGGCACAAATTCATTGGTGTGATGATTTAGTGGCTAGTATATAGATTGTGGGTTCAATTCCCAGACCTGGTGGACATTTCAGCTTGGTGTCGGAATATTCCCTATGGGTTTCTTCTATTTAGACTACACTAGTTTGTCTGAGTAACTATATATGAAAGGTAGGCGACTCCACCAGGTAGATATTCTCGATTTTGATCCTGGTTTAAGATTTTGGCAATGGGCGGATACTGTGATTCTTCAGTTTGGTCACTTTTAACTCACGTTTAACTGAGCAAACAGATCAGTACAGAGGCCAACAGACTTTGGGGTAATATTTAATTAGTTTAGACTCTATTTAACTTAGAGGTAAATCATGATTCCATAGATATAGTAAGGACGCAGAGGAACGAAATCAACCATAATGAAACTACGGAATAAAATTCAAAGGTTACATACTGCGGGGTCCCTTCTAAATAAAGTATGGGAGAAAAGTACGACAATAGAGTGAGGTTAACGACGTAGCACGACTGACGCAAATTCGGTAACTGTGTCAAAATAGGGGATGCCACAAGAGGTTTCCTAATGGACAGGTCAGATGGGGTGAGTAAAATTGCTGCATAATCTCGGACACTGCCAGGAAAAGTTCTCGATTTGGAAACAGCTTCAGAATAGTTATGCTTAGATCAACAGCGAAAGCATCATCTCATTATTGAAGGACATGGCCATCTTTTTTTTTATGTTTTTCAGCAAAATTGTCAATCTGTCAAACTAGTTGTTGTTATCTTTACCGTGACTACCGTGACTACAAAATCTGCTCTGGCCTCCAAAAGTTGTGAAAAGTGCTCATAAACTCATTGTGGTGAATGATTATGCGTAATGATTATGTGTAAAGTAAAAGGAATAACTTTGGACCACTGCAAAGTATTTAAAATATGTTCTTCACGTTTCATGGGGAAGGTATGCCGCATGCTAGTCTCCATGTAGACGCACTAACTGTTCATCCTGGAATGTTTCACAGCATGGCATTAAACGTATATCTCCATGGAGAGAAGCAGGCCAAGGTACAGATCAGTTCGGTGGAGAGGCAGACCCATTCACACAAGAATACATGTACTTAAAGGGATTTCTGAACAATAACCTGAATCTCTTATGAGACTCTTATAGATTTTTAATGCCATACTGTGGAACAACCCAAGCAAAGCAATAACATCTCCTTAAGATGGACATACACTAGGGATGTAACAATAACCAAAATATGGTGATATTGTATCGTCAAAGGTCTCACAATAATATCATGGACCATCACAATATATCAAATCTCTTTGCTCAAATGAATAGTTCTGATGCAGAAAGAGCTAAAAAAAAAATAGAGAGAACTACATAGACCATGATCCTTTGCTCCGTTTCAGTGCAGACGACATGAAGAAATAACTGTTCTAAGCACTTTGAAATCTTCATTCTTTGGATTAAGTCTTGTGAAGCATTTTTAGAGGAAAAAGTAGCAGATTCACAGTTTTGTGAGACTCCACAAAATATTGCAATAAATATGGTACGGTGAGATGTATATGGTGAAAATATCGTACAGAGAGATTTGGATATCGTTCCATCCCTAATGACAATAAACGTTGTACCAAATGACTGGTCAAAGCATTTTAGAATGTCGTGTTATTATGTAGAAAATCGTTATATCGTGAGCCTCCCCACCTTATCATGAGCTTTCCCACAATATCGCAATAAATATTGTACCGTGAGGTTCATACCATGACAATATTGTACTGTGAGACTTGGATATCGTTACACTCTTAGCGTACACTGTGCGATATTCTCAATCCCCAGATCAAACTGGACGACCAAATCGTAGGGTTTAAAAGTTCACACTATACAAACTACTTCAGCAGTGTGAAACCCTCACAAGAGGCCACTGGATTTCAAACAGGTTTGATATTCTTGTGATCTACGAATGCCGATCGGGAGCTGGTCATGAGGTCTTAATCGGTTCTCGTTACCCCATGTATACTACATGATGGCCTGATCCCAGAAACAGCCACATGAGTGTACGTCCGGCTTTAAAGAAAACAATTGTGATGTACTCTCCACCAGAAAAGTTACACAGTGCAGCTTTAAGACAGTGAAAAAAAAAATAGTACAATGCCTTTAACTTTTCTTCTAATTAGGGAAAGGCATAGTTGTCAGTTTCCTTTATTTTTCCTTTATTCATCTCATGTATTTACAGAGATGTCTTCAGAATTGGCAGTCTGACTAACCATCCCCGATATAGAATGGACTTACTTCACCTTGTAATTCAGAGCCCATTAGTGGAGCTCTCATGCTGTTGCGTTGACAATGGATTAAAACCATTTCAAGGAGCGCTGCTTGAAAATAGAAAACATCATCTAAATGAAGGAGATCTTGCTGCTTGTCACATTTTCGAGGAGAGAGAATTGGTAGTAAAAAGTATTCCTCCCTGACAAGCCCACATGTTTAATTGTGTGCAACATACTTACTGCATGCTTCTTTGTGTAGTGGTAGAATGGAAACAACACAGCTTGTAACAAAGAAAATGCCGTGTTGGAAAATAGAAAATAAGTCAATGGAAAAAGATAGTAGGAGTCACATTATGCCTACTGCAGAGCTAATGTTTAGAGGGCCCATATTATCTATGTGATAATGTTCCTCACGTTTAACATAAAAATCCTGCATATTTAAGATGAGAAAACACTCTGTTCCATCTTGTTCCATTATGTTTTTAAACTCCATACACCTTCACTAGAATCGTTTGGATCATTTCAGTCCTAGAATTGCCCATTTCCAGTAACAAAAAAGTAAAATGTAGCTGTTAGCAGCTGCTTCAAGATATCACAAGGTCGAACAGAGCATTTTGAGCTATGGAGATGCAGGCAGACTTATAATAAAGGATTACTCGTACGTGTGTGAAACAAAACACAGCTCCGGGTATGTTTTTGAGGAGGTAACAGTCTAACATGGCTTAAAAAGTTCACAAGTCTATTTTGCGTAATATATAACCTTTAAAGAACACATATTGTGCTGGAGCCTGCTATACAGTTATAATCTATGACATCTGTGGATCAGTATGTTATAATTTACACATTTTAAATCACAATATCCATCTAAAATTAGAAAACTGTGGTGCCCAATGGGAGCTGATGTCGCCATAAACATCACAACAGAGAATCGCCAACTCCCACGGGTAAATGTAGATCGCACAAGCAAGTAGCAGATTTATTTTTAAAATTTATACCAAAATGACTACGCGATGCTGCCAAATCCTACATATATCACTGATTAAGAAGTATGTAACTTTTTGGTGGAGTAAGAATGCATGTCTTCCAAGAGATTTTATATCAATAAAAACAGTTAAGATAGACATTTGTGAGATATATCAATGTAATTCCATACTGCGGAACATTCTCAACAAAGCAATAACATCTTTAAACTTAAAAATCTTCAAAATTAGGTCCTACGCCAGAAAAATGACATTGTGCACCTTTAAATCAACTGTCTCCATGGAGATGAGTTCTCCTTGAAGGTTCCATGATGGTGTCAAACTTACCTCTGTGGAGACAAGCCAAGTTTCAGGTCAGATCTGTCGAGAGTCGACCACTCTCAATTTAAGAATGCATGTTTTGAGGCAATAAAAGACCTATAATTGAATAGATGCGAGATTGTTTAATGTCATACCGTGGAACATTCTAATCAAAGCAGTGACATTTCCATAGACACAAGCATTTGGCGAATTCTATACCAGTAAAATCACATTGTGCATCAATAAGCTTCAAATGGAATGGAAATAAAGACAAATTCTGAAGGTATCTCCTTAAGCCATAATCAAAAATCTAAATTTTATGAAATATCTTCGCGGAACCCTTTGGCGTAGAACTCAAATTCTACATATAACTTCCAACTCGAAAATTCCAAATAATTCTTGTCCTCCCATTAAATTTTTTTCTGTCTTGTAGCTAGTGGCGGACAATATTTATAGCATTTTTATGAGACCCGGATGATGAGTAATTCCTGACCTGGTGGCAAGAACCTGGTGCACGGCTTGACTGTAAAAAACGTTTAATAATCAAACAATATGCATCCCGGGCAACAAGGCTACCCCCGTAGATAATTACACCGCACAGGAGCTACCGTCAGCCGGATACTTCATTAGCATTCGATTACTGTCAAGCGGGTTTGGGTCTGGGAGCATGGGGCACCACTGCTGGTAAAGGTCATTCTTTGTAGCATCTTTTCACATATCCAAACAGCGGGCGCGAGGCACAGGGCTGGGGAGAGGGGATTTTAGCCGGAGCGTTTGTGATTCGAGCTGACAGGGGGACAACGCACCCCGAGCATCCAGGGATAAGAGCCCGAGGAGGGGGTCGAGAGCTGTTGGAGGAGCAGGATGCGATTCACTACAGTGTTTCTCAGGTGGAGTTGGATTGAAATATTTGTTACTTTTTCCACATCCATGTTATAAAGTCGTTTTCTCATCATAAACATAGCAGGAGTTGAGTTTTGTTTCATTCACACATGTTTAACACACAAATTCTGCATATTTAGGCTGAGTTCTGCTCTCAAACTGAAAATACTACATTCCACTTTATGATGTCATGTGGTAACACAGGAAGTGCTCCACTGTGTTTTGAAACTCCATGTATTTTCACGAGAATCGTCTGGATAATTTTAGTCCTGGAACTGTCATCTCTACAAAACAAAAGGTAAAAAAAGGGAGTCATTCACTTGAAAATTACCGCTTCATGACATCACAAGGTGGAACAGAGCGTTCTGAGATTTGGAAATGTAGACAGACTAATAATAAATCATTACTGAAACATGTGAATGAAGCAAAACACAACTCCAGGTCTCTTTTTGATGAGGTAACAACCTTATAACATGGCTTAAAAAGACAAGAGACCTTTAAATACAATAATAATAGAATGACTCAAACAAAAGTCTCAGTGGTGTTTAACAGGAGGACTGGTCAGGTAGGATCAGCATTTTGTGTGCCAGGGCAGATGGAGAAGAGCAACAGCCCTGAGGACAAACATTATTATTCCTCCAGGAAAGTCGCACTGACATTTGGAATCTCATTTTCAGGGGAGTACTAACCCCAAAGAGGAGCCTGTTGTACTTGTTTTTGGAGGGCTACACAGTGTGCATATTGGCTTATTTTTAAAATTCATTTAACCTTTATTTAACAAGGAAAGTCCCATTGCGATTCAATGATCTACAGTATATTTCAAGTCTTGGCCAAGAGGAATCAACAACATGAACCACATTTCAGATAAAAATTACTAACGATTTTAGTGTTAGTAAACAGTGATGACGTAGGCTTGGTCGCGCAGGCATTTTGGCAACAGAAGTACGGCAGAACTCAGCGGCTTGCCGAGGTCTACAAAAGGATTATCATCAAAAGATCGTGAATATTTCCTCAACAAGTTGACTTTGACAAATGGTGTCCGACTGCCAGATTCTTGTGTGATCAGTGAGTAAAACTTTTAAACTTTAGTCCACCGGTAGAATATTGATTCTCACAACCGCACACACAACAACCAGACATTTTAGTGCAGGAAATGTTTTTATCTCTGTCTTCTTCTGTCCGTGTTCAATCTGAATGAATCGGAATGAATGAGGAATAATGCCACTACTGTTGCCAAAATGCGCGCAGCTTTTTAAAAAATCACTTCCGGTCTATAGAAAAGATGGTTATGGTGCGTTTGTTTATCCATCCGACTCGGAGGTCTGAGGACGTTGCCTAGCGATGCGCACTGACTAGGGTTGGGCGGTAATACGGTAATAAGGTATCCCGCGGTATCTAAAAATAGCCACGGTATCAGATTCATTACCGTCATTAAAAAAAATCTTGCCCTAAAATATTATTAACTATAATTGATTTAATGCCTAAATAAAGAGTGTTTTTTCAACACTTATGTATGTGTGGTTGTGTTTGTTAATTTAATACTATTACAGTTTAAAACGAATATTACTATGTTATAGTGCAATTTTGCTCTTAACTGTTGACATCCGATGAAGTTCCTGGATGTTGCGTAGTCACGTGACATTACCGCTCCGAAAGGAGAAGGACAAGACAACATGACAGGCCGCGCTGAGTTGGTCCCAATGAAAAACAACGTCTGCAATTTGGCAGCATTTCGGATTTCGGCCAAATGACAAGGGAGAGCCAGGCAGATCAGGTCGGCACTGTAGAGGAGCGAGCAGAAGCAGAGACAACTGCATATTGTCGCGAGCCTGTTATTCCGGGAGAAGAAGACCCCCTTCTTTGGTGGAAATCCAATGGAGTCGGGCGCTTTCCTTTAATGTCGCGGGTTGCCCGAAAATAACTGTGCTTTTGTGCCACAATCTCTCCATCGGAACGGGTCTTCGGCACCGCGGGCAAAGTTGTCAACCCACAACGTGCCCTACTCAAGCCGGAAAAAGTGAACATGCTGGTTTTTCTGGCGAAAAACATTCAATAGCTTAATCGTTTTATTTTCAATGAGTGGCTTTTTCTGACGTACAAAAACGGTTCGAAATGTTGTATAGTTGTACTTTTAATTTATTTGATTCATGTTAATATATTTTAAAAATATACAAACGAGCATTTCCGCTGCGTTCTCATATGCACATTTTCGGTTATGTCTTGTTAGCTAGCTTTAGCCCATAGACAATGTGTTATTTCGTTATATTTCGTTCGTAAACATTTGTTAATAAAAGTTACTAATTTTTTACATGTTTTGTTATGTTTTCAGTATCATTAGGCCTATGTAATGCTTGCTTTTCTGTTTCTAAACGGTATAAGTGCAAGCTGCCATTTGGCCAGCGGACTCCACCTTAGTGCTACGAAGTGTGTGTTTTTTTTTTTTTTAGCCTTAGCAACGGTAATACCGTATACCCCGGGAAAATGTGGAGACGGTTTAACGGTATCAAAATTTGGATACCGCCCAACTCTAGCACTGACATGCCCCTTCTCCTCGGACGGCGGAAAATGGAAGAGCTCGGAGGAGACCGAGCAAGGATTCCAAGGCAGAATCCAAGATTTCTGCGCTCAGTGTCACTTGTAAGTTTGAACAATAGAGGGTACAGAAACACACATTATCTTTACCATTTAAGTGCATATATTTATATCAACAAAAACATTCAGTAGAAGAGCAACACTTCAAGGAGTTCCATGTCACCTTTGGCAATGTTGCCCATGTTTTAGCCAATTTCCGGCTAGCTAACATGCCAAAACGATCTACTATCACATGACACCAACGCTTTCACCTCATTAATGTACTGAATATGAACATAGCTTCTGCGTCTTCTGTCGGAATTCTTCCTTGAGGTTGTGTAGGTGAAGCACATACGTATTTTGGAGCACCAGGTACTCGGCCAAAGCAACAACAGGTTTCTGATTAGCATCCACATTTTTCTCCAAGTTGGACACGCGAAACATAATAAAACGGTTGAAACGCGAACACGAAGTCATATCTGAGATCCGAGTCGGAGACGGATGGATAAACGAACGCAGCATTTATGAGGAGAGATATGTGTGTAGGGCAAGCGCTTTGTGTTGCATTTTTTGTACGAAAAGCGCTCTATAAATAAAGTTTGATTGATTGATTGAAGCCTAGATCCAAGACAGAGATACAAAATGCCTAGTGCTGCAGTTAAATAAAGTAATTCTTT
This sequence comes from Odontamblyopus rebecca, assembly GCA_030686955.1. Taxonomy (NCBI): domain Eukaryota; kingdom Metazoa; phylum Chordata; class Actinopteri; order Gobiiformes; family Gobiidae; genus Odontamblyopus; species Odontamblyopus rebecca. Next base: position 9,194,890 of record CM060674.1, on the reverse strand, counting down.
AAAAAGGGGGTGTGGAAAAGCTCTCAAAACTATTCTGCATATCTCTGTGTATCTGACCCAAACTGCACTCACAAGACTACACCTGCACGGGAGTTCATCCAAAAACAGTTTAAGCAGAAATAAAGTATTAGGACACAATGTATTTATATAAAGATAGATTAAACTTGCAAGTTGAGTCTGCATTTTTGCATATAAATCCCCCCAATATAGCAAATCTTTAGCTAACTCACTCACTACATTTCTGCTGTTTTCCCATATAGAGCCTTTAATAAAACGTTTTACACTTTGGTCGACTGAGACACCATTGCCCGGATAATTCAAACAAGAGCGAAGGGGTCTTATGGAGGCACAGGAGGAGGAAGATACTGTTTACTTGTCAAAAGGCCAGAGCTGAACAAGAACACATTCCAGTGGTCAATAGTGAAGGAGAGGTCAAAGTCGGAGAGGGGTCAGGAAAAGTCAAAATGCAGTGTTTACCGTTCACAGGAGAAAGGCCAGAGAAAGTCAGCAACTTCCTCCCGGAGACTAAACAGGGACTATTATTTCAGAGTGTTTTTTCATAGTTTCATTTTCAGCAGTCTGTGTAAATGTGAAATTATTTGTTTCACAGTGCACGTGGATATTGCCTGTTGTTATTTGTAAGTAACAGCTGCAGGGTTTAGTAAAAGGACAATATGAAAGAAATTGTGTACCAAAAGGTTTAAAAAAGACTATACTGCAGATATCAAAAATGTATCTGACGACGAACAAAACTAAATATTTAAAAAAAAGTCAATTTTTATGCAGTTTGACCTTCATATTGTCACGTATATGATCACATTTTTAGGTGGTAGTACGGTGGCCGACTGGCAAGCTAGAATGGGTTTCCTCCAGGCGCTTTGGTTTTCCCCATCACCCCAAAAACAATAAGTACGATCCTCCAGCAAAGGTAGTCCTGACCAAGACTAGGCTCAGGATCTCAGAAATGATGCCCCTGTGGCAAATGCAGTGGACAAATTTTCTGTCTTCTTCCGCTTTATCCGGCTGGGTCGCGGGGGCAGCTATGCGCCGCCCAGTCCTCTGCCCACCTGACCCCCCCATGAACCCCTCTGTGGGTGTTGAGCCCACAGGAGGGTGGACGTCATGGTCTTTGATGTTAGTTCATAGGGGACAAATTTTCCTACAGGGTCAATAGGCCAGGAAGACAGAAACCAGGAAGACATTTGGAAAGATGCAATTCCAACATCCGGCGGGCGGTAGTTTTGGTCTTATTGGTCTGTTCGCAGTATTTACACCTATGACTACTGCGAATAGACCGGAAGTACCGCCCGAATAGAATAGAGCCTAGATACTTAACCATAGCCTAAATGTATTTCATAGGGAAATGTGTCGTCTACATTTGACCCATTTAACTATTCAACGCAATGTACATCATCGTTTGCTTACTTAAAGTTGCACTACTAACTGTTCTGTGTCATACCTTCTGCGTCTGCTACACACTTTTCCTTCTGGTGGGTGTTTGGGCCTCCTTCCTCCCCTGGGCCCTTTGTCCTTGTCCTGGTGGCTGCTCTATGCTCCTGGAGTAGACGTCTCTCTGATGGAGCTTTTGTAACTGCTTTGCCTGTTTGGCCTTGTGTTTTACTGTACGTAGCCTCATGTATTTAGCGTGAATGTGTGTGAGACTGTGCATGTGAGTTGTATGGTTGCGTGGGGTCGGGCAGTTCAGGGGAAGGGCGTGTGGGTGTGTTTTCAGTGACTGTAAAGCACTCTGTTACATTTATTTGTATGAAAAGCACTTTATACATAAACTTTGATTTGATTTGTCTCAAGGTTATGTTATTGCTTTGCCTTGAATGTTCCACAGTGTGCAAGACACTGTGGAACATTCAAGGCAAAGCAATAACATTTACATTTATTCAGTTACTGTTGTTTTTTGCCTGATGGGGCCAAATGGTTGTTTCTGTGAAGAACGATAAGTTTAATGCCATGCTGTGGAACATTCCAGACCCAACAATATCCTCATGGAGAAGGCCAACTGGCAGAAAAGTTACATCGTTCAACTTTAAGAGTGCAAAGTAAGTGCGTTCCTCTTTAGTACCGTATTTTCCGGATTACAAGTCGCTCTGGAGTATAAACTGCACCAGCCAAAAAATGCACAATGAAGAAGTTGGTGAATAAAGTGACAGTGGTACAGTGGACAGTGGTTACAGCGCCCTCTCATGGCTGTCAGTGTGAAAATAACCAACATGTGAAATTATATCTTGCTGGTCGAAACGCATACCCTCCTGTGGGCTCACCACCTGCAGAGGGGTTCATGGGGGGGTCAGGTGCTATGAGAATTGGGCAGCACAGCTGCCCCCGCGACCCAGCCAGATTAAGCGGGAGAAGATGGATGGATGGATGGTTGAAATGCGTTGGCGTCCTTCGATGCAGTAAAGGACTTTTAATATATATTCAGTCGATGCCTCGGGTTTGTGCCTTGCCCATGTTTATATTTTCTAGTACGCCCTATTTCTTGTTTAGATGCAAAATGATATGTTTCATATAAAAGTCGCACCTGAGACCATGAAAAAAGTGTGACTTATAGTCCGAAAAATATGGTAATTGTCATTAACATTCCATGGGAGTGTGAAGCTAATTGTAAGCTTTGCTCTGTCTGAATCTCTGTTAAATCTATTCTTTGTTTTAAAACAATCTGACCATTAAGAATTGACCTAGCTGGAACTATGACAGGTGAGCTGATCTGTGCTGTTAAACACGTCCCTTTTAAATAAGATTAAAACCAACACTTTTATAGTTAATCACTCTTGCCTTTTTGTTGCCACCGAAACAGGACCATGAACGCTCGTATTCATCACAGGCTCCAGAAAATGTGATTTTTATATCCATTTAGCACTTTTTTTAGTGTTCAGATGACAAACTTTTTTTTGACAGGACAGTGCTTGCTAATGTGCATTGTATCACCATGGTAACAGTAAACAGTCGACCATACAGATGCAAGTAAAACACCCTCAATGTGATGTCATTGCAAAGTATTTTGGTACATCATTGTCCACACTCCATTGCCAAGCCCTAACTACGTGTCTATACTGCACACTTCTATGTTCAGGGCAGAAATTGAAACCTCATCTAAATTTCGGATACGTTGCTCCCAGTGATATTGTTATTTCGCCGAGGACTCTCTGAAATTGTTTTGATTTGCACTTTCGCTTCTCGGGCTCGCCGGCGTTACCTGAAGTGGTGATGTATCGGATTTTTCCACATCCCTCAACTGCTCTTGTGTTGAATTATTCAGTCTATGTCCACGCGCTGCCCATGTACTACGAATGCACGTAGAACTTTGCAGATCTCTTTATTTTTGATGCTACAAAGTGGATAACAGGTGGGCCGGTGACTTTGGTATGAGCTCCGCACTTGGTAGCTATTCTCCTACATTGAATAATGCAGGAGCCCACAGCTGGAGCGTGTATAACACAGAGCAAGGTGAGAAGAACTACAGAATGCGTTTTACATAATATATAGTCCACTCTTATGAGCGTTGGATCACGTCCACGAACGAGAAGATATGCGGTTGGATTTCAGCTCCGACTAGCACTCTGATTGAGTTTGTACTTCACCCGCTTTACCTGTGTATCACAGTATTGTGTGCAATGGTACAATACTCACACAACTTGCAGTGAAGTTTCATTGCAGTGAAAAATGAAAAATTTTTGGCTTCTCGAAAAGCCGTTAGATAACAATATTTGAGGATTTTTTCAGTTTTTTTCCCAATTTTCTACCAGATCTATCAACGAAACTATTCAAGATACCCAAGAATAGATTATTTAATCCGATTGAGCAGCCCAATGATCCCCTAGGAGTGAAGTTTCATCAAACTGCAATGAAAAATTAAAATTTTATCATCCAATTTTAGGCATTTTCGCATTTTTTCGTCAGTCATATTTGGTCTGGAAGCATTTTGGCAACCTTATGACTTTTTACTGGACCAACCCTAACCTCCCCAAAAAGTTAGGCTCATTGAGACTAGATAGTAGACCAGGGGAAATGGCTTTAGAGGCTTCGTTTTGATAGATTTCTTTAAAATTTGGGCCTCCAAAAATGCTATATTTGCAATTTGGAACACAAAATTGGAATGAAAATTACATTTGAAAACAGCCCTTATTTGAAAAGTAAGCTATGTACCATGTAGATCTCTCTGTTTTTCAATCTGCTGGGTAGATTTTTCAAGTATTTCATAATAAACAGGTGTCGGTTCATTCAATTTCAAGTATTAGCCTGCAAAAAAAACAAAACACTTTTTATGCTATCTGGGTGAGCGCAGATAATTATCTGAAATTTTCTGTTGTTGTTTTTGATACTTCATTGAATGGAAAAATGCACTTAAAAAACTTCACTTTTTTGACTGCTGGTAGCTACTTGCATAGTTGTGTTGTGTCTTTGGGCAAGTCACTTCAAACACATCGCCTACTGTAATTGAAGTATGTGTGGCTACTATAGCAACTCTGACAGCAACATATTGTAATAACAGTTTTTGTCTTATCTGAACATATATTTCAAAGTTCATAGAAAAAAAAATTATTTGAATTCCATCCATCCATCCATCTTCTCCCGCTTAATCCAGCTGGGTCGCGGGGGCAGCTTGCTGCCCAATCCTCATAGCACCTGACCCCCCCTATGAACCCCTCTGCAGGTGGTGAGCCCACAGGAGGTTATTTGAATTCCCCTACAAAAAAAAATCCTGTTATAGGTAGCACATCACCTCTATGATTTCATGGAAATAGAAAGTAAAAACCATATTTCGGGACATTTTCCATGGAGACTAGATATTATAGCCCTCCTTCAGGTCAAATAAAAGTGTGGAGAAGCAATTCCACTCAGAGTTTTGTCATTGCAATAAACACAACCAAAATGAAAAACCTGATTTTATTTGTCTCTATTTTTGTTCTATAGGTTCCATACAGAGGCTTTAAAAGTTGGACATCGTTGTAAAGTTACCTCCAAAGGACAGAACACAAATATATCACTCTGTTTAATCGTACAAACTAAAAAAAAAACATTCCCAAGTAAATGCAAAAAACATGAACTACGTCTCCTCACCATATATTTTCCTCTTTGTGTGAGTGTTTCTCAATTTCCTCAGACGGAGCAGAGGAAATCAGAGCCTCCTTGTTCTACATTTCATATAGCGACGAATCATATGAAACTGCATCCCCCTTTTTCATGGTCTGGCTAATTGCATTCCTCCTGGCTCTCTAAGTAATCAACGTACAATTTTATACCCAATTTCTTTCCCGATTTCTGTCTGCATCTGATGAGAAAGAGTTTTATTTTCTGATCATCAAAGTGTGTGTTTGCATGCTAGTTGTAGTTACCGTACCTGTCACAACGAAACTCTGCTCTGGTCTTTCCAAGAGTTGTGAAAATCGCTCATAAACTCATCACTGTGAATAATTAAGATGCTCGGAGTGCTTAAGGTAATAAGGAATAACTTTGAACCACTGCAAACTGTGTAAAATGAAGTGCTGCATTTTTTTTTTCAGGATTTGGGCGACATATACTCAGGTGCGACTTATATATTAAATATTTCACACTGGCAGCCCATAGATCAAATACATGAATCGTATATATGAATCAAAAATGAAAAAACAAATCGTTATCCGTTTTTTCATTTTGGTTTTAGAGACAAATAAAGAAAAGAGTTGTTTTTTCGTTTTCTTATTTTTGGTTCTATATTGAAAAATGAACAAACGAATGATACACGGATTGTTCTCTATTCGGTTGTTTTTATTACTATAACTTCTATAACTTGCCTTTCAAGATGAAATGTCGGTTCTTGGTCTCTGATTTCGTAAAATACATTTCCCCCAAAAAGTGCGAACTCTTGTATCTAAGTGCTTTGCAAAGACTTTTGATTTCCCCGTATCAGTTCCTTGACTTGAATAGCTTTTGTTGCCGTACCCACCAATGCCAAATGTGCATCAAGACACCACTGAATTTCAACTTTTAACAATTCCCTCCAATTTATGTAATCAGATCATTCCACACTTTCGTATTTGAGATGAACACATAATTCGGTTAGAGCATTTAGAAGAAACCTGATTACTTGACCAGGTGCATTGACAGGTCAGTAAGCTTCTAAACATGCCGCTGATTAGATCATGATGGACCATTTGAAACCTTGATGACCCTGAAGTAAACATCTAAATAGGCTACGAGGTGAAAAAGGAAGAAATGGGAGATAATAGCGTTAGTGAAATGAAGCTAATAAGGATTCCGTGGCCTGGTGCCGGGAAACAGAGAGGCGGACTGGGAAGGCTTTTAAACAGCAAATGGTGTTGTTTGAGCTCTTAACCAGCAAATATATTCATCCAATGTAGTTTTTATAGATAAAAATGCAATTTGAACAGAATAAACAAATTGCACAGGCTGCTATTTTTGAGGTACTATAACTTCCTCCACAAATAAGAAAATATTCTGTTTTATTCAGCAAAAAAAACCCTGATAACCTTGTAGCTTACTGTAGACCTGTACAAGCATGTTCTGAAATGTTTGTCAATTCATATTTTTTTCTTTTTGTCAAACATTGTGGATACATATAAAAAGTGAACTTTGAACAAAAATCTCATTATTAAAATTATTATTGGGAAATTATAATTCCCAAATCTAATGGCAATTGCAATGTTGGTTGAAAACAATGGAATGGAATATTATTCCTAAATCATTCAAAATTCAAGGGACAGTTCAGAATACTGGACATAGGGCCTCATTTCCCAGTGAGCCGGAATGTTGGAGACGTGTGCAGACACTTTTTTAAATATTCCATCCAGTCCTTGTATTTGGAGAGGTTGCTGGTGTTAGGCTAGTGCATGTCCATGGCCATAGTTGTTCTGTCACTAAAAAAAAGTCTTACCCACTCCACAGAGCACCTGAGGCAAAACTATTAGAACTCCAGACTGTCCATGTGAATGTCTGTGTCCACAGAAAATGTCTGTGTCCACAGAATGTTTGAAATAAAACTATCCTTGCATCGCACAAATCATTGCATGTTGAGGGACTATTTTCTCATATATCAGTCCACCACTGCCAGGCTTTCTATCAGAAAGTACAACTCACTGCTGCTGCATAAATCATAAATCCTTCAAAATGGTTGGTTTTAACTTCAACTATGGCCATTAACATGCACTAGCCTAGCACCAGCAACCTCTCCAAAAACAAGGACTGGATGGAATATTTAAAAAAAGTATCTCCACACATCTCCAACACTCTGGCTCATGAGGAAATGAGGCCCTATGTCCAAAATTCTGAACTGTCCCTTTAAGTGAGCCACTACTGTAACCACAGCTGCCTTAACAGAAGCAAGGCTGCCCAGTCTGCTCCATCAGTTTCTCCATCGACCACCGCATTACTTTCTTACATTCCAGTGGGTGAGGTGTCTTGCCTAAAGAAACAATGGAAAACTTCTGAGCGTTCTGAGCAGGAATCAATCCCACGTTTTTGCTGTTATCAAAGACATACCAGGAGTTTTGTCGTTTCATTCATGTTTGTTTGAATAAACCTCCATATTTCGGTTGTCTTCCACTCCAGAGCTTGAATCGCCCAGTTCCAACTTGTGATGTCATCAGGTGGTAAGCTAGGTCCCATCAACTCAACATCTCAATCTTGCAACTAAAACCAGTAGTGACAGACACAGGTTTACAGTGATATTTCTGTATTTTACCACATTTTTCAAGTCTTCTAATTCACACATCAAGAGTCAATTGTACTTTGCGATAATTACCATAATGTTCTGCCATAAAAATAGAGATGCTTCAAATAGAGAAAATAAAACAGACAAGTTAAGTGCAATTGAAGTAATTAGGTTGCTTTGTTGTTTGGAATTTAACAATCATTTCATTTTCAAATGTAGAGCAAGGCTATAATTACACTAGCGTACACTTTTTTAGTTCAAATTCTACTCACGTGTCTCCCTCATATTCTAACCTTATTTTTGACATTGCAAGAGCACGAAGTCTCCTCATATTTAAACCATGCGCAAATTTCTCTGAATTTCAGCTCCTCCAACCAAAACCCAATTCCCAATTTCCACAGCCCCCTCCATCATCCCCTCCCATCCTCCCAGCGCTGTAAGACGAGACCCTAATACGCTACAACTATGGATACATCGGCTACCACTTCCCCTACCACTGTTAATTAAATTCAGCCATAATGAATCATAGGGCTAATCCTAAAACAGGCGCTGGTTCCATTGGGAGAAGAAATGACCTACATGTAGCGTGGCGGGCTGTTAGCGTGGCCCCTCCTCTTCCTCAGCCTTCCCGTAGCTGGCGAAGACTCTGAAGGCACGGCAAACCGATGGCTTACTTTGAACGGTGTTGAAAGAAAGTGAGGCCCATTTACATATCAGTGCTGTTAATTTATATTTATCACACGGGCAGGAGATAACAGCGGCAGGTAGCTTCAAACGGACTACGTGTCACTTTCTCCCAGATTTTTGCCTGAAAGGAGACGCATTACGAGACTATCAGGCTATTTTAAATACTGTATGTTTGCATGCTTACGGTTTGGTGCTGTTTATGCAGATTGTATGTGGGGAGTAAAATTTTGATGCTCAGTTTGACAGTTTCAGCACCAGTATTAGAGATGGTTTGTTAGTGTCTGCGCCTTCTGCTAGTAATAGTATTAACAGCATTTACCGTGAAGGCAGTAGTATATTAAAACAACTCTGTACTTGATGCCTTTTTACGAACATTTTTGGCGTTCATTAACTGGAAATGTTCCTCTGAGACAATAAATCCCTCAGAACAAGTGATTGATATCTGCAGCAATTGTAGTTTGACACAGCGATCTGGGACATTCTCGTTGAAAGTGGTCAGGAAAAGGCGATACATCATGGCAAAAGTTTGAATCTAATTGGTCGAAGTGGAAGAAACAGAGAAATCAAACTTTTGTCACATCCATGCACGATTTAGACTTACTTAGTCTGAGACAAACTTTATTGTGATCCACAAGGGAAATTATTTGGACACAGTACATTTTTCACTAACAAAATGATTGGTTCCTTTGGACTTTTGGCTTCCAAGTAAACCTCATTGCTGTCCTTTGATTGGTCCAATCTCCAGTCAACCAGTGACAAGGCCCAATCACACCAGGGGGAGCCAGGGCAGATGAATTCTCACGCACAAGTATAGACGTTTTTCGCAAAGGCCGGAAGTACTGCGATGTGGCGTAAATGTCACTTCCGGTCAATGCTTTTCTATGGCAAAATATCTGTGGAAAAGTGTTGTATATTTTTCACCAGCTTCATAAATATGCTTACCTCATCCCCAAATCTTCATCCAACAAGGTCAACAAAGAACGTATTCTGTCCATGAAGAATTCATCCACAACTATCAAGGTAATTAAGGCGAAAACTTAAGGCGAACAACGACGAGCATTAGTGAACTACTCCTGAGCAAAACTAACGTTATGGTCATGAATAAAACATAAGTAATAGTTAATTCATTAATAAGTGACTTGTTTACCCAGACTGATTCTAGAATTAAAATTAAAAAGCAATTTCATAATGTAGATATTGGCATAGATGGATAGATTTGTGCAGTTCGAATGCTAGAGATGTTCACAGATTACATGTATGGCATTTAAACTGCACAAATCGCTCAGTCTAGGCTAACATCGACATCATGAAATCGATTTTTAATTTTAATTCTAGAATCAGTCTGAATTAACAAGTTACTTATGTTTTATTCATTGCCATAACATTAGTATTGCTCAGGAGTAGTTCACTAATGCGCGTCATCGTTCGCCTTTAAGTTTTCGTCTTTCTGACCTTGATAGTTGTCGATGTATATGTTCTTTGTCGACCTTGTTGGATGAAGATTTGGTGTTGGGGCAGATTTATGAAGCTGGTCAAAAATATGCGACACTTTTCCACAGGTATTTTGCTGTAGAAAATCATTAGCCAGAAGTTGCGCCACACAACATCGTAGCCACTTCCGGCCCTTGTGAAAAAGGTCTGTTGCAAGAATTCATGTTGCTGGCCAGAAAAGCACTGCTGTTTAGGTGTATTATCTTTCTTTAACTCAAACCAAAAATTCTAATTACTTTATGATTTTTTTTTTTACGTTGAAACAGCCATGATGTATCTCAAGGGTCTATCCATATTTCAATTTGTTGCATAAAAAATTGAAACCACACATTTTTGTCAGTCCAGAAGAGCCAGATTAAGAACAGTTTGCCTCCTTTAATATTGCGGTCAAGTCTGTTTTATGTTCTTGTTTTGGCTAATGTTTTCTAACTCCAATGAAGCTATGATGCAGGCCCATTGCTCGCCGAAGAGGAATACGCACATAGCAAGACGAGGCAATTAGGGTATTGTATGGGCCAGTCATCGGCCTAATGTGGGTGATTCACTACGGTGCGGCACTACCTTTTGCTCCAGCTCTTGTATTTTATCATCTTCAGACCCTAGTTGGAAGCTGCCCAAGACAGTGTCACCAATTCACTGTGTAAAATATGCACAGGGCCAAAGCAGAGCGCTGGAGAATCCACTTTGTTTTCCCTTTGAATGGGGGGAGAAATAGTGCAGTGGGTTATGGCGCAGCGTGCTTCAGTAATTACCATCCCTATCTTTGTTTTGCATTTTTGTTTCTCTGCAACGAATTGGTTAATTGCACAGAGGCACTAATTACATCATAGAATTTTTTCAATTGGAACCCGCTTTCCACGCCTTTATAATGAGGCTCTACTACAATTCATTATCAAGGAGAAAAAATATGTTTTGTCTTGTCAAATTTTGGAAGTGGTTAGAATGAAAAGATGCTGGTTGGCCTCTTTTCAAAAGAGCGTGCCACCTCTTTATAAATGTGCTTTTGGAGAAGAAATTAAAGCTACATTTTTGTTGGAAAGATTTCTTCATGGTAAAACTGTTCCAAGGATTTTCTTTATTGAGCGCCCCAAAGGGAAATATTTTCTCTCAGGTTAAATGATTAATTAAATGGAAATTTCAATACGAAACCTCACACTTTGCAAACATTTTAGACTTTTAGGTAATAGAAGAAAATTAGTCAAATACTCTCCAATGTCAAGGCTCAACATGCCAAATGTCCATGGTCAACGTCTTTAGAAAAACAGAAATTTCAGATTTTCATCAACACAACACCTTATTCATAAACATATTCTATCTACAAGCCTTCAGTTGAAAATTGTTGTAAAAATATATTGCTTAAAACACACGGGCAGGAGATAACAGCGGCAGGTAGCTTCAAAAGGACTACGTGTCACTTTCTCCCAGATTTTTACCTGAAGGGAGGCGCATTACAAGACTATCAGGCTATTTTAAATACTGTGTGTTTGCATGCTTACGGTTTGGTGCTGTTTATGCAGATTGTATGTGGGGAGTAAAATTTCGATGCTCTGTTTGTACAGTTTCAGCACCAGTATTAGGGTTGGTTTGTTACTGTCTGCGCCCTCTGTTAGTAATAGTATTAACAGCATTTACCGTGAAGGCAGTAGTGCGTTAAAACAACTTTGTACTTAATGGCTTTTTATGAACATTTTTAGCATTCATTAACTGAAAATGTTATTCTGAGACAATAAATCCTCAGAACAGTGATTGATATCTGTAGCAATTGTAGTTCGACACAGCGATCTGGGACATTCTCGTTGAAAGTGGTCAGGAAAAGGTGACACATCATGAACAATGTTTGAATCTAATTGGTCGAAGTGGAGGAAAATAGAGAAAACAAACTTTTGTCACATCCATTTATGAGAAAAACACAGGCATCTTCCCTGTCCACGAATGCATGACTTAGACTTACTTAGTCTTAGGCAAACTTTATTGTGATCCGCAAGGGAAATTATTTGGACACAGTATATTTTTCAATAGCAAAATGATTAGTTCCTTTGGACTTTTGGCTTCCACGCAAACCTCATTGCTGCTGTTTGATTGGTCAAATCAAACAAGGCCCAATCACACCGGTGGGAGCCAGGGCAGATGAATTCTCCTAAGTTTGTGAAATTGTGAAAAATAGTTGAAAATTGTAAAAAATATATTGCTTAAAAGAATTATTAGTGGCAGCTTCATAAATCCAAAATATCTTGCCAGTATATGGACAAAAATGTGAATCCTTTTGAATTACCAAATTTGCACAGTCAACAGATCTTTCTTTAGGGAATAAATAAATCCGCAATTGCAAAATGTATCAAAAATCCTTCTTTCAGGCCCAGTTTGCTCCAACACATTTTACTCATCTGTTCAAAGCTCTTCCCGCATTCGTATGACATCATGGAGCCTGTAATTTAGCAGATAATGAGGATGCATTCACTGACCTTTGCTCGCCGTAGTACTGTGACGCTCCACTGAACAGCGCTAACCCCTCATTACCGCCCACACTTCAATGATTTTGGAAATTTGATCCGGTTAGCATGCGGCTCTCAATGCCTGATGCTAATTCCAAAATACAAAAGGCTGAATAGCGCTAGTAGTGATTAATTTGACTTTTGGTTTTCAGTCTATTCCAGGGACAAAAGCTAAGTCCAGATGTTTTTTTGTTGTTGTTTTTTTTCATTTGCTTTTACACCGGACTTGTGTTGCAAAACCGTTGTCCGTGACAAAGCCAAGGACGATTTCAGAGTGAGAAAGTATAACCATGCCATTTGAATTTGCTTTTCGTACGGCGCAAACAAAGCTGTACAAGACTCTGATTCCTGGTCAAGGACAGAAACAATGTAAGTTTGAAGTGTTTTACTCTGCCGTGTGTTCTTGATTATGTTACAAGATTGAGTTTGTGATGGCCAAACCCCCTTGTCAAAGCCTGAACTTGTCAGATTTCAGAAGCTAAGCTGGATTTGGCCTGGTTCGGACTCGAATGGGAGATCGGTAGGAATATCAGGTGTCACCGTGGGATGAAACTGGCAAAAATTGTTGCTGCGTCTGTAAGCTTCACCCATATTTCCTAGTAAGGGTGGGAGGAGACACAATTTACAGAAGACGAGACATGAGATTGGATCCATGAGAATGAGACAAGAAGAGATTTTGACAGTTTACGACAGTTATGTTCATAATTTTGGCCTCACCATTTGTATTTACTTTATCTAATATTATTGTAGCGCTGTTTCTGTTTCTTCTTTCTAGATTCCCAAAAAGTCTCCTGCACTTAACCCCTTTTTTGTCCAATCCAAACGTAAGCACATAAAGAAATATCTCACAAGGTCATTTCCGTCACGTCTACGATCTTGTGGAAATTTTGTGTCCGGATATCTTGCGGCACGAGGTCTTATCCCATCCCTATAACCCAGTATGAATGTAGTTTGTGCGTGAGTGTTGGTGATGATGACAAAATTGGCAACCTTGCGTTTATTAGCCTACCCGAGGGCAACCATGGCGACAACAGTAACTATCACTGAGTATAAAGTGAATAAATAATGCATAAAATTGCTAAGCGACTTGGAGTGTTTGGAAAAGTGCAATATAAGACTAAAACAATGCATTATAAGCTAGATAAGATGCACTATGTAACTTTCTGGTGGGGGTTTGCAGCTTCTGTCTATGAATATTATATTGCTTTGCTTGGAATGTTCCACAGTATGGCATTTGACTTATTGGTCTTGCATCTATTCAATAAAAAAATACCACATTTTCACGGTGAGCGGTTTGACTTTCCGCAAACCTTACCTGCAACTTGGTTTTGTTGTGGCTCCATAGTTCAGGGATGGGCAATTATTTTTTTCTGTGGGGCCACATGAGAAACAGAAAATACTGTGGAGGGCCAGGCCAAAATTCTTAACTGAATTTTGCATAATATTAATTGTAGGTCTTTCTAAAAAGGAGTAAATAGCGTTGTTTTGACACGCTGGTAAGACTGGTAAGAGCTCATGTTATGACTAAGCAATGAAAATGTGAGGTTGCTTTACAAAAAATGTCATTTAATAAACACCTCTAAAATAAAAGCAATGCAGCTTTAGTCCGTGCATGAGGTAAAATGATAAAATATGTTTATTTTCTAATTCCAAATTAGCTTAAACAGGCCAGTCAGAGTCAACGAAATGGGGGTATGTGGTCCGGGAGCTGTAGATATGACAGATATGTTTAATGCATAGACTTTGTATACAAATGGACATAACCAACACTGTAGCCGCTGCGTTCCAAATAGGGACTAAGCAGGTGCACATTTCTAGGTCCATCAACTCCAGCTCCAATTCACTTTGTATTGAAAAAATGTCCCCTTTCTAGAAGTGCTGCTGTCAGTCCTCATTTTGGTCTTAAAATGTTCATATAAACCTGCTCTACGTGATCCTGGTGTTTTTATTTCACCATTTTAAATCAGTTCCTATTATTAATATGGAACACGGCTCCAAATTCGCCTGTATAACTGCTTGCTTCATTTGCTTCATCTGACTGGAGTCGAACGCTATGGGCGACGTCAGACTCCCTTAGTCCACTTCTTTATACAGGCTGAACATTTCCAGGCAAAGCGACAACATCTCCACGGAGACAATGATGATACTTTTCCTCTTGATACAACAAGACAATCGAGAGTAATTACCTCAGAACGCTGCTTTTGATTATCATCGCTTGATTAAAACTTTAAATTTGAACATCATATTATTCGCTAATTGACAATAACTATGTTGATTGGCCGATCCCTCTTACCCTCTCCACTACCACCCCCAAAGATACAAAAAAATATACCATAAGAGATGTTCCAAACTCATCAGTCTCTCCATCCTGGTTCCGCGTGAAATTTCTCCGCTTTAAAGTAGTTTGAAGGATTTCTGTACAGACTTCTTGGACGGCAGCCCATTCATTTTCTTTTGGGGGAGATGAGTTCATCGTCTGACAGTGGTAAATTATACCGAAGGGGCTAAGGCTATGCTAAGACGGGGATGATTCAGCTATGATTTTGGGCTGTTATTGAATTTGGCTTGCGATCTCCTTCTTGTCAATCACGGACAGGCTATCTTTGGACATTTTTCCAGAAACAAGAACACTTAAAGGGCTTGTACGTAATAAATTGAGCAAAATGTGTCTCGCCACATTACAGATAAATTATATAAGCAGCTCTTGAGGTCAAAATAAGTTGTTGTTAACATTACTGTGATTGTGAAAAGTGCTTACATACTCATTTCTGTGGATAACTACGATGATTAGAATGCATAAGGTAAGTGAGGAATGACTTTGGACCACTGCAAACCACTTAAAGGGATAGTTTGGGTTTTTGGACATGAATCTGTATGTCCCCGTCAGCAGTGTCATGCATCAACACTGACTTACCTCCCGACAGTGTCTGGTGAGCCGAGTATTTGCCCGGTTTCAGTGCTGACGAAAGTGTCCGGCATGTTGGCTGGGGTCATGAAAATAAAGCGTTTTTCTTACCAAAAACAATATGTGTTCAAAAGAGTGATGTATTTGCATCATAAAATGTGAACAGAAAAAAAGTCAGACCTCATAATCGCTTGGTACTATTTTCTCTCTGTTTCGCTCCTGTTTCACTGTGTTTACTGCTCGGAAGGTTCACGACAACATGTGTGTCATAGTCACACATGTCGTCATGAACTCGCCAAATGGAGTTAGACCATTATTTAGGCAGTCTATTAGATAACTAGAGCTGAAAGTAGTTTTATTTTTTTGCTAGTACAATTACATGTTTGTTTACATCCACTACATATGATTACTGTTCTTTTTTCATATGACTATTCTTTAAAAGTAAACTACTCTCATTTAATGTCGCTGAGGGCAATTAGTTGGGGGCCCTAGGCAGCCACCTACTTTTACCGAAAGGTAGCACCACCTCTGATCTAAAAACCAGGCCATTTTCTCAGTTTTTCCAGATTTTGTCAGTTACTTGCATGTTTCCTAATGTCTTCCGTTTTTTTGATGTAAGCGTGAATAGAGCCCATACCTCGATGTCATAGAACAATTCTGAGTTATTAGTCATTGGAAAAAACTAAATCAAGAATTCATGTATCTGTTCATAATTTTGTATTTAAACTTCTTTTTAAATCACAGACACAGTAACAGATTTGACTGTCTTAAAAGTATGAAAAACAAAACTACTTGTAAACGGTTTGCGGTGGTTGAAAGTTTTTCCTCATTTACCTTATTCATTCCGAGCATCCTAATTATTCACCATGATGAGCTTATAAACGCTTTTCACAACTTTCAGACACCAGAGCTTTGCAGCCATGGAATGCTAACAACAACTTGCATGCAAACAGTGCACTTTCTGATTCTTGGATAATAAAACATTTAATAATAATAATGCATCAGTTTTATATAGGGTCTTTTCAGGACACTCAAAGACGCTTTACAGAGCATTATTCATTCACTCCAGACCCGGTGGTGGTAAACTACTATTGTAGCCACAGCTGCCCTGGGGCAGACTGATGGAAGTGAGGCTCCAATCTGCACCATCTGCCCCTCCGACCACCACCACCATTCACGCACACACCACTTTCATACTAGGCAATGTGGGTGATGTGCCTTGCCTAAGGACACAACAACAGTTTTTTTGCGACTGGTGCCCCCCTGTGGCACCTGGAATTCCCAGTGGTCTCCCATCCAAGTACTAACCAGGCCCGGCCCTGCTGAGCTTCTGAGATCTGACGGGATCAGGTATGGCCGGTATGGTAATAATTAGATTTTATTACTGCAGGTCGTACACAGCTTATACAATATATCTGTACTGGGGTTAGACATTTTGCCCAAAAAAGGAAGCTGGTATGGGGCCTTTAAACTTTTAAATTGGAAGAAAATGGTACATCTAACTGTTCAAAAGATCTACCTCTTTGACAGAATTCCAAAACACCATGTGTTCAGATTTTCTTTTTTATACACATCTCCGTTCCTCTAAGCTCATATTGGCTCTCTATTTTTAACATAACCTGTAATGACATGTAAAGAACGTATCCGTGAGCAAAACTAAAAATATTCCCAGCAGCAGGTTGGGGTTTAATAAGGTACTTTATTGTTTGGAGTAGTACTTCTTGTTTGACTTGCGTATAATCCCTTTTGGATCGGAGCGGCACGCTTGGTTGTGGAATTGACATGGCATTATCCTTGGGTTCCTTTCCGCCCCTGCAGGCTTCCGTAGCTCAGGATAATCCAGGTGTGTTTGTACGTTTTTACCCCCAAGACGCAAGAGCCAGCAGGAGTCGTGACGGTTTGTCAGCAAGCTGCTGCAACACTGATGAACAGGCAAGTTTGCAGAGGAGGATGATAAATATGGACTTTTTAAATTCAAAGGGTCCATATGACCCTATTTTCTGATCTATTTTATAATGTTGTTATCATGTTGTTTAATTTTTCGAGTTTTTCGAGCAATCTGAAAACACTTAACTGTGTTTTAAAACTCCATACACACTATACATTTCATTATAGAGGCGTGCATTTCCCTGAGTCTGATGATACTATACATATCATGATATCCATGTCACGATTTGATATATTACGATATATCCCGATACTAAAACAATGGATGATATATTGTAATTTATCAATAATTACTTCTAATAGCATAGTCAACCACACCTTCAAATTGTATGAAATATAATGTGTTACCTTCATGAAAACAGTGAATGCAACTAATGATTCTTAGTGAGAAATATTATTTAAAAAAATCGATTCTAATGCTTTTTGAATCGATTTGAGAATTGTGCGATGAATTATCACGATATATCACTGAAACGATTTTTTCTCATACCCCGACTTCATTAGAATAATTTGGATTATTTCAGACCTGGAACTCCCAATCTCTTCGGAACAAACATTTAAAAGGTACCGGTTACATTGAAAACTACCACATTATGACATCACAAGGTGGAACAAAGTATATATAGACATACCTGGAGTTGTGTTTTGTTTCATTCACACGTGTTTGAATAAGGATTTCTTATTATCTCCCAAACTCAAACTGCTCTGTTCCACCGTGATGTCATGAAGTGGTAGTTTTGAGCATTTCCTGTACTACCACATGACATCACAAGGTGGGACAGAGTGTTTCTCAGCCTAAATATGCAGGATTTGTGTGTTAAACATGAGTGAATGAACCAAAACACAACTGTATGTTTTAATGTGGAAACAACATTATAACATAGATCAGAAAATGGCGTCATATGGGCCCTTTAAAGCTGCACTATGTAACTTTAAAAAAAAAAAAAAGTATTTATAGTATTTTCTAATTGCAATGTTAGAAAAAAGGCAACACAATTACATTTTACGAAAACTGTTCAGTCCTACCAATACCAAGAATAATCCCACTGAGCTACATCGCAAACAACCATACAAGGTTAGCTAAGTGTTTGTTTGCAGTACAATACAGCCTCTTAACAATACAGACTCGCTTCCTCTAGTGTTTTTCTCACAAATGATGTACATAGAGTTGCACTTGAAGCCACTGGAGATCATATTTAATGGAAAAAGATAATTGTATTTATAGTTTGTTGGAAAAATGTATATGAAAGAAAAAAAAAACATGTGCAAATGAAACACAACACAACTCCAGGTATGATTTGATGGGGAAACAGCATTACAATGTGGCTTAAATCTCACAAGAGCCAATTTTGTGTAATACAGTATAGGATCTTTTAAACATCGAGTATCAGGAAGTGCTTATTAGCATGCTAATGCCTTCTTAAATGAGTGACAAAAAGCGCAAACACCACAGACACGAGGACAAACTTACCAATATGTTTTTGCTTCCTCATTCCCTGCGTGACATTTTTTTTTATGAGCAACAGTTTAATGAGTGAAAATGGAAATAGAAAAGTGTTATATGGGTATGTCGTTATGCAAACATCTAATAAATAATTTGAAATACCAAATAAATACATTCTTATTCATTTTTACAAAGGTTCAAGAAAGAAAAAGTTAAACATAAAGGTACACTGCGTAACATTTCCAGTGGAGGGTCGGCCACTTCCACGGTATAGATTAAACTACGCTATATTACAATTCAGATCTGTGGAGAGTCGCCCCTATTATGAGACTAAAAATCTACGCTCACAAAGACTGCAGCGGGATCTGTCTGCGGACCACAGGATATAAAGTTGTGAGCGCGATGGCGTCAACTGTTTCCTGTCTACAGTAAAACTACTCACTTTGAGACTCTGAAGTGTTCAAAGATCAGAGTCAAAACTGAGGTATTATTATTCGTGAAATGTGGTGCAATACTTCAGATACAGGATTTTTAAAGCATAAAAGAGGCGATAAAGTGCAGGAAGTAGAGTCTCGATCAATAATCTGCAGCTTCACCGCACGCTGTGTGGATGTAAACAAACACACATGAGGAAACACTGTCTTTTTACTTTTAAAGAACAGGATTAACAGCAGTTTTGTGGACTGGATGTCATTATTTGCGGGGGACAATTTCTACCGATAATATGGGTGCACTTTAAATGTACCACTACATTAGGTGAGTAATAAAGTCTTTATTTTCACTGTATCCTGAGTTTGTATCTTGTGTCTCTGTGTCCGTCGCTCCTCTGCCCCTGACGCTCTGTTTTATGACATGGACACCACACACGAAGAGCTTCAAAATCGCACACGGAGACAAAAAGTCGTGTCACGCCTCCGCGAACTTGGGAAGAAGAAATCGCAGCCAAAATCGGGCAAATTCTCCTGTAGTGTGTGGCGGCAAAACTCTACACTGGTCTCTTGAGATTTGTAAAAAGCTCTATAAACTTATCATGGTGAAATATTAGGATGCTCAGAACACCTAAGATCGGTTAGGAGTAACTACGATTAACTTTGGGCCACTGCGAACTTTTTATTTTCCCTTTTACTCTCTGAATTTCTGAATCTATAGAGGTTTTTGGGGAGCTGTACTTGACACGGAATAGGCAGCATCCTCCTCTATTGAAACTCTTTTGTGAAACATAAAACTTTGTACAATAGGCCCAAGATACAAAGCTGCGGGTCTAATTTCATTTCCTCCTTTAGTTCTATGTTTTAGAAAACACTCCACAATCACTAATTGTTCCAACAAATTCATTATGCAAATGCTAATTAAGAGAAAGCGACAAACTTTTACCTGCAAGCTATTTACTTTCATATTTCCTATTGTTAAAGCCAATGTGTTATTTCTTTCCTTAACATACCTGGAGGAAACATATTATTATCTCATTTGTGTGTGTCCCATTGTCTGTATTTTATATTTGAGCCTTTTTTCTTTTACTTTGTGCAAATATTAGCATAATCAACGCGTTTATTCACAACTTTTCACGATTTAAATTGCAAATTGCTGAAAATTACCATATCTTTGTGTCATTACGTAATTATTTAGCTACTGCTTTGGTGACATTTTTTAACATAATGGCATCTAGGGTTGTCAAAAGGCTCGAAAAAGAGACACGAATCGATACCAAAATTAGTATGGAACCCGGATACTCATTTGAGGAGGTATCGATACTAAAACGTCACATTCACAGGATGGAAATGAACCTTTTTGAACAGTTTTAGAATGATTTTGAGCTGTATAGACTAGTATATGCCCATGGACCACTATGGAACCTACCTGGACCAGAGGGATTACCGTAAATTCCGGACTACAGAGCGCACCCTATTAAGAGCCGCATGCTCAGATTTATGAAGAAAAATCAATTTTGTAATTATATGAGCCGCACCATATTATAAACCGCTGGCCAAAGACTAGGCGGGGGTTCGCTTCTGCGTCCCCGCCGCCTGGAGCAACCCGGGACGGGCCGCGGACGCGGTCCCCGCTGAACTCTGGGGACGGACTCGCTCACTGGTGACACTTGGGACACACACGCGCCACAGGCACTTACACACCTTCACACACTTGGGACACACACACGCGACATGCACATACACACCTTGGCGCTCTTGGAATAAACCACGGTAGCGATCGCTTTAGCCTTCAGTCTGATTTGTACAGTGCGGCCGCTCTTTGCGTGTTAACCCAGTCCTCCAGAAAGTTTTCAAGCTCAGGCTATCTGCTATGGTTACCTCTGAAAGCTTTGGTTGTCTTTTACACTGGCTCAGTTCTTCTTGCTGGAGCCTCCACTTTCGCACTATCTACTCGTTTATGCCAATTTTACGGGCAGCAGCTCGATTTCCTTCTTTAACTGCCAGAGTGATCGCTTTTAGTTTAAAAGCTGCATCATATGCTTTTCGTCTGGTATTCTCCATGTTGATGAGGGTTAGCAGAAAGACTGAAATAAGGAAGTTGTGATTAATCATACAATTTCATTGGACCTCAGTGAACTACGTATTCATTTTATTGGTCCATGTTTTTCCCGCGATGAAAAAAAAATAAAAAAGCCGCTTCATATTACGAGCCGCAGTGTTGAAAGTGTAGAAAAAAGTAGCGGCTTGTGATCCGGAATTTACGGTATAAAAAAATAATAATATACAAGAAAGTACTAAGATTTAATGTAGAAAATCCCATTCTACTGTCTAAATAAAGTGTTTTTCAATATCATTGTGGTATCGGAATTGGCATAAATATCAAATCTATGGGCAATATATCAGTTCCAGTATCTGTACTGATCGATATAGACGCTTTATATCGCTGTCAGCCCAGATCGATATTCAATACCAATATTTTTTTGCTTCCTCATTCTCTCTGTGTCATTTTTGAACATTTTAATGAGTGAAAATGGAAATAGAAAAGTGTTATATGGCTGTATTTTGTGCTGCACATATAAATAACATTAAAAACAACAAAAGGTATTAAAAAATAACAGAGTATAAATGTTATTTAACCTTGCCAGTCCTAAAACACTAAAAGCAGTAAAATAAAAATAAAAAAAACCCATAAAATAACAATACATAAATAAAAACAAAAGAATATACAAATTTGAATAAAATAGATAAAAGACATAGAGAACCAAACAACTCCCGCAGTGTTAAAAGCCAGAGAATAAAAGAAGAGACTCGGGGAAGTGGAGGAAATAACATCTCCATGGAGACCAGCTGGTAGTGGACCCTCCACCAGATACAGATATCTGCAAATATCTGTAATCAGCAGTGGTGGAAAGTAAAAGTACTGTACTTGTAATCTGAGGTATTTGTACTTTACTTAAGCAGATTTTTGCACACATTTTCACATTGTTTTTTTTTTATTTATAGTGCTTTTCCACCTTCAAGACACTCCAAATGCGCTTTACATTTTAAGGTGGATACTTTTACTTTTACTTCACTGTATTTGAGAGCAAGTATTCATACTTTCTACTCCACTACATTTCTGAACAGAACTGAAAATCAATAATAATAATAATAATAATAATAATAATAAATCTTTATTTCTAAAGCATTTTTAAGAACAAGGTTTACAAAGTGCTGTAAAAGCAGCAATGAACAATATAAAAATAGCACATAACACAAAGAAAACAGTCAATGATGCAACAAAGCAGATTAATTCTAATAAATAAATGAATAAATAAAAGAGATAAAATAAAAAGAAGTAGGGAATAAAAAGAAGTAAAACCAGTTAAAGGAAGAACAACTGATAAAAATGGGTTTTAAGTTTTACGAAGTGTTTTTTATTGTAGTCTGACATGAGCTGAAAAGTTTGAGGGTTTATTTTTCTAGTTTCTAGTTTGAGCGAACAAAAAAAATCACTACAATTGAAGCACCTCATACTTTTACTTTTTGCTCTTTCAGTCCATACATAACAGATACTTTAGTTTTTTAATGTGATAATTTTATTTACATATTTACTTGACACATTTTTTTTTGCCCCCATATCTGTACTTTTACTTAAGCAACAAAATTGAGTAATTCTTCCACCACTGGTTATCGGCCATAGCAACAGGCCAAAATATTGGATATCGTACCGGCTTGGGCATCCATATCAAGTCTCTTCCTTGGCATTGAAATCATGTCAACATTAACCATCACTTCCTTCCTTCAGCCATTTCAATTGTCAAACACACGCACATATATTTGGAGCAGTCAAAAAATATGGATTCCTACACTGCCACCTGCCACGGAGAAGCGGGCGAAGACAAGCCAAGTCCAAATCCGACCGAAATGTGTCAAACATTTGAAATAAGCCGGGGACGAACACCGGACCCGGCTGCTCTCCTGAAGTCCAATAAGCTCCCGGCCTCAAATAGGAGCGGACAGCCGACAGGATCAGCACAAAATACACACAAGTCGCCATCTGCAACGCTCAGTCTGCTGTGTGTGTGCGGAGAGTGTAGCAGAGGAAAAACGGATCCGAAAAATGGTTGAAATTGTGTTTGTATGATTTTTATAATGCCTAAAATTGAGTGTCTAACAATTTCTGATCCAATTTATCAAAATACACATAATGAACATCTCAAACCACTGACTGTTCCCTTCAACTCTCTTTGTAGATTTATTCTTTGAGCACATATTGTATTTTATTCGGAAAACTCAACTGTCTACAACCATCCAATAGACGTCAATTTCATTCGTTTCAACTCATTTTAACATTTATTTACTTTAACTGTCACATTTAGTCCCAGTAACATTGGCATATTCACTTAGAAGCACCTACTGACTCACTTTTTCTGATCCCCGAATCTACAAATAGGTCTTTTCCACCGGCACTGTTTAGCACAGCCAGACTTTTTCCACTGGGGGTTGGACCTGGGAGCCGTTACGTTTTTCCGTACCTGTGTCGGAGCGGTTCTAACCGTGCTGAGCCGATACGACAACGTGATGTGGATAAACTGTTGTCCACTGATTGGTCAGAGGAAATGTCGTCATACGCGCGACGAAGCTCGAGGATCGTTAAAAAAACAACACGCCAACAGTGAACATGTCAACAGCGGATAAACAACGGAGCAGATCTGGTGTTTACTCTACTGACTGTGGTGTGACACTAATAATGTCGCCTAAAAATGACATTACGGCAAAGCTTTACCATGTAGTGGCGTGCTGTGTTCGTGCTGTGCCGGTAGTGTAGTCGAAAAGCCCTAAAAGAAGTCGGACGCAGATCATTTCACTATAAGGTCGCTTCAGATCAGAATAGATGAGCCGCACCCTTAAGAACTTTAACATCTTTCAGTTCATTTAACCATCTAATCATAATCATCTTAACCCCTTAACGCCGAGTGTCACAAATACGCGACAAACCGTTTGGATCGAGATATAAACCGAGATAGCGGTTGCCTTACTCCAGTGCCGGTTAGTGCAGATGCAGAACCTTTCTAGGAACCTTTGGCAAGCACTTGTTTATAGTTTTTACAAATTTGCAACATACCCACATTTCTATTAATATTTTTTGCTATCGTCAAATTAATATCTTTCTTATATCTAACATTTTTTATATACATCTATATAATTTCAGGCGTTAACGGGTTAAATATGATGTGATTCTTTCAGATTTACCCTCAGATTCAACCCGAATGACTGTCCTAGGGATGTCCAAACTTTCACTAAGGGCCGTATACTGAAGCATTAAAAGCAAAGTGAATCATTCAGGTGGATGGATTAAACAGGTTTGTCAGAGCCACCGTAGCGTCTAACAATAATTTTAGGCCTGTATCCCAGTGCAATGTGGTGATATTGCGGGTTTTGTAGTAAAATTTCTTATGTCTGCAGTACTCAGCAGTTCACCATAGTTTGGACACCCCTGCACTATCCCATCTATCCACCAATATTTAACCCCCAGAAACCCAAATATAGCAAAACAAAAAAATAATAATACAACTTTTTTTTTTCTTCAAATTTCTCCTTCAGAAATCAGAAATCAAGTTTCTTTAATTTTGACATTTTAGTAACTTTTTGGGGGAATGTTGTAAAATTGCAACGTTGGGCCTGTAGAATGTCACTGATATCACTCATACTCTGAACACATGTAAGGACCAGTTAAGGGTTTCCTGCTTATGCAACTGCTTTGACAACAATAATAATAGTCACACAGGTCATATTTTAATGAAAAATAATTTTTAAAAAAACTTGTAAAAATACAGCAGACTGTATGTACAAATCTTGAAAAGAAACTGAAGCTGCATGTTTTCTATCTTCATTCATTTGGTGTTTAAGTTTGTAATATTTGTCGGAAAATGGGTCCAGGAGCTTGATAATTAAACTAATAATCTTGTGCATCAACACCTTTAAAAAAAAATTAAAAATACATTAGTGATTGAACGGTGACACCACTTTTTAAAGCTTTTGTAAGAAAAATGTCACTATGCTTCATTCTGTATTTGGATATTTAAAAGACAAAACCATTCAATTCTGACTTTCCCTCCAGGACTAAATTGTGTTGTTAAAACTAGCGGCACCTGTAGCAGCCTTTACTTCCACAGAAATGGAAAAAGCGATGCAGCTTGTGTGTTTGTTGACACAGTAAGACGTTATAATACTTGTCCTATGTCAATGTCAGTGGTTAGAATCCATATCTCCATCTCACAAACTAACTAACCACCACCTCTGATCCGTCCCAGGGCAGCCGAATCGCCCGACACATTCTGAGTAATATCACATCAGACGAACAGCCAATATAGTTTTACCTGTGGGCATAGAATAAATGCTCCTCTTCAATCCGTTTGTTCATTTGTTTAAATAATGAAAATGCACTGCTGGAGCGAGAACACTTTCTCAGGCTCATTAATTACAAGTTTGCCAACACTTGTTTGAGTCTCTGAAGCAAATCGCTTTTAAAGTTGCAATTTAATACAAACCGCCACATCATCTACTATATTCTAATTCACTGTCAGCGGCTATTGTTGTTAGCATGATTTAAAGAGAGGATATTGCACTTTTATGGGGTATTTACTGCTAACACATAACATACACGTATCTAAATCATCATGACGCCTTTTCTCTTTTTGAAAATCCTATATATGCCAAAAACAACGTACTAAAATGTCTCATAAGTTTCTGTATCTCTTTTAACGTTCTGAGGCTTTGCTCCCCGCGCTAATCACTTCTCCTTCAGAGCGCTATCGCAACGCAACCGACAGTAGCTCAGTTGGTAGAGTTGAATCTCGTTGTCGACATAAAACATCATTGTTAGAGCGGTCAGATCCACTTTCGTGTAGATTGGCGGTGCGATTCCAGCTCCCTGTCGTTGTGTCCTTAGGCAAGACACTTCACCCACCTCGCCCCCAGTGTCTGCGTACACTGGTGTATAAATGTGTGTGTGAGTGGAGTTCCTTGATGTAAAGCGCTTTGAGTGTCTTGAAGGTTGTTACGACCCAAAATGAATCACAACGTATTTACAAAGGACACAGAAAACAAAGTTAACGATTGACCACGGAGAAGAAGAATGATTTACCAAAACAAAACTAGCAAAAACTACTGCAAAAACGGACCATAAAAAACAGGAGGGGAAACACAATAGGTGCCCAGACGTAACAAGGTGGAAAAGCGCTGTATAAAAATGTGAGCAATCGGCAACATTTTATTTTGCTAATGAAACTACTGCACATCGGATCAGGTTTGTGAAGTTTTAATGTATTGTTTTGTGTCATCCTTTTGTAAATTTATAGAAAATTGTCATATGGAAGCATTGGTGACGTAGGCTTGCAGGCCGAGCATCGGTCAGAATTGTACTGTTCACTGCAAGAAGGGTTTGAATAGTGCCCAGGAGAGATCACTGGATTACTCAAACATGCATGGATGTCATATAAAACCACTTCAGGCATGTTTTCTGTGGGATGCACTGATCCACCTTTTTCAGTTCAGATACTGATTTCGATACTATAACATTAACATGTATTTACTTCTAAAGGCAGTATTGCATACTTGGTCTCAGAATGCTTTCCAGGTGCTGAAAGTGATTTTGTGGCAATAAAAAATGACAATGGATATAACTTTAGCATAGAACTTGATAGAACTAAGATTCCAAATTTATTTTATACAGGTCCCCATATCCTACGTGCACAACAAAAATGGCATTGATATCTTTTGTGTTTCCCACATTTTCACTTGTTAAGTTTACTCACAATGCCTCATAACACATAAAAGCCATAGGACTATCCTGGACACAAAATTGTCTTTTCCAGCGTGCTCAAGTCTGAAATCATGTAATTTTGACATTAGAAGCCTCTACACAGTGTAGTTTTAACATGTATTTGCTTCTAAAGGCAGGATTGCATACTTGGTCTCAGAATGCTTTCCGGGTGCTGAAAGTCATTTTGCGGCAATAAAAAAATGACAACGGTTATAACTTTAGCATAGAACCAAGATTTCAAATGTATTTTATACAGGTCCCCATGTCCTACTTGCACAGCAAAAATGGCATTGATATCTTTTGTAGTTTTCCCACAATTTAACTTTTTTGCTAGTTTACTCACAATGCCTCGTAATGCATAAAAGCCATAGGATTATCCTGGCCACAGGATTGTCTTTTCCAGCGTGCTCAAGCCTTAAATCCTGTCATTTTGGCATGAGAAGCCTCCACACAGTGTAGTTTTAAGCATCCACCGATACCCGAAACTGATAGTAGTGGAGAGACTGAAAAACAGCATTTATTTCCTTAAAACTAAAATAAAAATTAAACAAATCTGATCCAAATATGTAATATAGCTGTTATTTATCTCAAGTAACAACAGAACAGCTATAAATGGAAGTTCAGACATTCTGAGACTTTCTGGGTAGACTCTGACCAGTAAATAGTCACATTACAACAATATCGACTCAACTGATATCTGATACACACAATTTTTCAGTATTGGGGCTCATATCGTATGCCAGTATTATATCGCTGCTTCACCTTTTGCACCTACTGTTTGCCGTTTTAGGTGTGTAATATGACTGGGCGCTTTTCCCTGTTTTCATACATTGTACATAATTTTACATCGTCGCCTGTGACATCAACACCAACGCTCAGAGAGGTTCGGTTAATTCGCTAAAAACATGTAACTACAGCCTGCTAGCGTTCAGCACTGCATAGATTGCAAAACACAGCGTTGGATAAATGGCTTGAACGGAGGAAAACATGACCCTTTCCCCCCACTATTTAAACCAGTGATCTGTTAAATTTACATCAACATTATGTGGGAGGTTACATAAGACATTTGTGATACTCATAAAAGCATGCTGTCGTGTTTGTGATCATATTATGTGGTTTCAGGCTTTATGCAACACAAGCTACGGATTTTACTGTAATTGGCTGTAAATTGTAATTCAGATCGGTAAACATTTATATCCTTTAAAGAGCCCGTATCGCACTATTTTCTTATCCATGTTTCATAATCGCAAATGTACCCAGAGTTGTGTTTTGTTTTATTCACACACGTTTAACACACAAATCCTGCATATTTACGTTGTGTTCTCCTCTCAACCTCTCAAACAAACCACCCTGTTCCACTTTGTGATGTCATGTGGTAATACAGGAAGTGCTCCACTGCGTTTTAACTTCAACTTTATTATTGTCCTAGAGGGTAATTATTGTGCAGCAGTGTCAGACATACAGTAGATAAACAATACAATTCAATACTACAGTTTCAATAATTCAATTTAAACTTTAATTTAAACTTAGCTCAACAATGCAGACAAACATTCCCTTAAAAATAGGCAAAAAAGAACAGGTTTTCAGGATTTTATAACTTACTACTATCAAACTCACCAGACAATTCAACCATGAAGCTTAGGGCTTGGAGAGAAGATCTAGATCTAAACTTTTCTCTCGAGGAATGGACGTCGGTTTGTACAAAAGCTCAAAAACAAACCATTAATTCACGGCTGCGGCTTCTACAGTACAAGTGGTTGATGTGGGTTTATGTCATTCCTGTGAAACTGAACAAATATAATCCAAACATTCCAGATACTTGCACCAAGTGTAATGAAGGAAAAGGTTCGCTGCTCCGCTGTATTTGGGAGTGTAGAGTAATCAAACCATTTTGGGCTGCAATCAAATCATAAAAGAAATTACTGCAAAAGATTTATTACTGAAACCTGCTTTTTTCATCTTAGAAGTTCGCCTCAAATTAACTAAATATAAAAAGTGTGAACAATGACTTACTGAAATGTGTATCTTACAAGCCAAACGACTTATTGCACTTAACTGGAAAAACAGTCTTACCTTTGGAATGAATAACGTATCTCCTGAGAGGAAAAGAGTTTGGATCTATTGGAGATCATTTGTCGCTTATGTGGACATGAACATATCTGAGGATCACAGCGAGGACTATTAAGACTCTTGGCAATGTTGGGTCTGTGTGCATTTTGATGGCTGATTGTTTCCTTTGTTTTGTTTTATGAGAATACATGTGTCTGAGATGATGTTTTGTTCTTATATGTTAAAACTTTAAAAACAAATAAATATATTGTTGGGAAAAAACAAAACAAGAACAGGTATGTATCTGCATCTCACCACGACTGATCCAAGCTATAAGAGAGCATTCATCCTGGTTATGGCTTCAGAAATAAAGGATGTCCGAGCTCTCTGATCCGGGGCATTCTCAGACGCTGACCAGAAGGAAGGAGGTTAAACTCCTCAAAGAGTGGGTGGTCAGGGCTCCCCATTATTTGTTGGGCCTTGCAACAAAAAACTCCATTCTTCAACAAAAAACTCCATTCTTCAACAAAAAAAACTCCATTCTTCAACAAAAAAAAACTCCACACTCACAAGGTGGAACAGAGCATTTTGAGCATTGGACAGACTAATGATAAAGCATAACTCAAACTCCAGGTCTGTTTTTGAGGAGGTAATAACAGTCTAACATGGCTTAAACCTCACAAGAGTTTAATGTAATATCGGAACTTTAATAGACTTCCTTTCTTATTGCGCTTTTATGCAAACTTGACTTTTAATAGTCCGTTTTAATGGTTTTCCCTTCCCATTTCCCCACTCAAATTTGTATTTCATGCATGTTTGAGTAATCTTCATTCTCCCACATTCAAGATGTGACCCCAGTACACGCCCACTGCTCACTACTTTGTTCTCCAGTTGTATTTTCTCATGTGGTGATCTGTGTAGGATTCAGCTGTGTCGGGTAGGCACAAATGAACAATGAAAACATAAAAATCTGCTAGTGTAACCCGTAGTTATTCATAAGAATGGCCAAAAGCATGGGGCCATCGTTGGTGTTACGTGTTTGCAAGTTTTCTCTGAGTTTGAAGGCTCAATTCCTGCTCGTATTTCTGTTATTGAGCGTAGACCGTATAAAGAAGTGGCGTTTTGCTCCAGTCAAATGAAGCTCACCGACATCAGCAGTTGTAGGCGCAAATTTGAAACCAGTTCCATATTAGGAATTGATTTACGGACAAAATAGCGAAATGAAAACACCAATATGAACATTTTAAGGCCAACATTACGAGCCTGATAGCTGCAGGTATGGAGAGAGGGGCAACTTTTTTTCAATAGACCATTCATTGGAGTTAATGGAGCCGGAAGCGCCCCGTTGATCACTTCCTATTCTCGGCATGTGCTACTTAGTTCTGATGATGTTTACGGTAATGTTCCGTAAAGGGGTAGGCGGGAATCAACTGTCGTTTTCAACTTGGAGTTCAGCAGACTTGTTTCTTTTATTAAGCTTTTTAAAATCCCCAATGTCCAAAATATAACATAATGATGCAGGGTGCAATAGATTATAACTATATAGCAAACGAAAACACAAACCCAAAATGTCTTCATTTTTTTACACAATTTAATGTAAATTTAGGCTAGTAACAGAAGGATCACATTAACAAACTTTGAAATACAATATATTGCTGAAGTGAATATAAACCATCCATCCATTTTCTTCTGCTTTATGTGGCAGGGATGTGGGGGTAGCAGTTCACCGCCCAGTCCTCTGACCACCTGACTGCTATGAACCCCTCTGCGGGTAGTGAGCCCACAGAGGGTGGACCCACATCATCCTTTCGGGCACCAGGCAATGTCACGGCCCTCGATTTTATACAATTCGTAAGGGTGCTGCAAGTTTTGGGTTGATAGGGGAAACTGAAGTGCCCGGAGGAAACCCATCCAGACACGGGGAGAACATGCAAACTCCACACAGAAAGGACCGGGGATCAAACCTGGACCTTCTAGCTGTGAGGCATGAGTGCGAGCCACTCAGCCACTGTGCCGCAGGATTTAGACGAGCAGTATTTAGTTTGCATCTGCAGTAGAAGTTATGAATTCAACCTTCAGCAGGTCAAATCATATCATATTGCCAAAAAATCACCAAAAATCTCCCGTGATTGCAAAGAAAATGTACATACAATAAATATTTACCCCAAAAATATTGTTCTATTTCTCATATCTTCAACGATAATTCGATATATTATTTATCGTGACAGGCCTAAGTAACAAAAGCTGCCAGCTCATTCACTGAAGACAACTGGATGTGTCTGGTGAAAGTGAATGCTCTTTAAAAACACAGAGGAGCACCCTGATCGAATTATGCACATGACACCGAGCAATTACTGTGTGTGTTAAACAAAAATATGACTCTAGCTATCCTTTTGATCAGGTAAAACCAATTATTTTAGTTTATTTATTTACCCAGGAAAGCCCCATTGAGATCACTAATCTCTTTTTAAAGGGAGTCCTGCCATGCACACATTACTTTCATACTAGGCAATGTGGGTGAAGTGTCTTGCCTAAGGACACAACAACAGTGACTGGCGCCCCCCTGTGGCACCTGGAATTCCCAGTGGTCTCCCATCCAAGTACTAACCAGACTCGGCCCTGCTGAGCTTCTGAGATCTGACGGGATCAGGCTTTGACGAGCTGCTATGGCCACAATTATAACACGTAAAACCCCCAAAGCCAGTTCAGCGGATCATAGGATGAAAACAGTGGTGACTCTTTATTTAGCTTTTTGGAGCTCGCGAGCATTCACAGGCTAATTAAATTCTCTTTAGCGTCACAAATTGGCAGCCCGGGTTAAAAGTTTGCGAGGACGTAATTACATGTCAGCAGACTGAAAAACTTAATTTGCAATCATTACAAGACCGAAAGAAAAGTTGGCTAATGCTTGCTGCTTACCCACCACCTTGGAAGACTCTCTCAGGGCAAAATTTAGAAGATTTGATTTTTAATTAAAGATTTCAGAATTATATTGAGCAAAACAAAGTCGAGGCACAGACAAGATAATCGCGGCCTGGAAACTCTTCGCACCATCTATCACCATCTCTTCGCCCTCCCACGCGCAAAATCAACTGCTCGATAAAACAAGGAGCATTCTGGGAATTAGAGGAAATAACTTAGCGCCGGAGAGGCAGACGAGACGGAATGGGATTAGGCGTATTACATTACAAACATGGCGGATTTATAATGGATCTGCCCAGAGTGTATGCGTGTGCTAGCTCGCCTGACCTCCTCCAGTGGTCAATTTCGAATGCATAACTAAACATCTTGGATCGCCATGGGGATTTGGTGACGCCAACGCCGTGAACTTTGACCAGCTCAAATGGAGAGCAAATAAAAGCCTCATTACAGACATGTGCATTGTGAGGCTTTGAAAAGAAAAGAAGAAATGTCAGTTTTGTGTCTGCCAATGGGCGTTCTGTTTACCGATTCAGTGTTAGATGTAAATTATGTTTTTGCTGTTATGTTGTTGATGGAAGTGCAGGTTTAATGGAAGCTTCTCGGTATTAGGCAACTCACCGCTTGACACTAGGAATGCAACAATATTCGATCCCTCCATGTGTTCTGTGTTGTCATTTATTTTGGTCCAAAAGGGAAACAGTTATCGCAGCATCCTTTTCAGATGTGCCAAGAAAACAGCTCCATAGGGATATACATCTGAAATATTCTAACAGAGGTGGGTTTTATCTTTCTCTCAATCTTTATTTTATGTTGATAGATCCATAAATGACAGATATTCACTGTTAAATACTCTAGAATCGCTTTTGGCTTTACATTGGCTTTAATCAAATGAGCTCATATACGTACACATGACTCGCGATATATGCGATCTATTTCTCAGACTGTCTCATAAGTTTTAGTCAGAAAATGGTCCATTGAGACATTTCTGTGTAACATAACAGTTTTAGTGTCCAGGGGCTGGAGGAGGAGCTACTGTCTGTTGCTGCTGGAGGGAAACAGGCCTGTGAACCCAGTGAGACTCAGGAGGAAAAGAAATCATCAAATCATCATCAAAGAAGGAAAAGTCTGATATTGTTGCTCCCATAACACTCTATATGAAGAGTAGACTGGATATATTATGAAATATAAACTAGCCCGAGAACGCTCTGTACTTATTTTCACTGAAAAAAATTCTGAGCACTTCACACTGTATTATATGTTGTAATGTGTGTATTGTTTCATTAACTTCATAGTGTTATTATATTATACTCATTAGCAGAAAAAATTACATGAGATTTTTTTAAAACATATGGAAATCGAATCGATCTCATGACCTGTGTATCGATATACATATCGACATCCCTACTTGACACAGCCAGTTTGTATTGTCCAACCAGGATTCTACTTTCACCATTTCTTTTTTTTTTTTCTTTTCATTTTTAGAATCTGAAGAAATAAGTTAATTGCCATGGAGCTCAACAGTGACTGCCCACCCACGGCTCCAGAGCCAAATTTCCCTTTCATTTTTGTCATAAACTTTCTGAAAAAATAAATCAATTAATAAATTAATTAAAGTTTGAAACTTGCTCATGGATAATCAGCTATGTGGTAACTAATGACTACAAGATCTATAGGTTTTGTTCAAATCTGTTTCTGAAACTTTATAAATAAGATTATTAAAACATTCTTACTCTTACTCCGTGAAATGCTTTTCTCCATGGAGATGTTTTGCTTGGTCTGGAATGCTTCACAGTGTGGTGTTAAACCTTTGTATTTTCATGGAGACCAAACTAGACCAAGTTACAGGTCAGATCTGTGGAGAGGAGACCCTACTCTCAGTCAGGAAGTAAAACATTTTCCAAGACAAGGTAACCCCAGGTTTGACTACCCCAAGTATAAGACTTTTGAAGACCTTTTGAAGATAAATGAAAATTAAGACCAACATCGCACCCATTATGTGGATGAAAAACACCAGATCCAATTCTAATAATGACCATTACTCACTGCTTTAAAGAACAAAAAATACTTTTATTATAAAATCTCATTCAGAACTCATTTATAGTTGTATGCATTGTTTGTAAAATGGCCAAAAAATCATTGATAACGTTCTAACAAGACAAATTAAGCTTTCACAGTGCACATGCAGCCTGGTTGAGTACACACAAAAATAATGAAATTTAAGACATTTGTGAAAAAATAAGACTTGGACAACATAATTTAAGACTTTTTAAGGCCTTAATTTAGGAACATGAAATTTAAGCAAGAGCTATAGAACCATTTGTAAATGAGTAAATAGATACTGTGGAACATTCCAGGCTGAGCAACGGCATATCCATAGAAACAAACATGTGACAGAACCCCAACCAAGAAGTTACACAGTGCACATTTAAAGGGAAAAAAAGCTATTATTATTAGCCTCTGCACTCGTGTCGCTTGATAAATTGTAAATGATTAAAAGGTGTAATATTAGATCCGGTATCTGACCTGAAAAAGCTGTATCGGTGCATCTCTAGTCTCTCCGCTCTCTCTCGCTGCACCGCTGTCATCACCCTCATCACCATTTTCCAAAGTAGCTTGCTTACATGCTTCGCTCCATTTGAATCGCAAGGACAGAACACCGACTTGACAATGCAGTGACCAAACTTTCGCTGACTTCTTCTTATTGACCGGCCCCGGGCTCCGAGACAAACACACACAAACACACACACACACACACAATCGAGTGCAGCAGTCAACTCTCTGTCCTCTCGTCTGGGGCATTCGAGGCCATAGCCCACGACACATCGAACATCCCCGGGCCCCAGCGCAGTGGAGACAATCAAAGATGACTGGTTCTTGACAGCGAGATTCCCCAACGTCACGCGGTCTGGATATGTAATACAGTATGCCGTATTACCGTGCACGATTTCCTGTGGGAGCGAGCGCGGCGTTCTGCAGATGCGACTTGCTTCGTGGCACGTCGAGAATATTGTCGCAATCTGAGCTGACAGGCGACAGCTGGCAGTGGAAATTGGAAAACAAGAAAATAGATGCAGTTGTATTATTTTTATATGTTGTGTTTTTGTAATGTTGATTTGGTAAATATTGGATGTGTACTGGCAAATTTATACACATTAAATAAACTATTATCATTAAATACAAAAGAACACAATGGACTAGTCTTATAGTCATTTCATTTTGTGTAGAATATTATGCCAAAAAACTATACTAAAAATAAAATCAACCATTGTTCTCGTGTGCTGATAAGTTAATTTAAGATTATTTAGAGCACAGGAATGAGCACTCTTGCCTCAGAGATAGAAGGTTGTGGGTTTGACCTGCTGCGTGGATTTTTTGTTCTCATGTATGGGTGGTTTTTTAGTAGTGCTGTCAAACAATTCATTTTTAAAATCAGATTAATCACACTTAAGAATTTTGATTAATCACGATTAATCGCAGCTAATTATTCTTCAAAAAATGCAATTTACTATCAAAAAGTTCTATTATTGACATTTTTCTATCTCCAGTTTTGTTGACAATATTACCGCAGGTTGTCGTGCCCGGCTTGCCGTTGGTGTACAAGTAGCCTTGTTGCTGCCGCTGAATCAAACACGTGTTTTGCTTTAAGACGGTATTTTAAACTTCTTGTGCTTCTGTGGAAAGAGAGTTCATCGCTGCAATATCTGCAAACTACCTTAGTTTTATCTAAAGTCCTGTCAGGCAGTTTTTTTGAAGAGAAATTTGCCGCTGAGCACCAATAACAGTCTCATCTATCATCTTCACATCTGCGTATGGACAGAGCTGATCACTGACCTAATAACCTGCGCCGCCTTTCAGGTCACCATCCATGCTTTCAATTTTTTTGTGATTAATTGCATGCGTTAATGTTGACAACCCTAGTTTTTAGGTAAAATCCTCCAGGTAAAGTATGTGTAAAATCCCTAAGTCATCCATGGCAAAGGAGAGAATTCAATTTGTCAACTGGACAAAAGTTTCTTTCGTTGAATAGGCTTAGCAGCTCATCCAAGCTGCTTCTTCTTCAGTTCAATTATGCTGAGTGTGGGTTCATTTTAGCATAATCATACAGAGCCGTCATGGAGCTTTCACACCTCTAGGCCTGACCACATTCAGGGCAAGTTCAATAGGCCTAACAACAGAAACTGTAAACAAGTAGGGTATTAGTTTCAGAGTAATTTCTTGGTAAAATACTCAGGCAGATTTAAGACCTTCAGCATCTGACCAGAACTGAAGAAGCCGCTTAGATGAGCTGCAAAAAAAGTACTGGACTTCTTTGGAGGATATAACAAACGCAGCATCATACTTTTTCTCTTACTTGTGTAAAAGTTTTGGTTAGTCCTCCCACGGTATGTAAGTCTACAAGTGACAAAAGGTTTATGTTGATGTTTGTCTTCATTCCACCTGCTTCAGATTTGATTTAGTTGTTCAAATTTTTTGGTCTGTCCTTTGAAAATACGTCCTTTGAATCGTTTTGAAAAACATATTTTTACTCAATTTCTTCAACCATTCAAGTAATATTATTTTGAAGTAGCGTCACTCTTACTTCATTATAGTTTTGGCTCCTGTACCCACCTTTTAACATAGCAGACTGAGTAGAAGTTGAATCTGACTACTCCATAACAACACAATAATTGCGCCACTGAAGAGCTGTAAAGTCAGTCCTGTCTCAGTGCAAACACGTAAGCCTGACTTACTCTGATCAGACAGAAAACCCGTCTGGACTGCCTCTCGCTGATGTAACTGATGTATTACCCCGTCACTCAGCGCCTCCACTTTACCGGCCCAGAAGATCGAGAAACTTCACGAGCTCATCCAAACCCTCTCCACGTGTCTGCTATGACTTTTACTAAAGGCCACTCTCAATAAATGTCAGGCCCAAACATCGGTAAACACTTTTAGCTCTGATCGCATTCCGCAGGGCCGTGTTACGCTTAGGTTGCCGTGGCGATGGGATTAGAAGCACCCCTGTTTGAAAATGGCATATTAAACAAACCTACTTTTCCCTCTGGTGGAGCCTGTGTGAATTCCCAAATGAAGCCGGCTGCCCTTTCACTGAAGTGCCTGGCCAAATATCACTCTGCTAGGCTATCCTCTCAGTAGCTGTTACTTTATTCCGGCGAGAATCCCAGAGACCGATATTATCAGTGGAAAGTATGTTAAATGCAAGATGTATTGTGCAAAATTTTCATGGAAGTTGATTTTAAATACACCAAGGCTACTCATCTTCTCTGGACAGGTATGGTGAGAGGTAGGGTTCCAAGACTAATCGCAATTTAATCAAGTTTTAGAAAAAAAAAGCGCAGCAATTTCCAGTAACATAATTTTCTGCACAAACAATTGTAATTTCATACAGCACCAGTCAAAAGTTTCAACACACCTTTTCTCTTTTTCTTTCTAATCCAAAAATGCTAAATAACTTTCATTCTCTAAGTCTCCTGAAATGGTTTTCACTTGTGCCATGTCAGGGTCAAGAACTGCCAAAAGTGCAAAGCAGTGTTCAAAGAAAATGGTCACTACTTTTTTTTTATTTAAAATTTTGTGTTGTTTTGAGTTTACTATTTCCTCTGTGTTCATTCATAGTTTTGATGCCTTCCCTGAGAATCTATAACGTAAATAATAATGGAAAAGAAGAAGGACCATAAATAAAAATTTGTGTCTCTTCTTTTGATAGTTGGTAGTGTATTTTTCCCAAATTGTTCAGCCCTTCTTTTTGTGTTAGTATCATCCCATTCACCTCCTGTTAGCCTTTTCAGGGTTACTTGAGTTACTTGGGATATTCCTTTGAGCCACCTCAACCAGTGTTCAGTTATTCATTCATTCTCTTTAGGAAATCTATGGAATGTATTTCTTGTGGGTATGAATGAATCTCTGTGTATTTTCTGTATTTATTTGCCTTCGAGTGGACCTGCTTTCACATATGGGACTATACTGTATGTGTGATAATCATACTCTTCTGGTGTTTTAAATTTACCTTGGCTATCATCCACCTTGGAACAGAACCTCCTGGTGTTTATTTCTTGTTTGAGTTCAGGTGGAGGATGACCAGGCAGAGGGCCAGGGAACATATCTTTAAGTGTGCCTCACACACTTGTCAGCTTCTGCCCACTGACTAGCTTGGCATTGTCCAGAGTGAGGTCAGGGCCCGCTATCATTATTGTTTAAATAGCTCAAAGGTCAGTCGTATCTATTGTGCGGTTGCTCTGATTTAGCTCAGGGCAAAGGTTTTATTAAGAAATACACTGCAGTCCAGCACCACACATTCACCCATTTCATAAGTCGATAAGTTTGACAATGTTACATTCATATTTCTTTCTTTCTAGACTGAAAGGTTGTTTTTCTGCATCAGGAGCTCCTCTAAACAAGCAGTCACACTCATACATAGCCATGGTGGTAAATGCTCTAACCACTGCTCACATGCAAGTAAAAGACATTTTAAAAGTCTACAAATGTATTTTTCATTTATTTTTATAGGGTATAATATAATATAATATAATATAATATAATATAATATAATATAATATAATATAATATAATATAATATAATATAATATAAT
Source organism: Odontamblyopus rebecca (assembly GCA_030686955.1). NCBI lineage: Eukaryota > Metazoa > Chordata > Actinopteri > Gobiiformes > Gobiidae > Odontamblyopus > Odontamblyopus rebecca. The sequence goes on along the minus strand of CM060674.1, from coordinate 9,156,459 downwards.
ATAATAAAAATAATAGAAAAGAAAAGAAAAGCCCATCCATCCATACTTTTTCTTCTGCTTTATCAGCTGGCTCCTCTTGACATGGAGGAGCAGCAACTCTACTCTACTCTGCAATCCTGTTCTTTTGGTCATTATCCAAGGCTCATGACCACAGATGAGAGTAGGGACATAGGCTGATTGGTGAAAAGGGAGCTTTGCCTTTCCACTTAAAAACATTAGAAAATTTATTGCCAATGCGGTTTATTTCATGGCTAATAATCTTCAGTCCCTCGGCAGTTTGATGTCAAAGTCTCTACTAGGGATGGGCATTTGATGAAATTTTCGATTAATCATTAACATTTTATATTAAAATTATCATCATTATTATGACTATTACTAATCTGTATAAATAAACTCAACTTTACATCACATAAACCATCACCACATAGTTAGATTAGAATGTGTTTAATGCAGCTTTGGCACATTCGTTTGCGTCTTACAGAAACGAAACTTAAAACCGCATGGCTCATTTGAATAAACTGTAAGTGAAAAAAAGCAGCTCTTTCCTTTGTGCTGATGTGGTTCAGCTTCTGTTGGACTAAAGAACACGACTCAGTGGAATATGAGTGTGACAGAGGATGTGATGAGGCTGGTGAGTCTGTTCTGTGCGTATGTCGCATTGGAGATACATGCGAAACCGGGATACTAAAAAAAAAAAACTATTATAACCGGGATACTGATCAGCAGGTAAACACTCTCATTGGGGGATATAGTGATCTCCAAGGAGCCAGAACCGAGCATCATAGATAAAACTCAAGCCTTTTCATGTACAGCAACCTACATTTGGTTTGTCGATTAAAATTAACTTGATCGACGAAATTCTTAATGATCAATTATCAATTAGTCGACTAATCCTGCCCGTCCCTAGGCTCTACAGGACAGGGAAAAGAGTAGGAGCCATCACACAAAAGCAAATACCCACCACAGGCATTATACATACAAATAAAAGAAAAGATCATTTGAAGTTAGGCAGCAATCTCTCAGTATTCAAATGTTTTTTGTTTTTTTTTACATATTTTGGGCCTGAGGCTTAAAAAATACTGCCAGTGTTGAGTTCTTTTTCCATACGCAGGCACTGTCCTGCGTATCTGACACACTCACTGACCGAAAGATGATAATAAAAGTCATGTTACAAAATTACAACATTATCTTCCGTTTATAGAGCCAGTCATATAAGCTCTATCTCAACAGCAGCTTCCTCAGTGATCCGACATCTGCCAAGTCAAATCCGGTCTCCTCACTCCCAAGTCTTTAAGTAATACAAGTGTGAACTCAAGTGTGATTTATGAGCCCCGGTAATGTGCTGATCGTCTCCTGATTCACATCTTCAATATTTGGATTGTTCGCCGTCCTTGTCGGTCATGGCGCACCGTGTACTGTCAGTGCGGAGCGGCCCACAACGGATTATTGATGTCACTGTCACCTCAGGGTGCTCCGAGCAATGAGCACCCTCCACTCAACAGCTTTTTAATCAAAATAATGTGTGTCAAACAGCACCCTTGGCTAGAGAGTGTACACGGACGACGAGCAAAAACAAACAGGTAATTACGGATGTGCGTGTAGCTTTCAGAACATGTATGTGATGTAAACGCAAACTTTTAAGACAGGCGCCCGGCTGATTAAGCTAAAGTGGTAAACAGCATAGGCCATGTGGAGATGCATAAGGATATTTAGGAATTACCACAAATCCAGAGCGGATCAAAAAGCTGTACAGAATATTATGGTGACTTAACAATGGCTTCTTCGTCGGAAAACTTTTGCTTGACTGAAAAAAGTAAAGAGGAAAGTAATGAGACTAAAACGCAGACTATACAAAACATGCAGATAAGAAAATATATTAATATTTGTAGCAACACATTCTTCACAGTGTTTTAATGTAGAATTCTTTATAATCTAACTCATTTATTATTAATGTTATTTACAGTTTTTTGTAATGTATGATTTTGTACAGTGTCGGGAATGTTTCACAGTTTGGTGTTAAACCAAACCTGATCAAGTTACAAGTCAGATCTGTGGAGAGGCGACCCCGCTCACAGTCAGAATGCCTGTTTCTCTGGGTATTTTTGAGATATAAAACCATCTGTAGTTGAATAAATGCAAAATAAAACTGTTGAAGTAAAACTCGAGGCAGAACAATGACCATATCCATAGAAACAAGAAGGTGATGGACCCCCAACCAAAAAGTTACACTTAAAATGAATTGAAGGTTGTCCCAAAAATATAGTTTCGTTTAAATTGGAACAAAACTTTTCTTTTTTTTGCTACTTAACTGTGTATATGGGGTTTTAATGGCATTATCGACTGTTCCTAATCATTTTTATGCAGCTTTAGTACAAACTTGGCACACTTGCAGCTTTGTGTCTAAGTGTCTAAATCTAAGTATGTGCTGCAGAGGCCACTGTAAGTTTCGGTAGATGCTGACTTCATGCAAGACTGCACTTTGTCCCACTTTAAATATCATGTTAAAGGTGCTCTGTGTAACTTTTCTGTTGAATGATTGTCACCTGCTTGTGTCCATGGAGATATTACTTGTTTGCATCAAATTTGCCTACCTCCAGACAAGTCATAGGCCAGAATATTGCAAACCAAGCTACAACAAGCAAGTTTCATAGGGCAGTTTTAAATAAAGATATCTACATAAATTAACACATGCGATTAATCACAAATGGAAAGCGCGGATGGTGACCTGAAAGGCAGCGCAGGTTATTAGGTCAGTGATCAGGTCTGTCCATATGGGACTTTAGATAAATTAAGGTAGTTTGCAGATACTGCGGCGATGAACTTTCTTTCCACAGAAGCACAAGTTTAAAATACCATCTTAAAGCAAAACACGTGTTTGATTCACCGGCTAGCAAGGACGCTACTTGTACGTACACCAACAACAAGCCGAACACGACAACACGTTGGCGGAGCACATTTTTGTCCAAGTATTTTAGTCTTTTTTTGAAGAATAATAAACTGCGATTAATCATGATTAATCAAAATTCTAGTGTGATTAATCTGATTTTAAAAAAATATCGTTTGACAGCACTACTTATAATATACAATTTGAAACAACTTAAAATATTTAAAGGTTCATTGTGTAACTTTTGTGGTGGAGGGTGTGTCAAATGCTTTTCTCCATGAAGATGTTTCCCAGTATAAAAATAAACCTTTCTATCTTCATGGAGACCAAACCAGACCAAGGTACAGGTCAGGTCTGTGGAGAGGTGACCCCGCTCCTAGTCAGAATCCCTGTTTTTCTAGGCAATTTTGAGCAATAAAACCATTTCATAAAAGTTAAAGTAGAGCTGTTTGTGGAACATTTCAGGCAGCACATTGACATATCCACAGAAACAAGAAAATGACGGACCCCTAACTACTAAGAGCCCCCTAATGCAAATTCAAACAGAAGAAATTACATAATACATTACTTTCCTTAGCGCAATTTTAAACTGTCAATCAAATTTTTTCCCACATTTCCTTCTTGCATCCACTCGCTTGCAGATCCTTTCCCTGTTACAGAATGAATGGAGCCGCTCTGGTGCTGATTGCTGCCGACTGGTGTAAATCATGGGGGCCACACTGGCACCGCTGGCACATGAGGCGGATAAAATAAATAGGAGCCAAGCGCGTGAACGATAGCATGAATAAATGATTGAATATGTAATTGACTTAGTTACTTAATGGACCTGTGTTGGAAATGACTGAGCCACTTGAAGGGCCATGTCCCAGAATCCCTTTTCTAAGCAGTTGCACACCACTTCACCATTTAATTAACGCTAGTCTTTACGAGTCTCGTGAGAAGCGTGCATGTGATCTTAACAGCCCCAATGCACAAGCAGGTGTCGTGGAAAGAGTCCAACAGAGCACACAATGCCCCTTATGTAACTTGGAAGAGCCTATGCAATTTGGCTTGTTTCATTAAAGGAACTGTATGTGAGATTTGATTATAATGTGTCCCCTTAGGAAGTAGATATGTTCAAATTAAATATCGTGTTAAACTATAAGTCGCAACTTTTTTCCATGGTTTGGGTGGAAATGCGACCTATATATAAAATTTATAATTTCACATGTTGGTTATTTTCACACTGACAGCCACGAGAGGGCGCTCTAACCAGTATCTGCTACGCCTCTTACTCCTGCACCACTGTCACTTCTCGCTCTACTGCACATGTATCCTGCAGAAAGAACCACTGTCCTGCTGTAAATCGTGAAATATGAAGCTGAAAACGGTGATCGAGCAGCAGAAAGTTTGGAGTGAGCGAGAAACTTGTGTTTGACTGGAGAACAGTAGAGAATACTCAAACTGCAGTGAAGAAAACAAAAAAGCTCATTGTGGGCTAATAGTTGGATTTAGCTGGAGTTGGTAGAGTTGCTCAGAAGTTACATCGAGTATGAAGAATTCAATGAATTGAGTGAGATGGAGAGTTTGGTAAACTTGTTCTGTTGTTTCTGCTCTAGTTTTCTGAATAACTGTTCATGTGCTGTGAACACACCAGACACATGTCCAGCCTGTTGTTCTCTGTTCCATTGTTATTACTCTAACTTGCCTTTAAGAATGAAATGTCTGTCTTGGTGCCAACAATGCGACTTATAGTCCAGTATGTTTTTTCTTCTTCATTGTGCATTTTTTGGCTGGTGCGATTTATACTCCACTTATAGTCCGGAAAATGTGATTTGACTGGTGCAGGGCTCTACAGTGCGCCCATTTCACTCGCATTTGCGAGCAAATATTTCGGCGTGCGAACGAGGAAAATAAAACAGGCACCAGTGCGAGTGCTTCTGCAGCCACAATAAGGAGAGCTGCACACAGACGTAATGTGAGTTAAACGCTCTAAATGTATCAAACATTAGGGGCAAATTCACACCAGGACTTCAGAATCGGCCCAAGCCTGGGTCGCCCCTAAAGCGCGGCACACATGCCCAGTGCGAGCGCAACCGAACCGTGCCCAGGCATGACAACTCCGACCGCGCACAACTCAAGCATACGAGCGCCGCATGTGGCTGATATCACTCATACGAACAAACTCAAAACACGACCACCTTAACCGAGGAGAGCGCACTGCAGCAGGATCCACACCTGTCTCAGTAGACACCCCCACGCTGCTGGACTTCCTTCTCTGCTAAAGCGATCTTGTCTCGGACTCGAGCACATTTGGACTTGGTCTTGTCACGGACTCAAGGTCTGAATACTGAGTGTGATCATATTTCATTACGGCCGCTGCTGTCACCAATAAACTCATACCAGTGTGCGGGAGCGGGACGTCTCTCTGCGGCCTGTGCGCTGGAGCCCGTGGACACTGCATGGCACGTCACCACATGCACCGCCAGCGCGCAGCTTGTCCACAGCGCCACCCTCGTGTACCAGCGGGCATCACAGAGCAGGTTAAACATCCTACCTGTCTATACGCCAGTGCGCCGCTCTTCGCCTTTTCACGCTCTCTCCTCCTTGAGTGCACAAAGGCTCCTCCTCAATGCGCTGATTAGAAGAGCAGGATGAAACTAATTTTCTGTCAATGTCGCACAGAGCAGAGCTATGGCACAGAGCAGGCGACATGTGGGCTGAAGTTTGCCTAAGAAAATGCCAAATAAATCTGTTTGTCACAATGTGCGTTTGGTTTGGGAAATGTGCAGAGGCTAAATACCACTGTAAAATCAGTAAGAGAATGTAACTCCAGGAATTTGAAAATACAGGTTTAAAAATTCTACACACTTTTCTACAAGCAGTTTTCTGTAAAGTGCCAGGGGAAGTTCTCTGTGGGTGAGGGTCCAAAAAGAGGTGCAGAGTGTTTAAGTGCAGTACAGTTTGCTTGGCTTATTTTAAGTCTAAATGAATATTAATCAGATAAAATGGAGATAGATAAAAAAAAAAAAAAAATGTGATCATGCTGGAAAAGTACAGTCATAATTTTTTTGTACAAAATTCATTCAAATAAGTTGGTGTGCGCAAGTTTTGCACTGTAATAAACGTTAAAAACAAAAACCTATTTGTGCCCCCATTTTTTTTCTGTGCTCCTAAAAATTTTAACTTAGGGGCACATGTGCTCCTGAAAAAAAAAGTTAGCGTAGAGCCCTGGACTGGTGACATTTGTAATTTTGATTTATTTTTAAAGGGTCCATATTATGCTGTTTTCTGATCTACAGTATGTTATGTTAACTTGACGTCAAAAGGTGGAACAGGGCATTTTGAGCTTTGGAGATGTAGACTTATAAAGGGTCACTCAAACATGTGTGAATGAAACATGGCATTCGATGAGGTAACAATATCCTAACTAGGCTTAAAATTCACAAGAATCAATTTGGCAAAATATGGGACTTTCAGTTGGAAAAACACTGGACAGGATACTTCTTGTTATAATAGCTCACTAACATATATGTGAAAAGGCTGGAAACCCAGTACCTTTTATTTGAACCATTAGAGCTTCATTTCCTGTTCATGTTCGAGAGGGCTCATACTTGTTTGTACTTTTTCTTGCTTATCCTGCTTATCCAGCTCCTGCTAAAAGGGAACTCTCAATCTCATGGACATGTAAATCATTACTGGAAATCTATAAGCCACTTATTTTCACTCAAATCAACCATCTGAGAAGAATCTGGACCAAAAAATCAAAAAAGAGTTTTATATAAATTTCACCTCGAATTGTTTGCCTCAGTACAAGTCCCTAAATCTCATGTTTAGTGAGAAACGCAGCAGCTTTGACATTGGAATTGTCAAGTAGGGATGTCCCAATCCAATATTCAGTGTCGATCCGGCTCTTTTATGAGTATCGGACAGTATTGGATTCAGTCACATGATCGTACCTATCTAGTTTCCAGTGCAGAATGTCGATGAATGAAATGTGGGACCAGCCTCTCAAATCTGCAAATCAAATTTACCTACTGGTACAAATAAAGCAACCTAACCTAACCTTTCACATGTTTTTGCGGCATCGAAAATCAAAACGCCTCCATGTCGCTGTGTGGGACTTTTCACTTCAACAAAATGAGAGTCAAACAGCGACATGCAACTGCTGCAAACAAACAGTTTCTCATGGAGGAACCAGCAGAGCCACTTTAACACGACCAATTTGATTCGTCACTTACAGAATCATCCGGACAAGTTTGAGATTTACAAGCTCAAGGTGGAAAAGCCACAGCAGCAAAAAATGGAGGAGGTATTGGATCGGTATCGGAAAGAGCACTCCTTAAAAAAATCAGATCGGAAACCAAAAAATCTTGATCGGGACATCTCTATTGTCAGGACCCACAAGTGCCCAGTGTGCTGTCTCTCAGGCATCTCCAGGGACACCAGCTGTGCCTATTCTTTAGGGGTGGGACGAGACTTAATTTTCATGAGACGAGACGTACCACGAGATTGGGTCCATTGGAATGAGAAAAAAATCACATTTTGACATTTGTAATAAATACATAGTGCAAACCAGTTCACAAAGTTGGCTTCATTTATTTTGTGTAATACTTCAGCGGTCATTGTAGTACTGCTTTTTGGAACTACAGCTTCTTAAATTGTAGAACTCAGGGTAAATTCACAAATCTCACAAGATAATTTTTCTCATGTGCACGATCTTGTGGCAGTTTCTTCTCGCAAGATCTTCTGGCACGAGATCTTGTCCCATCCCTACCATTCTTATATTTACCACCAAAAATGCAGGCTGAATTTGCGATCTGACTTTCCTCTGTGCAGAAATTGTTCCTTATTCAAATGAGAGTACAGAGTAAAGCTAGAGGAGAGCAGACGCCAAAACTCCTGAGCCTCAGTTTCACAAAGAGACGAACCGTTCGTCTGTGCTCCAAATGGTTCAGAAACAGTTTCCGTTGGAATTGAGAGTCTTCTTAGTCCGGTATTTTAGGAAGTATAATCAGAAACAGGAATGGGTTAACTTTATAGCGGAATCATGTGGCTATTACGCTGCTCTGTGTGCTGTACCTATCCCCTTAAACCAGAGGAGCAGCTTTCTAACTGCTTGGGTCCTTTTCAAATGGCGGCCAACGGGGAGCGGTGTAGCTGCAGATGGAAGCTAGCCACTTTGGAAAGGTTGGATTTTGGCACACAGGAGCGCTTCATAAACTTCAGAACATTTTTACTTGTTTCCAGAGACTGCGCAGATTGCAACACTGTTTCTATAAGCTGATACGGGTGGATTTTTATTCTTTTTTTGAGGTTTTACTAAATCCACTTGTTTGCGGGGTATAGAGGGTTGGCGTTAAAAAGCCCTTGCCAATCCGTGTTGCAAAAATATCAGTCGAAAATCTGGCGAATGGATTTGTTGAAAAGTTTGAAGAAGTCAACCTCCTGTTGTTTTGAATTCTTTAACTTAATTTTAGTCATCGAAGTCAAGTCTTACCATATGACACCATGTGAGATAGAAATTAGTTATTTTCTCCAATAGTTTGACGCAACTTTAGTTCGAGTTTAGCTAAAGATTAACTATGTAACTTTTACACCATCTTCTTGAGTCTGTGGAGATTTTATTGATTTTCTTAGAATGGTATCATGTATTTATCGCCATGGAGACGAGCAGATGACAACAGTCAGTGTTTACTCAAGGGTATTTTAAGCAATAAAAACGCCTAAAAATAAATACATGAGATAGATGACGGAACATTTCAGGAACAGGAATGGAGACAAGGGCTATGTTCAGACTGCAGCCTGAAGTGACCCAAATCCCAGTTTTTCACCCCTATGTGACCTGTATCGGATCTTTTAATGACAGTCTGAACTACACAGATCCGATTTTTTCAAATGTGACCCAGGCCACCTGGATATGTGCTCCTAAAACCAATACATATCCGATCTTTTGCCATGTGACTTCAGTCTGAACGGCCAGGACGCATTCATCCGACTTACATTCCGACCTTGTGAGCCAATACAGCCCGACATCGATGTGTTTGCTCACTGAAATAGGCTGAAGATGCGTTTCCTCCTGTGAGAGAGATATGACAGCAACTTTAAAATCTCCAGGCGCTCAATGCAGTGTCCATGTTTAGGCGACTCCTGTAAACACTGAGTTCGCTGCTGTGTCGCCGTGTCCTCCAGTGCTCATGCAGGACACTTTTGGGGTGTTTAAAGTTCACACTGGAGATCACATACACAGTCACATTTATCTGGAAATGTGAACGACCTCGCAAAAAAAATCAGATTTCACAAAAAATCTGAATTGAGCATGAAGCCCTGCAAGACTGAACATAGCCAAAGTTGAGCCTCTATCTCCAGAAATGTTACGCAGTGCAACTTAAAACGCAGATTTTTTTTAACCTACAGCATATTATGGGGCTGACAAGCATTATGATTACAATTCGATTTGCGTTTAATTGTAGAATTCTGTTCAAAGTTCAGAATCATTGACAAAAACACTTGATATATGAAGTGACAAACTAATACAATAATCACATTTCAGAGCAAATTTGTACAGATCTAAACTACAGGGTTAGCAGTTTTTATCCACAGTATGATATTTAGTTGTTTGTGCAGAATCTTATGATAGTTAAAAAGTTGCAACCTTCACAAATTGCTAATTACGCCCCCTCAAATTCCAGTTTCGATTCTTCTTGCAACCCTATTATGCAGTAACTTAAATCAATCAAGATTCCATTGTTCTCCACGACCAAAACTCCTTCCTTTGTTTGGTAAAGGTTCAGTCTGTTTTCAACTTGAATTTGAAATTTACAATTAGCGATTCTTTTTAGCAGACAAGAGTTTGTTTACATTGGCTTATTTTATGACTACTACGGATGTAACAATAACCAAAATATTGTATACTATATTGTTAAAGGTCTCACAATAATATCATGGACCATCACAATATATCGAATCACAAGTCTCTCTGCTTAAATGAATAGTTCTGATGCCGAAATATTCAAAATACAGAGGGAACTACATAGACCATGATCCTTTGCTCCATTTCAGTGCAGACGACATGAAGAAATAACTGTTCTAAGCACTTTGAAATCTTCATTCTTTGGATTAAGTCTTGTGAAGGCATTTTTAGAGGAAAAAGTAGCAGATTCAGCCTCCAAATAATATTGCAATAACTATCATACGGTGAGATGTTTATGGTGAAAATATCGTACAGAGAGACTTGGATATCGTTCCATCCCTAATGACAATACATGTTGTACCAAATGACTGGTCAGAGTGTTTTATGTCAGTCTTGTTTTTCTGTAGAATATCATAACTTCGTGAGCCTCCCCACGATATTGCAATAAATATTGTACCATGAGATTCATACCGTGATAATATCGTATCGTGAGACTTGGATATCGTTACACCCTTAATGATTACCAAAACTTATTACTGCCACATTGAAAGACAAAGTTGCCTTTACTTTCACAACCTTTCGGCAGATATCGTGTCCAAGAACCATAATCATACTCGCACAGATACTCCACAATTACCCTTTAGATTAGAGCCGAGGCACTGGAGAGCGCCACCTTCTTCACTGGAGGTTAATTGGCTCCTCTAAATAGCCCCCGAGTGTGCGAGAGGATGTTGGCCCCGTCTTTTTACGGTCATCTCCTGATCATACTTACTCTTCGCCCCCCTCCTCCACTCTCCTCTGGTATTGTCTAGGGCCTCTCTCGACCCTGGCCGGGATAAGCAGTCGCAGATAAAGGAGGGATATATATCGTTTCATTTCTTAAACGGAATTAAGGTCCGAACAATGGCTGAGCATGATCTTGCATTATCGGTGTTCTGCTGAAACGAGCGAAACCGCAATGAGGAGATGGAGACAGATACCCTGACACAGACGCCGTATGCTGTGCTACGCTCGCGCAAATGTTAGCTAGTGCAGTCTGCTACGGATAAATCGTCATTAATGCAGTGGAGGAAGAAATACTCGATTTTGTCATTCAAATAAAAGTACAGATACCAAAGCAAAATGTACAAAAGTGTAAGTAAAATCTAGTAGCTTCTATTAAAAATATTAAAGTACCTAGTCAAAGTCTTAAAGTACCTACCCTGGAAGAAAACACTACCTAGGTAAGTTAAAATTACTTAAATTAAGAACATTTTACTTTATTTCAGTAGATTCAACTTAGAAGTCAAAAGATCTGCCAGTGGAATAAGTGTTTTTTTCTTAATTCAAGTAACATTTGATTTTGTTTCTTATTTTAAGTGCAAAAAGTTATTTTTCTTATTTTAAGTGTAGCAAGATGTATTTTCCTATTTTAAGTACAAAAATCTTCTTTCACTGGCAGATCATTTTACTTCAAGGTTAAGGTCAAGATAAATTTACTCAAATCATGGTAAAACTTTCTTAATGAAAGTCATCTTAACTTAACTAGATTTAGTTTTTTGCAGTGCAGTTAAAATTTTAAAATATCAATTTACAAATACTTCAAGAGTTAAAAGTAAAAGTATTTTGCTCAGTTTGCAGACCTAATAAAACTTCAAATGTTGATAAGATTTATTTGAATTTTCTTCAACAGAAACAAATGAATCAATGTTTTTTGTTTTTTTGTAGCTGTTTTTATTTACATTTACATTCCATTTCTATTTTTGTTTCTCAAACTAGAAATATGTTTAAAAAGCCTTTTCAGCAGGTCTCAAACTATACTTAAAAATACTTTTACTTTTCAGTCCTGTTCAAAAATGCATTGAAGTAGAAAGTACAGATACCTGTTCTCAAATGTAGTGAAGTAAAAGTAAAAAGTATCCACTTTAAATGTACATAAATAAAGTACAGATACCTATTTTGTTTATGTAAGTACAGTACATGTTACTACTTTTACTTCTCTACATTCCACCAGTGCATTCATGTAAAGAGAAATGTGTATAAACGGGAATATTATGCTCTTTCTTCAACTGTAAAAAGTGCTATATATATATAAAAAAAAACGTACTTACTTATTTATAAATTATATGAAACCGCAGTGGATTAGTGTTTAGAGAGTTTGCCTGCTAACCGTAAAGTCACTGGTCCGATTCCTGCTCCAGTTAGTGCATAATATTGTTGCGTCGTCCACCTTGCTCATATTATTCAAATGAATGAATATGAATATGGTACATGGGCGATTGAGTGTTGGTGGCTGGAGGGGCCAATATCAGCAGACACTCGGGGCAAGGTGGGTGAAGTGTCTTGCCCAAGGACAGCATTTGTGTGTGAGAGCAGGAATCAACCAATCGATGTTACGTCGAGAGCGAGATTCGAACCAGCAACCGGACAAAGAACTCTACCAGCCGATCTTAGCACCACGACTGACTACGTATTTGAGTTTGTAAAGCGTAAACGTGCACATCTTAAGAAATGATTATTCTTGAAAGAGATCGCTACAGGGTTTGGAGCTGCTGACATCTTCCCTCTACAGATCTACTTTGAAATGAAATCGTTTTTGAAGCCGAAATGATCAAGTCGAGTAAAGCTATAAACTCTCTTCCTGGTTTCAGTGCTTAAACGAGACAGATTATGCAAAATAGACTTTTAAGAGTACGCTATCATTGTTTTCTGCTCTCATTTACCCACTCAAATTCGTATTTGGAGTGATTCATGTTTGAGTAATCTTTATTCTCCTGCATTTAAAACGTCATTGCTTCTATAATTGCTGTTTTCATCAACCCCCTGTACACAACCACTGCTCTGTACTGACTTTGTTCTCCGATTTTATTTACATGTTTTGCTCTAAGTGATATGTATAGATAAAGCATGATCTGAATCTGTTGTGACGACTTTCCTGCCGCCATCTTGTTCTCTTCTTTTTAGATTATTCCACAGTTTGGCATTAAACACATCGCCATTCAGACCGACAAGTGACCGAGATATTTTTCTACAGTAGAAACGTCTGAAATAAAGTGAAATTTTAAAATCTTAACACGTTTGGTGCCACACTTTGGAGCATAACAGGCAAAGTAACAACTCCATGAAGACAAGACCCAAGATTACGGTCGTATTGAAAATTTGATACCAAGGGATGAAGGATTAGATTGATTTGTGCAGGTATTGAAACTAAAAAAAGTCACTTTCATAGAATAGAAATGAACCTTTTTGAACAGTTTCAGAATGATCTTGAGCTGTATCAGAAGAAGTATAAGAGCACATAGACCACTGAGGGATTACACAGATATAAAACCACATGGGAATATAAAAGAAAGTACTAAAATCAAATAAAATTCTGTTGTCCAAAGAAGAGTGTTTTATCATTATGGTTTTGGAAATGTACAGTATTCTTTTGTGTCAAAGTCAACTTTACTATCACTAACACTATCGAAGGGCGACGGCAGACATTTTTGGTTATATTTGTATTTTTTAAAGGGACATTGCATATTAAAAGATAAGATAATGTAAAAGTAAAAACCATGTACTTGGATTGTAGATGGTAGCCTTCAATGACACACTTAACATGACATTAATTTCAAACTCTTATGGGTGCGAGCGTACTCCAAACCCCTTACCATGTCTTCTTTGCTGTTTTGAACACGTTTAAATGTAGTCAGCCCCCTGTAGTTTTTTAATTTTTAAAAGAAATTTGAATTTTTTATTTGTAGTCTCATTTTTAACACTTTGTCACTGCCATTTTAACATTTTTCTTTGAGACTGAATATGAAAATGGGGCTAAAACCTTTGATGGCGCTATGGGGGTGCACTGGCCGGCCTAAGGGAGGCTAGTGCCCCCTCAAGCCCCCCCTGGCACCGCCCCTGACGTAGCCCAAATATAACATGATAATCCACGTATATTATAGTTATATCGCAGACAAAAGCCTAGGCATATGTCTTCTTTAAGCAAACACTTCAATTTGCGTTTTTATGTCTACCCAAGCTCACCAACCTGTCACAAGGATGGGTTTTTTTTGCGGCGAAAACTACATTATGACATTGTTTAAAACTTGAAAAAGTACATTTTGCTCTTAATGTGGATTTAGAAGGTTAGAAGTGGAGATGGCTCAGTCGGGGAGCTGAAATGGTGCCTGGGACATGAGCTTGGGAACAGTATGTCAAACGATATTTATAGCCAGCGGTAGCCTCTTGTTCCGAGCTGTGAACCCTGCTGAGCAAACCGGGCCTTTTCTTCTATTCTTTGTACAAGCTTTTGTCATCGTGTGTTTTTATGCCTGTTAGCAATGTCACCCAAACAAGCTTCCCCATAGTTTTACCGACACGTCTACTTTAACATTGAACTTTTACAGCGCAACCTCTCCGAGAAAAAGAAAGTGCCCCATTAGTTCACGGTTTACGGCGGTTGGAGCTACTGTCGTCGGTGTAGGCGAAATCAGGGCTTTTATAAGTAGGCAGTCTGCAGAAGGAGAAGGTCAGGGATGCAAAGCTAAACAACAGACGTGCTTGATTTATAACCGTGAGATGAGTGGTCTGTTTCAAGGTAAGGTTTGCGCTTTAAAGGCAAGAAGAAAAAAGTGCGTAAAATGCGGTTCTGTTCTTGAAGAGGGGCGCCTAAACCTGAGATGATCTGTTTAACTTTGATCAAAATAAAACGCCAAATCATCAGCTTCTGTGCATATTTTCTGGTGGATTGTCAGCCACCTGTTTGTCTCCATGGCGATGTTATTGCTTTGCCTGGGATGTTCCACAGTATGGTCTTGCAAAATGGGGAAAATAAAAATCAATGTGGGCTAAGATATATTTTTATTCTTAAAGTTTACCTTGAAAAATCTGCATTCTTACTCTGAATAGGGTTGCCTCTCTGCACATATGGCCTATAACTTCCTTGACGATGTAGCCTGCTCGTCTCCTTGAGATATAAATGGTCGCATTTTTATATAAATTCATATACCTTCAAGGCACTCAAAGCGGTTTACTTCAAAGAACCACCACACATTCCTACACAAGTGCGTCTTATGTGACCGTATTCATCTGTGGGAGCTGGAATTGCACCGCCAACCTTTAGGTCAGTGGATCCGATCGCTCAACCAGTGATGTTTATGTCGAGAACGGGATTTGAACCGCTGACCTTTGGATCAGACGAAGAGCACTCCACTAACTGAGCTACTGCCACCCCAATAATAGATAGTAGGGGCCGACTGATATGGGTTTTGTTGCGGCTGATATGATATCGATAAAATGGGAGTTGGAGCTGCCGATAGCCGATATAATCACCGGTATATTTATGATGTAAAAATTCACTATAAATCTTCAATTGTTTATGAAACTTAAGTTTGGCTCTATTGGATTTTCATTTGGGTTTATTTAGGCGACATTTATTGTTATTCTGCCTCTTTACGTCATATTTAAAGACAGTAGGTCGGCCTAATGGCATTTTGTATGATATTCTAGCCAGTAAAGAAGGTGCTGTACGTAAACTACCGCTATTAGCTTTTAGCGGTAAATGCATGTGCGCCACAGTAATTAATGATCTGGTAAATGCCGATAATTGACACTTCAATTCACAGCTCATTTACATATCAGTGCGTGTCCAGTAACACATATACGGCCACTATAGTCACTTTACAGTCGCTAATAGAAGAGAAAAGAGCCTGTTTATGTGTGCGAGCTACAGCAGCTAATCGCTAACCAATGAGAAAGAACCAAAACGAGCTTCAAAACCAATACATTTCCAGCACTCAGCCTCACACAGGCTCCTCTCACAAGTCTGCACTAAGAACTGTCCTTTTAATCCAGAATCAAACTGAGTGTCCGTAAAAAGAATATAATCTCAGTGTTGTGCACATGGATCTATGGCTGCGGCTGTAAACATACGGTCTATGGCTGTAAAACAAACGCACATGGGGATGCGTTCAGTACAGTACAGTGTCACAGACAAATGACTCTCCAGATAAATCCTGATGCGGAGCCACATATTTATCTGTCTGTAAATTGAATTAAATGGGCAGAATATAGAGAATCTAAGCTTTGTAACAAGGTAAAACATGTCCATGTGGAATATCAGCCCATATCGGCAAGATTTAGGCCGATAACCGATTTGTTTCCAAGTGCCCATATCAGCCAACCGATATATCAGTCGGGCCTTAATAGATAGATAAGCATAATGCCATAGAGTGTAACATTCTTGGTCAAAAAAGTAACTCCATAGCGACAAATAGGTGGCACACGCTCCACCAGAAAAGTTTCATAATGTAGCTTTAATGCAGGTTTGGTTGCTAGGTGCTTTCCCTGACAGAACCCTGTATCTTGCTTAGGGCTGTTAGTCTAATTCTAATGTTGAACCATGACAGTGACCAAATAATTTCCCTTGTGGCTCAATAACATTTGTCTAAGTCGAAGTCTAACTATGGGTGAAAGATCCGGGCAGTTTGGTTCCGGATGGTTCTCACCCAACGTCTTTTATTGGATGGAATGATCTGTCCCCACCATTTCCTTCCTCATGATTCACACCCAAGAAACTGTCGACGTTTAAAATGTACTGGCAATATCATTTAGTGAAATTGCTGCTTGTACAATATCCAGTATTAAGTAAAGGGCGTTAGGTAGGGCCTTTAATTAGTTACGCCATATGGCCTTATCTGTCCTTGTCTGTCCTTTGGCTAAACTCCAGAAAGACGGCTGCCAATCTGCACCAACGGCCTCGCTGACCACAGGGCCTGTTCTTTAATGTCGAGGAGGATTATGGTAAGAAGTTAAATGCTGGAACAATTTTTGAAACAGATCCAGTGGAACCTTGAGAAAATCTAACTCGGATACATTTATTCGCTAACATTTATTTGATTAGCTTAAAAGAAATTTTACTTTTCAGAGTAGTGTGTAAAACTCCTCAGTCGTCCAGGTAGAATCCATGGCAAAAGAAGTTCAATTTGTCAGTTGGACAAAGTTTATTTGGTCGAATACGTTTCGCAACTCGTCCAAGCTGCTTCTTCAGTTTTGGGTTCTCTAAAAAGCGGATTCCACCAAAATAAACTTTTGTCCATTTGACAAATTAAACTTCTCCTTTTGTCACTTTTCAGAGTTTTACCTATACTTTTCTCCTACTTTGAATTATTGAAGTAACAGTTCTCTTTTTTGGTTTCTGTTCCTGCTCTGTGTAAGTCAACAAGTAATAAAAATGACAGAAGATTTATGTTGACAATATAAAATGAATTGAACATTTGGTTTATTTCACCACTCCTCCCGATATAGTGTATTTTTTCTCACTTTTTGTCTATCCTTTGAAAACACCACATTTTATGCTTTATTTAAAGGTGCATTGGGTAACTTTTTGTTTCAGGGTCCATCACCTGCTTGTTTCTTTGGATACGTCAATGCTCTGCTTAGAATGTTCCACACTTAAACATTAAACACCTCTACTTTACATTTATTCAGTTAGAGGTGGTTTTATAGCTCAAAAATACCTAGAAAAACAGGCATTCTGACTGTGAGTGGGGTCGCCTCTCCACAGATCTGACCTGTAGCTTGGTCTGGTTTGGTCTCCATGAAGACTGAAAGAAGGAGAAAAGCATCTGACGGACTCTCCACCAGAAAAGTTACACAATTTACTTATAATGTTTTGTCCGTCACATTGCTTCCACTTCAAATTATAAATCAGATGTTACGTCCCAACAGTTACGCTTTAAATTAGTAACTTTTTTACTCTTGACCACTTTCTTGGACCACTACTTTTTACTTCTACTTGAGTAGCAATATTTGAAGTAACGCTACTCTTCCTTAAGTACAACTTTTGGCCACTCACGCCTACATTTCATTATGATATTCAAACTTGACCGAATCCGTAAATGGTAAATTACCACTCCCTTCCAAAACAATTGAACTTATTTGTGCGGAGCTCACTAGAATTCTCCAAACCTTTCCCGAAATCCAACCATGCCGTCTTATCTTACCCAAGCAGCCACGCGATTGACAACTATACCGCCTTTTGGTGACAGCTTCTAAAACATCTAATGGAAAAAACGCACTTTCTTTTGCATTGTTTACCGCCGTGGTCGTCCATCAGCTCGTCACTTTGATCTCGATGGAAAAAACGTCATTCTTTCCAGCATCTGAGCAACTTTCGATTCCGCCGCGGTCCCG
This sequence comes from Odontamblyopus rebecca, assembly GCA_030686955.1. Lineage (NCBI taxonomy): Eukaryota > Metazoa > Chordata > Actinopteri > Gobiiformes > Gobiidae > Odontamblyopus > Odontamblyopus rebecca. Next base: position 9,138,532 of record CM060674.1, on the reverse strand, counting down.
TTACTTTGAAAAGGATGCCTATTCCTGTATCTCATTTGTGTGCATGTCATGAAAAAATATAGCTAACGCGCGCTCTGATTGCATAGCTTGATTACTTTTCATTGATGTGAATGACAAATCGGAGCCGTTGCCGTGGCGTTGAGCTCGGGAGAGACGGTGGGGGCACTGGATGTAGAGACCCCCCAGAAGTCCTGTGTGTCTTTAATTAACTTGACGGTGTCAGGGGTAGATCGCTTTAAGATGTTTTTTTTGATATTTCTCATTAAGTTGAAAAGTTCAGCGAATAAGCAGTAGGAGTAGTGTGATTGAGGTTTGGATTTGGTTTTCTTAGAAGGCTCAAAGTGTGTTTTAATGCAAATAAACTGATAAAATAACTTAAAGTAACGCTTTTTTCTATAGTAAATGTAATCTAACATGCTTAAATTGTGTATCTGGAAACATTCTATCTATTATTTCCTTTTAAAATGATTTCTTTGTGTGTAAATATGGTCCCACACTAGCAGTTAAAAAAAGATTAAGTGTCTTGCTCATGAGCACGATGGCCACATGTGACGCCATTCCCTTTTAAAACGTTTTCTTCATGTGTGATTGCGATTCAAAGTAAATTGGCAATGGCTAAAATATGGTCCCATGTTACCATATTGAAAAAGGTTGTTGAAGTGTGTTGCTCATGAGCACGATGGCCACGTGTGACGGCATTTCCATTAAAAATGTTCTTCCTGTGTAACTGCGGTTCAAAGTAAAATGGCAATTGCTTAAATATGAGCCCACACGAAAACGGGTACAGCTCCTCAATTTAAGATGTTGTTGTCTGAATTAACTAACTGATTCTGTGTGATTTGGAGGATAAAGGTGAGAGTTTTGTCAAGATTCCTGGATCACTTACCAAAATACAGCACAGCATAACTGTTTTTTTATATTTGCCACCATTCATCTATTTATTTATATTTCTTTTATCAATGCCCAGATATATATTTACATTGCAGTGCAGCTTTGTGTATTTTATTTGACTTTATCTGCCCCATACATGTTCTGCTTTGTGTTTTGTCTTTGTTATTTTTACATCAAAAAATGTAATAACCATATTTGTCAAAAAAAAAAAAAAAGAGCCCACGCTAGCATATTGAGGAAGGTTGGCGAAGTGTCTTGCTCATGAGCACGATGGCCACATGTCATGACGGTGGACCACACAATCATAAAGTGGAACAAAACTTTTTTTCTGCTTTTTTATTATGTCTTTATTTGCAGCTTTGTGTTCAGAAAGAGTCCAAATCTGAGCGTGTGCTGCCTCCAGGGGCCTTTGTGATTTCAAGTACTACGTGACATCACACAAGACTGCCCTAATGTTTCTGATGGTGCAGGGGTGGATACCTGTTCGACCAATCACACTGTTCCTTACACTTCCAGACCCCTCCTCCCTTTAGTCCCCCAGTTACCGCCCAGTTTATCAGCTATACTTGAAATGTTGTGGGCGGAGTTTATGTGAGTCCAAGTATCCACACTTCTAACTCCACCCCTTGCGTGATGTTACCAACTACTTGAAATTGCAGAGGCCACTAAAGGCAATATAAACTTAGATTTAGTCTTTTTGGACCAGAAAACTGCAGGTGTGCTTATAATTTGCTCTAAAGTTGCCAAAAAATGAGTAGAAAGAGTTGACAATGCTATTAAAAACATCCATCACACAGCTGAGTAGCGAAAAAACTTGGACAGTTCCACTTTAAGATTAGAGCCAGTATATGTTTGTATAAATGTAATTTGCTGTCCAACATTTCACATGACTCGCAGTGACCCAGACATTATACACAGGTTAGACACTTGTTTTCATTAGGCTGAAGAAATGACAGCCTTGAAAGTTTGTCAGAATTAACTTGAATAAATATGTCTAATATCTTATATAATATGAGGTCCCTGAGCCCTGATGCTATAAGTTCGGCTCCTGCTCCGATTGAGTTTGAAAGCCCTGGTTTACATGATTCTATATGTTTCCACACTAACACTGAAATAGTATGGCTCTTTTCTCTTTTACAGATTTTAGAATAGTATGCTGTTTATTAATTTAACTTTAGTGAAGTTATTTTTACATAACGGGCAATGAGTCGTTTGTTGGCAGTAACTTAAGAGGCCCCATTATGTTATGTTCTGACCTACTGTATGTTATAATGGTGTTTCCTCATCGCAAACAGACCTGGAGTTGGGTTTTGTTTCATTTGCACATATTTAACATACATTTCCTGCCTATTTAGGCTGAGTTCTACTCTCTGTTCAGTGCTCTACTGTGTTTTTAAACTCCACACACCTTCACTAGAATCATCCTAAGGTGGAACAGAGCATTTTGACTTTTGGAGATGTAGACAGACTAATAATAAAGGATTACTTAAACATGTGTGAATGAAATAAAACACAAACAGCTTTCTATGGTTCACAAGTCCGTTGTCAACGTTTTGTATTGATTACAGTACAGAAATTTCACATCAGTGTAATATAGGACCTTTATAAACTGATAACTGTTGTGTGCAATGATACATTTTCACAGTGCCTTTTCAAGTGTGCTAGGACGTAACATATATTTATAAAAACTTCATACTTCCTACTTTGGCACAAGAAAGAATCTGAGGTGTTAAGAGTTTACTGTAACATAATAGTACAATAGCATTTCTGCATTCATTTTCTATAGGGCCTTTGTAGACACACAAAGCCTCTGTATAATTTGGTACAGTTAATAATTCATCAGTCACACTCGATGGTGCAGACACATGGCTGCCTTTCTTTCTTCACACCTCACCAAACCAACTGAAGTGGACCCTTTGTGCCAGTTCTAAGTTCTATTAACACACCAAGGCTCTGATTAGGAAGGGCATCTGACTCTTTTAAGAAGGGCTATTTCTACGTCTGTATTTCCCTATTCTGTTCATTTCTCATACAGTCTGTGGAGAGAAGTTTGCAAGGTTATGAGAAGGAAAATATGGGTTTCTATATGTGCATGTCAAATAGCTGTCACAAAAGCATCCTGTCATGGAATTGTCAAGATGGTCCAAGATGTAGTCAAGGTGTATTCTGAATATGTGGAGTTCACAGAAGGCGGAATATGCAGGGTTATAGCACTTGTTTTATGTGGATGTTGTACTGTTGTTGCTTTGCTGTCACACAAACCCTGACTAAACGGACTGTATAATATGCAGCTCTTTAGAAATGTAAATGGTTTTAGCAGCTCTTATGCTGGTCAATGACACATATGATGCAAAAGGGACTTTGAGCTTTCAGCCATGTTATAACGTTGTTCCTTCATGAAGAAACACACCCGGAGTTGTATTTAGCTTCATTCACTGTTGCTTCATTAATCCTGTTTACGAGGCTGTTACATTTAGGTGCTGGACCTCCCACTGCTGTCAGTAATAGGACTGAGTGACTCTGTTGTCCATTATTGTGTGGATATACCAAAAACAAGTCTTAGCAAAACATACAGATGAATTTGTTGATTTTTATTTTCAAGCCTGATTTTTAAAGTTTTAACTCTCCAAACTGAGGCAAAACTCTGCACAGTGGCGAGCGTTCAGGTTTGATCTTAGATTGCCTGGGTCTTTCTGTGTTTGCACGTGTCTCGCTGTGTCCACTTTCCCCCATCAACCCAAAACACAACAGGTCAAACTCTCCAGACCGAGCCTGGCTCAGGAGAGATGTGTCCCTGAGCTGTACGGCAGCAGCTCACTGCCCCTGACAGATGCCCCAGGAGAAAAGGGTTGAACCATGGGTCAAATGCACCGAATGAACCTCCTTCACTTGGGATAAATAGAATACAAAGAATACTTCATCCAATTTTCAGATTTCTATATCCCAAAGTAGTTGGTTTTATTTTTTGCAAGTATGGCAATTTTACGGAGATGGCCTTACTTTCTATTACAACATGACATGATGAAAACCATACCATTTATGTAAGTAAAGAAAAAAATCATTTAAAATAGATATATTTGTCCTATTCACCTTCAGTGTCTCGCCTCAATTCAATGAGCCCAGAAAGTCTTTTCAAAAAGGAAAGGACTACTGCTCAAGTAAAACCAAGTTCCAAATCCAAAGACTCCAGGAGAATTAAAAACAAATAGAAATTCTTCCCAAAACTCCCCTCTGTTTGGAGTCAGCCCCGGGTATTTTAGTGCCACAGACCTTTATAAAGTGCAGATATAGCATCCGTCTTAAGTCACTGTAGCGACTGGTGATTGAAAGCTGATCCTCGCGTGTGAACAGAGAGAGACTACATCAAAACCCCGGGTAAACAGCCTCTGCCTCATCCCAGTGGAAAAGAGCGGCTCCGCGTTGGCCCATTAATCTGGTGAAGGGAACGATCGGCACACGCTTTGTACCTGCTGTCAGCCGTGGCACACATGTATTTGTACAGATTTAGCACTCTATTACTGCGCCGCGATGGCTGCTGCGGAACCAAAGGGGAATTCGCTCTCTCAGATGTGTTAAATAAATGCCAATACAAACATTTGGGTAGCGCATATCATATTTTGTAAACGGTGCCTGATTTATGCATGATATACTGTATGTCGATTGGATAAATGCAGGAGAGTGTGGGCTGAGTTAATATGAAATTCAATCTGATGTTTTGCTTAAAAACGTTTTCTTCAGAGTCAAATGGAAATCGCTGAAATCGTGTTGGCACAATACGAACGTTTCAACCTCGAAGACTTGATGCTCAATACCAAAGACACTTTACTCCATATTAAGACAATAGAATGTGATTTTCAACATGAAATCATAGTTCTTTCTTTTATATCACCATGTGACCTGATATCTGTGTAATCCCTCAGTGGTCCAGGTAGGTTCCACAGTGCTCCATGGGTGTGTAATAGTCTATGTGCTCTTATACTTGTTCTGATTTAGCTCAAGATCAGTCTAAAACTATTCAAGTAAGGTTCATTTTTGTCTGTATCGACACTTGCTCAAATGAGTATCTAGTTTCAGTACCGGTTTTAGTATTAGTAGTATTTAGTACCGGTTTCGACACCCCTTTGCTAAAATACGATCGCTGGCGAGGAAAAAAAGATGTGTGAAGTGTCTTGCTCATAAGCACAATGGTCATATGGTGATGGTAGCCAGGACTGAAACTGCTTTGTTCATGTACTGTTTAATGACATACTGTGGAACATTCTACCTGGAAACATGTAACTGACCACCTTCCATCAGAAAAGTTTTAAGATTTACGGACAGTTTCTCATAACTTCATTAGAGTTTGGACTCAGTATAAATGTAATGTTCTGTCCAACTTCTTCCCTGACTCACAGTGACCCAGGCTGTATACACAGGTTATATCATTATGTAGAAGAAATGACATTATGAAAAGAAATACAATTTATTTGTGAGAACTGTCTTAGATAAAAGAAGAAATGAAAAGTGTCAATAACTCACCCTTAAACCTTGTTATTTCAGTCCATATAATTTATGTTTTCATCTTAAATGTCAGTAGAAACAACAATGCACGAATTGCTAGTTTTTAAATGAAGAGAACAAAAAACATGGAGGTTCACATGAGTTTTCATTTTCTTCTTTCAATATACTATATACTGCTAAAGTTTGATGACTTTAAAGTTTGGCGACTCTCTCAGGAGCTGAGCAAAAATGATTTTAAAAAATGGTTGTTTGGGAATTGTTCAGCAAAAGAGATGCACCAATTCGACTTTTTCAGTTCCTGTAACTTTAAGGATCTGCTGATAGCTGATATCAACTGATGCCAGTGCAGAGACTGAAAACAGCATTTATTTATTTTAAACTAAAGTAAAATAAGACAAAACGGATCCAAATCTGTTATGTAACTGTTATTTATTCCTTAAGTAAAGTTCAAAACATAATGAGACTTTCTGGCCCAACTACAACCAGTAAATAGTTTTATTACATCAATTTTAAGCTCAGCCAGGATATCATCTGAACCGATATTTAGAAGATGATATTCATTCCACCAAATTTTACAGTATCAGCATTGATATTCGTTACCAGTATCGCACCAGTGCATCTAGTGTCACAATGGTCATTTTGCATAACATGGTTAAAGAAGGGGTATTTTACTTCTATGCTAACACAAAACATATTGTTCTGAAAACGCTATATTCACCGAAAACAATGTATTCACGTTTTATCTGTTTATCTGTTTTGGTAGAAAGCTCAAAAAAGTTGATTTTGTCTCCTAAAAAACCTTTTCTATGCAACAGAACTCACATTCTTTCCCGTAATACAGTTTCGAAGCTCGACCACATTGTAACATATTCCTCTGTGCCCACACATCCATATTTCAACACAACTTTGCTTTACAACCTGAAAAATGTGTCCACAAAGAAACCGCATTAAAATTTACACAAACAACCCAACAAAAGAGACAACAAAACACTCCACGCAACACTGCACACACACACGGCATAGGGCATAAAGGCCGACCCGTGATGAATTCTCAAGAAGTGGCCGGCTCTAATAAACCTGATGGCGCGTAGATGTCCCATAGTGCAATGCGGGCTTCTCCATGGCGACGGCTAATTCCCTCCGTCCCTTGCAGCTTGATGTGAGAGGCGGGGAGGGCCGGGGAGCAGATGAAAAGCCAAGCATGTCACCGCCAGCTGTACTCCAGACCCCCTTTGGTGTGCTTTCTATAGCCTACACAGTGACCCCCTCGCACACTAGATGTTACGCCTTTGTAGGGGTCTATTTGCGTGGGTCTCGGTTATATGAATGGGAATGGGGTATTGTTGTCTAGTAATACCGTGCAACGACTGTGACATAGTAACTCGGGCTGTAGTATTCAAAGGGACTTGTGTAAACTTGTAATCATCTTGTTTGCGAGGTTGTGCCATCGTAAAAACACACCCGGGGTTGTGCCAAAGACGGACGATGGACATAGCTAACGTTTTTGCCACCGTGTTCCAAATGGAAGGTGAACGTGGAGGCGCTTCCGGCTCCATAGACTCGTATTAACTCGCTCTACATGATCCTGGTGTTTTTATTTTGCTATTTTGTCCATTAATCAGTTCCTATTCCTAATATCGACCTGGCTCTAAATTCGCTCCTGCCTCGATGAGCTTCATTTGACACTCCCTTCGTCCACTTCTTTATGAAATCTTCGGCCGTTACTCTGAGCTTGTATCGCCATAAACCAGACTCTTATTTCTCTGCTTGTTTCCATAGAAATATTGTTCCTTTTGTTATAATATTCCACAGTATGGCATAAAAGTCTTATCTTCATGGAGAATGTATGTTTTAACTTTCTATTTCCATACTTTCATGACTTTAAGTACAAATTTGGTCGCAGAACTTCTTTAGTACTTGTAATTTTGTACATTTTTACCCATGTAACTGTTTGCTTCGTTGGGTATAGATTATCAGTACTCATTACACCACTGTATATGTTTCAAATTAACTTTTTTGTTTTGTTTTTGGGGCAATAAGGAGATTGTTAATTTACTTACAGACTTCATATTTTGCATTTTTGTAGCTAAGGCCCTAAATTAAGCATTTTTTATGTCCAAAAAAAGTAGTTGATACATGTTTGCTGTGTGTTTTGTATAAAAGAGTGTGAATTTTCTGGGGTTTTTCATCTCTAGTTCTGGTACTGTAACTTTTTTTTTACAGCCATATGCCACAACTACAGCAGCAGATTGTGAAATAACAGGTTGGACTGAACAACAGGATGTAGAACGCTTCATTATAGGGTAAAAGGGGGCAGTTTTAAAAGCAAAGTTAAGAAAAAAATCCAGGTGAGGAGAAATTTACTAAAATTGCCCTTAGGTCTTTGGGGGTTAAAAAAAAAAGACCAAAAAAATAAAATAACTGTGAATATAGAACTTTTAAGGTGTCTGAAAAGCATCTATAGAGAGCCAATACTTCTGCTCGGAATATTCCACATCAAGTCACTTCTAATCGGCATAACAAGAAACCTAACAGGATTACACGCTTCCGTTACATGACTTCACGATGTCGAAAATGAAAATATAATCCTTGGCACATTTCCCACTTTTATTCTGTTGAAAGTACCAGCTCGCACCCTCTTTTGTTGTGCCTCCCTTTGCGCGCCTTCGCCTCCTCCCGACGCTACAAGGTAAACAAGCCGACACAAAGCTAACAGCGGTTCCCCCGAGACCCCGCGGCATACAAAGTGATGAGCGGTGTCAGGGCTGATTTCAGAAAGGGTTGTCGGTTAGATCCTCGCTTTCCATTCACGTCCACCCCCGCTGAGATGTTTTGATCACCTCGGGGGGGAAGGAGAAGACAGGACTATTTACATTTCAGCATCTCAAGTGACTGTTAGAACGCGATTGGAGTTGAAACTTCAACTGCCACCTGGAAATGAGCTCTGGCTGTTTTCAAATGGACTGAATTAACAAGAGGAAAGAAAGAGTTTAAGCGCGGTGTACTTTTAATAAGACGTGCCAGGCGGTACATAATAAATGAGACTATGAGAGAATCAGGGGCTCCACTGGGTAACTGGGGCATGGGGCGAAATATGAAGTGGAGTCTGACTTTGATATATTTAATGTCCGGGTTGTGTTGGTAAATTGTTGATTTAGAAATAAAAAAGTGAATGAATATTATCCTGCAGGGTTATGTCTAGAAAGCACTGTACAGTAAGCATATATTTGCGAATCTTTATCAAAAATATCATCTCTAAAAATGTTTTTTGTTTAAATCTTTTGTTTAAAGGGCTGATATTTTGCTGTTTTCTGATCTTGTATGATTTCAGCTCTGGAATTTCCAAATTCTAGTGAACAAACGGTAAAAGGTAGCTATTAACTATTAAAAAAGACTGCTTCATGACATCACAAGGTGGAACAGAGCATTTTGGGCTTTGTAGATACATATAATAATAATGCAGAATTACTCAAATATGTGTGAATGAAACAGAACACCACTCTGGGTATGTTTTTGTTGAGTTAACAGCCTTATAACATGATTTAAAGCTCTTTTTTTGATTTTTGTGTAATATAAGACCTTCATAGTGATTATAATTGTACAGATTTGTATCACGGGTTTTGCGATTCTTCTTATAGTCTTGTAGAATCAGCCACCTTCATGTCCCTGTGGAGATGTTAGAGGCTCTATTCACGCTTCTGTCACAAACCAGGAAGACGTTTGGAAACATGCGATGACGACTTCTGGTGTCGTTCCCAACACTGGGCTCGACCGACTGTGATCAAATCCATTGAAGTAAATGTGATCGTTGGTAAAATAAAGACTGCATACGTATGTGCTGTTTGGAATCATTTGGATTTTGGCGCCCTCGTCTCTTCTAATCGCCTGTTCCCAGTGCGCTCGGAGTTGTGCGTTAGTGAGGAAATGATGAAACCTGAGGTATGGTTGGAATTATTGATTCGCCGAACATAACCGAACGCATAGAGATGAAGAAAACTGGGACATTTTCTCATTCTTCCTAGATTTTCTCAGACTTACTAACACGAACAGACCACGCCGGACTTTGTAATCGCATGTTTCTAACGTGATTTGTGATCTAAGCGTGAATAGATCCTAATACTTTGTCCGAAATATTCCAAAGTCCATGGAGGAGGTAGCACCGCCAGGCCAAGTTGCAGGTCACATCTGTGGAGAGGCGAACCACCGCACAGTAAGAATGCATTTAAAGTGGGACTAAACTTCGCCCATGACCATATTTCAAATCAAGCTGCTGAGCCGAAGAACTAAAGAAAAGCGTGAGGGGAGAGGACGTGATTTGGAGTCTAACAGGTATCCACACTTCATACTCCACCTCTGCAGCCGGGTGTTTGTAGTCAGGTGCTGGGAATTGTAGAGGCCACTGAAGGCAGCACACACTTTGATTTAGGCGTTTTTAAGCTGCAGATATACCTAGTTTGCACTAAAGTGGGCAAAAATGACTAGGAACACAAGATTATACCATATAAATGCCATATAAACACCATATACGCACAAAAAAGAACTGAATCCCAGACTGTGGAAGATTTCACAAGTGAATCTGTTCTTCCGCTGTTGCCATATGCCCTCTGAGTTAGACTTGGCATCCGCTCTGTGTCGATGGCCTCTCGCCTTGCACAATGATTAAACTATCTATCACATGGACAAATTTATGCATGCAAATTTGGTGTCTTGCCCAAGGACACAAGGGCACTGGCCAATTTTTGCAGTGGAGGCTCAACTTCAGACAGTCGTGTGGAAACCACATGAACTCTTTCACATTTGAGTTGTGTATCCAGCAAGTAAAGTCATTTGTAATCAATCGTAAAGTGGAACTAAACTCAAAATTTTTTTTTTTTCCAACTGAATTGTTAAGTCAAGTAATTTTATTTATAAAGCACGTTTAAAACAACCATAACAGGTCCCACCAAAGTGCTTTAAATTGTGTTGTTTTTATAATATTTATACCAGCTGTTCTCCACCCCCTTCCAAGTAGCTCACCAAGAGATTTCAGAATTATACTATTGTGCTAAATAACAAAAATTTGGTTAATTACATGCCTATTACCACTGTAAATGTACAATTTTGCAATACATTTTACAATGTTTTATGTTCTATATGCATCTAACCATTTCCAAAGGCTTTCCCTCTTTCATATAATCTTCTCAATTTCGTGAAACTGCTAAAATGAGAAGCTCTCTCAGTCTCTGGCGTTTTCGTTTTCTAAAGGTAGCTTTTTGGAGGGAAAAGCTTGGAGACCCCTGATTTATAGTATTGTCTATTGACCCTTTTAGAGCAGAAGTGATAAAAAAAAAGCTGCGTGTGCATTTTGGCAACAGTAGTGGCATTGTTCCCCATTCATTCCGATTCATTCAGACTGAACACGAACAGAAGACGGAGATAAAAACATTTCCAGCACCAAAATGTCTGGTTGTTATATGTGTGGTTGTCAGAATCGATATTCTACCGGTGGACTAAAGTTTTAAAGTTTTACTCACTGTTCGCACAAGGATCTGGCAGTTGGACACCATTTGTCAAAGTCAGTTTGTTGAGGAAATATTCACGATCTTTTGATGATAATCCTTTCGCAGAGCTTGACAAGCTGCTGAGTTCTGCCGTACTTCTGTTGCCAAAATGCGCAACCGAGCCTACGACATCACTGTTTTGTAACACTAAAAGGGTCTATACTTCTTTTGTCTGCTGTTCTTTGCCCTTTTTTGCAATTTCACAAACTAGATAACTGCAGCTTTGTGGTCAAAAAGGTATAAAACATGACCCCCAGTGCTACAGCAAGTTCAAGTACGATGTGACATCACGCAGAACTGCCTTGTTTACGTCCAGGGGTTTCTGAGGGCAAATATCTGGCTGCAGAGGTGGAGTTTGAAGTGTGGAAACCTCTTAGACCAATCACACTGTTCCTTATACCTCCAGACCCCACCCCTCTTCCTCTGTCATTTAAGTTAAACAGCTCTATAGGAAATGCGGCTGTAGGCTGAGTTTCGGTCTTTATTCCCGCTTTAATTCTTTTCCGAGTAATAGCGCATACGTTCACAGACCATTCTCCAGACAGAGGTGACTTCTTTCTTATCACGCATAATTATCTTGCATTGTATTAACCTTTGCACGCTCGCTTTACAGTGGGGTCATTATTTCCTGTACTTACACTTCACAATTCCCACCCGCTACGCTAAGGGTCAGACAAACCCAGCGGAGCGGATTGCCGGAGGGACCCGCGGCGAGCTCGACCCTTGACCCGTTCGGTTTGCGCGGTGGGCGGCCTGACAGCTCCGTTCCTGCCCCCTTTTTGTCCGTGGCATTTAAGCGCGAAGGCAAACGGGCCACGGATGGCTTCCTCGAGATTGAATGTTGACTCTGGCCCCGAGTGACAATTCAGCTGAAGCGTACCCACGGCTGACATGACAGGAGGAGATTCAGAACAAACATGCATGGGAGACTGGGTTTTGTTTTAATGCAGGAGGGTATAGAATGAGGTGGAGGAATAGCCAAAATCCACTTCTAAGTATTGAAATGTAGACAAAAAGAGGTGAATAAGTACTAGAAATTGCCTGGACATCTGATTTATCTTTTGGTATTGACTTAATCTGGCATAAAAACGTGCAAACTTTTAGCCTATTCATAATATATAAGGTATGGTACCATCAACACATGCAAAATTGAATCTTATGAGCTTTTTAGACATGTTAGAATTATGTTACCTCCGCAAAAAATTGCAGACCTGGAGTTGTGTTTCAAATGGCTCTAGTGAAGGTGTATGGAGTTTAAAAACACAGTGGAGCACTTCCTGTATTACTACATGTCATCACAAGGTGGAACAGAGTGTTTTCTATGCAGCATGCAGCATTAAACATGTGGGAATGAAACAAAATGCAACTCTGGGTATGTTTTTTTAAAATGTTTTTTGTAAATTTTATTTAGCTATTTTTAACATATAACAGACAGCAGCACATTACTTTGGACCAAAGCGATAATACAGTTTAAATAGTTACCTATATAAGCCTCAGTCACTCTAATTTCCACTCAATTCAACCTGTTACAAATACAAATGATTTCAAGACTAAATAAATGAATGAGGCGCAGGAGTATATATAGACTACTCTGGGATGATTAGGGAATGAGAGATCGGTGCAGGAGAACCGGGAGGCAGCAAAAAGAGGACCAGAATAGACTGGGAGCTGGACTGGGGAAAACATGGAAACAAAAGGCAGAACTGTGACATTGCCAATAATTTCTCACATGAAACTATTTTCATCAAATTGTCCATCCATCCTTGAACACTTAAAGACCTATGACATTGTATACGACTCCGAGGAATATGTTTTATGTCATATATTGACAGCGCAAAACTTTCTAACTGTAAAAGATAGAAACTTTCTTTTTCCCTCTGAAAGTGCAGACATAGAGGTTTCCGTACATTTCTGTCGCATTATCCTACGTCACACTCACACTGTGTGATGACGTGCACAAAACGAGTAGGAACTTTGTTTTCTGCCAAACTCATGCGCTCCGTCCATTTTGATTGGCCAAACTTTGCCAAAGAGTGAAGAGAGTCAAGATGGTCGACTCCTCTCGAGCCTGTATGTTTAGAACAATTGAAAAAGTCACTCTGAGTGCATTTTTTTTCTCAAATAAATGGCAAATTACGCATCTTGGTGTGCATAATTGCTCATCCCTTGCTACTTTTATTTGAAAGGTTTATTTCACTCAACATGAACAAATCCAAATGTAATAAACACCAGGGAAATGCAGAAGTGCTGTGGCTCTGGCCCTGGACCTGACAGGAGCTGTTTCCAGGACTGGCACCAGGAAAGTCATGGGGCCATTGCACTTTTTTTTGTTTTTAGGGCAATAAGGATATTTTAGTTTACTTACCGACTTGATATTTTGCATTTTTGTAGCTAAATCCCTAAATTAAGCATTTTTTATGTCCAAAAAAGTTGTATATACATGTACATGTATACTGTGTGTTTTGTATAAAAGAGTGTGAATTTTATTTTCCTTTTTTTCATCTCTATTTCTGGCCTTATAGCTTTTATTACAACCATATGCCACAACTACAGCAGCAGATTGTGAAATAACAGGTTGTACTGAACAAAAGGATGTAGAACACTTCATTAGGAGGTAAAAGGAGCAGTTTTAAAAGCAAAATTAAGAAAAAAATCCAGGTGAGGAGAAATGTACTAAAAAGGCTCCTTTTTACTGCATCATTTTTCATGTTAGAAAACATCACAAACTATTGCCATGCCATTGCTATCAAATAGCAATGGCATGACAACAAAACTCCACTCTGGCCTCTGAGCTGTAAACATTGCAGTGAATAATTACGATGCTAAGAATGCAGGAAGAAAGAGAGGAATATATTTGCAATGCTTCAAATGTTTTAAAATGAACTAGCTCTATTTTTTTGGTTTTTTAGAGTGTAAAAATCAGATGCAACACCTTTAAGTCAGCTTAGCATAGTGAGAAGAGTATCCAAATACTCAAATAATTGTTTTTCAAGTCGAAGCAAACACTATTTTGCGATAAAGTACGATCCGATCTACAGCGTCTTCAGAAATTCAAACCAACGCTCATGTAACTCACCAGTAACTTCCTTGAGTGACAATCCCTCTTACACCCCCGTCCCCTCGCTGACACCCGGAGACGCTAAACAAACATGGCGACACGGAGCACCCCTGTCTCGTACCCTGAGCCCCGAGACACAATCACGGGGCCCTTAATGCGGCATCCGTCATGGAGCTGATGGATTCCGTTAATAAAAGACCTTTGTTGTTTTAGCCCGTGCTCTGTGTGTACCCCTTCAGCTAGTGTCGCGCAATATTGACCTAATGAAACTCCCCACCCTTGCAGCATCGCCTCGGAAACCCCATTGTTATTTGTCCCGTAATGAGATGCTGACATTTACACATAAATTGAAAGAGGAGTTTGAACAATAATCCTTTGTGAGTACGTTGTTGTATAAAATAATCGAGTATGTGATGGAGAGCGCTTGAATGCGAAGTGAGGTAAATAGCAATAGGTCAGCTGGCTAATTAAACGCGCTATATGTACTTGTTCTTTTTTAACGATATAATGAAGCTAATGAATGTGCTGGGACATGGTGTGGTGGTTTTGTTCAGAAATATGTAAAAAAAAAAAAAAGAAGATAGATATGGCCTGTGAAAGGAAATGTGTATGATTAAAGTTGACTCAGGTGTGCAAAAATATTGAAATATCGATATATCTTTTCATTTAACGTGATGATACAGTATCGATATATCACCAAGATAGTTTTTTGTTATATTTTACTCAGTAATTTTGTTACAGCGCTACAGTTTTGCTGCTTGTTAGAGGAAGGAAACTTGTTTATGCGACACATTTGACATTTTCACTGTTTTGATGATTAAAATGGGTGTGTTTCATGTTAACTTTGCAAAGACTTTTAGTATCACAGACAGGATTTAGCCTTAATTTTTTATTGAACGGTATCGAATTGATTTGAAATATACATTGTTTTGAATCGTATCAAATTATAAGCTCTATCTATCGAGATATGTATCATATCGTGGCTTATGTATCGAGATATGTATCGTTTTGGCGACTTCTGAATGATACCCAGCCTTAGTGACAGGTAATGGTTCACACCTTAGGGTAGACGACACCGCAATGAGTTTACAAGTGCTTTTCATGAATCTCAGAGACCAGAGTAAAGTTTTGCTGTGACGGTAAAGTGAAAAACAACCAGCGTGACTAAAATAAATGCTGTTAACTGTATGAATATGCTAAATTTGACAGTGACAGTTCACACCTTAGGATAGTGCAAGGGCGGTGCAGCTGATATTTACTGTCAAAAACATGGAAAACAGAACTAGTTTATTTTAAAGGGTTTGCAGTGATCCAAAGTTATTTCTCACTTACCTTATGTACGCTAAAATTCCTAATTATGCAACACAATGAGTTTATGAGCTCTTTTCACAACTCTCAGAAACCAGTGTAGAGTTTTGCCATGATGGTAATGTGAAAAACAACTAGCATGACAAAAAGAAGTGCTGTTAACTATATAAATATGCAAAATTTGACAGTGACAGTTCGCACCTTAGGGTAGTGCAGTGGACTTAAAGCTGATATTTACTGTCAAAAACATGGGAAACTGAACTAGTTTATTTTAAAGAGTTTGCAGTGGTCCAAAGTTATTCCTCACTTACCTTATGTATGCTAACATTCCTAATTATTCAGCGCATTGACTTTATAAGCACTTTTCACAACTCTCAAAGATCAGTGTAGAGTTTTGCCATGATGGTAATGTGAAAAACAACTAGCATGACAAAAAGAAATGCTGTTGACTCTATAAATATGTCAAATTTGACTGGGACAGTTCACACCTTAGGGTAGTGCAATGAACGTGGATTTCCTGATTATCACACAATAGAATTATAGATGCAGACAGCACGTAACAGATTCACTTTGACTTCAAGAGTTTCTTATACAATAAATCTGAACCAGGGCAAGACGTGTAAAAAATACAGGGGCTTTAAACAACCCGGAGGTGTTAGTTACAGAGGAGTTAGTTCTTCCCTTCAGACATTTAAAGCAGTGACTTACCAGTATCCAGGTTTTGTAGTTTCAAAACAGTCATTGCAGTGTTATCAATTTGTCACCTCTATCTCGGAAAAACTAAGAAGCAGAAGAAATCCAAGCCTCCAAGTATCAAGTGGAATTTTCTTTTGCGCTCTCGCATAATATTTCAAATGCGTGAGGTTCTGGGCCTGATTGCATACTGGGTGTAACTCGAAGTCTTTTGACAAATGCAGTGCCACCAAAGACTTGTCAAAGCAACATTCAGGGCTTTCGTCACTTTCAAGTCTATGTATGAGCCAAGTCAGAGCAAATTCGAGTCTAAACGTCTTTTTTTAAGTTGAGTGTGCAGGGACTGCTAAGGCTACGCAATATATCTCAAAAGACAAATTGTAAAGACTGCAGTTCCCCTTTTTTGTTTGCTTTTTAATCGAAAAACACACATTAAAGACAAAAATAAATACATAAAAAAAGACATAAACCAGTCCGTAGCTCAAAAAAGGTCGGAGATGACTGGTTTAGACTACAGGTACTACAGGTCCCTTGGATATAGAATGGAAAAAGATTGCAGCCAAAACCGCACGATGATGATGGCGAAAGGACTGATTCCCACTCTGATCGGTTCACGCTTTGGTTGTGTCCTTTGGCAAGACACGTCAAAGTTTAGACTACAGGCGTGTTGGATATGTGAGCTTCAAGAGAGATTTTAAAGTTCTTTTATTGGTTTATAAAGCTTTTAATGGTCTTTGCCCTATTTATTTATCTGATCTGCTTTTATCACATGAGCCTCTCGGACTCTCAGGTCCTCAGTCGCCTTCTTTTATCTGTCCCAAGAGTCCAAACTAAAACTCACGGTGAGGCGTCTTTCAGATTTTACGGCCCCCGTTAGTGGAACAGTCGACCTGAGGATCTGAAGTCTGCTGCGAGTGTTCATATTTTTAAACTCAAAACGTATCTTTTTAATTTAGCTTTTAATTGAAACTTTTACTTTACTTACTTTTACTTTTTTACTTTTTTTTTTATTATTAGTGTACACGTTTTAAATTAAATTATTAATATTTTACTTCGTCTCTAATTTTAGCTCTCCATTTTTATTTTTACGATCATTTTTACGAGCTTTATGTTTTATTTTTTTCTGTCTAAACTGTTGTAAATGTGGGAGAAACACTGGGGTGGGGGTTGCTGTTGTTTTTAATCATTGTCATTTTTCTGTCGCATGTGAAGCTCTTTGTGCTGCATCTCCAATGTATGAAAAGTGCTGTACAAATAAAGTTTGACTGATATAGAATTATCTCTCAGGCTTAAGGACTGTACAGGTGTTAGTTCTGATAGTGATGTTCGCCCTGAAGTGCCAGTCAGGACACAGGAGACAGGATGCAGGTGGTAAATTTAGTTTTTTGTTTTTAAGCATCATCATAGGACACTGTATGTGTGTGGTCTATAAAGAAAAGAAAAGAATAAAACAAATTAAGTCTGCGGTTCTACACAGTAACACAGTAAAAAGTGGAACGCTAAACTTTCCGTAACAAACATAAATAATAAACATACAATGACTAAATAGGAGGCACAGAATAAATACATAATTTAACTGTAATGAATATACACGGCACGGCACACCCGGAATAGCATTAGCTTCTAAGCTAGGCTAACTCCCTTATAGATTGAAACACTTAACAGATATTACATACATGAACATAAACAACATACCCGACCTGCATAAACAATAGTAACTTAAAACGTCTATACAGCCATGAAGAGCATTACTCACTTTTCGTCAACGATGCACAACTTGAGCTGACAGATGACTGCACTCTCAAGCCTCGTGAACGAATTAAACAGCGGCGCAGCTCTGAATGAAAGTGTACATTAACTATCAGCACCACCAGTGGGCGCTCCTCACCAACCTACTGCTTTTCCAACAGAATGCTGAAAGGTTGTAGCGAAAAAAACACAAGTATGAGAGAAAACATGTTGGTGAAAGGACTGATTCCCACTTGGATCAGTCTGTGCTTTGGTTGTGTCCTTTGGCAAGACACTTTTACCCACTAGAGTGTTCATAACAGGTGACAAGTCAGGGAATGTAGTCTTCCTAATTGAATTTTGCCTCATCCATGGGTTTCAGAATGAGGAAAAATTAGCATGTTACGAACCCTAATCCTAATTAACTTATCCTGTCCTTTGGATGTTGAAAAGTCATAGAAATGTTTTTTTACCCTCAGTGTCAGCTTTCTTTTTCAAACCTTTGTTCCCAAATTCTCTAAATCAAGTAAGCGTTCTCCCAAGAATCAGTTCTACCAAGAAACAAGTGCCCTGCTATGACAATTTTTATGTTGATATCTTACTTTTGGGATTACCTTCCCACAGCCATATCACCGCTTGTTCCCTCTTTTTATTAACACATACTCAAAAAGAAGGGTCTTTTTCCTTCCACAAGTTCAGAAAACTTTACCCATAACGCACCTTGACAAGTGGCACGGAACTCAAGAAAGGAATTCAAAACTTGGAATAAACCCAACAACTTTTGAATTGTTCCGAGGTCTTACAGTGAGGGCAAGAAAACCATTAAACCTGTCCGGAAAGGAAAAACTCATTTTTAGCCCAGCTCCCCCTTAGCCTGTCTGATAATAATAATCTCGTAGCTTCTTGCAGGCCCCCGGCACACCTCGCCAAAGAGGCTGAGGAAGCTGGAGCGAGGCCTTTGCCCTGAATGTTTTCCCGGGGTGACAAGAAGAATCAGTTGGCTTGTCGACTATAGTGGGAGCAGGGCGCGCTGGAAGTCTATCTTGTTTTCTAGCTGGCAGAGGTTACAGAGGAGTAGGTAGAGACTGTCTGCCAAAGTCCTGGAAGTATCGGGGGCGGACGGCGTTGTGGCGAGATGTGAAACTTTCCTCCCCGTGTGTTTTTTCACCTGTCACTGCTGGAACATGTACCCCTGTCACTGGGAGTTACTGCGGCAGGTGCAGACGGGTGAGGTGAGTGTATGAGAAGGTCCGCGGATAAATTGGAGTTTTGGTATAATGGTGGTTGGTAGTGATTTGGAGTAGTTAAGAGTGCTGGTGGTAGCAGTTTTATACTTAAAGTACGTTTTGTAACTTTTCCGGTGGACGGTCCGTCAAAAACTTTTCTTTGTGGAGATGGTATTGCTTTTTCTAGAGTGATTTACATGGATTTAAACCTTTCTATTTTCATGGAACCCAAACCGGACCAAGTTACAGGTCAGATCTGTGGGGAGGCGACCCCGTTTACAGTCAGAATTCCTGTTTTTCTAGGTATTTTTGAGCTATAAAACCACCTGTGATTTCATAAATGTAAGATCTGTTTAGTGTTATATTGTGGAACATTCCAGGCAGAGCAATGGCGTATCCATAGAAACAAGCAGATGATGGACCCCCAACCAAAAAGTTACAGAGTGCACTTTTAAAGCCACAGTGTCTAACTTTTTAGCCAAAAATTAGACTAATGTTGCACTGAAAAAATGTAGAAAATCACGTGTCCGTACTCCGTGCAGGCTCGCATCTCCACAAACCTGACTCCGGTTCTTCCTGCTTGTTTCCATGGAAATGTTGTTACAGTCTTCCACAGCAGGGCATAAAACTTATCTATCTGCATGGAGAACATTCCTAAATGTGGTTTTTAACTTTTTTTTTATCTTTAAGTCAAGCAAGCCTGTCATTAGGTTGTGTTCACATTTCAGGATTTCATAATTTCTGTTAAACGGCAGGGGCCTATATAAGGTTCCATAAAGTGAAACCTTCTCATTATTTGCTACAGGTCAAGTTACAGGTCAGATCTGTGGAGAGGCGATCGCGTTAACAGTCAGAATTCCTGTTTTTCTAGGTATTTTTGAGCTGTAAAACCACCTGTAATTGAATAAACATAAGGTAGATCTATTTAATGTCGTACTGTGGAACATCCCAGGCAGAGCACTGGCGTATCCATAGAAACAAGCAAGTGACATACCCCGAACCAAAAGTTACAGAGTGCACTTTTAAAGCCACAGTGCCAAAAATTAGACTAATGTTGCACTGGAAAAAAGTAGACAAACCCGTGTCCGTACTCCGTCCAGGCTCGCATCTCCACAAACCTGACTCCGATGCAGCTTTTCCTGCTCGTTTCCATGGAAATGTTGTTCCTTTAGTTACAATCTTCCACAGCATGGCATGAAACGTATCTATGTGCATGGAGAACATTCTTAAGTGTGCGTTTAACTTTCTTTTTTTATTATTATTATAGAATCGTGCAAGTACTACCTCCAGAAAGTTACATACTGTTTCTTTAAGTCAAGCAAGCGTGTCATTAGGTTATGTTCACATTTCAGGGTTTCATAATCTCTGTTAAACGGCAGGGGCCTATATAAGTTTCCATAAAGTGAAACCTTCTCATTATTTACTAGCGATCTCCTCCTAAAACTTCCCACATTCATCTTCGGGTTTAAAGTCATTTCAACTGACAAACGTGCACATCTTTGGGGTTGAAAAATGGCACCACTTTCTGATAATAATTAAAAAAAAAAAAAAAAAAACAGTTTCACCTTAGTTCATTCGAGCTCAAGGAAATACTGTCAGACTTCGTGACAGTTTTAGCATCATGTAGCCCCAGTAATTACAAAGATATTAACTATAAACCAAGTAAACAAATCTGCAATCTGACACTTTAATCGCAAATCGCAGCAAAATTCTCCCCTGTCCTCCAGCTACATTATAAAGTATAGGGATGTCACATGAACATAAAAAACAGAAAAAAATAAAAATAAAAAATGAGACACTGAATTTTGGGTTCATTATCTGTAAGCCAAAAAAATAAAAAAAATTAAAAGGATGTTAAAAAATAAAGTCTTAAAAGTTTCACTCTATATAATACAGTATAAAAATATTGTACTTTTTTATGATATTCTAATTTTTTGAGATGATATAATGGTAAAATAATAATTGTATCTTTTTTTTTGTAAAGCAAAATAAGTGGTTTTTAGCCCTTTTTTAAGCAACATTAACTGGACTATAACCTTCAGCAGGGGATTTGACGGGGGGGCCCATGTGAGACTTCTTTCCCCGGGGCCCCAAATATCTGCTGACGACCCTGTCCTTCAGAATAGTAGATTTCACAAAGCTGGTCACGTAACAGAGGAATAGCAATCTATTAGACAATGAGAATGAAAGAAAATTAGACATTTACTGGTTGTTAAATCTGAATAATTGGTTTCAGCCATTTTGAATTATCTTAACAATAAAAACTGATTTTATGACATTTACCGTGAAAAGCTTGATTCGCATCGGAAGCGTTTTTGGTCGCTTTGTTGGGGTTTCAAAATCTTTCTGATAGTAGAAAGTGGTAAGGGAAATGAACGCTAACAAATATAATAAAAATAGTGTGATATAAGATTGTATTTTTTATTGTATTGACTATACACAAATGTGATGTGTGATGTGAAGTCTGTTCCTCCTGAGGCAAAAACAAGTTGCAATAAAACTGTCAGTTTCGGTCATTAATTATTCATGGTCTTTATATAGTGCTTTTCTAAACATTTATAGTGAGTTCATGTAGCATTTTATTAATTTCAGGCACAATAATGGTTGTAGTAGAAGAAGTATTTGTTGATATAGTAGTGACATCCTATAGTCTCTTTAACCCACTCTGCGTGCATTCTATTTATTGATTTTAATATGTGGAACGTGACCATTTCCATTTTAAAGGTCCTATATTACCCAAAATTGACTCTTGTGAGCTTTTAGCCATGTTACAATTCTGTCACCTCCTCAAAAACAGAGCTGGAGTTGTGTTTCGTTTCATTCACACATGTTTGAGTAAACCTTTATTATTAGTCTGTCTGCAAGCTCAAAATGCTCTGTTCAACGTTGTGATGTCATGAAGCAGGAAGTGGTAAAAGGTCTCATTGTTATACAGTGTTTTTCCACCTTAAGGCACTCAAAGCGATTTACCTCAAGGAGCCACTCACCCATTCACACATTCACACACGCATTCACACACCAGTGTAAACAGACACTGGGAGGAAGGTGGGTTAAGTGTCTTGTCCAAGGACATAACAACAGTATTATAATTGGGAGGTTTTTTGTCACTTAATTTTATATAGAACAAAAAGGAACAAATCCAAACACAGGCACGGTCGGCAAGACTTAACTTCCATTTAGATGGTAAGAGAAATTTGGATATCTTTCCACATATATGCACATACATGTATACATACATACCTACACATACACATACGTGCACATATATACACAAGTCACTCTGGAATGGTTCTGTTTTATAGGTAGAGGTCTGGAGCAGCACTAACCATTAATTAAACTTCACTGTAATAATTAAACCATTTGCCCCATTTAGCATAATAGACATCTGCTTGAAGCCCTAATGTATATGTCAGACTCTGCATTTCTTCAATTATTTGTAACCAGTCCGTTAGTGAAGAGGGATCCGGTTGGAGCCATTTACGAGTAATTGCCTTTTTGGCACAGGCACAGAGGATTTTGAATAGGTATCTCACATTGTTAGATAAGTCGGGTATATCCTCCATCATCCGTGGGAGCTTTAATCGCACCGACAACGCGTGGGTCAGTGGATCTGACTTTTAAAGAACTGAACTCATCCAAATGAACCTAGTGAAGGTGTGTGGACTTTAAAAACACAGTGGAGAACTTCCTGTATTATGAGAGGAGAACTTGCTACGCATGATTTGTGTGTTAACATGGGTGAATGAAACAGAAGTCAACCCTGGGTTTGTTTTTGGTGAAGAAACATCATAATACTACTACTTCTCTAGGTACATTTTCCCTTAATTTTCCCCATAGACCAATTAAAATTTTAACGAATATTGAAAGTTTAAAAAAAAATTCAAATTTTTTTTTTGTGTTGATGTTTTATTTTTATTTATTTATTTGTTCTAATATTTTTTGGCATTTTATAGTCTCTGATATATTGTGAAATAAAAGAAAAACAATGTCTTTATTCTCATTAGTTACCACTGTGCTAACCTCCCCCTGCAAACTTTCAAACTGTCAATATTATATATTTGTTTCTTTTTTCAGAAAATCTATGAGTATCATGAATTTTACTTTCAAAATCTGAAAAGAAGTATAAAGTATTGAGCTCCATAGTGGAAAACGTCTTGCCCAAGTACAGACATACACACAAAAACACAGTATGACATGTAGAAACTGTCAATTGGCTTCTTATTGACTGACATAACTTTATATTAGTACTACTATAACTGATATTCCCCCATGTCCAAACTTATAGACACTTCTGCCAGCCACTGAAAGATTTATTCTTAGACCTGTCCTGTACCCTGATCTCCCATCACGCCGTCTCTGTACGAGGCTGTAGATATATGTCTTTGGTTGGTGGTCGGTGTTGGATTGTCACTATTGTTAGTTTGACCGACAGGGGACCTCAAGAGCCGGAGAACGGGGTCCATTTGGGGCAGGATGAGATACAGTTTCCACAAGACGAGAGGAGACGTTTGACATGATGTATAATGAAGAAATCATCCAATCTTGTTCACAATTTTAGCCTCACCTTTTGTTCTATTATTTTTATTTAAAGGTGCACTATGTAACTTGGTGGTTGCGGGTTCGTCACCTGCTTGTTTTTATGGATATTTCAACAGCTCTGTTTTACATTTATTCAATTACAGTTGGTTTAAAGCTGAAAAATGCCGAGAAAAACTGGCATTCTGACTGTGAGCGGGGTCGCCTCTCCACAGATCTGACCTGTAATCAGAATCAGAAAGGTTTTATTGGCATATGAGTGAACAGGTTCAACGACATTAGGAAATTGCTGCGGTACTTGGAGCGAAACATAGACAAACACGACTAACCATACAATAAATCAAATAAAATAAAGTAGAAAACAATAAACTTTATAATGTGTTACGACCCAGCTCTGCTAGGGACCGCGGAAGTAACAAAATAACCAAGATGTAAAATGGAATAAATAAGGTAATTTAATCAAAAGGAATGTACAAGGTAAATGAAACAAAACAAGCTAAAATATGTACAGAAAATAACCTAAACTAAGAAACACAAGGACGGGACAGAAATACGAGTTTTGTGCCAAAACGGGTCACGTAGGTCTATACAAAAACACACGTGACGGACTAAGGGACACATAACAAAATCACAGAAGTCCCTAAACAAAAGTCACATAAACCTACAAACAGAATCGAGTGACAACTAAAAAGACACAAAACAGAACTAAACTAAACTAGTGTCTCACACACAAAGTTAGACTAACACACTACAGAGACACAAACAGAAAATGGCAAACTGGCCACAAAGGTCAGCCGCCCCGAACAGGTGACAGGAATCTTCTTAAATAGGGGGAGGAGGCTGGAGGTGAGGTGGAAATGGCCGAGGGTTGAAGTTCCCACCAATCAGGGACCAGGGCTCAACCAGCAGGAATCCAAATGACAAAACAATTAAAGCACACAACACACATCAAAAGAACTGGAGGCCTGGGGCCGTAACATAATGTAACACAAAAATGTACAAAATTACAAGAATATAACAGTGTAGGTCATGATCACTGCAAAAGAACTACTTGGTAACTTGGGTTGGTTTGGTCTTCACGCCATGACATCTCCAAAAGCATTTGACAAACCCTCCACCAGAAAAGTTACACAAAACACCTTCAAGCAGAGGATATTACGTAAAATAGACTTTTTTTTTGGAGCTTTCTATCATTTTCTGTGTCATCCATGCATGTTTGAGTCATCTTGTGATCTCACCCGGGCACTGTTCAACCCCTCTCGACGGTTATAGCAGAATACGTCATGCTCTCACTCGATAACTCTCCATAAATACACGAAAGCGCGAAACGAAACACGACAACTTCACAAACCTGATGCGACGTTCCGTAGTGCGCGGTGACTGCGCTGCGATCGCGCTCTGAAGGGGGAGTGACGTAGCGCAGGGAGCAAGAGAACGGGAAGTACTTAAAAAAACAAAACTGAAACTAACTGGTCGTGTTGTTTTTGCAAATACACCATTTTCAAACCAATAATATGTAGTATGGTGATGTAAATATGTTATGTGACAGTTAATCTAATCTAGATCTAATACCGATACTGGACCTCAGTGTACTCGCCGATACCGATACCATTCCGATACCTCATAGTGTGAAGAAGTAAACTAAGGCTACTCAATTTTGTTACAGTACAAGAGCAATAAATAAATCTACTAAAAGGCTAAAGAAAGTCTAGATGAATGAATTCGATTTTGAGTCAAATATGTAATGATTCTGACAATAAGTGGTGCTGATTCAAGCACTTATACTTTACTAATTTGTTACTTTCTGGATAAAACCAACAGTGAGGCCTATAAAAAGACACTTATACTTGGAGCACCTGGATAATTATGCGAAGTAAACAAAGACAGAGTTGCCGCTGTTGTCGGGCTGCACTCTCCAGAGCGCAGTTTTTCTACTAAATTCAGCGTCCACACTAAAGACTAAATGAAGGTACCAAAGAGGTATCGCAAATGCCTTTTCTGTTATTTTTAGTGTGTTTTAAGTGTTTGCAAAGCCTCCACAGTCTATTTAACCTGCTCTGGGCGTTGGTGGTAGCATTAGTCACCGAGGTAAACAGCGGCTGCGCTCGCATCTACAGGTCCTTATCGTGGAAAATACCGGGGTCATTCCACGTCAAATCTCCATAACAGATTTGACTGAAAAACTTCTAGGAGGCTCACACACTTTCTAATAGAAAACATCCTAAATTTTAGCTCCCAACTCCTTATAGTCTTGTCATTAAAAGATATTTTGTCAACTAACCCCTGACCTGTTTTGAGCAGTTTTCTGAGCAGTCACTTTTAGATCGCTGTATCTATAAAACTATTTAAGGCAGGTCCTTCAAATTTTCAAAGGTTAAAATTTGGCTAATGCACTGGTAAAATATGGACTTTTACACATGTGCTTATGGTTTATCACAGATTTCTGGGGGCTTTAATTTGCTTGAAAATTCTATCTATCTTTGAAGGACTGTGGAAAGTGCAATTTCAAAGTCAGAGGTTTGATATTGAACATTCACCTTTCCCATACACGCTGTGTACTTTGTCTTATAAAACCGGCCCTCTGTTATGAACAGTCCAGAAGATATTAAGGTTTAAAAATGGAAAAAAATTAAGTTGGTGCCATCTTTGCCATACTATACCAAAAAAATGACAGCATCCACCAACATTAAATGGATTGTTATTGAAAGATTAGATGCCTGTTTTTAACATATCCAAAATTTAACTTCTTAGGTTCTTTTTTAAGACAGTGTAGTCAAGTGTATTTACCTTGAATACACTTGAGTACATTGTCTTAAAAAGAACCTAAGAAGTTAAAGTACAAAGAAGACATAATGAATATTTTTGGCATAATATCCAAAATTTGTGATGGGACTTGATGGGATTTGGGACTTTTCCTATTGGAAAGCATGTGAACCTCCTAGAATTTTTTCAGTCTAGGCTGTGCTGGTCATGCAGGGACATTCGGACATTTGGTGTG
Source organism: Odontamblyopus rebecca (assembly GCA_030686955.1). Taxonomy (NCBI): domain Eukaryota; kingdom Metazoa; phylum Chordata; class Actinopteri; order Gobiiformes; family Gobiidae; genus Odontamblyopus; species Odontamblyopus rebecca. Next base: position 9,112,054 of record CM060674.1, on the reverse strand, counting down.
GAATGACCCACAGAGTAGTATCGGACTGGTGACTTGATCTGAGTGCTCACCGATACCTGAAAAATGTGCGGTATTGGAGCTTTTGCCGAACACCTATAGCTGTCATTGTAGAACTGCTTTTTGGAACTTCTGCATCCTAAAAGGTGTAACAATCCAATTCCAAATCTAAACTAATAAATGTAAAAAATCTCATATGATAATTTTTCACATATGTGCACAAACTTGAGGCAATTTCATCTCGCAAAATTTCATGGCACGAGATTCTGTCGCTTCCCCAGTGTCCTGTCTTTCCGTGGCTGCTGATGGAGCTGATGTAGTGGGCTCTGGCTTCACTGGACATCTGGAGAGGCCCCGGGGTGCCTCATGGCCCAAATTCCTAGAGACAGAGACGGGGGTCAGCACAATTAAGTGGGATGGAGGAGGAAGCAGCCAGAAGGCCAAACACATACACATGATCAGGGACAACAGACATTCGCCTATCGGTAGAATTTCTTCAAGGGTCGAGCAATAAATACATTTTTAATCATGATTACAGCTATTGCTCCCTGTAATTGAAAATCTGGTTCATGAGGTTGTATGTGTGGGCGTTCCTTCTGCACCTCAAAGATTACAGCAAAACCAATTGATGCTTTGCCTTGGGTGTTCTACGTGCATCTCTACAGGCCAAATGTTATCAGTTACCATGGAGACACAATGCGCACATTAGCAAACACTGCCAACAAGGTTTTAAGATTGTCTGAAAACTCAAGATAAAATCCAAAATGGATTTAAACAAATAAACATTTTCAGGAACCTATGATCAATAAGAGTGGTTCTGTTTAGGAGCCTAGACCTATAATAAAATCTGGAAGGTGAACCCAAAATGGCGTTGTATTGTTTTCAACGGCCTAAAAAAAAAAAAAAAGTACAAATTACTTCCTGAATACTGACTTTACTCCACAAAACGTGTGACAGCAGAAACGTGGGGTGGGGTAAGTTTTACACAGCTCACTTTTAGGAGCTTTGACGATTTAAAAAATGCTTCAAGTTCATATTGTAAAAAATACAAAAGAATTTCTACAAAATCCAACCTTTACACGGGCTGTTTGATTTCACAAAAAATAAATTTTGCTCTATGGGAGAATCTTTTCTGGGTCGGTGCGGCTACTCGTTGATCTCGAGGACAGAAGGGGAATGTCTTATCCAGTTTTTATCATAGATCCATGTTTTATGTTTCATTTTCAACAAAAATGTAAGAGTAACTAACTGAAAAAATGTTGGCTAATGTTGTATATCCAACCGAGTCAACTCTTTCTGGTCAGATTGTGTTAAAATAAAGCTCAGATTAAGTCTAACGTGAGTAACAGAGCGTCTAACAGAGGAGTGCTTTCAGTTAGCTTCACCCCCAGAGAATATTCATGATCAGTTGCAAAGCGTCAATTGAAGTGTAGATCGTATGTTCATGTGCTTTTTTAAACGCTTCAGTTTGGACAAAATTAATAAAGTTGTACAAGACCATATACCTGGTCTTGGAAACTATTCTGAGCATGTTACAAAAACTCTGAGATAATCATCTGGACACTGTTCTGGAAATCAAGACATTTCTTCTGCCATCCGGAAGTCTTTTCAGTCAGAAGCTACTGGCCTGAGACACTTTATACTTCCCTGAGCCAGATAAGTCCTGCTCATAGATAAGGTTGGACTTTTAACTTGAATGTGTCCTTTCACCGTAAACTTATACAACTTTATGTGGAATTCTGAGCCAAAAATGAATGTATACGGTCAAAATATGGGCATCGATGAAAACACGGACGCGCAAAGTTTCGCCTTTGGACTCGAGTGCTCATTTCCATATTAAAGCTGCAGTATAAAGGAAGGGCTTGACCTGAAATGTCACACTCTGGGAGCTTCAAAGAACTGCAGTGCGGATCTCTTTCTTGTTTTGCTCAATTTTTGTCTTTGGGACCCAGCATGCAGTCGCAACTTTTATTGGATATGCATGCCTCTATCTACCCGCAAAGCTACAGTATGTCACTTTTTAGCCCAAAATAACTACTAATACTACTAATAATAACTTTATTTTTCTTTTTTTATTTGGTAGTGCACTGAAAAACTTGCATTCTTACATTCTTCATGTTGTTTCTACATCACAAATATACCTGGAGTTGTGTTTTGTTTCATCCACACATGTTTCTCTTGAACGGAAAACACTCTGTTCCACCTTGTGATGTCATGTGGTAATACAGGAAGTGCTCCAGGTACTGTTTTTAAATGCTATACACCTTCACTAGAATCACTTGGATCATTTCAGCCCTAGAAATGCTCATCTCTACTGGTAAAAAGGTTTAACTTGAAAACGACACCACTTTATGACATCACAAGGTGGAACAGAGCATTTTTAACTGTGGAGATGTAAACAGACATGGAAAGCCCCAGATGGCTACCTTTGAAACCTTTACTGCCTTGAATTCTTGGCCAAATGATGGATTGCACCAACAAAAAAGCAAGAAAGCCAAAAGAGTTACTTGCTGTAAATTCATGCACATAATCTCAAACCGCTGACCCAGACACAAACATGAAATATACGAGGTTGGTGTGCACCTCTGTGTTCATTTGCACGTTCAAACGTCAAACTCAGCCCGACAGCTCCAACTGCTTCCAAGAAATTTACATCTTTGTGTTCCGAGGCAAAAACAAAATATAAAACATAAAATAAAACGAAAAATCTAAGCCTTCCCAATAGACGATGTGCCAACTCCACTGATGGTTCATATTTGGAGCAGTCAAAAACTTCAAATAGTTTCCTCTGAAGGTTTGTTACTTCACTTGTCATGGTAATTTGAATGCTGAAAAACAAGCTCTTTCTTGAAAACACCAGACTCTCCATGGACCTTCTGTCGTATGAAGGTTATTTATCAACGATTATAAAGCATATTGAATTAAAATTTTTTTAAAAATTAAGAAAAAAAAGGAATTATCAAGAATTACCCAAATCTTTTCTATCTTTGAACACTCACAAATAGTTTAAAGTACCCATATCACGCTATTTTCTTATCTATGTTATAATATAGGAAGTGCTCCACCTTGTTTTTAAACTCCATGCACCTTCACGAGAATGATTTGGATCATTTCAGCACTGGAATTGCCATTTTCTGTTGAACAAGAGCTAAAATGTAAGCTGTTAAGTTGAAGGTGGGACGGAGCGTTTTGGAGCTTTAGAGATGTAGACAGATGAATAATAAAAGGTTACTCAAATGTGTGAATGAAACAAAACACAACTTCAGGTACGTTTTTTTTTATGACGCAACGACTTTATAACGTGCCTTAAACCTCACAAGAGTCAATTTGTTGTCGTATAGGACCTTTAATATTTCAACATGTGTCATCTTTACTAAATTATACTTCTCAGAGTAGTTTTCAGACACTCTGACTTGAGTAATATATGTATTTGACAGCGTAACAGTACTGTTAGTTGAGTAATAACAAAATGGTTCCTCTTCCAACTGTGAGTAAGTCTACCCGTGACAAAAGCACCTACGGATATCATTTAGTTTTTCTCATTTTTGTGTCTATCCTTACATTGCATTATTACATTATTTAATATTTTGTCATTCTATTTATCCATCCATCCATCCATCTTCTTCCGCTTATCCGGGGCCGGGTCGCGGGGCAGCAGTCTAAGCAGGGGCTCCCAAGCTTCCTTCTCCCCAGCCACTTCCACCAGCTCCTCCGGACGGACCCCGAGGCGTTCCCAGGCCAGCCGAGAGACATAGTCCCTGCAGCGTGTCCTGGGTCTTCCCCGGGGCCTCCTACCGGTGGGACATGCCTGGAACACCTCCCGAGGGAGGCGTCCAGGTCATTCCATTTACATTAACTTAATTATAAATCAGATATTAAGTCCAGACAGGTAATTTGACCTGTATAGTAGTTTCACCAAACACTTTTTACTCAAGTTATTGCTTAGACCACTACTTCTTCTTATTGAGTAATATTATTTTTAACTAATTGTACTCTTACTTGAGTACAATCTTGCTATGTTACCCCAGAGTCCTGCACGGGTCCATTTTTGGAGACCCGCACCCGCCTGGAAACTCATGAATATATTATAGTTAAATCTGCACTTGCCCAGACCTGTTAACATTCCGCCCGTTACCCGCCCGTGTCCATGATAAATCACACATAAATAGAAACATTCTAACTGATGCACTTAATTTTTTTCTATGTGCCTCTCAACGAACACCAACGAGCACCAACGAACACCAACGAACACCAACGAACACCAACGGACACCAACCAACACCAACGAACACCAACGAACACCAACGAACACCAATCAACACCAACGAACACCAACGAACACCAACCAACACCAACCAACACCAACCAACACCAACCAACACCAATGAACACCAACCAACACCAACCAACACCAACCAACACCAATGAACAAACAGTAATAATAGGTCGCCGCCAAGCCTTAAACTAGTAATACACGATACACTACATTTTTTCTTTTCTTTCCACTTTTCATAGTCGCCTAATCACTGGTAGGTTAAACTTGTAGGCTAAACATTTTGCTCTACCTGAGCCCTAAGCACAATAACAACGAAACAACGAAAACAAACAACAACAACAAACAACCGATGTCAGTTTAACACAAAATAAAAGCCTTAATTTTATCTAACCAAAGTTACTGTAGTACATCGTTCTCAGTCCCAGGTTTCGGCTGCGTTCTGCGTTCTTGATCACAGATCCAGGGGAGGGTACCCGACCCGGTGCAGGACTCTGCTCTACCCTCCTCTGGGTTTAAGTGCATTGCTCAGATACAAGAACAGTCTGCTCTATAAGTGTGGTTTGGAAACACCAGCATCATTTTCCCTCCATTAAGATATTAATTTGGGCCAAAACTTTCAAAAGTGCTTTCAAACATGACTTAACGAATTAATTCTTTTCAACACTTTTTTTCCCACAGTTCTTGCAGAAAATGGATTTACATTTTTCTCTCTGCAAATTACCTTTCAATTTAGCCTTTCTCAGACCGTGACAGGGAATGTTTTTTCTGAATATTCTTCTACCCCAGACCTTTGGAAACCTACAATTACAGTAATAAGTGGACATTTTAGTTCATATCCACAGTCTGTCAGGTACCACTTTTATAATATGCTGCAAATAGTCTTGATAAAGCATGAACAAAGATGAAAAAGTTAGTATATTAATTAATTAGTTGCTAAGCCTGAATCATTTATAATAAACTGTAAAAACATAAATTCAAGAACACATATGATGCAAAATGGACTTCTTTGAGCTTTTAGCCATGTTATATTGTTGTACCCTCTTCAAAAACATACCTGGAGTTGTGTTTTGCTTCATTCACACTGGTTTCATTCATCCAAAAATGCTCTGTTTGAATTTTGCCAGTTTAGTTGTGTCATAGATAAAACTGTGGATTTCTACACAGTTATTAAGGCCATAAGCCATCAAAGGACACATTCTGTTTAAACAAATTGCTTTATTAGCATTTCCAAGGGCTTCATTTGTTTATTTTGCCATTGTTCATTCTTATTCTAGTTTTTTTTTTTCCAAATTGAGACATTATTCTAAGGTAGAAAATACTAACAATGTGGCCAAAAGCTTGTTCAAAAGAGAAGCCCACAAGAACGCAAAATACGTGTTCCAGTGATGAGAAGATTTGGAAAATGTTTTTAGCTATTAAAGAATACTGAATACCTCTATTAAAATGTATTTTGTAAATATTCTGATACATGGGCGAGTCAAAGTACTGTGTTCTGAATACTTATACATTGAGTTGCATTTAAATTATAGTGTAAAACGCAATGTAGGTTTAAAAACAGCTCCATGTTTGTTTCGCCATTTGCATTTTCTATCACTAGTTAGAGAAGTTAAAATCTCACATTCACACGCTATAAGATCACCATTTTTTTTTTCATTTTTCTCACTAGTTAAGTGCAATGTGAAGCTTAAATTAAAGTATTGCAATGTATTCCTTTGATTTTTTTTTAAAAAAGTAACTGCATTCTGAATACCATCAAATGAAAAATGAACTGTACCATTATACACTTACTCAAAATAAGTATTCTGTATGTATTGTTGGTACATGTATTCACTTACTTCCTGACACTATGTCCAAGTATCACTCCACCTCCTTGTATAATCAATAAAGAGTTAGTTTTACTGATGGCTTGTTTGATCTTTATTGTGGCTTGTACAATCTTGAGCCTTAAAAGATGCCACCAACTTCACCAACGCCACGGTCAATCTAAAATAAATAACATAAATTACAATTAAAACAGTCTAATATAAGACACAAAATATTTTAACAGTCACAAAAAACATACCTCGCTGGCCGACCCATATTTTGGAGGTAGAATGACCTTTTTGAACATATTTAACTTTGTTTTAACTTTAATTTGCTTGGTTGCCAAGACATTTTTCACTTTCAACCAGGCGTGCGTCTCTAACTAGAGTCCAACAGAACCGAACAAAACAACAACAGTTCCTACCTGTTGATTACCAAAATAAAAGCATAAAATTGTTTCTACTTGCATATATTCATTCTGAATTATTTAAAGAAAAGTAATGATGGCAGTAAATCCAAGTCTTTATTCACTCTTTATAAAGGCCATTAAACATGGGAATACAATATGTACATTTAGCTGTAGACTAGCTGTTATAGACTGCATTCATCTCTAAAGTTTTTATAATGAAAGTGGTTTGAAAAGGAATGGAACAGTGAGTCTATATAATCCTGGATTAAATAGCTGTGTGGATGTAGGCTCTTTGTTGAGCGGTGAGGGCCCGCCTTGACATGGGTGGCATTGAAAGCGAAAGGCCAAACGCACAGAGATCTCCAAGAGTATACAAAAAGAAAGTGTGCCTCCAAATAATGAAAAAATATCTCACTAAAGTCTATAACATTCACATAACTGACCCTTGAAAAATGTTGTTGACTCTGAGCACTCCACCCACGCTTTAAGTTGTAACCTTTTCCACTCTGCGTTTAGAAAGGTCTGAAAAGGTTTAGTCAGGAACATAAAAAAAATCAGCTATGCAAAGAGAGGTAAACATATACACTGTGTAACGTTTGAGTGTACACCAGCTGCTTGTGTCCATGCTGTTATTGCTTTGCCCAGAATGTTTCACAGTATGGCATTAACTACTGTATCTCCATTGGGGACAAGCATGGTTACAGGTCAGATAAGAGGAGAGGCAACCCAGCTCACAGTAAGAAGGCATGTTTCGCAAGGTGTTTTTGAAATTGTTTTAGATAAATATTGTGCTTTTCAATTACCGAAACAATCATTTTCTAAATATTAGAGTGCTGTCAAATGATTCTTTTTTTTTAGATCAGATTAATCACACTCATAGACCGTATATATGAGTGGACTAAGCTATCCCGTTAGCCGCCGCGTGCCAAATAGGCAGTGCGCCAGGAGGCTCTTCCGGCTCCTTCTCTCCCTTTTTCCCATTGACTTACACTGTACACTCTACATGGTCCTGAATTTTTTTTTTGCTATTTTGTTCGCCCAAAAAAAATCCTATTCATAACATAGAGCGTGGCTCCAGATTCGCTCCAGTAACCCTTAGCATCGTGAGCCTCATTTGAGCGACGCTAAATGCTATGGGTGACGTTACGCTCACTTAGTCCACTTCTTTTATATAGTCTATGATCACACTTTATAATTTTGATTAATCACGATTAATCACAGGTAATTATTCTTCAAAAAAAGACCAAAATATTTTGACAAAAATGCAATTTATTATGAAAAAGTTTTAAGATGGTATTTTAAACTTGTGCTTCTGTGGAAAGTAGGGCCCGGCCGATATATCAGTTGGACGATATTATCGGCCGATACAGGCACTTGGAAACATATCGGCGATCGGCCAAAATATTGCCGATATTCCATGTGGATGTTTTACCTTGTTATAAAGATTAGACTCTCTGTATTCTGCCCATTTAATCCAATTTACAGACAGATAAATGTCCTCATATGTGGCGCCGCATCAGTATTTATCTGAGGAGTCATTCGCCTGTGTCCGTCCCGCCCCTGAACGCATCTCCATGTGCACTTGTTTACACTCGCATCCGTAGATCCATGTGCACACATATACGGTCTTTGTGTGCACAACTCAGAGATTATATTCTTTTTATGACGATCAGTGTGAGTCTGGATTAAAAGGACAGTTCTTAGTGCAGACTTGTGATCTGAGAGGAGCCTGTGTGAGACTGAGTGTTGAAATGTGTCGGTTTTGAAGCTCATTTTGGTTCTTTCTCATTGGTTAGCGATTAGCTGCTGTAGCTCCCACACATAAACAGGCTGTTTTCTTTTCTATTAGTGACTGTAAAGTGACTATAGTGGCCGTATATATGTTACCGGACACGCACTGATATGTAAATGAGCTGAGCATAGAAGTGTCAATTATCAACATTTAGCATATTAGTAATTACCAAGTCGCGCACGCATTTACCGCTAAAAGCTAATAGTGGTACTTTACTTACAGTACTTTCTTTATTGGCTACAAAAATACAAAAAAATGCCATTAGGCTGACCTATTGTCTTTAAATATGACGTAAAGAGGCAGAATAACAATAAATGTCGCCTAAATAAACCCAATTGAAAATTTACAGTGATTTTTTACGTCATTAATATATCGGTGATTATATTGGCTATCGGCAGCTCCAACTCCCATTGTATCGGTATCATACCGGCCGCAACAAAATCTATATTAGTCGGGCCCTAGTGGAAAGAGAGTTCATCACCGCAATATCTGCAAACTACCTTAGTTTTGTCTAATGTCGTGTATGGACAGACTGACCTAATAACCTGCCCCACCTTTCAGGTCACCATCACACTTTCCATAGAGGGGCATGTGCGTTCCAAATAAATTGTGTGATTAATCTGCATTAAAAAAAATGGGTTTTTTTTGTGATTAATCGCATGTGTTAATGCGTTAACATTGACAGCCTTACTAAATATGTATTTTTTTTATCACAAAAATCTAGGGGTGGGACATTAACATGCACATGAAATCACTCTGGGTCTGCTGGATGGTAAAATTCTATTCAAAAAACTCCCTGATGGAAGTACTGACAAAGGCGTCTTTTATTCCAAACTGTGCAGAAAAGAGTTTGCAGATCACAGAAGCACCTCAACCCTACAAGACCATTTAAATGCAAAACATGTGACAGCAGCACAGAAATTGCTGGAGCTGTTGGCGGGAACACTTCTGGTCCAAGCACAAATAAGACGTGTCAGCAGCCCAAACTCCAACAAATGACTGGTTTCAGGAAGAAAATTAGTCCACTACAGTTAATTTATAAAAAATGAATGTTGTTTTTGGGGCAAATATGTTTATGAGATTAATTTAGATTAATTATTTTTTAAGTCCCAACTCTGCTAAAAACTAGAAATAAAACAACTGAGTAAGACTTTTTGAATGCAGACTATGGACAGTGTTTGTGATGAAGAGGAGATGGAAAGGCTGAGGTGGCTGATGGCAAAAGAAAAAGTAAATTCTCTCAACTGGACAAAAGTTGCAGAGTGAAGACGTCAGATTGCTGGTGGACACGGCCTTATATCTGTCTGAAGGGAGACGCTAACTACTCTGAAACCAACACACATTTGTTTATAGCTTCTGTTTGTTATCCAGATCTATTGAACTACAGTAAGTGGGAACTGTGCCTGAGTCATATTGAGTCAAGAGGCAATTTTTGTTAGGAAAGACAATCCATCTTTGAACAGGAACGGGGAGCTTAGACTTTATATACAGTTTAATCTCTAAGGGGACAAGCTTGGTTACAGGTCAGAGAAGTGGAAAGACAACCCCGCTCACAGTAAGAAGGCATGTTGTGAAGTTGTTTTAGATAAATAGTTAGGGTTTCCATTACCGAAATGCAATACACATCTAAATATGTAATTGTTTATCACTAAAAACTAGAAATAAATAGTTGAGTAAGACGTAATAAAGACTTTTTGCATGCGTAGACTATGGACAAAGTTAGTGATAAAAAGGAGATGGAGAGGCTGAGGTGGCTGATAGCAAAAGAAAAAAAACACTTGTTTACCGTTTTTGTTTGTTAGCGAGAACTGTGTCTGAGTCATATTAAAGAGGCTAAAAAAAGAAGAAACACAATCCATCTTTGGACAGGAACGGGGAGCCTAGACCTCACATATATCTTCATTCATAACTCCTTCCTCAGACCTAAATCAAAACAGGGTAAACAATAGTGATAGGCCAATAAAAGCTAATAAAAAGTGTCCCTCCTGTGTCCCTCAGCGTCACAGCAGTGTCCAGGGGGAAACCAGGTGAAGGCGACAGGAAAGACCTCGCTCTCACTCCGCTCTGGTCTTTCAGTTGGCGATTAAATGTTTCGTTCCTGCAAAGCATTTCCTCTGGAAGGTTTTCTGCCACATTTGCTGCCACATATGGTGTAAAAAGCCTGTAGCATCTCAAATTAAATGACCTAGAATCTCAATAGAATAAGGTAACGAACCAGAAACTGTAAACAAATAAATGTGGTAGTTTGGGTGCACTTAGCTCCTCCCTTCACACAGATATAAGTCAGTCTCCACCAGCGTTGGAACAGAACTGAAGAAGCCTCTTGGATGAGCTGCGAAACATCTTCATTCGAAAAACTTTTGTACAGTTGATCAAGTTTAATTTTTCTTTTGCCGTAGATCCTACCTGAACGACTGAGGGATTACACTGAGGTGGCTGATGAGAATTAGATTTTTTTTTTAATTCAGTGCAAACAATTCAGTGTAAAAACTCTACACTGTAAACCCAAATAAGTTTCCAGAACCCAAAGCCTCAATTATTTTAAGTTGATGAACTTAAAAGTCACAATCTTCCTGAACTTAAAAGGTCAGATGGCTTCGCTACTTGTACCTTTTGATAACGGCTGAATTAAAAGTGCTTATTTAGCTCAATTCAAATATTTGCAGTTTATATAACTTATCATTTTCTGTAACTAAAAATGCTGATCTTGAAATGATTGTTCACTCTTTTATCTCATCACGTTTAGATTTTTGTAATTCTCTTTTTACTTGTTTTAATGGTTCTGCACTTAAGCGACTGCAACTGGTACAAAATGCAGCTGCAAGATTTTTAACAGGAGCAAACAGGCGAACACACAGTACGTCTTATCCTCACTGCAGTGGCTTCCTGTGAAGTTCCATATTGATTTTAAAATCATGGTTCTAACGTACAGAGCTTTAAATGGACATTAGGGACTTACTTCAGGACGCACCCTTCGCTCCATAGGTCAGGGCCTCTTGATGGTCCCAAAGACACGATTTAAAACACGGGGGGGGGCTTGTGGTTTCAGGCAGTGGCCCCAAAAATATGGAATGTCCGGCCCTTAGCCCTCCATGTGGCAGACTCCATAGACTCTTTTAAAAAACAGATTAAGACATTGCTTTTAGACAAGCTGTTAGTTGATTGTGTATTCTCCTGTTCTTGCTTTATTCATCTGTTATAATTTATTCGTCTATTCTAGTTTAAGTTGTTCTTTTCACTGTTAAGAACTTTGTGATTTTTGTGAAAGGTGCTATATAAATAAAGATTTACTTACTTAAATCATTAATCCACTCATAACTCCACTTATTTGGTGAAGCGCTTTGGAATGGTATTGTATTTTAGCATGTACTATATAAATGAAGTTTATTTTAAATCATTTCACCTATCTGAAATAAAAGACATAACCGGACTTTATCATTCTCAGTGTTGTACCTGATCTATGTTATTAAGTTACGCTCCCTTATACCCACAGCCATACCTTTAATCAAAAAATATTAGATAAAGCGACTCAAAAAGAAGACCGTGTTACAGCAGCTTGGCATAATTAAGTTAGCAGGAGTATTTCTAAAACTTTGATAATACACAACTTAATCTGTTTAATTACTTTGAATATTTGGGTCTGCAGTGTACTAAAAACACACACAAAACGAAAACATAACCTTCCTAATTGCAGAAAACAACATGAGCTTCGCGATTACATCATGAAACTCCATTTTGCGATCTTCCCTCCAACACAAACAAATGATCCAAACTACTCTGAACAAGAACCCATTACATAAATATTAGCGTTATCATTTTACAAGCATTTATTTCAATTTATCTCATAACGTTAAAAGGTTCGTTGAGTAAAATGTCATGAGCCATATTTGAATTTTCAAAGAGGTTCTGACATTTCTTAATAACCGCTATTTTAGAGAGAAAACTGGAAGGAGCCGTTCAGCTTTGTCCCTTTCTGTTAGTCAGAAAGCGACGGATAATTTGTAAGTCTAATTCAGTCACGCATAAATTGTACATGTTTTGGTCTTTGCTTCCAGTTCTGATAATTATTGAATAAACTCAGAGATTATCAGTAGCAATGTGATATTTTGACAGAGGTAATTTACATAAACACAAATTTTGCCATCAAGCAGTTCTGCACACATCAGTCATTAACCTGCTATTAAGCCAATTTACAGTTTAGTCAAATAAGAATGAAATGGTTGATGACATGTTTAAAGGGCCTTGAATGAAAGAATTCAGGTTTAAAGGGCCTATATTGCGTAAAATTGACTCCCGTGAGCTTTGAAGAGACCGTTTTTGGACATAGAGCCTCATTTCCTCATAAACTAGAGCACATGTGTCAAACATGCGGCCCGGGGGCCAGATCCGGCCCTCCAAGACCTTTAATCTGGCCCTCGGCTGATTTTTCTATTAAAATACTTAAAATTTTCAGATTTTTCTGTTAATTTTCTGCACCGTTTAGCATAGCAGCGTCTCCGGCGTTTCTGTACGTGGCGACTCCCACCAGAGCAGCACAAATGAAGACTTTCCTCTTTCCAAACGCTCTTAAAGGACGATCGTTTTGACTGTCGACCGTGACCCTCATCAGCAAAATGTCAAAAAATGAGAAAAGCAGATGCTGAGTTCAGGATTTCCAAAGAAAAATAGTCTAATTCTTATTTGTTGACAGAGGTGAATGGGAAATCTGTGCTCAGTGTGTTTGGAAGAAGTGGCGTTGCTCGAAGAATATAATCTTAAACACCACTAAGAGACACAGAGAAAAATACGATAATACGATAACTCCGGCCCTTTTGGGATCAAAGTAGGTTGCATACGGCCCCCGGACCAAAATGAGCTTGACACCCCTGAACTAGAGTGTTGCAGATGTGTGGAGACACTTTTTAAAATATTCCATCCAGTCCTTGTATTTGCAGAGGTTGCTGGTGCTAGGCTAGTGCATGTCAACGGTCATAGTTGTCCTGCCACTAAAAACAGTCTTACCCACTCCACAGAGCACCCGAGGCAAAACTATTAGAACTCCAGACTGTCCATGTAAATGTCTGTGTCCACAGAATAATGTTTGAAATAAAACTAACCTTGCATCGCATGAATCATCACGTTGAGGGACTATTTTCTCATGTATCAGTCCGCCGCTGCCGAGCTTTATATCAGGAAGTACAACTTGCTGCTGCTGCTCAGACATAAATCCTTCAAATACAAGGTTGGTTTTACTTTTAAAATGATTCTGTCGACACAGACATTCACATGGACAGTCTGGAGTTATAATAGTTTTGCTAAGACTAAGTTTTTAGTAGCAGACCAACTATTAGGGTGACCAAACGTCCATTTTTCACGTCCTGTCCTGGGCATCCAGGTTATTTTATAGAAACTGAGGGAAATGTCCTGGTTTCACTACCTTTTGTTGGACCATTAAGTTGACCGGCACTAGAGCTCTGTGCACACGTGTGGTGGGGCATGTCACGTAACCCCTGAGCGCCTTCAGTGTGGAGTGGACCTCTCTGTACACTCAGAAGGAGCGAGCAGACACACACAGTCGGTCAACCTGCAACATGCAGAATGGGAGCAGAAAAAAAGACAAACAGAAAAACATACCTGGAGTTGGATTTGTTTCATTCATGTTTGCGTAATCCTTTATTATTAGTCTGTCTTCATTTCCATATCTCAAAATGCTCTGTTCCACCTTGTGATGTCATGAAGTGGTAGTTTTCAGGTTAACAGATACCTTTTTGCTCTCTTACGTTTTGTTTTGTAGAGCTTGGCAGTTGCGGGCTGAAATGATCCAAATTATTCAAGTGGAAATGTATAGAGTTTAAAAACACAGTGGAACCACACGATGTCACAAGGTGGAACAGAACGTTTTAATTTTGAGAGAAGTACTCTAATAACGTAATGCAGGATATGCGTGTTAAACATGTCTGAATGAAACAAAACACAACTCCGGGTATGTTTTTGATAAGAAAACAACATTATAACATGAGATTTTAAAAAATAATGTAATTTAGGACCTTTAAACAATGTTATAATGCTGTTTTCTCATTAAAAAATCTTCTTAGTTATGTTTAATTTCACTCATACGTGCGAATACTCATGCATATTTAGCTTGTCTACTACTCAAGACCTCAAAATGCTCTGTTCCACCTGATGAGGTCACGAGGCGGTGTTACTATGATTGTAAAACGCCTTCACTGGATGCATTCTGGTCTTTTTGGGCTCAAATCGCCTCCACTCCTATGCAAGTTGCTCATAAATGTTTTAAGTCTGGTTTAATGTGCACAGCTGCAGAGGTGTAGATGTAGTGTTTTGTCTGCACAGACAGAAGGCCTGATTTATGTTGATCTGTATCCTCACAAATGCATCCTGTACGTTATACCATATGGAAGACTAAGCTGTCCATACAAAATACTAAAACATTTAAAAAGTAAAAATGCCAACATATATTAATACATTTGTAGAAAAAACAGTCAAACAAAAGTGTTTTGTGTAATGTTTGTTCTGATCAGAGCCAATTATTTGAATGTTGCGTTAATTTGAAATTCTTTGTGTACGAATTTTGCTATACAAATAAATTTGCCTTGCCTTATCTAAGAGCATAATTAATTTAATCATATTTCAATGGGAAAAGATAACATATGTGTGAGACAGGCCTTTACTATGAAGTATAATGTTTAAATCCACACTCACAATGATTCTGTTTAGTTTAGTCTGTTAGTTTTTATGGAAACTCTTTTAATGTTGATTGTATGATTATTTATATGTTTTCATTTGTTTGTATTGTGATCTTAATGTCTTTCTATTCTGTAAAGAACTTAGAATTATTTTATGTTCGAATTGTGCTAGTCATCAAGGTAAAATCCATGGCAAAAGGAGACATTCAATTTGTCAACTGGACAAAAGTTTATTTGGTGGACCAAATAAACTTTTGTCCAGTTGACATATTGAATGTCTCCTTTTGCCATTAAACAGCTCTGTCGTACAATTATTCAGTTACAGGTGATTTTATGGCTCAAAAATACCCAGGAAAACAGGCTGACCTGTAACTTGGTCTGGTTTGGTCTTCATGAAAATAAAAAGGTTTAATGTCACACCGAAACATTCTAGACAAAGCAATAAAATGTCCATGAAGAAAAGCAGTTGAGCTTGATTTGTTTGTGTGTGTGCGTATGTGTTTATGTTGTGTGTATATGTATATATGTATATGTTATACTTGTTATACTTTTGTTTTAAGCATTATGTAAATTTTGGGAAAACATATTTCATTGGTAATCTGACATAAAAGTATAAAAAAGGAAAATTTACGGGGTCATCTGAAATAATTGTAAAAACATAAATACGTTATAAAAATTCACCTACCTACTATTTTTTTCTTATAGCTTCACTCGGATGTGGACAAAGGCGACGGTAAAGTGAAGTACGTCCTTTCTGGAGAAGGAGCCACGTCCATCTTCACCATCGATGAGAACACGGGGGACATCCACGCTACCAAACGCCTCGACCGAGAAGCTCAGGCCTACTACACCCTGCAGGCCCAAGCCGTGGACCGGATCACCAACATCCCCGTCGAGCCCAAGTCCGAGTTTGTGGTCAAAGTGCAGGACATCAACGATAATGAGCCCAAGTTCCTGGATGGTCCTTATCTGGCAGGGGTCCCCGAGATGTCTCCACTGGGTAAGTCCCAATAGATGAACAACATTAAACATTAACATGAACATTAAATCATACTTTCTTTTATATTCCCATGTGACCTTATATCTGTATAATCCCTCAGAGGTCCAGGTACGTTCCATAGTGGTCCTTCACTAGCAAGGACCACACCAACAACACATGTGCGAAGCATAAAGAGTTTATTATATTGAGATGAGGCGGGTCAGCTGGGTTGAGACTCAGGGTGGGGGTTCAGTCTCAATCTTCACATGGCCCAGCAGGAACGGGACCATCCCTCGTAGGCATCTTATGTCTGGAAGCAAACAGATCAGGGTTGGGAGGGTGGGGTCGAGTTATTCGGGACAAACTGGGTTGCCGGGATAGGCTGCTATAAATAGGCTTCTGAGAAAGGTGAGGTGTGGTAGAAGTGAGCTGTCATTTGCTGGAGAGGAGGCGAGGGCGGATGAGGCGTGGTCCTTCTCCTGTGCCTAAGTGAATCATATTAACTACATATGGGTCCAGGATCATATTAAGGGATTGAGAAAAGGTTCACTTCTAAAATGCTTGTCCCAAACTGTAAGTTACTTAAAATGAAGTAGGTAGTTATATTTTGAATATATTGACAAATTAATGAGATCAATTTTAAAAAGTTTTTGTGAATGAATGTGCACTCTTCTAGTAGGAGGGTCTGCCACCTGCTTGTCTCCATGGAGATATTAGTGCATCAAATTGTACAGTAAGGCATTAAACACATCTATCTCCACTGAGAAATGCAGATTGCAAGTTAACAAGTTAAGTCACAGATCCAGTAAAAATGATATTTTCAGCAGTAAACATGTCTGTAATTAAATAAAAGACAATATCATACTGATGGACATTCCAGACAGCAGTGACATCTCCTGGGAGACAAGCAGAAAAGTTACAAAATGCACCTTTAAACTCAATGTTACATCCATCTACAAGCAAATATCAGCTTCTTATTTTTTAGTCATTAAGACTTCTAGTGGCACCAGTATTTTCACAAATTGATACTTTACAGCTGATATCATCAACATTTCCTGGGGTTTCGATGCTAACTGGAGGCTCTACTCTGTCTGACGCTCTGTTACTCATGTTACACTTCAAGCTGCTGAAAATGTGTTGTTTAAATCAGTCTCGTCTTTGTCATTTTCAGCCAAACTTAACACCCTTTTGGCAGTGTTTGCTAATGTGTGCATTGTGCCGCCATGGTAACTGATGAACATTCCACCATAGAAATACATGCAGAACTCCCCAGCGTGGTGTCACTGCAAGATATCAATAGAGAAAAGGCTAGCAGTCCTTTGTAGATTCTTTGTGTCATTATTGTAGACATTGTCCTTTTTCTAAGTTACATCGACTTAACTGTGCACGCCTGGATGCCCAGTGTCTATTCTCTCTCCCGTCTTTTGGCTTTTGTCCCCCGTTTTCTTGCACTTTTCGTTCCAACATCTGCATTTGATAATTTTCCACTTGGCTGAACTTGTCTCCTGGGTGCTGGGGTCACGGGGGAACTTTGCGATATTCATTCAGAGTCCAGTGTACTCACTTTGTTCACTAATCACACTGGGGTTAATGTAACTTTTTGTACTTTAATTCAGGTCCAGCTCTCTCAAATTTTTCAAGCTACAGAGACAGCAGGGCAACCTTGACTTACTTCACCGTCCTTTTAAAAGATGCCAAAATGGACGCTGTTTTTTGGTCTTCAATTGATGTCTGAAAAGCTTTTAATATCTTATGTTAGAGTTGTTGTACTACTAATTTGCACTACTTTGTACTAATTAATCTACCAACGGTGCTTATGATGTTTTAATAGATTTATCTACTGTTTTTTGGCAACTTCAGTCCAAACTACTATTTTTCGGACTATAGGTCACACTTTTTTTCAGGGTTTGTTTGGTCCTGTGTCTTATACTCAGGTGCAACTTAGATATTACATCTTTCACACTGACAGTCCATAAAATATATATATATGAATCGTATATATGAATCAAAAATGAAAAAAACAAATTGTTATCCGTTTTTCATTTTGGTTTTAGAGACATAAGAAAGAAAAGAGTTCTTTTTTCGTTTCCTTATTTTTGGTTCTATATTGAAAAACGAACAAATGATATATGGATTCTTCTCTATTCGGTTGTTTTTATTACTATAACTTCTATAACTTTCTTTTCAAGATAAAATGTCGGTTCTTGGTCTCTGATTTTATAAAAATACATTTCCCCCAAAAAGTGGGACTTATACATGTTTTTTTCTTATAGTCCGAAAAATACTGTAGGTAAATTTGCAGCTTTCTGGTCTGAAAAACGCCTACTTTTGTGCTGCCTTCAGTGGCTTCTGTAGTTTCCAGTAGTTGGTGACATCACGTAAAACTGCCCTGGTTACAGGTATTTCTGATAACAAAGTGTCTAGACCTCTTAGACCAATCACACTGTTCCTTATACTTCCAGACCCTCCTCCACCCTTACGTTCTTCTTTCGTTCCGCAGCTCTTTTTGAAGTGTAGTTGTGGGCGGAGTTTAGATGTTTAATTCCACCTTAAAGTTGCACTGTGTTACTTTTTTGGTTGAGGATCCACCACCATCTAGACTCCATTGAGGTGTTATTGCATCGCTGCTGGGAACTAATTTACCTCCATGAAGACAGAGAAGGTACTTGTCAGATCTATACAACATGCATTTGATGGTATTTTTAACTATAACGTAATGGAATAAATATACAAAACTTTTTTTAGGTTTAGTTTTATTTTATATAAAAGGGACAATGCATATTCATGAACATATACTTGTAAATACGCCAGAATTAGTCCAAAATCTACTTTACATCTGTAGTACCTTGGCAGGTCAGAGAGACAGAAACAACATAAGACAATTTCACACAATACATAAACTGTCAATAACAATTCATAGAACAAACATGGTGGAAAGAGCATAATAAGACACAATCATGACATAAAATACAGACATTTACATAAAAGTGTAACATTAGCAATGGCAAATCTGGTTTCTCTTAAGCCATTGTTTCAGATTAGTTTTAAATGAACTGAATGTGGTCGAGTCTCTTATTGCAGCTCGGATGTTGCTGGCAACACCTTCAGACCATAGACTGTTTAAAGAAGTGGACTAAGCGAGCGTAAAGTCACCCACAGCGTTCAGTTCCACTCAAATGAAGCTCCCGATGCTCCGTATTATGAATAGGATGTTTTTGAAAGACAAAATAGTGGCCAAAGAACACCAGGATCATGTAGAGACCAAAATGATGAGGCTCATTGCAGCAGATAGAAACAGAGGGACAAGATTCCAATCTAAGACAATGGGAGCTGAAAGAAGAGATAGACAGATAGATAGATAGATAGATAGATAGATAGATAGATAGATAGATAGATAGATAGATAGATAGATAGATAGATAGATAGATAGATAGATAGATAGATAGATAGATAGATAGATAGATAGATAGATAGATAGATAGATAGATAGATAGATAGATAGATAGATAGATAGATAGATAGATAGACTTTATTAATCCCGAAGGAAATAACCCACATGCGAACTTCCTATTTGGAACCATCAGACCTATTTACTGGCCAAATCTGTGGAGTGAGGACCTCATTCGCATATGAGTTTGATGGTATTTTTGAGCAATAAAGACGCTTGTAATGGAATAAATGTATGAATAAATGCGTTGCCTGAAACCGCATCTATGTATTTCTACATTTTCTAGGGGAATTGCAGGTCAGATAAATGGAGAGGCGACCCCACTTAGAGTAACAGCACGGTCACATTTTTATATAGCACTGTTCCACCCTCAAAGCACATGTTTTTGATGGTATTTTTGAACGTAAATATAACTTGTAAATATATCACTTCACATCACATATTGGAAACTGACCTTGACTTATTTTGCCAGTCTTTTAAAAAACTGAATAGTGAACATGTTTTTTTGGTCTTCAATTGATCTCTGAAAAGCTTTTAATATCTTTTGTTTTCCAATGTGAGAGCTCTTGTACTATGGCCTTGTAAAAATACCATTAAAAAGGTGACTGATGAAGCCCATTTTGAGACTGAAAGGCCTACACCAAACGGCATTTAAAATTTTGAACTGAAGCAGAAGGCAAAGTGTAAATGTAAAACACAAAATGAAAACAATTTCACTTTTAGACAAAAAAGAATAGTTGGACCAAATTAAATATTTACAGATGTGCTCATTTCGATGATCCTTTGTAGATATTCTGAAAGTATAAGAAGAATTTTGGAGTTGGAAATGATTTATTGCAAAAAAAAAGAAGTAGAAAAACTTGAATGGGGTCTTCTACACAAACCTGACTCTTACTTAGCCAGAAGAAGGGCCTATTCCTGCTTGCTCCATGGATATATATATAATATTCCACAATATGGCAAATATTAGCTATGAAAACAATTATAATGCCAAGACCATAAAGAGACAGTTCAGAATTTTGGACATAGGGCCTCGTTTCCTAGTGAGCCAGAGTGTTGGAGACATGTGGAGACACTTTTAAAAGAAAAATATTCCATCCAGTCCTTGTATTTGGAGAGGTCGCTGGTGCTAGGCTAGTGCATGTCAATGGCCATAGTTGTCCTGCCACTAAAAACAGTCTTACCCACTCCACAAAGCACCCGAAACAAATCTATTATTACGCCAGACTGTCGATGTAAACGTCTGTGCTGATAGAATCATTTTAAAAGTAAAACCAATCTTGCATTTGAAGG
This sequence comes from Odontamblyopus rebecca, assembly GCA_030686955.1. Lineage (NCBI taxonomy): Eukaryota > Metazoa > Chordata > Actinopteri > Gobiiformes > Gobiidae > Odontamblyopus > Odontamblyopus rebecca. The sequence continues at coordinate 9,091,371 of CM060674.1, read as the reverse complement.
ATTTATGCCTGAGCAGCAGCAGTGATAGAAAGATTAGCAGCGGCGGACTGATATATGAGAAAATAGTCCCTCAACATGCGACGATTCATGCGATGCAAAGTTAGTTTAATTTTAGACATTATTCTGTCAACACATTCACATTGATAATCTGGCATAATAATAGTTTTGCCTCGGGTGCTTTGTGGAGTGGGTAAGACTGTTTTTAGTGGCAGGACAACTATGACCGTTGACATGCACTAGCCTAGCACCAGCAACCTCTCCAAATACAAGGACTGGATGGAATATTTTAAAAAGTGTCTCCACACGTCTGCAACACTCTAGTTTATGAGGAAATGAGGCTCTATGTCCACAAAACGGTCTCTTTAAAGCTCACAAGAGTTAATTTTACGCAATATAGGCCCTTTAAACCTGAATTCTTTCATTACAGATTACAGCCATTTCATTCTTATTTGACTAAACTGTAAATTGGCTTAATAGCAGGTTAATGACTGATGTGTGCAGAACTGCTTGATGGCAAAATTTGTGTTTATGCAAATTACCTCTGTCAAAATATCACATTGCTACTGATAATCTCTGAGTTTATTCAATAATTATCAGAACTGAATGCAAAGACCAAAACATGTACAATTTATGCGTGATTGAATTAGACTTACAAATCATGCGTCGCCAACACTCACTAGGAAATGAAGCTCTTTGTCCAATATTCCAAACTGTCCCTTTAACTTGTAGTTTCTGAGTAAATTCCCTATCCACAAACATACAACCCTTTGCTGTAGTTGACTGGCCTGTTATTGTGTCAAAATGCTTGGTAAAGTTGCTGTCAAAAGATGATATTGGGGTATCTTGTTTTTTTTTTAAATTAGTTTTCAGGGGTTTTTTTTATTATATTTTTATTTATTTATTAGTTTATTTATTTAATTGTATTTATTTATTTATATTTTTTTATTTAGAACCCTATAAGGTTTCCCGAAGCAGTCACTAGTCTTCTTGGGGTCCATTAAAACAACATAAAATCACATAACATCAGCATTATCAATCAAATACCAATCAATACAGAGCCATAAACATCCATTAGAAGTCATTACAACATTACAGCTGTTGCAGACAATACGAGTGTTACAGTGTTTCTAATATCTACGTCACTGTGTCTGGGATTTGCTAATAGGAGATAATTTGTCCAGACACTAAAATAGCAAATTATGAATTTGCTATTTTGCAATTTGATCATTCAGGGAACATTGGTGTGCCACGGCGAGCTGTTTGAAAATCAAGGGTGCAGATGGAATCAGTGAAAACACAAACATTAGACAGATGAGTCCACAGCCTGATATTTTCATAACAAAAGTCTTGGAATAATGACTTGTACAGCATGAAACCTTTTGGCCTTAGACTGTGCACTAGAATCAGAGAGTAGGGGTGGGCGATATTGTCTAATTCTCTATATATATGAATATGAAAATCCTCAGAAATGTGCTAAAAAGTGTCTGTAGTTGAGAATCTAGTGTTTTAAAAATGTTTCACTGCCTTTTTTTGTTTCCATCATACACTTTACATTATAATACTTTGATAATACCTTCAAGGGCCCATATTCTAATATTTTCTAATCTATGTTAGTATTTCTTCATAAAAAAGCATACCTGGAGTTTTGCTTTGTTTCATAGTGACATTAAATACACAAACCCTAATTTAAGTGTTATTTTTATTTATCCATTTTTACTTTATTTATTTATTTATTTTTTGATGGGATTATCTGTTGGGGTGAAAAATGCACAAATATGATGTTTGGTACAGATACTTTGTAATCTGTTATTGAAATGTATAAATAAAACTGAAAAAACAAAACAAAAACACTATCACTGTATCACTAGCAAGGACCATGCCAACACATGTGCAAAGCGAAGAGTTTATTATATGGAGACGAGGCGGGTCGAATGGGTCGAGACTCAGGGTGGGGGTTCAGTCTCAATCTTCACATGGTCCAGCAGGACGGGACCCCCTTCGTGGGCGTCTTATGTCTGGAAGTGAACAGATCGGGGCTGGGAGGGTGGGGTCGAGTTATTCGGGACAAACTGGGTTGCCGGGATAGGCTGGTACAAAAAGGCTTCTGGGAAATTTAGGTGTGGTAGAAGTGAGCTGTGATTCGCTGGAGAGGAGGCGAGGGCGGTTGAGGCGTGGTCCTGCTCCTGAACCTAAGTTAATCATATTAACTACATATATTTAGGCTGAGTTTTTCTCTCAAACAGAAAACACTCTGTTCCACCATGTAATGTCATGTGGCATTACAGAAAATGCCCCACTGTATTTTAAGCTCCATACACCTTCAGTAGAATCATTTGGATGATTTCAGCCCTTGAACTGTCAATCTCTTGTAAACAAAAGGCAAAAAGTACAGTAGCTGTTAACATGAAAGCTACCAGTTCATGACATCACAAGGTGGAACAGAGCATTTTGAGCTTTGGAGATGTAAACAGACTAATAAACCAAACATGTGACTAAAACAAAACACAACTCCAGGTATGTTTTTCAGGAGGTAACAATATTCTAACATGATTTAGATCTCACAATCGTCAGTTTCGCATTATATAGGACCTTTCGTGTTTGGTAAAAGTCAAGTTATTTCGCCAAGCCCCATCTAACAACACTCTTTTCAGAGACTCCGTTCGTTATCTTTAGAAAACAAGCTTCACTATCGCTAAACAATTAACAGCCCATCTCCAGATAGCAGCGCATTAAGCCTGGAATTACTCGCAGACTGTTTTTTATCTGCACTTGGTAAGAACTCTGCAGACTGTCTGGTAATGTGGTCAAGACTTCTTCTAAAGTTCCGAAGCGTTACATGCTGGAGTGGAGGAGGGACAGCACCAGGGTATGCAAATGAGAGGCAACAACTCGGGGCATATAGGGCAGACCGCAGACTCCATACTGATGAGACGCGCTGAAGGATGTGTGGTGTTATTGAAGAGTTTAAAAAAGTGCGTTGGGTTGAGAGAAATATTTCAATCAGGGCTGTTTTTTAGTCTTAAGGCCAACACACACTGCAGGAGAATTTGCCTGATTTTGGTTGCCATTTGTTTCTAAGCAAGTTTGTGGCGCGTGACCGGACTTTTTGTCTTTGTGTGCGATTTTGACGCCATTGCACTCCTCGTGTGTGGTGTCAGTGTCAGATCGTAACCACCAAACATCAACAACGCTACGGTAACAGTCGATAAAACAGAACATTAGGGTCAAAGGAGTGGCGGACACAGAGGCACAACATACAACTTCAGGACAGAGCAAAAATAATGACAAAACTGTGGCGAAACAAGGGTTGATGGGCAAAATGGCGTCTTGAAAACAAATGGTTAAAGATTGCTCAAATATGCACGACTCACTACAAACACAACTTTGAGAAGGTACATGAGAAGGGGAAACAGCTATAACATGATTAACCTCCTCATCCCCAGGGCCTTATTCTCGAAATTATCAATGCATGATATTTTAAGGTAAGGTAGGTAAGCGTCTGAAAAGAATATTTCAGTGGTGTGGAACGATGTGGCAAAGACAAAAAGTTAAATCACTCCAAATAAGTTTCATATTTTTTATATCTGAATTCCTAATAGTAGCCACCCTTTGCTTTGTTGACAACGCTGCAAACCTTTGGCCTTCTCCTAATGAGCTTCACGAGGAAGGTCTTACAGGTCTGATCTGTGGAGAGGTGACCCTTCTTTCAGTTAAAATGCATGTTTATCAAAGCATTCTAACTAACTGAATAAATGCAGATACTTTTAATGCCATACTTTAGAAAATCCCCCTCCTATTCCTGCTTCCTTTCTCATTGTCCTGCCTTGTGTCTTCCTTTGAGCTGCCAGACTCCGTCCCCAAACCTATATTACAGCCCGAACACAAACACTCCTTTCTGTTTGTGCTGTGCTGAGCCGGAGGAAGCTGCAATAGTGGAGTCCCTTATCTGTAAATGGATTAGTGCGTCATTGAAAGTGAGTCGAGTTTATTTCAATACATTTATATTCTGTTCAATCCTGAGTTTACGCTTAGTATTTACCGTTAGCATTTACTGCTCTAATTTTCTTGCCCTTTTAGAAAAAACACTACTCCACTACTCCCTTTCCCTGCCTGCTCCACAAGTCCAATTTATCAGCAAACCCTAATCAAATCTTAAACTGGACTTGGTGACATTCCTTATTCTGTTACGTTGAAGACATTACCTGGATCCAAAGTGCTACTGAGAAAACTAAAGTCAGTATTTTTCACTGTGGGGTATTCACTTGTTTATATCTCAAGGTAGACTGTTTCAAATAAATAAAATAAGAAATGTAAAACAAATTTCCAAAATACAAACTGACTACTCTCAATATCAATTTAGTCATTCATTAATTTATGAATTCATGAATTTTACAGTAAAATCTTGCAAAATCTGACAATCCGGGGAGCAGAACACATCTCCATAGGCTGTAACACAACAATCACAAACAATTAGGGCTGTCAACGATCCATAACAATCGATAATGCAAATATTTATTTATTTATTTTACTCAGGCTTATAGTTCATCAGCCATTTGTCCCTTCTAACGTGATATTTTGTTTTTTTTAACTTGTGGTTAGAGTTCGCCGACTTTACGTCTCTTCTACACATCCGTAGGCAGCTCCTCTGGCTGTTTCGCTTTCGAACTTCAGAGCGCCGTGTTTCAGTAAACTTACCGCCGTGATGGAGAAACAGAGGAGCTTCTGGACTTTTGAACGGTTTATATGACTTTAAAAACCTTCCAGACGGTACAGTTTACAAGTCAAGAGTTAAATGCAGCCTGTGTCGAGCAGGGTTTCAGTACCACCGAAGTACGTCTAGTCTAAGTTAGCACCTCCAAGCTAAACCCCCAGGTGCAGCAACCAGAGCATCACAGCCAAGAGCCTCAGATCCGACAAACTTCCATTTGACAGAGTCGCCACAGAAAATAACTACAGCGATTGCTAAATGGGAAGAATTGCTTTACATTATGGCTTTAAAACTGTCTTGAAATGCAAAATAACACAATTTTAAACATGCAATTCAATATGCGATTAATCGTGATTAACTATGGAATTTCTGATCTTAATCGAGATTAAAAAATTATCGGTCGACAGCCCTAAAAACAATACATTAAACATAAAACACATATTCCGTCTTGAAGCCTTAATGTACTTTTATTTTACTTCATATTTAGTATTTCAACTGACCTTTAAGAGATCAGCGAGGATTCCTCTTTTTTACAATTTTTCATGGTATTTGGAGCTGATTGACTTAATATTGTAATGTGTTGTTTTGTCATTTCCATATTTACCTTCACAGATGTGTTATCAGGTCTGCAGGCTCCATGCTGTCCATGAATGATGCACGTTAAACACCTTCAGATCTGAATCAGACTCCTAACACCACGGGCGCTCTGTTTATTTGCAGTGTCCTTCATTATTATTGGTGCCCTTGACAAATAAGCACAAAGAAGGCGGTATTGTTTGGGTGTTATGCTGATTAGAAATAATAACTTTAAAATGGCATTTGTACATGTTAGCTTTGGGATTACAGAAAATGATACACGGTAGGTAAGTCACATTACAGAGCACAAATGGCCTTAACCTTAAAGAGCGTATTATACTAAATCATCTTTTTGGAGTCATCATGCCTGAAGAGGGCTCATCTGTCATCCATGAATGTTTGTGAAATCGTGGTTAATCTGTCCTGGACACTATTCGAACTCTTCTTCGACGCTATGTGTGATGTTGAGCTGAAAAGTTTGTGATGGAGACGTTTTATTGAACGCCGAGAGTCGAGAGGGGACGCGCTAAAGAGGAGAAAGTTCCCACTTGAGGCGAAGTCAGACTTTCATGGAGGAGACGACGGTAAAGCCCAATTTATGGTTCTGCATTAAAACATGTTTGCGTCGACGTCATAGACCGTATATATTCGTGGACATAGCTAACCCGTTAGCCGCCACATGCCAAACAGGAAGTGCTCCAGGAGGCTCTTCCGGCTCCTTCTCTCACTTTTCCCCATTGACTTACATTGAGATCTTATAGCCCCTCTCTCTGTACCTGCTCTCTGTAACATTTTAAGACCAAAATGAGCCTTGTCATTTTGGTCTTAAAATGTTCGTATGAACCCGCGACACATGATCCTGAATTTTTTTTCGCTATTTTGTCCATCAAAAAATGCTATTCATAACATAGAGGCTCCAAATTTGCACCTGTAGCCGCTAGCATCGCAAGCCTCAATTTAGCGGTGCTAAACGCTATGGGTGATGTCACACTCACTTAGTCCACTCATATATACGGTCTATGGTCGACGTGCAACTCCTACGCACAGCATCCGCATCGACCGCCGTGCATAAGGGCTGTGATTGGTTCTCTCGCCCACCACTCTACTTTTCCAGTATTCTGCTCATTATAGACTTTGAGCAATAATGCGTTTAATGCAGCTTTGCACACATTTGTTTATGTTTTACAGAAACAAAACTTAAAACTGCATGGCTTATTTGCATACAGTATAAGCACTGAAAAAAACAACATGTGCACTGATGCTGATGTTCATCTTCAAATATAATGCTGCTCTTCTGTTTCTGAATGGTTTAGGTGCAGCTACAAAATAATTCTTAATTAGTCACAGTAATACCATATACCCCAGTAAAATGCTGAGAAGGTTTAACAGTATCAGGATTCGGATACCGCCCAACCCTAATAGTTATTAGCAAAATGCACCTTGATTGTGTTATAATGGTCCTCTGAAGGGGAAGTGACTAAGTGCCAGGAGCAAAGGGAGGGGAGACTCAAGACTGAAACTTAATAATATAGCAAAATAGTAAAAGCTAAAATGTTGATCCAAATATGTCATGTGTTAGCAGTTGATACCCCATAGAAGTATATATAAAAAAAAAAAAACATGCTTTGGAACATTCTCCATGGAGATTTGTTTTGTGCCACACTGTGGAAACCAAATTAACAACAGGGAGACAAGCTGGAGGAGTCATGTTTGGGGAAATGCAAGTCCGCTGACAGTAAGGACATAAGTTTTTCCGCGCTAACTAAACAAAACAAAACACTTTGGTGGCAGTTTGAGCAATAACGCAAGCTTGTCTAGTGAAGGTGCATGGACATGGAAAAAAGCAGAGGAGCTTCGTGGATTTGGGGCCAGAAAGTGTGAAAAAACAACTAAACTAGAGCATAAACTCATCCCATATTTTATAATAATGATAATAATGCTGGGCCCTGTATTTCCTCTCCAGTTGGCTACAGAGCTCGTGTTAACCGGGCTAACCATGTGCTAAATGTGTTTTGGTGCAATCATTATGGGTGCTTTCCAGAACTGGGATTATCGACTCCCATCAGGCTCTCCTGGGGGAGTTCCCAAACCGCCATAAGGCATGCTGGGAGCTGTAGTCTAATCACAAGTGTGCTGGGGCTCCGGGGATAGAGACACAAATTAGGGTGACACTGTACCAACCGGGAATGTAAAGATGCTTCAACAGAATATAATTATTTTTAGCACAAGACTGAGAACAGTTGTCAATATAGTTATCACTGTATTAATGTTACAGGTAATATTTTTACTGTCACTAGGAAGTTTATTTGGAATATGGTAAATGTATGAAAAAGAGAGGCATGAAAAAAATAAAATAAATAAATAAAATAAAAGATAGACGCCTCTGAAGCTCTTTTAGCCCTCATTTTCCCGTGTTGGCTTTCTGACCATGGCAGTTTAAGCTCTGGCCTGGGCCCTATCCCGAGGCTGATATGATTAGTAGCCTCCACAGTACCGCAGCTCCAGCACAAGAAGAATTGTTTCATTTTCTAGCGATTGCTTCATGTAGAAATCAATGTTTTCTCGCTTTCTTCGACCAAAACTCAAAATAGCACAAAAATGAGGAAGTCGTATTTAAAGGTGCTTTGTGTAACTTTTCTGAGGGTCAATTAAATGCTTTTCTCCATCGAGATGTCATTGCTTTGTCTGGAATGTTTCACAGTATGGTGTTAAACTGTTCTATTTTCATGGAGACCAAACAAGACCAAGTTACACCAAGGTCAGATCTGTGGAGAGGCGACCCTGCTCACAATCAGAATGCCTGTTTTTCGAGGTATTTTAAAGCTAAAAAACATCCTCTAATTTCATAAATGTAAGATAGAGCTGTTTAACCTGATATTGTAGAACATTTCACTTTGTGGAAACCGTCTGACCTTGCAGCATTAGGATTTGTTTGCTCGACGGTAGGCAGGTTATTTTTTTTTTATTTAACCAAATATTAAGACTTTAAAAACATCACGGAGGCCTAACCAGCTATGAAGCAACTAATAATAATAAAATAATAATAATAATAATAATACATTTTCTTTATTAGCCGCCTTTCTGGACACCCAAGGTCGCCTTACAACAACATAAACAAATTAAGTACAATTAAAACCTACAGTTAAAGTGGGACAGTATTTAATTGATTGATCGTATTTAGTGTTGTCTTTTATTAGTATTCAGTATTTAGTCATGTATTAGACAGTATTTTGATTGATTGATTGTATTTAATTGACTTGTTTTAAGTCCAAAAAGCGCATTTAAAACACAATATTCTGAAATGTTTTGTTGGTCTTGAGTATCTGATTATCCCCAAACAAGCTTTCAAACGTTTAATATTCTCCTTAATAGTCTATGAGAAAAATGAATGGGAAATTTAGTTTTGGAACCATTGGGTGGGCAGTTACTATTGAGCTCCATAATCCAAATAATACAATACAAAGTCGTCTCAATCAAACATTTTGCCCATTTAGTCTCATAGATACAACTCCAGACTTCTGCTCAATTTTAAGCCCACAAACCATCACTGGACTTGTGCAACGATCAAATTTTGTTCAGAAAAAAAGGCATGGATCTATTAGTATAGCATTCACAGGAGATTTCTTTACCCTCCCATTTTTCTTTTCTGTTCCCGGCAGCATCGTGAAATCTAATAATAAGTAATAAATCGAACTCCAACACCTAAATGCTTCACTGGAAACAGGGATGCCGATTTTTAAAATATATGTTCTGAATGCAGATTAGAAAAGTCTATTTGAAAGGGACAGTGCGGTTTAATAGAACATAAGATTAAGCGCGAGTAAAAAAAAAAAAAAAAAATTGAATTGGTTCCTTGGCCCTGATGTTAGAAGAGCAATAAATTAGAGACAGATTAGAGAGAGATGGAGATTATTTTAAACTAGAAAATGCAAAATACTTATCCCAAGGTGACCAAAAACTTGCTTAAATTAGAATTAAAGCAACAAGAAAGCATAAAGTATGCTCTTCATTTTCATATTGGTCTCACATGTCATTGAGCCAACAGTCATTTTGAATTCATCTTCTTGGTTTTATAATTTTTCCATGTTTCTAACCTGTATGTAGATGAGACAAAAGTGGTCTGACTGGTTCCCTGGAGAAATCAAACTAAAATTGGATCAAGAGCGTACTAGCGCCACTATGTTTACGTAAAGTGACTGTTCAGATTATATTAATGTCGCTGCTATCAAATTATTCTCAAAAATGACAATTTTTTGACACATACTGCATTATTTGTCCTCTAGCCTTCTCAAAAAGGTGAAATCATTCTCATAGCGCTGCATTCTCTTAAAAGGACTCACAGTATCATAACAGAAATCACTCGTAATGGGTCCACGAGATTGAATTTCATCTCGGAAATAATGGAAGCTTAGGCATTACGTGCAGTGTATCCATCCATCTCATATTCATGCAGCTCTAATTCATATGCACGGCCAATTTGGGCTAAAATTGAGCTAAATGAAAAGTGAAGTCTGGTCACACACACAGAATATTTTACACAAAGATAAACCTATATACTTCATTCTCTACCATATACGGTATTAAACTAAATTGGCACGTCTCCCTAGGGATTTTCACCAATTCTTCCAAGGCAAATTGTCCACCATGCTCCAAATTGCTTGCTTCTCATGGACCTCAAACCCCATTCATTTGCTTTATTTGGGTATTTTTGACATGTATAACATTAAAAAGTATGCATATTAAAATACAGATTAACATTTACAAATACAAAATCAGTAGAAATGTGTATTTGTTTCGAAGGTGTTTCCACAAGGTTGTTGGTTTTCCCCTGCAATGTTGTTTGTCCCTGTGTTTGTCCACATTAACTCTAATCACAGCAAATTGTTCACCCCGAGCCTCACTCATTAGATGTGGGTAGAATCCCTCAGTCGTCCAGGTAAAATCCATGGCAACGGGTAGAGTTCTATTTGTATCTCTTGACCAGTAACTCTTGTCCAGTTGACAAATTGAACTCTACCCGTTGCTCATTCATTAGCTTCATTTGGGGTTATTTGTGACCATCTTGATTTTCACAATTAAAAAAAGTTGGGAAAAATATATAATGTTAAAATATTGGAATATTAAAATACAAATTAATATTTACAAATACAAATGTGTTGAAATTTTTATTTGTTTTGAAGGGGGTGCTAACTCTTCACTACTCATTGTATCCATGGGTAAGACACTTTAACTATTATATATTATATATGAACAGACTGCTCCTACAAAGAGAAAGTTTTTATATTTATTCCTTAAAAATGCCCCTAGTGGCCTGAATCAGGAATATGAAATTAAACACTTTTTCTAATGTTTTCTAATGTGATTTACTTGCCTGATGATGTCATATGATTAATGGACTTGGGTAATGGCTCGTGTTATATGACGTACAATATACAGTATATTGTGTTATATGTTGTGGTGTGTGGACATCTCCTGTGGCTTTTGGATTGACCAGCCAATCAGTGAGCAGAGAGTTTATATGAGAGTGGCACAGAGAGAACCATGACCTGACAAAGATCCACTGATCGAAACTTTGTCATTTATGAAAGGCAGTTTGGGAGCGAGTGTGCAGGCTTTGTCTTGCTGTTTATGTTCACTGTAGTAGCCTTGCACCAGTGATGTGCCTATACCTATACCTTTTATGACAAGACATTTTAACTCCTGTGCTTCAAATTGCTTGCTTCATAGGACCCTGAAGCCCATTCATTAGCTTCAACTGATGCTAGGATTTTCGACCATCTTGATTTTCACTTAAAAAAATTAAGACAAAATGGTGTTAAAATGTATGAATGAAAAATACCAACAACTCAGTCAGGCAGAATCCATGGCAAAGGAGAGAATTCAAGTTGTCAACTGTGCAAAAGTTTATTGAGTTACGTTTCGCAGCTCGTCCAGGCTGCTTCTTCACTTCTGGATGTGCTGCGAAATGTATTCGACTAAATAAACTTTTGCCCGGTTGACAAATTGAATTCTCTCCTTTGCCATGGATTCTGCCTGACTGGGGCTTTTTACACACCAACAATTAACATTTAAAAATACAAAATTGATAAAAATATTGATTTGTTCCGAAGGGGTTACCACAGGGTTGCTGACTTGCCCCCAAAGTGTTGTATCAAATCACACTTACTATTATTAACAAGAATGCGGCTGGTGAGGAGAGGAAGGGCATCTGGTGTAAATATAGCTAATAAACAGATTACTGGCAATAAATGGATTTGTTTTAGCAATTATCGAACAGAGTAAGAAGAGTGCAACTTTACTGAAAGCATCTGTTTTTCATTAGGTATTCATTTTTCAAGTGAAACTGGAGTCCCCTTTAACACACCACTTATATTTGCATCTGAACTCTATATAATATTATGATGTGTGAGATATTTATGAGTTAAGAGAAGAGGATTATTCAAATACAATTTGCATGTGGCTCACACAGTTCAGAGCTCATCCAGTCTCCTAGAATAACCTCACAGCCCAAAATACAGATGGACATTTGCCAGGATTTCACAAAAGCTTCAAGACTTCATTCTGAATTGATGAGCTGTTTGCAGTAAAAGCATTGCATTTTCAACATTAGATTATTTTCTATTTTTAAATAATTAATCCATACTGCTTTTTGCTTCTATTTACTGGAAAGCATTGTTATTCTAAAATTGGAAGCAGACAATAGGATTCATTGCCGCGCCCACTGCATTTGGTAATTTTTTGTTATTTCAATTTTTATTGACGTAGTAAATTTATCACAATTAACTAACTTTTGCCCAAATGTTTCACCGTATGGAATTTAACATATCTGTCCTCATGCAGACAAGCAAGTGACTTTGTTGACTAAGTTACAGTTCAGGTCTGTGGAGAGGTGAGCCTGGTAGCAGTAAACATGTATTATCCAATAGCAAAGTAAATGAATAAGAGCAAGATAGAAGTTTAAAGCCTGCTACATAGTTATAATCTATGAGACCTGGGGATCATCACGTTAGAATTTGCACAATTAAAATTTTAATATTAATCTAAAATGCAGAGCCATGAATCTGTTGGCCCCTCCTCCACTGCGGATTGCATCAATAGAGGATTTTTTGTACCAAAATGACTACATGGTGCTCATATATGTATCAACAATTAAGATAATAAAATTGGATAAAGTACAGAGCAATGAGCTTGTACTGGTGGCAGTGAAAACAGGGGTTGATCGGCATTATGGTGTCTTGAAAATAAACAATTAAATATTGCAAACATATACAAATCAGTTAAAAACAACTCGGAGAGAGTAAATGAGAAGCAGAAACAACTATTACATGGTTAAAAGCTCTGAAAAATTTAATACCATACTGTGGAACATTCCAGGATATAAGCTATGACATCTCCATAGACATAAGCAGGGTTTTTATATAACGTTTGTCCAGTTGACAGAGTTGGATTTCTTCTTTGCTATACCCAACAGAAAAGTTAGACAGTCTATGCATAACATTTGCATCTCATCATAGACACATTTGTGATTTACCAAAAATGAATGGTTTTGATGTATTACTTCAAAGAGGTTCATTTTTGGTCTTCCAAGATTATTATTTAAAAAAAGAAAGAAAAGGTATGGCATTATTTATACACAGCCTGCATGTTTCTTTGAGGATCAGAGCTTAACCACAATAATGCCCACTGCACAACCTCCCTGGCAGCAGATACATCTAACGCCATAGAGATGGAAATTAGCCTAGATTCCATTGTACCTTCAAAGTCAAAACTGTCATTTGCTTAGTACATAGATTTCTTTCAGAGAGAGGGCTTTAACACACCTATGAGTGTATATATAGAATTATTAAAATACAAATTAGCATTAACAAATACAACATTTGTAGAAATGTTAATTTGTTTTGTAGGGGTTACCACAAGGTTGCTAACTCTCCCCCATAATCTTTGTCGTTAAAGACACTTTAACTCCCACTATAATCACAGACATATTGTTCACCATCCTACAAATTGCTTGCAATGAACCCCTTGAACCCCAAAGCTCATTCATTAGCTTCAACTTGGGCTTTTCACATAAAAAAAAATTCAGACCAAATATATAGTGTCAAAATGTATATATAAACATACCAACACCAAATTTGTAGAAGTGTTAATTTGCTTCAGTTAACCACAGTAATGCCTGATGCACAACCTCCCTGGCAGCAGATACATCTAACACCACAGAGATGGAAATTAGCTCGGATTCCATTGCACCTTCAAAGTCAACACCGTCATTTGCTTCATGCGTAGATTAGAGGGCTTTAGCACACCGATCTATGTAGGATTACCGTCCCACAGCCGATGGGGCGTGGAACGGGGGGCTATGGGGGGTCGCTGGTGGTGTTGGAGCTATCATACAACCAGGATTAGCACTTCTCGCCTTGTGTCCGTGCTACGCTAAGACGTGTTGATCAGACGCCGCGGGTCTTGTTTTCACGGAACAACAGTCAGGGTCACCGTGAACGTATTTATCCTGCGCTACGCTCCTCTGCAACTCAGAGGAATACACAAGTTCTGTTTATGTCTGACGCATAAAGGTCAAGTGCAAGAGAGATTTCTTCTAGAGCTTGTGAGTTCTTAATAATGTGATATAGAATTGCATGAGAATAAAATGAAGATACACTGTAAAGGTTGTTTGACATTTTTATAAAAAGTGAGTTTGAGTATTTTTGGCTAGATCAGTAAAGACATGAAAGGAAAGCAAAGTAATCCACTGACAGAAACTGATACTGTATTAAATTTCAAGGCTTAACTTAATATGGCGAAATGCCCTTTTGAGCTTTTAACAATGGCTTAATGTTATACTTTTTTCATGCAGTTTTGAGTAATGCTGTTTGCAGAAACTGCCTTCTTCTGTGTCACGAAAAATGCTCTCTTGAAATATTGGTTGTACAGTCCTGTGCAAAAGTTTTAGGCAGGTGTGGAAAAAATGCTGTAAACTAGGAATGCCTTCAAAAATGGAAGTGTTAATCATTTATTTTCATCAATCAGCAAAAAGCAGTGAAGGAACAAACGAGAAATCTAAATCAAACCACCCTTTGCCTTCAGAAGAGCATCAGTTCTTCTAGGTTTACTTGCAGACAGTTTGTGAAGGAACTGGGCTGGTCGCTGTTCCAAACATGTTGAAGAACTAAGCACAGATCTTGTGTGGATGGAGCTTCCTCACATCCTTCTGTCTCTTCATGTTAATCCCAGACACACTCCATGATGTTGAGGTCAGGGCCTGTGGGGCCAGACCATCACCAACACAACTTCTTCTTCTTTACGCTGAAGATCGTTCTGAACGACTTTGGCTTTTTCTTCTGTCCGCTCACTTTGCAATTTGTAAATTGAAAAAAAAAAACATTATTTGTTTTTTAAGGCATTCTTTGTTTACAGCCTTTTTCACACCTGCCTAAAACCTTTGCACTGTAGCCCGAGCTTGTCGGTGGTGTAGTGCGTTAAGACATTGCACATCACCTCGGTGTTGTGGGTTTGCTTCCTGTTTCGACTGTTTACTGACTTTCACGCTGCAGCTGTCCTATCAAAGAAAGCTCAGATGTAAGAAAATCTTTACACGGATAAAGAAGATATTTTTTAACCTTGAAGTTTAGCACTACATTGAAAAATGTCTGTAAAAATTTCCACAAAAATTGCGTTTGCTATAAGACAACATTGACTTGTTTACATATTTTTTGCTACAAGTACAACTCTTTTCTAACTTGTTCGTTCATCATGATGATTGTATGATTAACTTCTGGGGTTTACTTCATGTATTTAGTCCCATTTTTTTTCACAACTTGATTTTTAATGTGTTATGTGTATAAGCATTAGTATCCCTCATGTTTTGTTGATATGCAATTTATAATATACATTCATTTATTTGAGTGACTGGAGATACTGTCTAATGTCAAGTAGGATTAAATAACTGAACATCCAGGCTTTCAATCAGTCAAACAATCAAACTTTATTTATAGAACTCTTTACAACACTCAAGGTGACCAAAGTGCTTTCCAATAAAACCAGCACAATATAAAAAACATTCAAAACATTCAACAATGAAATAAAACAAACTGTACAAGTGTCACTGCATTGCTGAGTGTTAAAAGCCCCTCTGAATAGATGCCAGTGATACTAGTAGTTTTGCTGATCACGCAAACAAAGCCATTATCATTAAGGTGTTTCTTATTGACATGCATGAAAACGTTTTGCAATTTTGAAGTCAATTGTCCAATAAAAAGTTAGCAATTAATTACAACTATCCCAACTCTGAATAATGCACCGACTTTGCACTTTGTAAATACACGCTTAAAGGGAGTGTCAATGCGGCAAAGGGAACCGCAAAGCCCGGATGGGTCTAGCACCTCTTGTCCTCAATAATTCTTTATAGATGCCTTTAAATCATTAGTGTTCACCGCGCTGAGCTGCTGATGAATGGCTTCAATTTAGGAGAAATCATGAATTTAATTAATTAAAGTAATTAGAGGCCGGGCGCGTCCGAACACAGAGAGACCTCATGGCCCGCCGATCTGGAAGGGCTTTTGTCTTAATCACGTCTGCATGTCAAATAAAATAAAATAAAGAAATAAGGAAGCTAGAGGACACTTGCAGGGGTGAGAATCCTTGGCACAGTCATATTGCAGCAGAGGCCAAAGGAGCAGACTGAGGGGCCCCTATTACAAACGTCCACAGTGTAATGTCATCCAAGGCCAGGGCCCATAGATTTACTACTGTCTCCAGCTTCTGTCACTGTGTCACTAATTCAACAGGGACCAGCCCAGTGATGTATACGTCATGTTAAGGTTCAGGGTGAAGAGCTGGAACACTGGAAGTATGCTGGAATCCACATGTGCCGCATTAGGGCTTTTTAAATTTGACTTCATGGTAGATTTTCTTTTCTGGATATTTCCGTTTTTGAAAGAAAGCACATATTGTCTATAGTCATAGTAATAGTGTAGTTTTAATCTTACCTTGCTTATTTTACCATCCTTTCCATAATTAAATGTAGAATAAAGGTGCATTGTGTAACTTTTCTTGAGGAGAATTCAGCACCAACTTAAAACTGTGGAGTTTTAAGTTTATATTTTTATAGTTGTGGAGAGGCGAGTCTGTTCAAATTAAGATTGCTTTTTTTTTTTGCAATAAAACAAACTTTCCTTTTCACCGCATTAATTTAAGTCCCAGTAGATAACCTTCCAGCCAAAAGCTAGTGCATCTTCACTAATCTGACTCATATTTGGCCTGGAGGAGCCCTCCTCCGGCTTGGTCATGGAAATTCTGTTCCTTTGGTTAAAATCTTCCACAATATGGCACAAAATGTATCTATCTACTTGAGGGAATGTCACAAAGTATAGTTTTAACTTTCTGTTTCCATGAAATCATGCAGGTGATGTACCACCTCCAGAAAGTTACATACTGAACCTTTAATAATGTCAAATAAATGCTGTTGAGACATTCTAAGCCAAGGAATACTATTTCTATGGTGACAGAATAAGAAAAAGACAACAAAAGACAACTTTTGTCGACACCTTAAAGGGACAGTTCGGAATTTTGGACATAGGGCCTCATTTCTTAGTGAGCCAGAGTGTTGGAGGCATGTGGAGACACTTTTTAAATATTCCATCCAGTCCTTGTATTTGCAGAGGTTGCTGGTGCTAGGCTAGTGCATGTCAATAGCCATAGTCGTCCTGCCACTCAAAACAGTCTTACCCACTCCACAAAGCACCCGAGGCAAAACTATTAGAACTCCGGACTGTCCGTGTGAATGTCTTTGTCTATAGAATCATTTTAGAAGTAAAACCAACCTTGCATTTGAAGGATTTATGTGTGAGCATATGTGTGATATATGAGAAAATAGTCCCTCAACATGTGACGATTCATGCGATGCAAGGTTAGTTTTATTTCAAACATTATTCTATCCACACAGACATTCACTTCGATAGTCTGACATAATAACTGATTTGCATCGAGTGCACTGTGGAGTGGGTTAGACTGTTTTTAGTGGCAGGACAACTATGGCCATTGACATGCACTAGCCTAGCACCAGCAACCTCTGCAAATACAAGGACTGGATGGAATATTTAAAAAAGTGTCGCCACACGTCTCCAACACTCTGGCTCACTAGGAAATGAGGCCCTATGTCCATAATTCCAAACTGTACCTTTAACAATAGTGTTTTTCAAACACTCCTGGTTGAATTATGAATGTGACAACAAAACTGCCTTTGCTATCAGAGAATATAGTCTTAAAAATAATGCACTTTTAACATATATAAACAAACCAAACTCAATTATATTTCCAGAGGCAGGACCAAATATTGAGTCTAAACAATGACAAAGTCTGCATCCAAACCCGATAAACCCTTTCACATGCTACATACACCTTATTTCCTCACTGCGCCATTTGTCAATTTGACCTCGACACTTTCCATACAGACAAACACGTCGCAGATGCCACCACCCAACCTCCGGCGCAACCCTTAGAACCAGCACACAAAACACGGGTACATTTACTCATTTTTCATTGCCGGTAATTCCTTTTCACAAATAAATTGAACTCCCCGGCAATAATCCCTGCTTATCTGTAACAGCAGGGGAGCAGGTGCGAAGGCGTTTGAATACAATCAAAGTAATCATTTGGAATACTTAGAAAAGCCAGGCAAATAGTACTTTTAACTTCGGGGAACTGATTTCTTAGTGGTTGTATGGCATAAAGTGATTCCGACAAGTATGGCTTTCATGGCGGGGGTCCGGTTTTGATTTGAGGAAACAGCGAGGGTCTCCATGAAAACTTAATGATCATTGGATTGTGTTGGTGAGATACAGAGTTGGTTTGAACAATGAATGTGAATAGGACAACCTCCCAGTGTGTTTTTTATAGGTTTAGTTGAAAGTAAATATATGATACAGTGGAAATTTGTGAGCTTTGTTTCAATACAATGGAATGGGTGTGTAAATTGCGGCCCAAGAGCGGAATATGGTCATTTGATGGTTTTTGTTGGTCCTTCGTTTCTTATGTTTTACCGTGAAGTTGGACCAAGGATATCAAGATCAGTTAATCACGAATATTATTTGTGGGGAACTTTTAAAATGGAAAATGTGACAGTTTTGGAAGCAAAATTAAGTGTTCAGTTTATTTCAGTTTAATTGTTGCTGTAAATGTAAATATAATGCGATTTTTTTAGTTTTTTATGTTTCATTAAAAGTGCATTGTGTAACCTTTCTGGTTGAGGGTTCATCAAATGCTTTTTTCCATGGAGACGTTGCTTTGTCTGGAATGTTTCACAGTTAACATTTTCAACTAGCAAGGACCACACCAACAGCAACACATGTACGAAGAGAAACAAGTTCATTATATGGGAGGCGAAGAGGGTCGGCTGGGTTGAGACTCAGGGTGGGGGTTCAGTCTCAATCTCCACATGGTCCAGCAGGACGGGACCACCCCCCGTCGGCGTCTTATGTCTGGAAGCGAACAGAGAGGGGTCAGGAGGGTGATGTTGAGTTATTCGGGACAAACTGTGTTGCCAGGATTGGCTGCTACAAATAAGCTTCTGGGAAATTGAGGTGTGGTAGAAATTAGCTGTGATTCGCTGGAGAGGAGGCAAAGGCGGTTTAGGTGTGGTCCTGCTCCTGAACCTAAGTTAATCATATTAATTACATTTATCTTCATGGAGACCAAACCAGACCAAGTTACAGGTCAGATCTGTGGAGAGGCGACCCCACTCACATGCCTGTTTTTCTAGGTATTTTTGAGCTATAAAACCACCTGTAACTGAATAAATGTAAGTTAGAGCTGTTTAAGATTATACTGTGGAACATTCCGGGGAGAGCAATGACATATCCATAGAAACAAGTAGGTGATGGACCCCCAATCAAAAAGTTACATAGTGCACCTTTAACATTACTTCATTATACAGATTTCAAAAAGACCACATACATAGACAATGGTGATCTATTAGACATGGATTTTATTGCAATTTGGTGTTTATAATTATAAATAATTGTAAAATCGCTGTTGTAAATCTTTATTTTCAGAATAACTGTGACATTAAAATTTGATACTGTAACATTTCTGGTTTGGACACCCCTGATGTATTGGCATATTGGATTACTCAAGTCAGCGTCTCTCAGTTTCTTGTAATTTTGCACAGTAACTTGGAACTGTGTTTACAAGAAAATTTCCACTGCATGAATTACAGTGAGGCAGGCAGACTTTATTGTGCTCATTTTGTCATAGTAGTGAACCAGAGTGGGTCCTACCCTGCACAAATTGACTCTTGTGAGCTTTAACCCATGTTAGAATGTTGTTATCTCATTAAAAACATACCCAGAGTTGTGTTTCATTCCATTCAAACATGTTTGCATAACCCTTTATTATAAGTCTGTCTTCATCTTCAAAGCTCTAAATACTCTGTTCAATGCTCTGTCAAGTTGACAGCTACCGTTTATACCCTTTATTTATTAAAAGTTTGTGAAGCCTGTCTTGAATAAGTATTTGTGGATCGTATCAACATGTGCCAGACTATTTCACCTATTTACAGATTCACCATAGACTTTCAGAGCTACTGACTCAACACTTGAAGTTAAAGCTGGATGTGTGAGTTCTAACACTTTGCTGGTTTACTGTCAACAGCAAAACCCAAATTTGCACCACTGCTGAATGTGTTATTAGTGTGGGTTTGAATAAACATTTCCAAAATATTTTTACATCTATCTGAAACTTATTCATTTTTAATAAAGGATGTATGCATGGTTTTGTTGACGTAGCTGTCCAAACTTTTTATCCGGACATTACCATGAATCATTCATAACATTTTTTCTGAGATTCTCGTGCCACCACAATTCATTCAGTCTCAGAACATTTATATAAGGTCTGTCTCACACCAAAATGTTATTCTTTTATAAAATTAAAATGATAAAACTGTTTTGGTTGGTTTGAGCACTTGGCTTTTGGCCTCTGCACAAACCTCAGTGCTGCTCTGTGATTGGTCATCTACCCAATTAACCGTGCAGTCGAGATGGATTCTTGTGAGTTTGTGAACTTACACATATTGTGAGAATCCATCTTGCTGTGCAAGGTTAGCATTTGGACCCCAGGCCTTAGTCTGGACACAAAACAATCAATACATTCAACACAATATTTCCTCAATTCCTTGGGTAGTGGTCTATTTATGAATTATCCAAACTTCAGGCATTCATTAATGGTGATCATTTTTAATTGCCATGAAATAAAATAAAAATAACAGTTCCACTGGTGTGTTTGAAATCAGATCTGTCCCTTCATCCTCTTTATTCTAAATTTATCCTAACTGCATTAGGAATGCAGAGTAACTGCATTATCTTATGACACATCACTGATGTTTTTAAACTCTCTCTGTCCATCAGCACTACTGTTACTGTGGATGGAGCAGGTCCACCACACCAGCACGTAGGTGTCCTCTGAGCACTCACTCAAAATGATTATGTGTAGAGCGGTGTTTTGCATTTTAGAGAGATTCAGATCAGTCCTTGTAGCTTTAATCAGGTCAGGGCCTGTTATTTAGCAAATTGGACAGTTATTCTCTCAACAACAAGAGGCCCTGACTAATGTACAACTTAATAAACTAAAAATTAGCCATGGATGCCAATTAGGATGACCTGCCCAGATCAGGATGATTGGCAACCCTAGTCACAGGATACACTTTCAGACCATATGTCTTTATAAAGTATTGTAAAAATGTGTAGAATCTGTTTACAGTGCACTTTGAGTTTTGAGCCGCAAACTGAGATGATATTATAAACACACATATATCACACGCTCCCATTCCTCCAAACAGTCACATTACATTACAGCATATTTACATTGGCCGTGTGATTGGCATTTGTTCTATATGACTGTGGACAGCTGGATACGCCTGTCACCTGTCTCCATTCACTTTAACCATGCTGCATTTATTTTCATTACCGGCAACTGACACATTCTCAGACAGTACATGCACAATTGATTAACAAACCTGTTTTGTGCTCGGCTCCCATGAATAAATACAAAATCTGAGGCTCAGATCCATCACCGGGATGAAGACGGACATGTGTTGAAGGGGCACAGTTGCACAGGAAGATCGGGTCAGGTGCAGGCATCTGGAGCAGAAACAGCCGTCCCCCAGTGGTGCTCTGTCATATCTGGCTTACACAAGACGGTTATGAAGAACAGAAAGTAATTAAAATGAAAATCCAGAATAGTTTTGATAATTGTGATGTTTTTCCAAGCCAATTTTATTTCCATTTTTTTCTGGTGGAGGGTCTGGAATGTCTCACATTATGATGTTAAACCTTTATATCTCCATGGAGACCAAACCAGACCAAGTTACAGGTCAGATCTGTGGAGAGGCGACCCCGCTCACAGTCAGAATGCATGTTTTTTGGGGTATTTTTGAGCTATAAAACCACCTGTAGTTGAATAAATCTAAGATAAATCTGTTTAATGTCATATCATGGAACATTCTAACCAGAGCAATGACGTATCCATGGAAACAAGCAGCCAAGAAATGGAGGTGTGTTTTCTTCTGACTTTTCGAAATGTCTTCACTTTGGTCCAGTTGACAGATAAAAGTTTCTCTTTTTCTATGGATCACAATTGCTGTTTTTCTATTTTAGGTTTAGGTTTGAGCCTTTTGTATTTTTGACACTAACCACCGTTTTTGCAGAGACATTTTGGTAGAAGAAGCACTGCCCCTGTACCACCTCACCAAATGGATGCACTTTAACTTGAAGAAATTAAGAGATCTTTGCTATTCACATATTTTTAAAAATGTGAAAACAGAACCAGTTCATTTCCAGTTTGCAATGGTCCAGATGCTTTACTCACTTCCCTACTGCATTCCCAGAGACCAAATGATGCACCGTGATGAGGTTCTAAGCACCGTTTACAACTTTCACAGGCAAGAGCTGAGGTTGGGGCGTTACCGTGGTAATGCTGACGACGACTAGCATGCTAATAGCGAGATCAGATGCAGACAGCACACAGCGGGGTTATAATTATACTTTAATGAATTAATTAATCATTGCATTTATGTAGCGCCTTTCAAGATCCCCTTTACAATTTTAAAATACAACTTTACAATTCATTGTTCATTTTCTCCACACTCGGTGGTGGTAAGATACTATTGTAGCCACAGCTGCCCTGGGACAGACTGACAGAAGCGAGGCTGCCAATCTGTACCATCGGCCCCTCCGACCTCCACCAACACCCACACTCACACCACTTTCAAAAAGAACTAGACAATGTAGGTGAAGTGTCTTGCCTGACACAATGACAGTTTTTGAGACTGACGCCCCATTGTGGCACCTGGAATTTTCAGTGGTCTCCCCTCCAAGTACTGACCAGGCCCAGCCTTCTTGAGCTTCTGAGATCTGACAAGATCAGGCTTGGACAAGTCAGTATGGCCACTTTGCTGCTAGTTATGCACCAATCCATGTTTTTCAGTTCCAGTATTGATTCCGATACTATGGCTTTAAGTATCTGCTAATACTCGAGTTTTGTCTTATTTTTACTTCAATTATTTATGTTAAGTACCTACAAAAAAAAAGATTAAAAAAAGATTAACTATGGCTAGTAAATGGTCCTATTACATTGATTTATATGTAATATTTTGTTACACAATTTGTCTACATCTCCAAAGCTCAGAATGCTCTGTTCTACCTTGTGATTTCATGAAGCTGTACTTTCAACATCTGCCTTTTACCTTTAATTCAGTAGAGATTGGTAATTCCTAGGCTAAATTTATCCAGATAATTCTAGTGAAGGTGTATGGAGTTTAAAAACAAAGTGGAGCACTTCCTGTATCACTGCATGACATGACATGGTGGAACAGAGTGTTTTCCGTTTGAGAGAACAATTCATCTTAAAAATGCCAGATTTGTGTGTTAAACATGTGTGAATGAATCAAAACACAACTCTGTGATGAGGAAACATAAAATAGATCAGAAAATAGCGTAATATGGGCCCTTTAACAAAAATCGAAGAACTTTGCCTGTATATATGAGTGAGTTTGAGTTCTCGGGCGCTCAGCTGTCTCCTGACCTTGGTACGTTAAAGTACTCGTCATATAACATACAGTGTCATGACTAAGAGGTAATCATATAATCCCTCCATCCTTCTTTCCTTCCTGTTCTCTTGGCCCTCTCATGTCCATTATATAGTGCACAGCCGGGGACCGTTAATTCACTTCTTTTTTTTCTTTTTTTTTACAGCTCTCAACTTTAATCTTCACTTTCCGTGGTCACTTCATTCCGTAAAAAGCCTATAAAGCAGGGGTCTTCAACGTTTTTCAGGCGGGGGACCCCCAAATTGATAGAGAACTGGGCTAGGACCCCCTACTATATCGTATATATGGCATACAATTGTGTTTTATATTAAATTGGGCCTACATAGCTTCTCTGTTATTGTACATTCAATACTAGGGGGGTATTCCATCGAAGTCCAGGCTTATCGTAAAATCCTGAGCTGAAACTAGCTCCATCTCCAGTTTAAGGCTCAACTCGTTCCATGACAGAAATAATAAAAAATCCATGACAGAAATAATAAAAATCAGGCCTGAAGTTTAAGCTGCAGTTTGTGAGTGTTCGCGGTGACTCTGAGGAAAACGGGCTCAAAGTGGGACTTTTTTTAACGATCTGGTTAAACAAGAGGGGAGTCACAGTGCACGAACAAGAGGTTGATGTGGGACACTGAACTTTTTCATTCTGGTTTGAGTGGAAAGACACGACTTCCCCTCCTCTCATGGTCTCTCTGCGGGTAGAGAGGAGGCTGCGGAATCCGGAGCCTGGTTAATGTGCCCGGAGAATGAAGTCATACCTCACCCCTTCCTGATGCGTGGTATTACGTGTGGAGCTTCAGTTCCGCTGTGCGTAAAAGTGAAGCTGTAGCGGAGGTCTTCACATGTAGCCTGGAAGAAACGATAAAATCCGCGCTGACGTGTTTGCAGTTTGACAGAGCGAAAGACGAGGGAATGAAGAGACAGACGTGATGAAGAAGCGAACAGACAGAACCCACTGAAAACCAGCTCATCCTCCAAAAATGAATAAAGTATGGTGAGGCGCGGCCCAAGAGCACAACAGCAGTAATCCAACGGCCACTTTCACTCTGTGTCTTGAGCCATTGCAAAAGGAAAATTCAATTCTGTCAACTGGACAAAAGTTTGTTTTTAGAGTGAAGACGTTTCGCGGCTTCTTCAGTTCTCAGAAAAACTTTTGTCCAATTGACAGAATGGAATTTTTTGCTCACACCTGTACGACTGAGGGATGCTCACACCTGTACCTGTTGTGGTGGTTTTGAATGAATGTGTTTGTACGATATTGTGATTTTATTCATTTATTTTTCAGAAACAAACTTTGATTTCTCAGATTTCCCACCAGACTTTTATGATCGACTGTCAAAAGTTGTTTGTCTTCCATACGACTGTAGCCCATCTCCATCGTATTAATGTTCTGATATGATTTGACACTGCAGATCAGAACGATAATGGAATTTAGCTTCTCTCAATACATGTCAAATGAAAACAGCTACAAAAATCTGCAGAATCTTTTATCTCAATAACAACATTTGACACTTTAACGGGCCCAGATTACACTGTTTTCTATGTTATGTTGTTTCCTCATCACAAACAGACCTGGAGTTTTGTTCCATTCACACATTAGCACATAAACCTTGCATATTCTCTCAAACAGAAAACACTTTGACCAGTTCATCTCCATCCTCCAAAAATGAATATGAATGAATATATAAATAAAAAAGTCTAATCAACCAAAGATTTCGCGACCCCCCTGTTGAAGGGGGTTGTTGTTCTGCTCTAAAGCGTTATCTCGCATTGAAAGTGTCTGTAACTTTTCTAATGGAGGATGTGTCACCTGTTTCCATGGAGATTATTGCTTTATTGCTTTGCTTGGAATGTTCCACAGTATGGCATTAAATGTATCTACTAGTATATCGTGCATTCATTCAGTTACTGTTACAATACTTTGAAAGGCACGTCTTCTTACTGGGAGCGGGGTCGTCTTTCCGCAGATTTGACCTGTGACTTTGCCTGAAGAAACCACGTGTTTGTCTCCATGGAGAATGCCATACTGCGGAACATCCCAGGCAAAGATATAACATCTCCAGAAAAGTTGCATAGTCCAGTTTCAGGTCCGATTGTGTAAATGTACAGGAGTTTTACTGAATGAAAATGCTACAGGATTAAAGTGCCCATATTACGCTGTTTTCTGAGCTATGTTATAATGTCCGTTCCACCTTGTGATGTCATCTGGTGATACAAAAAGTGCTCCACTGTGTTTTTAAACCCCATACACCTTCACTGGAATCATTTGGAGAATTTCACCCCTGGAATTTCCAATCTCTACTGAACAAAAGGTAAAAAGGAGATCTTAACTTGAAACTACAGCTTCATGACATCACTAGGTGGAACAGAGCATTTTAAGCTTTGGAGATGTAGACAGACATAAAGGATTCCTCAAACATGTGTGAATGAAATAAAACACAATTTAAGATATGTTTTTGATGAGGTAAGAATATTCTAACATGACCTAAAGCTAAATTCTTCATATCCTGACCAGTTAATTCACATTTTTCTTTTTCCTTTTTTTTCTTTTTTTAACAACCAGCGCTCTCACCTCTAATCTTCATTTTCTGCAATCACTTCATTCTGTAAAAAGCCCGTAAACCACATCTCCTGTTCAGAAAGTGGGACTTTTATTAGCACGTTTGGCCCAGAGTAAAATAGCGCTAACTTGTAAAGAAGCTCCATTGTGTCAGGAGACCGGCGACGGGGAAGGAACAGTTAAAGTGAAATACTCCCATGTCTGGCTCGTTTGATCAACCGTGGCTAAATATTGTGCTTTATAATTCAAGGTTATTTCCACACTGTCCGGTGCTGATGATTTCACCGAAGAGGAGGCGACTGGTGGCGTCTGTGTTGGATCTCGATAGTGACCAGCGTCTAAACGAAAGAGTTATGACAGAGGCGGTGATGTTTTTATGAAGCCGGTTCATTTTTCATGTTTTTTACTACCACATGTGTCGTACTGTTTGGATAAGGTTATATTTAGTGCCACTTTGTTAGTTTGGAGGTATTTTTGTCGTATTTCGTCAGCGGTGCAGCCGTTGGAGCACTAGTCCAGGAACTCAGACAATGGTGGTTCGATTCCAGCTTTGGCAAATGTGTTCTGTTGTCGTGTCCCAAGGAAAGATATAGATACTTTACAGCTGATGTCCTCAACATTCTCTCGGGGTGTGATGCTAACTGGACATACTACTCTGTTAAGTTTTAAAGGGATAGTTGGGTTTTTTTTGACACGAATCTGTATGACATCCTCATCAGAAGTGTCGTGCATCAACACTGATTTACCTCCTGACAGCGCCCGGTGAGCCGAGTTCTTCCCCGGTTTCGGTGCTGATGAATTTAGTCCTGTAAATTGGCTGGGGTCACGAAAATAAAGCGTTTTTCTTCTCAAAACAATATGCGTTCAAAAGAGTGCATCACAAAACTACTATGGTGACACAACGCACACATTAGCAAACACAAAACGTGAACGGAAAAAAGTCAGACCTCATAATTGCTTGGAACTATTTTCACGAATCACAAACACTTTTTTTCAGTAGTTCGGCAGTGTTTATGTGCTCAGACTGATAACTGCTGCGACGTGATGAAACTAACATGAGAGCTACAGCAATAAGTATATAAGCTTGTATAAGCTATATAAGAATATATATAAAATGGTGCAGACTTGTGATTCTCCAGGCTGGAACAACAAAAATCCAGCTTCATCTTATCCCACTCTGTCCCTTTTGTGATGCAAATGTATCACTCTTTTGAACACAGATTGTTTTGAGAAGAAAAACACTTTATTTTCATGACTCCAGCCAACTTGCCCGACTATTTTCGTCAGCACTGAAACTGGGGAAGAACTCGACTCACCGGACGCTGTCGGGAGGTGTTGTGCATCAACTCTGCTGACGGGGACATACAGATTCATGTCAAAAAACTATCAATTTAATCTGTGAACTGAGTGAGCTGGAACTGCCACAGATGAGCTCATTTGTGCTGTTAAACCAGTCTCTCACTGTCACGAGGGGACTAGTTGGACCCAAACGCAGAAACACCAAGAACAATTGAAATGATTTATTTACAGAGAATGGGCTGGTAATTATTGGACTGGGGAGCCAGAAGGAGCAGGTAGGTCACGGGCTGGGGGGGCCAGGAGGAGCAGGTAGGTCACGGGCTGGGGGGGCCAGGAGGAGCAGGTAGGTATCAGGCTGGGAGGTCCGGAGGTGTGGAGTGGAGAAATGGTTCCAAGATGAGGAGCAGAAACAGGAGCAGGTAAAGATCCGGGGTAAACTGGAAACAGGAAAAATTCAATGAAGTTCAAAAAAACCAACGGAGCAAGCAGGGAAGATATTCAAAAAAGCTTGTGAGCCTGGAGACGAGTTACCCTGAGTGTAAACTGACGAACTGGCAGGGAGTATTGGAGTGAACCGGTTCTTGTAGCAGAGTTGATTGTAGATGGACCACAGGTGAGTGAACACAGGAGGGAGGGGGAGAATCCAGGAGGATCATGACACTCACATGTAAAATTAGAGTCACACATTATCCAACAGTTTTTACTTAGTCACTCTCACCTTTTTTAAAAGGGTTTTTTTTTTTAATCAATTTTTATTTTTCCCAACTATTTTTAGTTTCCCAACTATTTTCAATTTTTTTTGGCTGTGTTTGCTAATGTGTGCGCTGTGTCACCATAGTCGTGAACATTCCACCATACTTTGGTGACCAGATGTCCCTATTTACCTGGGACGGTCCCAGCAGATTTATCCAAAACCAGTGATTTGTCCCAGTTTTATGCAAGAAATGTCCCTGGTGTCCCTATTTTTGACCAATTTGATCCCTGCCACAGTAAAGAGAGACAGAAACATTTGTTTAGGTAAAGTATAGAAAAACTGCTTAAAATGACTAAAGCACAAAGAAAACTGACTATACTGACTCATGTTCATCATGAATGAGCTGAGTGCAGAACAGTTTTCCTTAATTACTTGATTCACAATTTTATTATTACCAACCACCACAAACCGTGTCCCAATTTTTTATTTTGAAAATCTGGTCACCCATACAGAACTCCCCCAGCGTAATCTCACCACAAAGTATTTGGCATTAAACTTCAAAATTGGGCATTCAAAAGCTGAAATCACAAACATGATTCTAGTGAAGGTGTATGAAGTTTGAAAACACAGTGGAGCACTTCCTGTATTACCACATGGCATCACGATTGGCAACTACGATGAGATGCGGCCCAAGAGCACAACAGCAATAATCAAACGGCCACTTTCACTCTGCGTCTTGAGGCATTGAAAAAGGAAAATTCAATTCTGTCAACTGGACAAAAGTTTGTTTTTAGAGTGAAAACGTTTCGCGGCTTCTTCAGTTCTCGGAAAAACATTTGACAGAATGGAATTTTTGTTCACACCTGTACGACTGAGGGACGACGCAGGCTGTTGTGGTGGTTTTTGAATGAATGTGTTTGTACGATATTGTGATTTTATTCATTTATTTTTCAGAAACAAACTTTGATTTCTCAGATTTCCCACCAGACTTTTATGGTCGACTGTCAGTTGTTTGTTTTCCATACGACTGTAGCCCATCTCCATCGTATTAATGTTCTGATATGATTTGACACTGCAGATCAGAACGATAATGGAATTTAGCTTCTCTCAATACATGAAAACAGCTACAAATATCTGTTGAAGAAAAATCTGGAGAATTCTTTATCTAAATCACAACATTTGACACTTTAAAGGGCCCAGATTACACTGTTTTCGGATGTGTTATGTTGTTTCCTCATCACAAACAGACCTGGAGTTTTCACATAAACCTTGCATATTCTCTCAAGCAGAAAACACTTGATTTTGATCGTGTTGGTTGTATTTCCTCATGGAAAGAAATGCAGATGATGAAGCTTTTGCACCTACGGCTTATAGACAAGTGCGGCCTACATATGTAAAAAATGTTTTCTTTCAAAATTCAGTTGAAGGTGCTTATGTTCTTATATTCAGGTGTGCTCAATTGTCCGGAAATTACAGTATTTACTTTTTACTCTTGAAATACAGTTTTAAAACAGGTACTTCAGTACTTTTGCTTAAAGCCACAGTATGTATCAGTATGTAAAATGGATTTTTTAGTTTTGTTGCATTTGTAGGCAACCCTTTGAAAAGTGTGTAGGCCTAAAATGTCACATCTAGACAGAATACACACGAGGGATGGGCATGAATAGTCGATTAATCGATAATTGATCATTAAGAATTTCGTAGGTTGCTGTGCATAACGTAGCGTAAGGAGTCGAGGCTGCGTCTCACAGCACAAACACCCCAATGATTCTGTTTAGTTTACCTGCACATCAGTATCCCGGTTATGATTGGGTTTTTTTTGTTTGTTTTTTTGTATCCTGGTTTCGCATGTATCTGCAACTCAACATACGCACAGAACAGACTCACCAGCCTCATCGCATCCTCTGTCACAGAAAAAAACACTCATAATCCACTGAGTCGTGTCCTTTAGTCCAACAGAAGCTGATCACATCAGCGCACAAGGAAAGAGCGGCTTTTGTTCGCTTACAGTTTATGCAAATGAGCCACGCGGTTTTAAGTTTTGTTCCTATAAGATGTAAACAAATGAGCCAAAGCTGCATTAAACACATTCTAATCTCACACAGGCTGATGGGGCTCTATAGTGGTTATGGCTTATATGCTTATAGAGTTGAGTTTATTTATGCAGATTAGTAATAGTAATAATAGTGATGATAATTTTAATATAAAATGTTAATGATTAATAAAAAAAAATCGATTGTTAATGTTTTCCACGATCGATTAAGAAAATTTAATCGAATGCCCTTCCCTAATACAGACATCAGAATACAGTAAAAAGATGTCATTTATCTAAAATTTCCTGAGAGATGAGTTGGATCCCCATAACCACTGTGGAGATAATTATTATTACATAGATATTACATTAAATTAAAAAATTCAAAACCTAGATCCACCCCGATACTGTCTCTCTACTCCCATCATCTTATACACACATCTCATATCTTGCCAAGAACATTGAGGTGCTGCCCAAGGGTTGGTTGTTTTATATATCACTGAAAATGTACTTCCACGGAGAAAGAATATTGTTCCAAAAGTGTACAGTCCATCTCCATCCCATTATTGTCCTGATATGATTTGGCACCTCATACCAGACGCTCAGTGCCCACATTAGCCCTGGCGTTCCCTCCCCCTCTGCTCCCATACTCCCCGTTGCCTCCTGATTCGTGTGCCAGCCTGAGTCACCTCTACAGCACCGCCGCTGTGGATGGATTTCAAGGCGAGCTGTGCGTCTGCTGTCTGTCAGACGTGTTATTGCGCCTCAGAGGGAGAGTGGGAGAGGACAATGCTTAAGACCAGGAACAGAGCTTGTCACTTGTCAGCCGAGTCTGAAAAGCCATTCTGAAGGAGCTTTTGGGGACAGACGCGTTGGTCTTAAAAGCGCAGCAAAACTCCGGTCGACGTTAGCTTTCTTTGCTTTTCAGACGTGTTTTGGAGAGTAATAGTTCCATGGCGTGTTACTGTAAACACTGCAGGCGGAGAAAGATAAAACGCTGTCTGCTTTGCTGTCTTTGAAATAATATTAGTCTAGTCAATTGTCTTACAATGTCACCGCTTGGCCATATTAAAAAGAAAAAAAAAAGCTTCTGGTGTGGCCTTCAAGAAATTACTAAAAGCACTGTACCTGTCTTATATTGTGAAAAACAGAACTGGTTTATTTAAGCTTGTTCCGCATTAGGGATGGACATGATTAGTCGACTAATCGATAATTGATCATTAAGAATTTCATCGATCACGTTCATTTTAATCAACAAACTGAATGTAGGTTGCTGTGCGTAGCGTAGTGTAAGGAGTCGAGGCTGCGTCTCACAGCACAAACACTGGAGCCTCACAGTCCCACGTCTCGGCTTCGGCTCCTTGGAGATCACTATATCCCTCAGAGTGCGTTTACCTGCACATCAGTATCCCGGGTATGATTGTTTTTTTCTTTGAGTGTCCCAGTTTCGCATGTATACGCAGCATCTCCAACATGACATACGCACAGAACAGACTCACCAGCCTCATCGCATCCTCTGTCACAGGAAGAACACTCATATTCCACTGAGTCGTGTTCTTTTGTCCGACAGAAGCTGAACACATCAGCGCACAAGGAAAGAGCTGCTTTTTTCACTTACTGTTTATGCAAATTAATCATGTGGTTTTAAGTTTAGTGTCTGTTTTAATATAAAATGTTAATGATTAATTGAAAATCGATTGTTAATTTTCCTGACGATCGATTAAGAAAATTTAATCGAATGCCCATCCCTATTCCACACCGAATGCAGTATCTTAATTATTCACCATGACGAGTTTATAAGTACCTTTTGCAACTTTTAGAGACCAGAGTGGAGTTTTCGGCTGAGGAAGGAGGAGACAGCTGTGGATACCAGGTGCTACAGTGAGGCACCAGTGGCAAAAACTGTTGAACTGTTGTTGCGTCGTTGGGCAAGTCACGTCACCCACATTGTCTAGTATGAATGTGGCGTGTGTTTGTATTGGTTGGAAGTGCAGCCTCGCTTCTGTCAATCTGTCCTAGAAAGGCAGAAGGGCTGTGGCTACAGTAGGGGTGGCAGTAGCACAGTTGGTCAAGTGTTTGTCCACTGACCCACAGGTTGACCCACCTCCCTACTGTGCATGTGAATGGGTGAGTGGTTCCGTTCCTTGTTGTAAAGAACTATGAGTGCCTTGAAGGTGAAGCTCTGTAGAAAAATGTGACCATTTACCATTATTTCACGCCTCCGTCACAAAACCGGAAGACGTTTGGAAACATGCGGATGGCGACTTCGTTTGGCGACGACTTCTGCTGGCGATAACTCTGTGGGAAAACTGAGAAAATGGCTCAGTTTTCTTCGTCTAGATGTCATTGTATTCTGTCTTTTTTCCTTTTATAAATAGCCTAAAAAAAGAAAGATTCCATTGGAGCGTTCTGTTGTGTTTGCTTGTAAGTGACATGGAAAACTCGATTACAGTCCCGTCCCCTGTGGAAAGTTTCGGCAGGTTGACGCTGCTGATGAATCCGTGGTTTTACCTCATGCCCAATGTCGGTAACTACACCAGAAGTCGTCATCCGAATGTTTCCAAACGTCTTCCGGTAAGCGTTAATAAAGAGCAGAATAGAAGCTTAGCACCACTGAGTAAGGAGTGAATAATGCAGGAAATCGCAAAGTGACTTGAGCATCCGGAAAAACGTTTTAATTTCATTGCATTGTTAACTCCACATTCTGTCGTGATACTGACGTCCGCCCATCTGCGCCATCGGCCCCTCCTTCCAACATGAACGCACAATCACTTACGAAGTTTTAGCATTTTACTTTTAGCATCTATAACATGCACCGTCTGACATTTTAAGACAATTTACTGTACTAATATTATCGCAAGGAAAGAGCCTGTAAAGTACATCGCCTTTTGTCATTTCTGTTAAAACTTTGCTTCTGTTGTCCACAAATAACTATCTCACGGCACCTTGGAGAAAATAGCAGTAATAAAATCAGCCTTCGGTGAGTCGTATATTTACAGCAGGTTTGCTCCGTGTTGAATATATGGACGCTCCAAATGCCAGCGGTGCCACACTTCTCCACAAATGCGCCCGCGGTGTTTACAGTAACAGAGCGCCCGACTATTACTCTGAAACCCGTCTAAGAGAGAAAGTCTGCGGAACTATAACTGAATAAATGTGCAAAGTAGTTTAAGGCCATAAGAAATGAATGGATGGATAATGCCATCTGGTCCAGTGCATATGAAACAGTGGAGACAGGTGGAGAAGTGCACTGTGGAACTTTTCTGATGAGTCTATGCCACTGGTTTTTCCCCCATGGAGATTATAGTGCTGGAATCAGTGTTGTAGTGGGGATTTTTAAGTGGTCAGGACTGGACCAGGGCTAAACCAGGTCAAAACCAGGTCTAAGCAAGGACTAAACTAGGTCTAAACCAGGTCTAAACCAGGACATCACCAGGACTGAACCAGGACTAAACCAGCTCTAAATCAGGACTAAACCAGAGTTAAATCAGAGCTAAACCAGGACTAACCCAGGGCTAAATCAGAACTGGACCAGGACTTCACCAGGACTGGGCCAGGACTTCACCAGAACTGGACTAGGACTAAACCAGCTCTAAACCAGGACTAAACCAGGGCTAAACTAGGACTTCACCAGGACTAAACTAGGACTTCACCAGGACTAAACCAGGTATAAACCAGGACTTCACCAGGACTGGACCAGGACTGGACCAGGACTAAACCAGCTCTAAACTAGGACTAAACCAGGGCTAAACCAGGTCTAAACCAGGACTTCACCAGGACTAAACAACGTCTAAACCAGGACTTCACCAGGACTAAACCAGGATTAAACCAGGAGGTCACCAGGACTAAACCATTATTAAATCAAGACTAAACCAGGTCTAAACCAAGACTAAACCAGGACTAAAGCAGGACTAATGTTGGACTTGAGAGCGAGAGAGAGAACCTCGAGTCCACAGAACAGGGTGTCCACAAATCGTGATCTCATGGGGGGCATAGCTCTGTGCCGGTCCTTTCTCTTGCAATCACCTGACATCTACACGAGCGCAACCCGGGCCTGTCTCAACACACACTGGTTCAGTTCTGGTTTAGTCCTGGTTTAGTCCTCCTGGTTCAGTCCTGGGATCAGTCGGGCCCCTCATGTCACAGGTCACTACAGAACACTACTGCAGATATCATGAGCCTGTGCAGGTTGTTTTCACCATTGCCAGTAGCTTCGGTTTGACGTTAAATTGTAGCTAGTTTAGATTTCTTATTTTTTTATATCTCACATTGGGAGAAGTGGGTGGACAGCATTACCCGCATGTGCCACGCCCAATACACCCCTGGCAGGAATGTTCGACAGTATGGAATTTAATTTATATTTAATGCATTTATTTATTCAGTTTCAAAAAGAGCTAATTATGTTGAGCGGGGTCACCTCTCCACAAATTTGACCTGTAACTCCGCCTGATGGAGTTTAAGTTTAATACTGTCTATACTGTAGAATATTACAGGTAAAGAAATGATATCGACATGGAAACGAGCAGGTGTCAGACCCTGATCCGAAAAAATTGCATAAGTTCCTGTTTAAGTCCTATATTGTATAGGTACATAAACTGTGCTTGATGAGAGTGTAATATCCATGGATTCAGAATGATAAAATAAATAAATCAGCACCGTTGCCATAGCACTGAACAATGTAAAACAAAATATTGTTTCTTTTGAAAGATAAAAGTTCTCAAAATGTTTCATATAACCGAAATTTTAAAGTCGTGAACAGGGTTGAGTTCTTGGGTCATTGTCAAATGTACAGTTTGTCCATTGAACGACCCCGAGTGTCTATTTTTTGTATTTTGGGATTAAGTTCAGTAATACAGAAGAGCCTCCTTCAAATTTGCAACAAAAAAGTGTTTCTTTCTTGACTCGAAATAAAGTTAATGAAATTTTAAAAAATAAAATTCAATGAGGTTTCAATCATTTTTGTATTCATGTAGACAGGCAAGAGAAACACTTTAAAAAATGATTTCAGGCGCACAAGATATTAAAAAAACCTAACAAAACCGGTTGGTTAATGCCACTTTTCATCATATTTTTTGATGCATAAATACATAAAAAACATGTTCACATCATTACCAAAGAGAAGGTCTGGTGCATGGCTTACCTTACAATACAATACAATAGAATACCTTTAGCCTGCACTGCCTTATACATATTAATTAATGAATTCTCCATTCCCCTTATAGCTGCCCGTGGGGAAAGTCACCCTGTACAGTGGATCCATCCATCAGGCAGAACCAGAGGGCTGAGCTGTACCACACACTGCCCCGGGTCACTCGCATTAGCCCGTAGTGGAACAGGCATGCGTTTTAATGGTGACAAAGGCAATATCAAATCACACACTTACACGCGTAGACATTGTCCTTTTACTCTGCACCTGGTTTTTACGGTCTTAAAACGCGCAAAAAAAAATCTTGCAGTCGTTCAAACTTATTCCTCGCTTACCTCACGCAATCTGAGCGTCTTAGTTATTCGGCACGATCAGTTTTATAAGCGCTTTTCACTGCTTTAAAAGGCCAGAGTGGAGTTTTGCCAACTACCATGCAATTACGCACCTCCTGGTTATTGGACAGTTGGTATGGATGAGTTTGAAAGGTTTAAATTGTTATGTTATAATGTTGTGTATTATTAGTCTGTCTACATGTCCTTGCTTTGTTGCACTTTGTGATGTCATTTAGTGGTAGTTTTCAAGTTACCTTTTACCTTTAGCACAGATCGTCGCTTCCAGGTCTGAAATCATGACTCACAACAATTCTACTGAAGGTGTAGCAGGTGTAACTACTACTACTACTACTACTACTACTACTACTACTAATACTACTACTGTACTACTACTACTACTATTATAATAATGCATACATTTTATATCCATTGGTCTCTCATTGATTATGGGGGTAACGTTCTAAAAATATCCCGCAATAGGCAAAGTCTGTGAAGTAGTCAGCTTTATTTTTGACAATTCTATATGTTTTAAGGTTATAAAACACTTCACCACACACTTTGCGCAGATTTGCGTGGAGCGATCCCCCCAGTGCCATATAATGGTCTATGTGTAGAAAACACTGTCTTTTTCCAAGTGAAGAACATAGTTATGGGGAGTTGTTGGTGCTGTTTTTTCTTCTGTTTTTCTTCTTCTTCTTATAAACAGACATGCCATCTGAATGAAACATGCTCTGTTGATCATGCTGTGGAAAGCATCTTTGGGGATATGTGTCTGTGAAAAGCGCTATATAAATGAAGTTACATACCTTCGATTATGCAGAACAGCCAATCAGGGAGTAGAACAAAATGCACATTCATACCCTGTAAAAAAAGCACGCAAGGCTGCAAAAGGTGAACTACTTTATAGTGGGGGACGACTGTAGCACTTTTCTAGACACTTAAAGACGCTGTACCACGTGACATCACAAGGTGGAACGGAGTGTTGTCAGTGTGAGGAAAGAGCATGGATGTATAATAAGAGCTGGATAAGACGCCCCCTCTATCCGTGACTGCAGATTGATGTGTGGCCAAACGAGCCCGCAGCCCAAGAAAAAATTCTCCCATAGAAGCACAATGTATTTTTTGAGAAATCAAACTGCCCGTGTTCGGCTGACAGGGCATCCACAGCTTTCATAAAGGTCGGATTTTGTAAGGATTTTTTTGTATTTTTATAATATGAACTTTAAAAAAAATTTAATCGTCAAAGCGCCTAAAAATCAACTTTGTAAAAGTTAGCCTAGCCCCACTTTAAGCCCGCGCTAGCTCCGCTCTAGCAGCTCGCGCTCTGATTGGTCAGAGCGGCGTTTCTGACGTCACAGCCCAACAGTCTTGGGCAGCCTGACGTCAGACGTTGGGCTGCGTTGGGCTGGAAACAAGGAAATAAATGCGGAAATGAAACTCTTTTTTTGCAGTCATGCACCAATGAGCACAGGCCATTGAAAACAACAGGGCGCCATCTTGGATTCATCTTCCAGATTTTATTATAGTTCTATGGGAACGAGCCTGTGAGGATTTCAGTCGTCGAGTCGGTTTAGAAGGCGTATGCGGTTCACACTCTTTATTAAAGGAAGTACAGGCCATTACATTAGCAACTCACTAAAACGTCTCTGACTAAAACAAAATGATAGTAGCTTATATACCTAAAGATCCTAGCTAATAATTAATTTAGCACGTAACTTGTTGATGTACGCTGTAGACAGTACATCAGATTAGGTCAACAAGTAGGTCTAGATCCGAAACAGTTCGGCCTTGACCAAAGTACAAATACATTGGAATTTCAGGTAAAAACAGAAAGTACATTTGGCCTATACAAAGAAAATATGTTCACAAGCCCAGCCTAAATATGCAGGGTTTGTGTGTTGAACATGTGTGAATGAAACAAAACACAACTCACAACAGGTATATTTTGGAAGAGGAAACAACATTATAACAGATATCAGTTATAATGTCGTTATTTTCATATCAGAAAATAACGTAATAGCGACTTATAGAACCATATCTCAGCATAAACTTTGGTACTTTACGTCTTTTCCAATCATCTTATAGCAGAACCTTTACTCCTGTAGCGCTACTGTAAATAATGCCACTCATATCCGAAGCACAAGTCAATTTAGCGACTCTCCGGAGAATACATTCCCTCCAGAAGGTATTGAATTTATCGTAATAACATTTCAGTGAAGCTTCAAACCCGTCTAGTTAGCAGGCATATCAGTGTTGTCACTCCTGTTGGAAGCCGAGTGAAATTTAGATTCCCCTCCTCACTTCTCCATCAGAGTGTGAAGGCTTTTACACTCACCGTTCAAGGACGTCCTGAAATCGGCCGGCAATTTTCATTTTTATTTTTAGAACAATGTGGTGTTTAAATCAATGTGTAAGAGTTTTAGGAGCAAACAACTCAAACTAAATGGATACAATAAAAAAAAAAAGAAATCATTCATCTAAATGTTATGTTTTTTAGTTTTAATCTAATTCACTATGTAACTTTGAAGGTTTTATGGCTTTTTCTAGAATGTTCCACCCTATGGCATTAAACCGATCTTGTATTTATTCCATTTTATTCACTATATATGTAATTTATTTGAGTTTTGATCGCTAAAAACCTTTGAAAAACTTGCATTCTTTCTGAGAGCAGGGTAGCCTCTCCACAGATCAGACCTGTAAGCTGTCTCCATGGAGATAGATGAGTTTAAAGCCATATTGCAGCACATTCCAGGCAAAACTATAAAATCTAAGTGAGAAATGAGTTTAAGTTGATTAGTCAAAGAAAATTTCAAATATAACTTTCACTTCTTGTGTATTAAATTCTTCTGTTTTAATCATGCAAAGTAAATTAAATATGTAATTTTCATCAGTTAAATTGCGTATAAAGTGCGTTTTTGATCATTCTTTTATTGTACTTAATTCTGTGGGATATTACCGGTTGCTAAGTGTTAGTTTCACACCAATCAACCTGTGAAAAAAAGTTTAAAAAGTATGGCGTTCTAAAATATATTGAAGACATCACACCAAAATTTGATCCAAAAGTTAGGCGCAGGTTTGAGGTCTGATACTTTAAGCATTATTTCAACAAAATAAAGCTGTTTTCTTGTATTTTTATTCGTCAAATAATCATTTCTGTGCACAGGAAGAGGAGTTTTGGCTCAGTGTTGTTAGGTAACAGTTATTGGCTGCGTCTCAATTCTCTTTCCTCGCTCCCTTCTCCTTGATTCCTCTCCTCGGTCCTCCATTTTTCAGCTGTCGATCAAAAGCGTCAGATTAAGCGGCGTCCCAAAGAAAGCCACGGAAGGAAGGAGTAAACACGAGGGAGGCTTCAGGAGGCAGACATCAGAGAAAAGAATCAAACTTTATTGGTCTCACTGAGGAGTTTATATCCTCTTTCCTCGCTTTGTCTCCTCTGTGGGTGGGACTTCCTCATCCGTTTAATGCGAAATCGAGGAGAAGAATCAAAGAGAAGGAAGAGAAATGAGATGCGACCATTGATTTCCTTAGTTAGACGACACGGTTTCCAACCTGGAAGTAAAATTTTAAACCTTAAAAATGGCAACAGTGAGAAAACACGTGTGAAATCTTTAGCAAAATCTTAAAAAAGGGTATTAACTGCAAACATATACCATATTTAGATCACCATGTTACATTTTTTTGTTTTGAAAATGCTATATTTGACAAAAACAACACATGAACATGTTTTATAAGTTTTGTTCCATTTGCTGTCCGTGCTAATTACCTAAGAGTATTATCACAACACAATCAGGCTGCACCTACTAATGAAACGACTGCACATCACATCAGGTTTGTCAAGTTGTTGTGGACAGTTTTGTATCATGCTTTTGTATATTTATGGAGAATTGTCGTGGTGGGAGCATGGGTGATGTAGTAGGGTTGGGCAGTAATACGGTAATACGATATCCCGCAGTATCAGAAAGTAGCAACGGTATCAGTTTCATTACTGGCATCAAAAACATAAGGACCTAAAACCACAGCAGGACTTTCTCCCCTCCGCTCACTCTCCTCTTCAAACATCATTACGCACGGACATTTCGATCCACATGCAGCGAGTAAAAAGAAAATGTGACTGACGCTTCGTGTGTGATGTTGAGCTGAAAAGTTTGTGATGGAGACGTTTTATTGAACGCCGAGAGTCAAGAGGGGACGAGCTGAAGAGGAGAAAGTTCCTGCTTGAGAGTGAAGTCAGACTTTCACAGAGACGGTAAAGCCCAATTTATGGTTCTGCATCAAAACATGTTTGCGTCGAATTGCACCCCCTACGCACAGTGTCCTTTTCTGAGTACACGTGAGACTGTGACTGGTCCTCTCCACCGCTCTACATTTCCAGTACTCCACCCATTATACTGTAGACTTTGAGTAATAATGTGTTTAATGCAGCTTTGTGCACATTTGTTTACATTTTACAGAAGCTAAACTTAAAAACGTATGGCTGATTTGCATACATTATAAGCGCTGATAAAAACAGCTTGTGCGCT
Organism: Odontamblyopus rebecca; assembly: GCA_030686955.1. Taxonomy (NCBI): domain Eukaryota; kingdom Metazoa; phylum Chordata; class Actinopteri; order Gobiiformes; family Gobiidae; genus Odontamblyopus; species Odontamblyopus rebecca. The sequence continues at coordinate 9,051,419 of CM060674.1, read as the reverse complement.
GATGTTGATGCGATCGAACGCGCTGCAGTGTTTGGTTTGATCAGAACTTGTGCCTCATCTTCAAATACAATGCTGCTCTTCTGTTTCTGAATGGTTTAGGTGCAGCTAAAACAGGGGTGTCAAACTCATTTTGGTCCGGGGGCCGTATGCAACCTACTTTGATCCCAAAAGGGCCAGATCAGAAAACTCAGTTCTCTCTTCAAGTTATTGTATTTTTCTCCGTGTCTTGTAGTGGTGTTTAAGATTATATTCCTCGAGCAACGCCACTTGTGCCAAACACACTGAACACAGATTTCCCATTCACCTCTGTCAACAATTAAGAAATAGACTATTTTTCTTGGGAAATCCTGAACTCAGCATCTGCTTTTCTCATTTTTTGACATTTTGCTGATGAGGGTCACGGTCGACAGTCAAAACGATCATCCTTTAAGAGCGTTTGGAAAGAGGAAAGTCTTCATTTGTGCTGCTCTGGTGGGAGTTGCAACGTACAGAAACGCCGGAGACGCTGCTATGCTAAACAGTGCAGAAAATTAACAGAAAAATCTGAAAATTGTAAGTATTTTAATAGAAAAATCAGCCAAGGGCCAGATTGAGGGTCTTGGAGGGCCGGATCTGGCCCCCGGGCCGCATATTTGACACATGTGAGCTACAAAATTCTTAATTAGTCACAGTAATACTGTATACTCGGGTAAAATGCTGGGACGGTTTAACAGTATGAAAATTTGGATATCGCCCAACCCTATGACGTAGCTGAGCCTAAGGAAGGTTCGAAGATAACATGCGTGGAGGACATCTAAAACCTCTTCGGGCATGTTTTTGTGAGGGACCAACATTGTAACACGGCAGAAAGCTCCAAAAAGTCAATTTTTCATAACACTCATCTTTAAGATCCCTTCAGAGTCCACACAGCAGGCCTCGGCGCATACTATTAGAGCAGCTTGTTCGCTCACATAGTAAAATATGTGAGAGAACCTGGTAAACACGATGCGACGTGTCCCAGCCACTTTTCCCGAGCTTTAGACACGAGTCCTTTCATTGCCAGAGCTTCTTTCCACTCACAAAACATATCTACATGCACTCAGCGGACCATCTGTGCGTCTAACACCCAAATATTAACATTAACTCACAGATCTTTGGATGTTTACTCCTCATAACTTGAATCGAGAGCTGTGGGGGGTCTTTTCAACTGGAAATTCAAAGGAATATGTCACTTTTTGGAATGGCAAGTCATGTGTATGATTCCAGGGAAATAGAGTTCAAGTTCAAATTATATCTACATATACCTACCTATATGCTTAAAAATGTCTGTAAAATGTAGAATGTCTGGTTTGTCAGGGTTCCTACAGTGTCTTAAAAGTCTTAAAAGCATTGAATTGATGAATTTGGAAACAATTCTTCCTTAAAAAGATTTGTAAAAGGTTTGAATTTTTATATCTGGTTATTAAAATTTGTGCAGTGCGTAACTTCTCCGTATCGCATTTCCCCTCAAAAGTGTAATTTGTCAAACACCATTGTTTGGCTTAATAACATCACCTAAATAAAGAGCGGTAGCATCAATAATCGAGAACAAAATGCAGCCCCGGGTTAAAATCCTCCGAACATGTCACTGAAGATGATGCACTACAGCACCACAAGAAACAAGCTGAGCAGAAGAGTACAAACAAAGACAATCTCAGCAGAACACAAAGTTTGACTAACGGCGTTATGCAGTTTTTTAACGTTGGTTTTACATTACCGAGCGACACATTTCATGCTGGAGTTATGGAAAAGAGTCTCTCTACTCTCCAGATTCATTTGTTTGAGAAATAAATGGACACAAATTCAAGAATTTTGTTTTTCTTTGCTCTATTAAATAGGCCCTGAAATAGGTATTGAGTTTTTATATTTTTATGTCTTAAAAAGGTCTTAAATTTATGGTGAAGAAACCTGTAGGAACCCTGTTTGTGGAGATGCATTGCCTGCTCATAGTAAGGATGCTTTTCTTTTTTTCTGTGCAATAAACACAGACAATTTGAAAAAACAAAAAAAACAAAAAACACATTTGGACTAAAGGTTAGATCCTATGCCTATAAGTGTAACACTGGAAGAGTATTTCTTGGTACATCTTACTATTATGCAACGTTTTGTGGACCTTTTCTCATTTCAAACTGTTAATTGCGATGCCAACGGTGCTAATATTCCATCATTCTGAAACTTTTGGCAAACCAAATTTCTGCTGTACGTTCAGAGCCGTTGCCTGCACTGTGAAAATGAGAAAGCCGTGACAGTTTGAAGAGAATGTTATGTTGTGAATTCAAATCAAACGTGGCCCAGAATCAGATTGTGTTGTTTGGATATTGTGCCAACTCCCTTTGAGAGTTATTTGAAACATTTGAAACTGAACTTAATTAGGAATACAACAGTTTGTGGTTCAGGCGAGATCAGAACTGGCCACACTCTGGTGGGATGGTAATTGGTGACAGCTTGTACCGCTCTTTCGGGGAAGTTTTTAATGAGCGTCAGTTCCGTGGATGCAGCCTATTAAACAACATATTATTGGCAATATTGGTTGGGTTTAGAAAAAAAGTAAAATGGATCAAAAGTGAAGCTTAATGAATTGCAACAGATTTTTATATCGCTTTTATTTTGTAAGTAGTGCTAAAATTTTAAGTATTTCTTCACTGCATTATTAGTCTGTCTGCACCTAAAAAGCTCAAAATGCTCTGTTCCATTTTGTGATGTGATGTCAGTTTTCAGCAACATTTTATGTTAAATTCAGTAGAGATTTACAATTCCAGGTCTGAAATCGTCAAATAGAGAGATTCTCGTGAAGGCGTATGGAGTTTTGATTGATTGATTCGTTTTAGTTCGAGTTTGAGCCAAAAGAGAGAAACATAAAAATATGCATACATACTAAATATAGACTGTAAACAACAAAAAAGCACATTTCTCGAAAAGGAGCGGGAAGAAGAAAAACTTATATTAACCTGTTCATGACATAGTTTCAAAAATGATGTTGCTTATGTACATCAATCACCGAACTTTACATATTCCAAAATAAATTACATACTATGCAAACTATAATACTAAAATACACTATAATAGTTTATAAGGGTATTCTGCTTCTGCTCCCATCATATCTCTGTGAATATATTCAACCAAGAGCAGCTGGACTGTATTTTTGACGCTCTCAAGAATCACTACTACTGTTTGTACCAAGTGTTCACACAGAAGCTGGTACGGTGGCATTTCAGTATTCTGCCCCCACAACATGGAACCATTTACAAAAAGACTGGCAATGAAAAGAACTGGTTCCAATAGGACAGTTTAAACTATCGCTCAAAGGTTTGGAAATGAAATCCGTTGTTTGTAAATGTTTTAAATAGTAAATGAAATTGTTGCTTGAAATCCTGTAATATTCTGAATTGTATTGTTGAGCTGCTGTTTTGGCCAAGACTCCTAAAGTAAATATAATTATAACCCCTTTCTTAACCTACATACAGTTGTGCTCATACGTTTACATACCCTGGCAGAATTGATGATTTTTTGGTCCAGAAGCAGCACATGGGACGTACTTGGATATTCCAACATGATAATGATCCAAAACACAAAGGCAAGTGGAGCTGTCACTGGCTCCAGCAGAATAAATTGAAGGTTCTGGAGTGTTCGTCTCTTCTGACCTCAGTATCACTGAGCCTCTGGGCAGATTCAAGCTGCAGTTCAGACAAGAGCCCAAGAATTTACAGGAACTGGAGCCTTTTGCCAAGAAGAATGAGCAGCTTTACCATCAGAGAAAATAAAGAGCCTCGTCCACAACTATCACAAAAGACTCCAGGCTGTCATTGGGTCATGTGTAGTTTCTGTTTCATTATGATTTAAAAAGAGGAAACACAGTTGTTTGATAATAAACGGCTTCACCCAAGCACTAACCATGAGTGAAAGAAAAGTTTTTGTGTTATCATTCATATTCTCTGAAAGATGTCCAAGAACTGTACATACACACAGATATACATGTACCTATATTCTTTTTTTTTTAGATCAGTGCTGTCACTCTCCCTTATACCACGAAAGCAAAAACTCTGAAGCTGTGAATATTCGGGCTGTGCTTCAGGTTTTCTCCCAACCCATTCCACAGCCTGACCCCACACACAGATACACACTGACTTTTCCTGTTGGTTCTCACTGTCTTTGTTTTAAACTTACCCCTTCCCCTTAATTCATAGTGTACTTCTTGTGTGCTGAACAGTTTTTGGATATTGAATGGCAGTATATTTTTGTTTGCTTTGTACAAATGCAAAGCAGTGTAGAATTTCACTAAATCTCTTTTTTTAACGTGTTGTGGAATTTCTGAAGTATAAAGAACAAAACTGAGACGTTGTCTTAAATCAAAGAGTCTGATTTATTCCAGCAATTGTGCGGGCGATCACAACACTCTGACTCTGTGTTTACAATAAATCATACAGAGTACAGACATATACCACCCAAAAGATTCACAGACAGGAGCTTAATTAGTAAGACAACGCTGGGTCATTAGAAGTCAAAATAAAATAACTTATGGAAACAAGTTGAATTCAACAAAGATGGAAAGACATAATTAAAGGAGACATTTTTTGACTGTTTGTTGTATTTAAAATTTTTCAATTTGCCCTGAAGAAGCTTAACACCACTTTAACCCATCTTACAACAGCCATGAGTCTAACAAACAAAACTCTCTGCCTGGCTCACTCATTAGTGTCTGGAAACGTTAGAAAACAACTTTTTAAGCAGCCTTAGACGTACCCTTGTCGATTTCCCACTGCACATGTGAAAGCCCAAAAGACTCGAATGCCGACTCCAGCGGCGGCGAGAGGCTCGAGCCGCCAGAAGCAACAAGTGAGAATCGACTACTGACAGTGAAGAACAATAGAAACTGAGAGTTGTTGAAAGAAAATGGTTTGACGCTGTTTTTTTTTTTAGCGTTTTCAAAAAATATAATTCACTCGTAAATAAATGGGATTAGAAACGACATCGGCGATCGAATCTTTTGGGCTTTCGCAATGCGCAGTGGGAAATCAACGGGCTAATGCAAAGTTGTTTTATAACGTTTCCAGACAATTGGCGTTTTATGTGCCGTTTTTTGTCTTCTGACAGAATTCCACCACCTCTAGTAATGGACTTTAGCTTCAAATGTGTCGGCGTTCCCCTTTAACTTCTGCCCCAATCAGGGAACTTACACTACTTTTATAAGTGTCTACATAAAGATTAAAGGTGATTATCGATCGAAAAAGCACTTCCTGTATTACCACATGACATCACAAGGTGGAACAGAGTGTTTTCCATCTGAGAGAAGAACTTTACTTTAATATGTAGGATTTGAGAATGAAACAAAACACAAGTCCTGGTATGTTTTTTATGCGGAAATAAGATTATACCTTAGATCAGAAAACGGCACAATTTGAGCTTTTTAATAACAATTTACAGTGCATTTCTATTACATTACCATATGTTTATTCCACTACTGTCCTCACCTGTGCTTAAACTTGACCTAGACTTTATTTAACGTCCGCAGTTAAACACTAATTAGCTTTCCACCTAAACGCACCGTCCTCCTCTCTGTGCCATCGCTACGGGACAAGTGTGCCCGCTCTCCCCTTCACTCTTTCCCAACGCTTTCACTTCAGGCTCCGCTGCAGCGCCGCACACTTTGTCTTTTTTTAGGTGTCGGCGGTGTGGTGATGGAGGGGCCACCGCTCTCCCTTTTGGCATGCACAGATGGGGCGCATAAGCTATTTCCCAGCGGAATTGGAATCAACAGATTGACGTTAGCGGAAAAGATGGTGCAAAGTGATCAGCGGGAGGCGAATGGAAACAATAGTGACGTCTGGGCAAAAAAAAAAAATCAAATTGGAGATGCTTTTTTATCCCAGGGCAGAATGTGTCAGTGACAAGGAAATGTATTATAGCGGCAGTGTTTTAAGGCGAGGAGAAATGATGATGCTAAATGGTGACAGAGATAGACAGAAGGCGCGATTAGATGCCAAAAGAGAAACTTGAATACTTAGCGGGCTATAATGTAACTTTCAAATGGAGGTTGGTGCGAACGTCTGGTTTGAATGGTTTTCTGGATGAACTGGTAGCTGTTACCTAATGTGATACATACTGTAGTTCAGGGTGCATTGTGTAACTTTTCTTCTGGAGGGTTCGTCAAATGCTTTTCTCCATGGAGACGTTATTGCTTTGTCCGGAATGTTCCTCAAAATGGTGTTAAACCTTTCTATCTTCATGGAGACCAAACCAGATCAAATTACAGGTCAGATCTGTGGAGAGGTGACCCCACTCACAGCCTGTTTTTCTTGGTATTTTTGAAATACAACACCACCTGTAGTAATGACATCTATAGAAACAAAGTAAGAGACCCCCAACCTAAAAGTTACACAGTGCACGTTTAAAGAGGCGGTATTGTTCTATGGGGTATTAATTGGTAACATACCATAAAATACCAAATAACGTGGCTATACCGACTTGTCAAAGCCTGATCCCGTCAGATCTCAGAAGCTCAGCAAGGCCGAGTCTGGTTAGTACTTGGATGGGAGACCACTGGGAATTCCAGGTGCCACAGGAATCAAAAAATGTTGTGTCCTTAGGCAAGACACTTCACCCACATTGCCTAGTATGAAAGTGGTGTGCGCATGCCAGGACTCCCTTGAAAAAGAGATTAGTAATCTCAATTGGACTTTCCTGGTTAAATAAAGGTCAAATAAATAAATAAATTAATTAATAAAATAGCCGGGCCTTAACAGACCAGGCATTTATTTGAGACCAGGCGACAATTTGGAACAGGTGATTAATTCCTTCCTCACAAAAGTCTTGCTCAGAAAAACTGGGAATCTGGAACTCAAATTCTTTTAACCAGTATGACTATAATTTAGGCGACTTTCTATACAGACGTAAGTGAGTGAATTTGAAATGTTATGAGAAAATATCTACGGAGCGGAGAGTTTCCCACATTTGAAAGTATTTATTTAAATGAGCCATGTGGTTTTAAGTTTAGTTTCTGCAGAGACGACGCGAGCATCAGTCCCGTGTCCTGTTGTTGCAGCACAACTTCTGTTTTCCAGCACGTACATTAGACTCTGTGTTTATTTGGTATTTTACGGTACAGTCGCCCTTCACTATATCGCAGTTCACCTTTTTGATTGGCTAAGGGAGAACCCGCGAAATGTGTTTGGCGTAATCGCAGGTGGAAGGTGTGTTTTTCTCGCCCAGAAGAAAAAACAACTACAACAACTACCCATAACTATGTTCTTCACTTGGCACCAAGATCTTCAGTGGAAAATGACGCCTCAGATCATGGAGCCTATCTGAGAAAAGTGTACAAAGTGTGCAGTGATGGGTTTTTCAGCCTTAAAACATCTAGAATAATTGTAAAAAATAACGCTGACTACTTCGCGGATTATGCCTTTTGCGGGTTATTCTTAATATGTAACCCCCATGATAAACGAGGGACCACTGTATAGAATTTTAAGCTCACCATGTTACCTTTTATTTAGTTGAAAATGCTAAAATCCCCAAAAACAGCGTATTAACATCACATTTTGCTGCTCTGAGTCTCCCCTCCCTTTGTCACCTTTAGAGCGCTATCACAGCACAATTAGCAGCTATCCTGTTAATGAAAATACTGCACATCGCGTCAGGTTTACACTGTGTAGTTTTGTGTATTGTGTTTTGTGTCGCGTGGAAGCATGGATGACATAGGCTTGTGAGCTGAGCATTGGATAGAATCTTACATTTAGCCATAAGGAAGGTTCAAATACCACCTGGAATGCATGGATTATATGGAGGCCAAATTGGTTTGTAAAGTGAATATAAATTCAGCTCAAGTTAGTCTATCCTTTCTGAACATTTGTGACATCTTGGCCTTGGACTTTCTCACTGAATAACTTAAAATAGTGTGTGAACAGAAAACAAGTTTCGTTATATGGACTCCACCAGCTGTTAAATGTGTGTTGTGTAACTTTTTGGTTGGGAGTCTGCCACCTGCCTGTTTCTATGGATACGCCATTGCTCTGCCTGGAATATTCTTAACCCTTTTCCTACCACACGGATCACCGGTGACCCCACGGTTTCAAATGACCATAATTCCTCACTATTTCGTGCAATTTTCATCATTGAAACTGCCCCTGAAAGCTGTAAAACGGGGCTTGAAACTGGGCTTGAAATGGGGCTTGAAACGGGGCTTGGAAGTGGAAGAAAATTCATTTCCCTTTTGGCCTTTTTGTCTTATAACTAGGGCTGTCAACATTAACGCATTAATACATGCGACTAATCAAAAAAAAAAATCGCACTAATGTTTATTTATAATCACAATTTATTTTGAACGCACAGGCTCCTCTATGGAAAGCGTGGATGGTGACCTGAAAGGCGGCGCAGGTTATTAGATCAGTGATCAGGTCTGTCCATACGTGACTTTGGATAAAACTAAGGTAGTTTGCAGATATTGCAGTGATGGACTCTTTCACAGAAGGGCAACGAGTTCAAAATACCATTTTATAGCAAAACACGTGTTTGATTCAGTGGCAGCAACGACGCTACTTGTACCAACAACAAACCGAGCACGACAACCTGCGGAAATGTTGTCAACAAAACTACAAAATGTCAGTAAAATAACTTTAATCTGTTTTAAAAAAAATATTATTTGACAGCAGTCATTATAACACACCATTTTAGGTATTTAATTACATAGGAATGGTAAATACTTCACAGCTCTAAAAGGGTGTATATTATTAACACATAGGGCATTTTTTGACACAATTATTGACAAAAATCGACAATTCAATTCAGTCTTTATTAAGAACACATAATATCTGGTTCATGGTAAGCAAGTATGTAAAAAAAAAGACCAGGTGTTTCAATAAATATAGCTATTATTATACGACTAAAAGGGTTAAACTATTTTTTAACATTTATTCAGAAAAACAGAATGCCTGTTTTTCTAGCTCAAAAATACCTAGAAAAACAGGCATTCTGACTGTGAGCGGGGTCGCCTCTCCACAGATCTGACCTGTAACTTGGTCTGGATTGGTTTCCAAGATGATAGAACGATATAAAACAATACTGTGAAACATTCCGGACAAAGCAATAATGCCTCCATGGAGAAAAGTTGCACAATGCACTTTTAAACTTAGTTAAATTGTTCAAATGAGTCTAAAAACACAAACTTTAGTTACTTTTATAGCTGGTCTCACTTTCCAATCCACAGATCTTCTACAATCATAATCGGGCGCTATCAAAACTAAATCAAATTCAGTCTACTCGAAAACTGAAGCCATTTTCTTCTTGGCCTATTGCTATAACCTTGCCTGATAGAGAAAAATAAATTGAAAGGACTTGGCTTATGAAAAGCTACACAAAAGCATCTTTATGTGTCTTGACCTGTCGGAAACTCCATTTTGAACTTTTCCTCACATCACACAAAGCATATTGGATGTGGCCTATTGCCTACTTTCACAACCCAATTAAAAAGCAGGACAAAGCGTGACATTTTTTATTTTGTGTTCTAATAAATGACGGATTGTTGAGGTAAAATTGACCGACTGATGAATCTAATAGTTTGAAACACGCTCAATTTCTTCTTTCAAAGGGACTTTTCTTCCTTGTCCCCCATTTTTTGCTCCTTCACACTGAATGGGTCACGCGTCCTGTTGATATGACAACTCCCTCCGCATTTAGCTCTGTTTGATTCGGCTGTGGCGCGTTGCCGTGGAAACTAATGAAGGGCTGTCTCCCCGCAGGAACCATGGTGGTGCAAGTGGCAGCCACAGATGCGGACGACCCCACCTACGGGAACAGTGCCAGGGTGGTCTACAGCATCATTCACGGGCAGCCGTACTTCTCCGTGGAGCCCAAGACAGGTACGTGAGCACGGTTTGAATCAGTGAGGAAATGTACAACTTTTGGTGTTTGCAAATGTCAGTCACGATTTGCTCAAAAGTTCATGATGAGTGCAAATGCAAAGTGGGGATTAATGGAGTTTGACAGAAAAGTTTGGTGTTCTATTCAGGTGCTGTTGTGCCAGACAGGACGAAAACAGAAAACAATAGTCGCTGTAGGGGTGGGTGATACTGACAAAAATACTGACGAAATCTGCATAATCTAGACTGAATAATGATAACAGGCAATGTGCTGAAATTTGCCTGTGTCTTGTTTGCGGTTCATGTCTTGCCCAACACCTGAACAGACCACACTGAAAGAAAGAGATGAAATAAAACTTATAAAGAGCCCCAAGTATTATTTTAATACAAGACAAGACAATCTGATTTAATAAAATGATTTTTTGTTCACCTACGTATTTCATATTATGAAAGTAAAAGGGGTTTTGAGGCTTTTCCCCAAGTTTTCTCATGGATTTATAACTCAGCTACCTACAAAATAATCTTCATTCTTACAAGTCTTGGACTTCCTCTGAAACATAAGCAGGAGATTTGCACTAGACTAAAAAGACTAACATTTAAATCAGAATAAGAACAGAGACAGAGCTCTGCTTTGCTGGGCAAATATAAACTCACTGTACGGGTGCTCTTTGAGGTTTAGGTTCAGAACTGAAATGTGGCCCTTGCCCATTTTGCCCATTCTGACACTAAGTAACGGCCACACAACTATTGAATCACTTTGAACTCACAATTGTTTTCAGGAGGCTCAAGTGCTAAAGTTAAATACCCTTTGATATGCTTCAGGCACTGTAAAAGGAGGCTAGAGGCTTTAAAGAGCTGCATGTGGCTTTTTAGACTCTCTGTTTTTCAGGTCATTTTTATTTATAGCCAATTTACTCAATATTCTAGTTCTTTATATATGTAAAACAACAATTGTGATATTCTCCATTTTTGATCGCTCTCCCACCCCAAGTATAAGAAAACCTAACTGCATTGATTCAGAGAGTGTCTGGAAAACCTAAGAGACATAACAATGCATCCATCAAAAACAGATTTCTTTGGGCAAGAAAGATTCATTCTATTCAACTCTTGCAGCAATATTTTTATAATGCTGGCTCTAATATTCTGCTATTTTTGCCAGATTTGTTTTTGCAAAGCTACTGACTTGGCTAGTGACTATTTCACTGTGGATATCTGTCTAAAACCCCTCAAGATTGGATGTTCAGCAAGCCAGCACAGAAAAATAAAATTTCTGATAGGAAAAACTCCAAACTTATATTATGTTGTTTCGCAATAGTTAAAAGTGCACTGTGTAACATTTCTGGTATAGGCTCCACCACCTGCTTGTATCCAAAGACATAGACAACTAAAATACTATACTGTGGAACCCATCAATAGAAAAATTACATAATGCAGCTTTAAGTACCGTAAATTCCGGACTACAGAGCGCACCCGATTAAGAACCGCATGCTCAGATTTATGAAGAACAATCAATTTTGTAATTATATGAGCCGCACCATATTATAAACCGCTGGCCAAAGACTAGGCGGGGGGTTCGCTTCTGCGTCCCCGCCGCCTGGAACGCCTCCGGGATGGGCCGCGGACGCGGTCCCCCGCTGAACTCTGGGGACGGACTCGCTCACTGATGACACTTGGGACACACACGCGCCACAGGCACTTACACACCTTCACACACTTGGGACACACACACGCGACATGCACATACACACCTTGGCGCTCTGGGAATAAACCACGGTAGCGATCGCTTTAGCCTTCAGTCTGATTTGTACAGCGGAAACACCGCGGCCGCTTGCTCTTTGCGTGTTAACCCAGTCCTCCAGAAAGTTTTTAAACTCAGGCCATCTGCTATGGTTACCTCTGAAAGCTTTGGTTGTCTTTTTACACTGGCTCAGTTCTTCTTGCTGGAGCCTCCACCTTCGCACCATCTACTCGTTTATGCCAATTTTACGGTCAGCAGCTCGATTTCCTTCTTTAACTGCCAGAGTGATCGCTTTTAGTTTAAAAGCTGCATCATATGCTTTTTGTCTGGTATTCTCCATGTTGATGAGGGTTAACAGAAAGACTGAAATAAGGAAGTTGTGATTAATCATACAATTTCATTGGACCTCAGTGAACTACTTATTCATTTTATTGGTCCATGTTTTTCCCGCGATGAAAAAAAAAATAAAAAAGCCGCTTCATATTACACGCCGCAGTGTTGAAAGTGTAGAAAAAAAGTAGCGGCTTGTGATCCGGAATTTACGGTACATATATACCCCAAGAGTTCAAATGTAACTGTCTAACAAATGAATGTGAGCTCCAAACGAATCTTAGCTATTACACAATTATGGGGAATATATATTGTCACAATTATCCATAATGTAATGTCGATACATAAAGTATATAAACATACTTATTGACCCACATTATGTTGGAGTCAAGGACAAATAAGAACAGATCCTCCTGTATTATGTTACTTACAACAGTCAACAAAGCAGAACAGTGAGCAATGATATGATGTTTTCCACAAATGTGAATGTAACTTTACAGCGTTTTGCATGTTAGATTTAGTTGAGTCTTTTTCTTTTTATAGCAATTTCCATATTTTTTCCAGTTCCATCAAGAAAAACTTTACTTTTCTGACCAACTGCTTGTATCCATGGTAATATTATATTTAGCTTAGTTTTAGACAATTAAAATATCTTGTGTTTACCTAATAGTCTACACAATTCTCCAATTCCTGTACTTTTTAGGTCCTATATTACGCAAAATTGACTCTTGAGAGCTTTAAGAATGTTGTTACCTCCTTAAAACATACCCAGAGTTGTGTTTTTTGTTTTATTAATCTAATATCGTTAGTCTGTGTACATCTCCAAAGCTCCAAATGCTCTGTTCCACCTTGTGACGTCATGAAGCGGAATTTTTCAAATGAACAGCTCCTTTTTACTTTTTGCTCAGTAAAAAATGGGCAATTCCAGGCCTGAAATCATCCAACTCCAGGTATGTTTGTGATGAGAAAACAGCTGAATATAGCACCTTTAAATAACTGTACGGAGAAGCTGATATTAGAAGATGAAGTCGAGAGAAAGATTTAACTCCAATATCAGCAGTGCAATTTTGGATGACAGTCAAAATCAGTAAAAAACAACCCAAACATTTAATACCTATTCCTAAACATCTGCCAAAATTCCACTTTTATTGATTTGAACGTCGAGTGCCGAAGTGATAAGTAGTGACAATTAAACGGCGCAAAATGTATCCGAGCTTATTAAATCGGAGAGCAAGTCATAACGTTGCCGCGGAAGTAGTCGGAATACGCCGCAGACGAAGGCGCCAGACAGTTTGTTAACTCTCGGGGCGTTTTGGATCTCTCTCGCTTGCCGTAGCCGCCTCATTAGCCACTGCCCCGCCGCGGTCCGGACACTCCACGCCAAAGGATCGCGCGAGGGGGGCGGACAAGAGCATTCATCCCATAATATCGTCCTAATGTCTCCACGGCGGCGCACACACATACATAAGACGGTGGGGACTTGAGGAAATGCTCTTCTAATTCATGAAGTGGAGAGACGCCGCATTGCAGGCTTCTGAGGCCAGGCAAACATGCTGTAAAAATAGACAAAGAAAAGAAGAGAAAGTGGCCAATTTATGGGGGAGAAGTAGCGTTTGAGGCTGTTGACTGTAATGGAGAGCGTACAAACGGTTATAAACGGATATACAGAATCTAAACTATAGACAAATAAGTAAGGAAACTATAACGTACAATATTAGTTTACCTTACGCTGCAAGCTGGAGCTTCAGTTTTTAAATGCACAAGAATCCATATTATACTTAAGGCCGCCACACGCTACAGGAGAATTTGCCCGATTTCTTCTTCCCGAGTTCGGGAAGGCGACTTTTTGTCTCGATTTGAAGCTGCTGCGCTCCTCATGTGTGGTGTCGGTATCAGATCAGAACCACCAAACATCAACAACGCTGCGGTAAAAGTCGATAAAACAGAGCGTCAGGGGCAGAGGAGCGACAGACACAGAGATGCTACATACAAACTTGGGATACAGCGAAAATAAAGGCTTTATTATTCACCGAATGTAAAGTGGTACATTTAAATTGCAGCATCTCACCCACATTATCCATAGAAATTGTCCTCCGCAAATGATGACATCCCGTCCACAAAACCGCGCTGTTAATCCAGTTTGCGGTGTAAAAAGACGGTGTTTCCTCACGTGTGTTTTGTGGGGTGAAGCTGCAGATTAGCGATACTGACTCTACTTCCTGTGGACTTTATCTCCAATTTTTATGCTTTAAAAATCCTGTATCTGAAGTGTTGCTCCACATTTCACACACAATAATACCGCAGAGCTCAGATTTTTTGAACACTTAAGCGAGTAGTTTTACTGTAGACAGGAAACAGTTGACGCGATCGCGCTCACAACTTTATATCCTGTGGTCCGCAGACAGATCCCGCTGCCGTCTTTGCGATCTGAGATTTTTAGTCTCACAAGATTCTCCTTGTGTCTGGTGTGCGCTTTTCGTCGCATGTTTAAAAATCGGTAATTTAAGACTGAAAAATCCTGTAGTGTGTAACGGCCTTTAGTTTGTTTTGACCACTGTCCACCTTTCGATTTTACAGGATCATTGCACACGCTTTTAACACTTTTATATCTTTAATCTGCAAATGCTTCACTGTCTCATGTCTCTATTCTGTTTCATGTTATGACCGATGTGCGCACTGTTTTATATTATAAGTTCTCAGTTGACTTACCTGATAAAATATTGAATAAATCAATAAAAAATTTAATAATAGTTAGAGTTCACACAACTTTTGGTGTGGAGCAAAAAAGCCTATATTTTCCGGCAAACCATACAAACATTTTATTAGTAATTACATTTAAAGTACAATTTATTGTCTCCTTAGGAAAATTTCTCCTCTGCATTTGACCCATTTTTGAATACCGCTGGAGAAACAACTGCTTATTCTGCTTAAAAACTGCTAATCCTGTAGTTTAGATCTATACAAACATATTCTGAAAGGTTATATTTGTTGGCCCATTCATATTTCTTTTTTTCTTTTTGTCAATTCTTACGGTTTCAACAGTTTCCTTTGAGCAGAATCCTATGACTAAAACATAAATCGCAAATCTCCTCGCAATCGCATTCCTCTTAGATCATTTCCCCGAATCTCTCAGCCTTAATGACGGCAACAGATGGCAACATTGAACGTAGCTCCAGCTCATTACTTAAGTTAAGGAGTATAATTACCTTGTTATGTTTTGTTGCGTCGTAGTCCTTTAACACTATTTTACTTACACGGCTACAAAAGAAACCCCCGATATAAAAAATTCTAAGCAAAAACTCCATTAGTATGAAAGAAAGAAAGAAGTGCCCTGCAAAAGCAACGGCATACCCTGCGCCGTTCAAATTAAAACAGCAATTACCATATAGTGCGCACTTATATTCACTTTCTGTTCGGCATCATCCCAGTATCCAAATGTTGTTTTCCGCCTTGAACAGACTTTCCTCTAATGAACCCTCCCGCTGTAGCTTTCATTAGCGAATATTTCTGTGTTTTTAGATTTTGTTTCATTATTTATTCTGGGAGGTGGTGGGGTTTACATGTTTCCAACGCTCCAAATAAGAGAAAAAGAAGAAATTGCCAAGTTGCTGGTGGATGCACTTGAAGGGCTGACAGTTCCCCAGGGAAGGCGCAGGGCTTTGATGTAAAGTTTCCAAGGGTTCCTTAAAAGCTGCAATTTGGGGTGAGAAAGGGGTAATTAATAATGCGAGAATAAGCACGTTTTAAAATCAGATTCTGGGATTTGATGAAGACAGTGTATGCTCTTCTTATTCTAGATATTTCTGGTGTTTCAGTTTCTCTTCCTCATTCAGTTCACATTATCTGTTTGATGCCCTCCGTTGACAAAAGTGTAGAGTGAGGTATTTTTCTGATCTGGTTCTCATCGCCGTCTACTGACAGCAGAGAGAATTACCATGGGAAAAACGATGAAATTAGGTAATGAGGAACGTGTCTGGGCATCTTCATGTAAGCACACAGTAAGAATTCATGCAGTTTGAGGGCTGAACTGCTTAGAACAAGAATAGTGATGATTTATGGAATTAAAATGGTGTAGGGTTTCTATCTGTGAAGTCACAATCTTGGGAAATTTTACATCACATGTTTGGTGACTGTTTATTAGGATTTTTTTTTTTTTACACTTAATTAAAGGTCCACTGTGTAGCTTTTCTGGTGAAAGGTCTGTCAAACGCTTTTCTCCATGGAGATGTTCTTCCTTTGTCTGGAATGTTTCACAATATTAATTAAGAATTGAACCTTTCTATCCTCGTGGAGACTAAACAAGACCAAGTTTGAGGTCAGGGCTGTAGCCTGATCTGCTCACAGTCAGAATGCATCCATCCATCTTTTTGATCACGGTCACGGTCAGCAGTCCACCACCCAACCCTCTGTGCACATGACCCTTATGAACTCCTCTGCGGGTGGTGAGCCCCAACCAAAAAGTTACACAGTGCACCATTAGCATATACCAACGTAATGCGGAAACTATGTTATAACATGTTATAAGGTCAAAAAAGTTAAGTTTGTATAATATGTGTATTTAACCCGAGTGTCGCAAATATGCACCAAACCGTTTGGATCAAGATACAGGCCGAGATCACAGCTGTATTCGACCAGTACTGGTTAGTGCAGATGTAGAACCTTCCTAGGAACTTTTGGCAAGCGCTTGTTTCTAGTTGTTGCAAATTTGCAACATGCCCAAATTTCTATTCTTATTTTTTTGCTATAATCAATCTTAATTTACCATCTACTTTTTTTTATATACATCTATATAAATTCAGGCACTAAGTTTAAAGTAATAGTGTATGTTAACCTACTTTTGATCACAGCAGAGCCTGGGTTTAAAGTGCACAGTTTATGGACAGACCACGGCTCATGTGAAAGCTCAGAACCTCCAGAATCCATTCATCCAGAGCACTCAGTAATGACCGGCTGCAGATGCTGGGCTAGTGATGATTCAGATCTATTTTAGTTCTAGAATCTGGCAACCCAAATGTTAGACTCATAAAATCAACAACTTAACCATCATGTCCAATATTTTTACTGTTAAGAATGAATCAGCATTAGAACTGTTATCTATAAAGTCGTAGTTTATGAAATTTGACATAAAAATGTACTTTAATGTGTTAAACCACGGTGAAAAAAATCCTCTTAGCGTAATATAGCGTCTTAAAAATAGCAGGATGGATGTTAGTGCACTTTCTCGAGTCTGTAGAAGCGCTGGTGTCTATAGTGGAATGAGTGCTAATATGAGTCTAACTGAGCATGTGGTTAAATGAGTGTAAAATGAAGGTGACATTTGTGTGGTGCTTGTTACGAGATCACCAGGCATGTTCTGTTTGCATTACATTTGACATTTGCAAATAACTGCACAGCCAGGTCCAGGCAGCTTCTCATGCGATATGTCTCAATGCAAAGAGGAGATGTTAACAGGAGATCGCAGTCTTTGAAAGGTTATATCAGACGCTTTAGAACGAATACGCTTTAGCTATCAATGTAAAGCAGACCTGTTATGCACAATTGGCTTTTCAGAGCTTTTAACCGTGTTATAGATGTTTCCTTCTCATTTACCCTCTCAAAGTTCTATTTGGAGTAATTCGTGCACATCGCTTTTGTGGCTACACAGCTCACACACTGACACACACTTTTTTAACATCATTTCATGGGATTTTAAGCAGCCAAGAAATGCAGCATGTGGAGGTCAAAGGGCACAAGTAAAGGACTGTTGGATTGCGTGAAATGGACTTTGGTTTTCTCATATCCATGGAGACCCTGCAAGAGTTTAGCTAAGGAACTCGCTATGGACCTATGAGGTGCCTACAGACTTTTCACATATGTGGTGTGATGGAAATTTATATTGTGGAAAGATTTATCTCAACCTGTCTTTGTGTAAATGAATGGGATTTCTGACCTGAGACCAGAACAGTCATTAACATGCGTAAAAGCTCAGCAGACACAACTGTCTCCAAGGTCAGGAAGTCTTCTCAAATGTAAGTTAAGTTAGCACAAATCTGTGAACAAAAGTCACTCTGCTTTGATATGTATGGAACTTGTATTTCTGTATAATTATACTCAGCTCAGATGCTCTGTGGGAGATACTGAGGAGATACTGGGAGAAGAGGCTGTTGGTCTGTGGCCAGGGCAGGTCTAGGCTCTGTCCATATCTGCTGTAACAATAAACCTTTGTCTGTATTCCAAAACTCACTAGGCTTCGCAAATGGATTAATTATTTTTTCTTCAAGATCGAAATATTTTTTTCCATAACAGTGGCAACAAATGTGGCAAAAGAGCTTCCAGAGGAAATACATACAGGGAATCTGTAATTTACTGCCACGGCCACACGCACACGGCTCTGGATTTACTTTGTTCTCCAGTTTTATTTTATTAATCGGTGATACATTGTAGGTTTCAGCAGTGTCACAAGGTCATTATGGTACAAATGAAAAACTACTCGCTACAGTAATGTGCAGCTATTCTTTGGAGGTGCAGACTATGACTATGTTTAGCCGGGCTTAATGCTCAATTTGAAAATTTTTGTGAAATCTGATTTTTTGTGTGAAGTTGTTCACATTTCAAATTAAATGTGATTTGTATGTGATCTCCAGTGTGAACTTTAAACGCCTCAAAAGTGTCCCACATGAACATTGGAGGACACAACGATGTCACACTCGGTGAGAGAGCTCAGTGTTTACGGAAGTCGCCTAAACATGGACGCTGCATTGAGCACTTGGTGATTTTAAAGTTGCTGTTGTACCCGAGCCAGAACATGTACAGCTTATTTATTTTAAGCAGGAGATTGAGAAGGAGGAGGACAAGGATTTGGGCCGTGGCGTTTTGTGGGGCAGCGGCAGTAACATTCATAGAAAGGAACGTGTAGGTCGGATGTAGGTCGGACGAATGTGACGTGGCCGTTCAGACTGAAGCCGCATGGCAAAAGATCGGATATGTATCGGTTTTAGAAGCACATATCCAAGTGGCCTGAGTCGCATTTAAAACAATCAGATCTGTGTCGTTCAGACTGTCATTAAAAGATCAGATACAGGTCGCATAGGGCCAAAAAACTCAGATTTGGGTCACTTCAGGCTGCAGTCTGAACATAGCCAGTGTCATGGATATGTTCTGTGTATGTTGTGATGACATTGGGATGACATTGGGCACTGTAGTTTTCTAACTTGGAAGTCATCAGATTTGTTTCTTTTATTAAGTCGGTTTAAGTGAAAATTGTGATTTAAAATGTGCAAATTATAACATAATGATCCTAGATACTGTAATAATACAATGCTTTTATTTGTATTTTGAATGTTTTTTAATCCATTCAGATCTTTAAAAAAAAATTATTTCTACTTAGATTTTTATAAACTCTGAGATTACTAATTCATGTTAACACAACCCTTCATTATCACTAAGACCAGTTGCCTTGCAGTTTAACTAATTGACTATCCTCTACTTAGCTTCTTACTTCATGTGCATAAGTATTTAGTGCTTTTTAAAATCACAGTTTATCTGCCCCATAGTCTTTATATTACTCCCTTGCTACTGGGGCAGGAGCCAAATCTCAGCACTATCTGTCGATTTCTCCATAATGCTTTGTTGACTTTTACCTTTTTTGGAACGTGAACCATTTGATGAATAGCCTGCATCACTCTCAGTGCATTTTCTAAAATTAAAGCCCCTGTAGCCCATTTTGTCCTAAAATGTGTCTTGCTCCAGTACAGATATATTGTATAAGCAGCTCTGGAGGTCAAAATACGTCCTCTGTGTACTGTCTGCATCTAATTAGAAAGCACTTTAAGGCTTCTATATTACAAATTACAAAATTACTCATGTGAGCTTCAAGTCATGTTAGAATGTTATTACTGCCTCAAAAACATACCTGGAGTTGTGTTTTGTTTCATTCACATATTTGAGTCTGTCTACATCTTTAAAGCTCAGAATGCTCTGTTCCACCTTGTGATGTCATGTAGTAGTTTTCAAGATAACCGATACAGCGGCCGGCAGTGATGTGGTCGCTGTCTCGGACCGTTGTAGTGAAGAAGGAGCTGAGCCAAAAGGCAAAGCTCTTGACTTACCTACGTCCCCCCCTCACCTATGGTCATGGGCTCTGGGTAATGACCGAAAGGAAAAGATCACGGATACAAGTGGTCGAAATGAGTTTCCTCTGCAGAGTGGCTGGGCGCTCCCTTAGCGATAGGGTGAGGAGCTCAGGCACATGGGAGGAGCTCGGAGTAGAGCTGCTGCTCCTCCATGTTGAGAGGAGCCAGCTGAAGTGGCTCGGGCATCCAGATGCCTCCTGGATGCCTCCCTCGGGAGTTGTTCCGGTCATGTCCCACCGGAAGGAGACCCCTGGGGAAGGGACTATGTCTCTGGACCTGTGAATGCCTCAGGGTCCAGAGGAGCTGGAGGAAGTGTCTGGTGTGAGGGAAGTCTGGGAGTCCCTGCTTAAACTGCTGTCCCCACGACCCAGCTAAGGATAAGGGGAAGAAAATGGATAGATGGATGGATAGATTAATTTTACATTTCAGGGTTGAAATTTAGTGAAGGTGTATGGAATTTAAAAACACAGTGGAGCATTTTTTGTATTACAGCATGACATCACAAAGTGAAACAGTGCTTTCTGTTAAGATAATGAAACAAAACACAGCTCCAGGTATGTTGTTGATCTGGAAACAACATTAGAACAGATCAAAAAACAGCATAATATGGGCCTTTTAATGTGAGATCATCAGAAAGAGCATAATACTTTTAAACTTTTTTTTCCAACACCCGAATAAGGCCACATCTGAGAACTGTTCAACCTAAATACTAGTATATATAACAATTCTGTCTGACTCCCTGCATAATGCGCTGTAAGTGTGGACCTGCCCTACACAGTACCATTTTGGGAAATTGCTTATTCAAGCTTTAGGCATTAAAGTGGCCTCAAAGCGTAGATAAAATCCACATTGGTATTCTCTCAGGAGCACAATGGCTGCTTTATTAACCTGTCACACAGGCGCACAGTCTTGGATGTGTTTTGGGTCGGGTTTGGGCGACCGCCAGCTGCTCTGCTTTCTGCTGGCCATCGCACTGACCACCGCTGATTACACTTGGCCATCCCTCCATCCAAGGAGAAGGTGATTGGATCTATGGAGACGCAACATTACAGGCCAAATTCAATAGTGGTTAAAGTGGGGAAACGGGAAGATGGAGTCTCTGGTGCGGGTTCCAAATTTGGTTCAAAAGGGGCGTGTTATGTGTTATAATGGGGTTTTGAGTTGGTATTTTTGAAGTTAAAGCTACAAGCAGTGATGAGAAGAATATTTTGAACATGTATTTAGTTACAGAATACTAAATATCTGCATTAAAATGTATTTTGTTATGTACTCAAATACATGGTCCAATCAGAGAACTGTATTCTGAATACTTAAAATATCAAATTTCAATCAATCAAGCTTTATTTATATTCATACAAATAAATGCAACACAAAGCACAAATACTTACGTGCAAAGTTGCACTGAAATTAAAGAGTAAAGTCGGAATTTAGGATTGAAAAACATCTTCATGTTCTTTCACTGTTTGTTTTTCTTATCACTAATTAGAGAAGGAAAACTTAAAAAAAAAAACACTATAAAAGCAATGTTTTCATATATTCCTCACTAATATTGTGCAGTTTGAAGCCTAAATTACATGAACAAATATCGTAATGAGTTTTGGTTTTAGTAAAGTAATTATTCTGAATATCACCAAGCAAAAAAGTAACTAGTCCTGTGGAATGTTTGTACTGTGTTTTGACTATGTTGCTGATGCTCGGAGGTGTTTTTTATTTTGTGTACTCATTCCATATGATGCCCCGTTAGGAGCATGGTCTGGGGTGGTCCTCTTTTTTTTAATCCTCCCCCTGTCCTCCTGTGATGCTGTTTTTTTTTTTGTTTATTTCTATCTATCTGCTACCTGCCTTCCTGTCCGTTTTTTTTTTTTTGTATGTTGTAATGTACGGATGGGGTGATTTCGATTGCTTTGTATGTCTGGTACATGTGAAGGAATTGACAAATAAAGACATTCATTCATTAATAACTGTAACAGAATACAGGTACTCAAAATGGGTATTCAAAATATGTATTCTCTGTACATGTATTCAGTCCCCCATAGCCAATGTTGGGGCTGATTTAAAAAGAGTGAAACGAGGAGGTCGATATTTCAGTCTGTCTCAGTAGTTCTTAACTCTCAGAAACTTTTAAACACTACTGATACGTACTGATAAAGAGGAACTAAACACCACATCTGCTTTTATGGAGATTAATAATACTGTCAAAAAACAATTAGGAACAGCAGACAGTTTTAGTTCAAACTAGGTAAATTTTGCAGCTTTGTGTTGAAAACCAGTCAAAACTTTAGCGGCCACTGCAATTCATAAGTAAAGTTAAAGTGCTTGATGACATCACGCAGGACGCAGGATGCTTCTGATTACAAATACTTGGCTACAGGGGCGGAGTTTGAAGAATAAGTACCTGTTAGAGACCAATCAAATAGTTCCTTTAACCTCCAGATCCCGCCCCTCAACCCCCTTACTCTCCCTTTTATTAGTAGCTCTAGTTGTTATTCGTATCTCTAGTTGAAATATAATTATGGTCACTTGTGCGCTATGAAACTTTTCTGGAGGGGTTACGCCACCTATTTGTCTCCACGGAGTTATTGTCATGCCAAAAATGTTGAGTTGCCTGTGGTGCGTTTAACTTACCTTACACTGCATTTATTCAATTACAGTACTTTATATCTTATTACACTGAAAAACCTGCATTCTTACAGTGCTCATGTTCATCTCTCCACAGATCTGACCTGTAACTTATCACGGTTGCTTCACCTGCTTGTTTTTGTGAATTTATGCCTAGAAGTTTAATTCCATACTGCGGAACATTCCAGGCAAAGCATCAGCATTAAGCGGTGAAATATTGTAGTTCAGAGAAAGTACGAATGTAATGGAACAGACTGAGCACCGGCTTAAAGAGAATATTTAATAAGGGTTCATAATAGATACTTATGTGTTCAATGACTCAATAATAGCTACTTACTTTGAACATTGCTTTTTATTGCCTATAATGTGACCCTGAGTAACTGCGTGTTCAAGAGGATTATCAAAAAGAATGATTCTGAATGAAGTGCGCTGGTTTTGAAGTTATTTAGACACTGCAGGTGAGATCATTAACATATTTTGGGGGTATGATGCTAACTATAAGCACTGCTCTGACTGAGGCCCCGTTTACACTTATACGGATTTTTTTTTAAACGGAGAAATTTCCCTTCGTTTGTACCCATCTTTTACACGCAAACGGAGAATTTGCCTCTGAAAATGAATCTTTCTAAAAACTCTGGCTAAAGTGGAGATTTTGGAAAAAACAGGAAAACGGTTTGGCATTTGAGTGTAAAGTGACATAAACGCCGTTTTAGTGTGTGTGACCAGTGTTAACGTTTTTCTGTTGTGATGATCACGGAAGCGTTCAGAGCAGCAGTCGCGTTACTTCTGCTGCAAACACTTGTCATGTGTTTGCATTTGCACAAACAGCTGATGGATCATATTGATGAAGAGAGACGAATGAGCGCTCGGAGGTCAGCAATTTTCTCTCTTCTCCTTCCGACCCGAAGACCCAGTCACCGTCACCACCAACGTCGCCATTTTTGGGTCCAACCTGGAAAATGAAGGTTGTTCCGGAGGAGTTGCGTGAAAATTTTAGGATGTTGTGGTCATCACTGCTGTTACTCTCCGACTTGCTGCTTCAAAACTACTGAAACTGACGCCCCGTTGGCTGCAGAGCGTTTTCCTTCTTCCTACACTGGCCCCTAGAGGCTTGGCGTAGTTATTTGTTATTTATGCGGGTTCATGTAAACGGAAACTTTTTTGAAAACGATGCTGTGTGCACGATGTTATTTTGGAAAACGGAGCGAGGGAAATATTTGTTTCGAAAAATATCCGTGTACGTGTAAACGGGGCCTGAAGCAACACATCTGTACAAGAAGAGATGTCTTTGATGGAACTTTTGTCACTTTTGTTGGAAATCAAACTCCTAAACAAGACCACGAACACTTGTGATCGCAGATTCGTGAAAATATGTTGTTCAAATCTATTTTGTAGTTTTTCTTCAGTTTTCAGACCACCTAAAAACTTTTTTGGGTAGCTAATGTGTGCATTGTGTCACCATGGTAACCGAGGACCAGTTAGTATGGCATAGAAATAGAAATGGCATAGAAATACAAAGAAATACACCCCCACCATGATGTCACTTCAAAGTATGAATATAGTCTAACATTGCGTTACCTCTCCCTTATTTATTTTTACAGTTTATTCACCACAGTGTATTTTGTTTGATGATCCAGTGATTTTTTTTTAGTAGTGATTGTATACTTGTGTGTGCACTTGTTGTACTGTGAGCGGAGGCAGACACAGTGCTATTGTCTTGTCTAAACACATTAGGAGCCTTTGAGAGAGGATGACGTCTGGACTCTGCGGCGTCCACTCCAGCTAACTGCCCCGGCCACTTAATCACAGTTAGATCATAGGAAGTGAATATCTAGATCCATAAGTCAAATGGATGAACACAAAATCAGAAATGCAGAAATAAAAACTAACTGAAAATAGTATTAAGCTAACTCTTGTTTTATTTAAATTAGTATTAGTATTAGTATTTCTTTAAGCCATAGTGTGTATGTTTCTTAGACAAAATATAGATTATATTGAAAGGTTTTTTGTGGTTGTTGTTGTGTTTAATGCACTGACAAACATGCGTTCTTACTGTGCGCAGGCTTGCATCTCCACAACTGGATGAGGGCCTCTTCCTTCTTGATTCCTTAGAAATGTTGTTCCTTCTACTATAATCTTCCATAGTGTTTTATAAAATGGAGACTGTTCCTAATTATGGATTTAACTTTCTATTTCCATGGAATCACACAGGTGACATGGCACCTCCAAAAAGTTACTCAAAGTTGTATCCTGTGTCAAGAAAATGTCTAATTTTGGGGTGTTTTTTGAATTATACAATATTATGTTTTTCTCCCTTTTGAGAGTTCTCAGTTTACCCTACATCTTGATATTTTTTGCCAGTTATTCTTAGAGATGCACTGATCTAATACTGGGATCGGAAAAATTTGCTTTAATCGGATAGCTTCCAAATACCGATTCAGATGCTATACTGAGGTGTATAAATCAAAGTAATAAGACTATTTACTGGTCATAGTTGGCCCAGAAAGTCGTAGTAAAAAGTCGTTGAAATTATATTCATACTAAGTTTTTCAGTAGTTATTGGTTGGTGTTGTAGAACTTTTCAGCTTGTCCAAGAAAGGGTGGAAGTAAAAGGCTGGAGATCAACTGGACGTCTTAAGCAGGATAAGTTTCTTTCCCATCAATAATACGGGCTCGGGTGGACTTGAAATGTCAACATAGTTTGATTCCAAAAGTGAATGTAGTCTGATCTTTGAGTGTTCAAGCCCCTGGACTCTGCTTCCAAAGGAGGAGGTTTATAAAGCAAGTGTGGGGAGACTATGAAGGCCAGCAGACTCCAGTTAGACAGAGTTTAGATACTATGAAGGCCAGCAGACTCCAGTTAGACAGCATTTAGAGACTATGAAGGCCAGTAGACTCCAGTTAGACAGAGTTTAGAGACTATGAAGGCCAGCAGACTCCAGTTAGACAACATGGTAGGAATGGTAGTGGTATGCCAATGGTACGCCAAGAGAAGATCATGTGAGTCAATGTTAAACTGGGAAATGTAAGTGGAGGATAGATTACTTAAATTCTCTTACAGTAGGATAAATAATAACCCTTTTGGATACATTTTTATTTAGGAAATAAATGCTGTTTTCAGGCTCTGCACTGGTATCGGTTGATACCGAGTACTTTAAGCTGTAATATAAAAATTCTGAAAACAGAAATGAAAAAGCTGGACTGGTGCAGAGACTATTGGGACAAATAGCTTTGTTGCTTTGTTTCGCAAGCTCAGGTCTTACGTGAGCTTGCCCCCCTTCACAGTCATTTAAATTCCAATCCTTGCAAATCCCATACAAAATTCTTGCATCACAGTAATAGAGGGATGTTATCTATGAGCTTGTTTCTGTCCTCTTTTTGATCTGTGTTATGTGCCCCGGCCCTCCTCCTTTCTGTAGCTCCAGTCTCACCTGTAATTGAGAGGGATGTTCCACTGCTCGATGTTGATTTAGTTACCTTTCACATTGCGGCTCCTGTGGGAAATAAGAAAATATGCTCCGACTAAAAAAACGCTGTTTTCACTGTAAAACCACGGATCATCACATCTCGGCGAGGCGCTGCTTAACCTTTGCAATTATTTATATGTATGTAAAATATTTCTAAATACAGCCCACGCCTTTTGTGATTTATGCTCTCTAAACGTAGCCTTAACGGGAAACTGGAACGGTAAAGTGTATTGTTCTTATCTGGGATCTGGAATACGCACTTCTTCAGTCGATACTTTGCAGTGACATCATGCTGGGGGTGTTCTGCATGCATGTCTATGGCGGAATATTCAGCAGTGACCATAGTAACACAATGCAAACCTTAATAAACATTGCCTTATAAGTAAACACTACTTTTTCTGGAGCTTGTGATCAGTCATGTTCATGATTCTGTTTATGTGTTACACTTTAAACCAAAAAAAAGAGTGAAAAAACGAAAAACTGTTGGCTAATTCTGGCTAGATTATGTTATACTAAAAGTTCAAGTAACAGAGCTTCAGACACAGCAGTGCCTCAAGTTAGCATCACCTTTCCAGGGAATGTTGGTGACATCAGCATGGTAGTGATACTTTTTGAAGAGTCTGATCATCGACGCATTTCCCCGAGCTCGAACGGGTGTGATTGACAGATCGATTAACCAATCAGGAGCATGCATGGTCTGTCTGTATTAAAGCAAATATAGCTGCATACAAGGAAAAAAGGTAAAAAATATCACAAGGGACTAAAAAATGACACTGTTTTCTGCAGGATCATGGAGCAAAGCGCTAAACTATTAAACAAAATTAATCTGAGGTGTGAGAAATTAGATGTTGTTGTAAATGATAGGTGACCAATGAGCTCTTCGCATGCGCCACTGAACTAAACAAATCCAAAGTACAGAAAGTGAATGTATTGAGTATGTCACAGAGTCAACATACAGTACATAACGCCTTACACATATACATGTACGTGTAGACATGATAATATAATTTCCTTTACATATGTAAACGTATCTCAAAGGGTCATCGGAAGAAGTGTTAACTTTTTGAATCCCACCTCTTACCTATACTTAAGCATTAATAGTGATGTCCGGTTTCCTTTCCAAAGTATAGAAAATCATGTACTCATTGATACTAGAACTAGTACTTAAATACTCATTTGAAAAAGTATCGATACTAAGGAAGTCATATTTGCAGAGCAGGAGTAAAGAATTCCTAAATAGTTTGAGAATGATCTTGAACTGTATCACAACAAGCATAAGACCACATATACTCAGTACTAGTAAACAATAATGGATTATCTACCTGGATGCCTGAGGGATTACACAGACATACCAGATGGGAATATTAAATAAAGTACTACAATTTCTCTCTTTTGTGTGTTTTATTTAAAGGAAAGGTCAACTTGTAACAGTAAAGTTGCATATAGACTGGCCGGACTCAGTTCAAGAACTGCTTTTCAGCCGGTTCCTTTTACAAAATTACATGACTACAAACACACAGCAAGATACGAGTGCATGAGATGATAAAAGTCAATAATAAAGTGCATCATGGGGAATAATGAGTGCAGGTTTGTTTTGTTTTTAGATGATATGTGTAAAGCTGTTTAAATTGTAGGTTGAGATAGCTGATCTTATTTGGGGGGGAACTCATTCCAGGTCAGAACAGTTGTGAAAGAATTCAAGCCAAAGTTGTTTTTGTACACTGGGGTTCGGATGAGGTCCTGTGTAACTGCGGGCTTGTCTTTTGTTGTGCTCTGGGATGAGTGAATTAACTATAGGTTGGAGACATTTTGTGTATGGTTTATAGAAGAGTTTTACTGCCAGGAGATTTGTGTAGTTGTGGATTTTTTTTTTAAATTTAATGCTGAAATTACTTTTTTACCATTGCCATTGTGCTATCAGAACTGGCATTGAGTAAGAAGTGTATTCCTCGGTATCGACATTGAGCATTTTAGTAGCAACAATAGTTTGGAGTTTGGCGGAGAGAGTGGAGCCCAAACTGATATCCCTGTGTATAAAAAATACAGATATTATATTGGACTTCCTTGGCATGTATTGCCCGAGTGCACAGCAGAGTTTCTGGATGTAAGTGATAGCTGCAGACAAGTCAAACAAAAGCTAGTGTATGCTGTAGTCTCGCTGAGTTCGGGCAGTTGTCTTCAGTGGGGGGCCGGTCAGCATGTTTACCAGGGGACCGGAACCCTGGAGGGCCCTATGCCAGAGGAGATAAAAGAGGAAATTGTTCAAGAAAGTGAGAATTGAGAAATCTTTGGTTCAGGCCACTATTAGGTCAGGTATAGTGGAGAGCAATAAAAACGTTTACTTTAAAGAGTTTTATGTCGGCTTTTATTCATATTTTTCAGTAGCATTAGAATTTGAGAGAAAGAGAAAGAATTCCATCCATTTTCAAACGTATTTTTTGAGGTATGAACTAGGGTTGAGAATGAAAAGGTCACATCATAAAGAAGCCAATACTTTTTGATCGTTTTTGATATATTACACAGGATATTCTGCAATCTAGCACTCTTAAAAGGACAGCTGTTTTTCTTGTGTTAAAATAATACATGTGCAGAATATATTAACTCTAAAGCAAACTCTTTTCTCTGTTTTTGTTTTGTTTTTCGGTCAGTTTGGTCTCAGCACAAGCTTTCATGTGGAAACAATAAAGCTGCACTGGAAGATGTTGTATTTTTTCATTTAATCAACCTGCATCCATGGAGTTATGTGGGAGTAATAGAGGTCTGCACGGAACAGAATCTTTAGTCCTGTTCCCTCCTGCACCCGCAAAGAATTGTACAATTTTCATCTCGCTTCCACCCGTATCTGCGATATTTTGTCCCGCAAATCCTGTAAGATGGGGACGTTTACTTTCTCAAACATGGAGAAGCAGAAAGGAATTGTCTAAAATATACGCAAGATTAGACCAGATCCGCAAGTTTAGGCTGCTTAAAGTGTTTTTAATAAAGTATACAACACAGGCATACATTAATCATTTGTATATTTTACTTGCACTCATAGTTTGCTTCACATCTTCAAAGACCATCTCAAAATGCATTTTCTTCCATAGGGACATAAGGCCTTAAAGTAGGACCTACATAGAACAGTCTTTTACACCTTCACATCTTGTAGTTAACAAGATTTTGATGGGTCGTACAGAAGGATTTGTTGATATTTAAACCAGATTTCTTCTTGACTCAGAAAAATGCCTTCCTTGCACGTTAATTGTTTTGTATTTTTGATAGAATTGATGACAGCTGATGATTCCAGGTATTATGTTTGCGAACTCACTGCTGCTTTCTTTATTTTCCAACTTCGTGTTTTCTACATTTCTTCACAAACTGCCAATTAATGCTGCATAGGGAAGTTAACAATATGATGTAAGTAAAAGTTTTTCCATATCACATTTTGCATTGTTCCTACATTGTGAACATATGTACCAAAAATTGAGCCAATAGGACACCAGTAAAGGGTAGCACACTTTTTCAGAATTTTTTAATGTTCTACATAAGAATGCATAACTTTTGCAGAAACAGAAACTTGATCAATACAAAGATATAGAAGTATAGTAAGATAAAGTCTACTCATGAATAATCTCTCCCAGGCTCCCTGTACTTATGCTACAGATATTAGAACAGTTCAAACTCTATATTCCATGTGTGATGACTTTGTTCTCTTTGATACTTTATCTCTGTGTCCTTGCACAACGCGGCGGAAAAATAGCTTTTGGTCTTCATGCCGCATGGATTATTGACAGCGTTTAATAAGGGCAATGCCTCTCTGCACTGTCATTGATGACCTTCAAGGAATTAACTTTTTATCGCAGATTCTATGAACTTTGATGTAGATCTATGGCCATTGACATGCACTAGCCTAGCACCAGTGACCTCTGCAACTACAAGGACTGGATGGAATATTTAAAGTGTCTCCACACGTCTCCAACACTCACTACGAAATGAGGCCCTATGTCCAAAATTCTGAACAGTCCGTTTAACAATTTAAAAATCGTGAAAAAGTGTGCCACCCTTAAATGTGCAGCAGTTGACTCCATTTTTGGTGCAGGTGGTTAGAATATCAATTGGAACAAGGCAAAAAGCGATCTGGCAAAATTTAGTGAAAGTTAATTTTATGAACCACCCTAATCCTGCACTATGTAACTTTTTTTGTTGGGTTTTTTTGGTTCTTTGGTCATTGGTTTGACATTAAACAGCTCTACCTTACATTTATTCAATTACAGTTGGTTTTACTCCTCAAAAATACCTAGTTGGTCTGGTTTGGTCTCCATGAAGATAAACAAGTTTAATGTCATACTGTGAAAAATTCCAGACAAAGCAATAACGTCTTTGGAGAAAAGCATTTGACGAACCCTCCACCAGACAAGTTACACAGTGACCCTTTAACTGATATAAAAGTGATGAATATTTACTCCAGGCATTTCCACCAAACCCAGTAATAATTAGAAAAATATATTAATCTGCCAAATGCACTTAAATGAAACTGCAGTCATTGCTAATCGTCGACTGTGCCAACACAAACTCCAATCTCGATTTGATTGCGTTTAATCTTGGAGCCCTGGTCTCCATCTTAGGCCACAAGCAATAACTCCCCCATTAATCTTCCAGACAGTACCCACTCCACCTCTCCAGCCCTCCCACCGAGCAGCCCATCACCGGGGGTAGGACCGCTCGCCTCCGGCCACCGCCTCACGATCTTCTCCCAAACTTTGCGAGAACCTTCGTCGCCACTAATAACAATTAAATCTCCGTAAGTGGTGTCCGAACAGCGGTGGGCCCCATAAAGACGCCATTACAATCATATCTTTTTCACTCGGGCTGTCTGCTGCTTCCCGCGCGGTGACGTGTTTTTCATTAAGCTAAGTGGCGGCTTTAAAATCCCCAAGGTTGATATTTGAAAAAGCGTTAATGGGCCATGATTGTGCGCTCGGAGTTTCTGGCGTCCTCCTACAGTGGATTGTTCTGCTAATCAAGATTTAATTTGGTTTGACATCATGCTGAGGGGTTCTGCATGCGTGTCTAAGGTGGGATGTGCAGCAGTTACCATAGTGACAGTGCACACATTAGGAAACGCTGCCTGATAAGTTTTAAGGTCATAGTAAAAGCAATACTATTTCGAGTTTGACTTTGAAGGTGCGGTGTGCAACTTTTTTGACGGAGGGTCTGTCACCTGCTTTTCTCCATGGAGATATTGCCTGGAATGTTCCACAGTACGGCATTAGACTTATATAGACATGCACAGCGAGAATGGTAGCTTTTAGGTCAATAAAAACCCATGTTATTGAGTAAATGTAAGATGGATGTGCTTAATGCCATACCATGACATACCAGACAAAACAATAACATCTCCATGGCGACAGGCAGGTGGCGGACCATTCACCAGAAAAGTTGCACAATGCACCTGTCAACTGAAAAGATGAGTGATGAAAAACTGTTGGCTTGTCATTTTACGTGAGAGCGACTTGTTTGAGGGCACAAATCAGATCATCTTTGTCATCGTCAATTCTTTATGGCCAGATTGTAACAAAGCCTCGAGTAACAGAGCTTCTAGTTAGAATCACATCATGACCTGCGAGGTATCAATAAATAAAAGTGCACTGTGTAACTTTTATGGTGGGAGGTCTGCTACGTACTTGGAGTCTCCTTGAAGATGTTATTGCTTTGCCTGAAATGGTGATGAAATGTGGCATGACATTAAACATTTCCATTTAGTATTTATTCATTTCGGGTATTTCTATGGCTCAAAAGTACAATAATAGACGATTATCACAACTGCAGGAAGTGCCGCGATGTTGAGTCGCGCAACTTCCAATCAATTATTTTCTGTAGCAAAATCCCTGTGGAAAAGTGTCACATATTTTGAGCAGCTTCATAAATTTGCCCCAACACCAAATCTTTATCCAACAAGGTCGACAAAGAACAGATTCTGTCTATGAAGAATTTGTCCACAACGATCAAGGTAAGAAAGACGAAAACTTAAGGTGAACAACGATGAGCATTAGTGAACTACTCCTGGGCAACGTTATGGTCATGAATAAAACATAAATAACTTGTTCACTCAGACTGATTCGAGAAATAAAATTAAACATTGATTTTGTGGTGTAGATATATTAGCATCAAGAGATTTGTGCCGTTTAAATGCTACAGATGTTCACAGACTAAATGTCGACCATTTAAACGGCACAAATCTCTCAGTCTATGCTAATATATCTACATCACAAAATCAATTTTTAATTTTAATTCTAAAATCAGTCTGAGTGAACAAGTTATTTATGGTTTATTCATGACCATAATGTTAGTGTTTCTCAGTTGTTCACTAATGCTTGTCATTGTTTGCCTTATGTTTTCGTCTTTCTTACCTTGATAGTTGTGGGACAGAATATGGACGGAATCTGTTCTTTGTCGACCTTGTTGGATGAAGATTTGGTGTTGGGGCAAATTTATGAAGCTGGTCAAAAATATGCAACAGTTTCCCACAGGTATTTTGCCGTAGAAAAGCACTGACTGGAAGTGTCGCGACATCGTGGGACTTCCTGCCATTCTGATAATAACCTATTCCTTCAGTGAATAGGGACGACTCTCCACAGATCTGAATTGTAATATAGCATAGTGCTGTAAACATGCCTTTCTCCCTTCTGATAGGTGTAATCTACACTGTGGAACATTCTAGACAACTAACTCACATTTCCATGGATACACATACAGTAGGTAGCAGACCCTCCACCACAAAAGTTGCGCAGTGCACCTTTAACGAGATGTGAGTCTGGTCATCCGCTGGAGGGGGTTTGCGTGCATGTCTATGGTGGAATGTTCAGTAGTTACCATAGCGACACAAGACAAGATTTAGGATTGTATTAAAAACTAAACTTTTCCTGGAGCTTGTGATCAGTCAGTCTCGTCATCGCCGCATATCCCCGCCTTCAGATGGGCGTGACTGACGGGTGGATTAGCCAATCAGGCACGCGCACGTTCAAAACAAGAAAAAAGGAAGCCACTCGCGGCGCCTGCTGCTTCCCACGCCGTGACGTGTTTTTCATTACTCTAAGTGGTGTCTTTAAAATCCCCAAGGTTGATATTTGAAAAAGCGTTAATGGGCCATGATTGCGCGCTCGGAGTGGTTGGCGTCCTCCTACAGTGGATTGTTCTTCTAATCAAGAGTTCATTTCAGATGTGCGGCTCCCTGGAACAGCCTTTTAGCACCACAATGGCTCCTCGCGTGGCAGCTAACATCATCTTTATTGACCTGTTAATGTAGGAGAACGGTGTCTGCGGACTTGCGTAATATGTGAGAGTGAGGGCGCGAGTTCTGGTCCACCGTTATGGGCCTGTTAAGTATTTACAGTTGCGCTAATGTCATCACAGTCTTCATTCAGAATCGATAAAGTGCCTAAGGAGAGATATGGCACCCTTCTCGCTGGAAATAGATTGTGGGCTTGATCATTCGACTTTCTGCGGCCTTTTTGAGCAGAGTTTGCACTTTTTCCTCTAAAAATGCATATTATGGTTTTAGTAGATTTTCTGAAACTTGGTTCAGTTTGATGACGGAGGCACAGGTGGTCAACATTTGGAACATTTCTCATCAGTTCACACAGTTCTGAAGCTCTTTCTCCGAACATTTGGCACAGCTTTCTTTCCCAAACACACGATCATTCACTTCACCTTGTTTTTTCAATACTGCAGGACTGGTAAAACATCGCATTAAACTCTGTCTGTTTCAATAAAGACTGAAAAACTCTATAATTTGCAAGCATCTAAAATTGAATTACAAGATTTCATGCAGGGAGAAAGGTCTCAGAAGAGCGCAGACTATGAATAGAGATATCCCACATACAACGGAGATCTAAATGTCTTGTCTAATTTTATATACAGAACACATGCCTCACCAGGATATCGTACCACAAGATCTTATGAGACAAAACTGCGACAAGATCGTGCACATGTGAGGAAAATGGTCTTGCGAAATGCTTTTCCTGGACAAAATGAGTTTTGTTATGGAACTATAAGAGATGTAAGTCACTAAAAAGCAGTATGTATGGCAGATATGGCAACTCAAATATGAAATAAAATACATACAAAATAGTGAGGCCAAAACTGAAAATTGGATTGGGCGATTTATATATTAGGAATTATGTCAAAATCTCATTTTGTCTCATTCTCATTGGTCCAATCTCGTTTTTCATCTTGTGGTAATTGTGTCTCGTCCCATCCCTATGCATTACTGAAGTAGTTTAGATGATTTGATATAAATTTCTTTTGATTTTCTTCAGAATTTTTTTCCCCAAAATGGGCAATGAGTACATTTATTTAAAAACATAATACATAAAAAAGATGCTATGTCAAATGAATGATAATACACAAAAACACTGACCAAAGTCTGAGAGTTGTGATGGTTAAACTTGGTTTTGGAAATGATTGACAAGTTTTGAATATAAAACTGCATTTTTCGGAGATACAATTCTGTTTACGAAAACTAAAATTATGTTTAGAATTTTGCATTAGCTGCTTTTCAAATGTCAATTTTCAATAAGTAAATGTGTCAAAGCATGAAAACAAAATTTCTAATCCTCCATGGTACTCCTGACTGACCTGTCTCAATACTAAAATTCCAAACTCACTTTTGATACTAAGGAATAGACTCAGTACTCAATACAGATTTCAATACCACGATCATAATAAAAAATACAATTAGATTTATCTGTGCAATCCCTCAGTAGTCTAGGTAGTAGTCTGGGTGATATTACAATATTTATTGCGATATCATGAGGAAGCTCATGATATAGTGGGGAGGCTCATGATATTACGATATTCTACATAATAACAAGACTGACATTCTAAAATGCTTTGACCAGTCATTTGGTACAACATTTATTGTCAATAGGGATGGAACGATATCCAAATCTCTCTGTACGATATTTTCACCATATACATCTCATGGTCCGATATTTATTGCAATATTTTTGGAGGCTCCCAAAACTGTGAATCTGCTACTTTTTCCTCTAAAAACGCCTTCACAAGACTAAATTCAAAGAATGAAGATTTCAAAGTGCTTAGAACAGTTATTTCTTCATGTCGTCTGCACTGAAACGGAGCAAAGGATCATGGTCTATGTAGTTCTCTCAGTTTTTTTTTAGCTATTTCTGAATCATTACTTCATTTAAGCGAAGAGACTCGTGATTTGATATATTGTGATGGTCCACGATATTATGGTGAGACCTTTGACGATACGATATCACCATATTTCGGTTAGGTAGGTTCCTTAGGGGTCCATGGGCGTGTACTAGTCTCTGTGATCACAAACCTGTTCTGATGCAGCTCATTCTAAAGCTAGTGAGGAAAGGTTCATACGAATGTCATTTTTTGTATCAGTACTAGTTCAAATAATCTAGTTTCAATACTAGTTTTAATATTGATTAGTATTAGATTTTTTTCAGCGGTGTTCCAAAACCTTAAAAAATAAGTAAATAAAAAGTCTTTCACTAACTGTTTTCAAGTAGATCATCAAGGTTTAAGGTGTTCAAAAAGATTACATAATAAGTTACCTTTTTTCAAAATTTGTACCAAAATAAGCCACTTCAATTTCTTATTTACACATTCTCAAACGGGTGAAAAGTGAAATTGAAGGCCACATTCTGAAAAGAATTGAACTTTTGGACGCTTATGACTTAAGTTGTATTTTTTGGAACATTACCTCCCGTACACAGAGTTACTTTTATTGCGCAGTAACCATACCTCACAGTAAAACTCAACACGGAGTTAGCCTAATGCATAACGCTCCCGGGAATGAGCCGTATACATTAGCATGTTTTACCGTTAGCGCTGATAGCTAATCCATCCTCTTCTGCAGGTGTGCCGTAAAAATCCACCCTGTAGTGAACCGTTAGCTTTTAGCATATCGTCAATACCATGTATCTTAGAAAGTACACTGTCGGGTGAAGGCTCTCGCTGGCTTTTCTTTTTTTTTTTCTTTTCTTCTAATCTTCCGAGACGGTCTTCCAGTATTGAGCGTCGCCGGATGACTGTTGCGATCCTGTCTTTTGCGTGTTACTAATTAGTCCCATTTGCAGTACGCTCCCGGGCTGTACTTCGGGATGACTTTGACGGAGTACCACTGCTGATACACTGGAAACGGGGATACTGTTTGGTAGCGATTAAGTGGCACGGGGCTAATCGTCAGCACGGGGCGGGGGGAGGTAGGAGCTAGCTAGCGGGATAGGCGGTACGCTAGGATGGGGAGGGTGTCGCATCTTGGCTCGCTTTCGCCTAACAAGTCTCTTTACTCCGCCGTCCTAATCCCAAATTGGATCGAGAAGGTGCCCTCTGGGGGAAGTACTTAATCCTGAATAGGTCCAATAAGTTGCGCGGGGTAATAATGCCAAATGCGGCTGCCTGGTGCTGACGAGGCTGGACGCGGATGTAATGTTCAGTGATTTGTGGTCGCGCGGTCCCAAGGTGAAGTCGGACTGGAAATGTGGTTAATACTGAAGAAAGGACGATGTGGGATTTCAGAGCTGCGCCAATAACTGATAATTAAAGGGATTTACGCTGTTTTCTGATCTATGTTTTAATATTGTTTCCTCATTAACCGCATTGTTTCTACATTGTGATGTCGTGTGGTAATACAGGAAGTGCTCCACTGCATTTTTAAACTCCATACACCTTCATCTCCATACATATTTTAGACCTGGAATTGACAATCTCTAAACAAAAGGTATACAGGTCACAAGAGGAAATTTTATATAATGCAAAACCTTTAAAGAGCCCATATGCTATTTTTTGATCTGTTATAATGTTGTTTCCTCATCAAAGACACACCTCGAGTTGTTTTGTTTCATTCACACATTTTGAACACACAGATCCTGTGTATTTAGGCTGTGTTCTTGCCTCAAACAGAAAATACCCAGTTTGACCTTGTGATGTCATGTATCTATTTTTACTCAATACACCTTCACTAGAATCACTTGGTTAATTTCAGCCCTGGAATTGTCCATTTCTAATGGAAAAAGTAAAAGGTAGCTTTTTGCTTCAAAGCTACCGCTTCAGAACGTCACAAGATGGAACAAAGCATTTTGAGTTTTTGAGATCTTTAGCTGCTCACACCTGTAACTAATGCTGATGTAAGGGTTATATAAGCAGGAAATTAATGTGCATATTAAAGTCCCTGTGATTATCCTGGTGATTGGGGTTAGAAAGTGCAGTAACACTTAATTTTACAGCTGATCATACCTTGAACCCCATTAAATGCTACTGTAAACATGTAAAAATATGCACCCTAACTATTAGAAGTACGATATCCAAGTCTTACGATACGATATCGTCATGGTATGAACCTCACAGTGCGATATTTATTGCGATGTCGTGGGAAAGCTCATGATATGATGGGGAGGCTCATAATATTACGATATTCTATATAATAAGACTGACATTATAAAACGTTTTGCCCAGTCATTTGGTACACGATATCCAAATCTCTCAATCAATCAAACTTTATTCATAGATATTCAT
Source organism: Odontamblyopus rebecca (assembly GCA_030686955.1). Lineage (NCBI taxonomy): Eukaryota > Metazoa > Chordata > Actinopteri > Gobiiformes > Gobiidae > Odontamblyopus > Odontamblyopus rebecca. The sequence goes on along the minus strand of CM060674.1, from coordinate 9,013,753 downwards.
AGATTTGTCCATCCATCCATCCATCCATCCATCTTCTCCCGCTTAATCCGGCTGGGTCGCGGGGGCAGCGTGCTGCCCAATACTCATAGCACCTGACCCCCTATGAACCCCTCTGCAGGTGGTGAGCCCAAAGGAGGGTGGACAACATGGTCCATAGATTCGTTTCATACATAAAAATGCAAAATAACATCCCACCTTCCCAAACAATCCCACATACAGCTAAACTAAACAAGTGGGTCTAACTTTGACATAACTATCTTTTTTTTTTTTTACTACTAACTGAAATAGGAAACTATGAGATTACTACCTGTGACTACCATCTTTTATAACTCTTACTCTATACTAACTATAACTAACTACTACACAGAAAAAAAAAGAAAATAGAGGAGGAACAACAAAAAAACCCACAGACATGATGACATCTCTCTGTCCGATATTTTCACCATATACATCTCACGGTACGATATTTATTGCAATATTTTGTGACAGAACTATTCATTTAAGCAAAGAGACTTGTGATTCGATATATTGTGATGGTCACGATATTATTGTGAGACCTTTGACGATACAATATCACCATATTTCAGTTATTGTTACATCCCTAGTAACTATACATTTAAAGAGGCTATATACCCTTATCTATATGTATTTGTTTTGCCCCAGTTCAGATATATTGTAAAGACATCTATTGGGGTCAAAATGAGACTTGTGAGCTGTCTACGTCTAATAATAAAGCGTTTTATTGTTCAAGAATCAGGAAGTGTGCTGTTATGATGCCTCTTGCTTTTAGTGTTACGGTATGGGTGCTAGTTATGCGAGAAAAGTGAGGAATAAAATAAGTTTACTTTCTGGAACTTGGTGCGGTTAAAGGCCTGTTGAGTATCATAAAGTACACATATACTGTACATTAGGGGAATATCGTAAAATACAGCATGGCCAAATGTGCTTTCGGAAAGGTGAGTTGGATTATACGGCCCTACATATACTGAAGTTTTGTTTTCACTTCCTTTTTCAACCATTACACGTACATATTCATTTCATTTGGGTACTTTAGTCTCAGTGACACCATGGAGATATACCAGACTTATTTTCAACGAAACTCAACATGGATCTGAAAAGAAATCTTAGCATCTGGTGTATTCAGTGTAGGTCTTTAGCACTGGTGATTACGGTGCTCTCATTAAACTTCAGGAGCAGTGCTAATTGATCGATCCCATATGGGGTATGGTTATGTTAGCAGACATGCTCAGGAGTGGGTACGTAAGTTATTTCAAAGTGAGCTTAATCAAGTCCAAGTATTTTATGTTAGAAGAAGTGATACAAAGTTCTTTTACACATTGTATCACAAATTATACACCAAAGGACTACAAGTACTGTAATTATGGCTAAACCCAATAAGGCTTATGTTAAATGTGCGCTATGTAACTTTTCTGGTGGAAGTTCTGCCACGTGCTTGTCTCCATGGATCTCTTACTTCTTTGCCTGATATGTAAGTGTAAATAAGTGAGTGTTTATTTATACAGCGCTTTTCACAGACATATGTCACAAAGAAGCTTTTCAGAGCATTATTTACAGAGGATTCTTCATTCACTCCAGACTCAGTGGTGGTAAACTACTGTTGTCGCCTGGGCATCTGCATCATTGGCCCCTCCGACCACCACCATCACTCACACACACACCACTTTCATACCAGGCAATGTGGGTGAAGTGCCTTGCCTAAGGACACAACAACAGTTTTTGTTACTGGCGCTCCCCTGTGTTCCACAGTGTGGCATTAATCTGATCTATCTCCAATGAGACAAAGCAGGTGATGCAACCAGGCCAAATTAAGGTCAGATCTGTGGAGAGGGGCCAAATGCAAGATAAATAGGTTTAATCACATATACTATGGAAGATTCCAGGCAAAGCATAATACAATAAAATGGGTAGATGGTGGATCACCAGAAAAGTTACATAATGCAATAACTTTTGAACAAGACTAGCTGCAATGACCCAAAAAATGACAATCTCTGATTCTGTGTATAAAACCAATCATGTCGAGGTTTACGTGGAAGCCAAAGGTGAAGTGACCAAGTGAACTCAAACAGATAGCATCAATACAGACTATTTAGATTGTGAAACGCATGCAAAAGGTAAGCATGTTGTGCATTTGTGGACAGGGAACATATCTGTGCTTTGATTTTGTCTGAAGTTAGATTTTTCATCTTGTTCCACTGTTTTGATGCTTCATCCAATCAGATTCAGATAAGAGACATGAAGCTCTGGGGTTTCTGATCTGAGCTGTTCCAGATTTATAATATGTAGAACTCAATTCAGAGAGACACAAATGTCAAGCGGGGTGAGCCGGGTTAAAAATGCACAGCCCCAAAAAAAGAAACAGTTGACAGAGGTGTCAAAATCCCCTAGAATGAGATTCACTGTCATATTGTTGTGGCAGTCATCGGAGCCTTTGCCTTTAAACATATTCTGCTGAGAGCTGCAGTGCCTTGTATATTCCTTTTCTTCCACAGACAGACCTTACGTAGCCAAACTAACATCTCCAAACATCTCACTTTACATGGAGAAAAGTAGCTACACTTACACTTACACACCTACAGCAGACAATAAACTAGCTTACAATTAGTGATATTTGGTGCCTTGTCCAACTTTTAAAGGTGTAAAATGTAACGTTTTGGTGGGGGTTTAGATTGATCTGTGGATTAAAACGCACTGGCCCAAGTTGTTAAATGCAAAAAAAGACATGGAAACTGATGTAAGCCCTTTATGGGTAGCCTTCATAGCCATTTCCTAACCACATTTTAGCTCATACAACGAAGCAAAGAAGAGAAGTAGAGTCTGTTATATCTCTCTGAAAAGCCTCCTCCTTGTGATCTAGCGAACCCACACGACACGCTGTTGAGCCTAAGAAAGCTGCACGTGTCCAGGTAGCTAAGGTCGGACAGGCTGATCCTCTTCTCCCATTGTACTGATCCAGAATCTAATTAAACAACCGCGACATAAAGGCCAATGCGCCATCTTCTCTCGTACTACTTATCTCTGGCTTATCTCGAGTCATATCCCCAACTTTCTATGCTCTGTTGAGCTAAATGGAGAACATTACAGCTACAGGCGAGATATAAATCTGCTTGCCTCCTGCTGATGCCAACGACCAGCGAAGGAAGCATTTTTCTTTTAATTCCAATTCTAAAAAACACATAAACACACATAAAGGAACCACACGGAGAGACACACTAGCGTTCAGCTCGGGTTAATACATCATGTCTTTCGTATTACATTTGGGAGCCGTGGCATTATTTGGCGGCGCACGGGGTCTTTGTGTAGAATCGTCAAGAGATCTGGTGGTGACGCATTGCACCCTAGGGTCGCCATAGTGTTGCTATCATCCAAGCACGATGCTAAAATGTCACTGATAATAATAAATACCTGTCCGGGAGGTTGTATTCCCCGTTTGTATGGCCTGTTTTTGTGTGATGCCGAGGTCTTTCGGTCGTAAGTAGACCGCCCGGGGGCTGGAAGAATCACAGAGCGTACCGTGAGCGTTTTGAGTGTTCATCACCTTCATCAGTGGATCATGGAGAAAGCCAGAAGGGGGCTGTCTAAGCCGGGCACCTTTTATTTCCTACTCCCCGAGAGAAATGTCAAGTGTGGGTGGGGGTTGCGGTGGTGGTGGTGGGTGCAGCGTGGTCCAAGCGTGGTAGGGAGATGTTTAAAGGCCCTGTACCTGATTTTTTCCATGTATTTCAGCAAAAAAAAGATAGATTTATTGTGAAAGTTGTGAAAAGAGCATCAGGGTGACTAATTAGGATGTTAGGAATAACTTTGGACAACTGCAAATCATTTAAAATGGAGCTAGTTCTGTTTTTCAGGTTTTTGAGGCCGTAAAAAGTGCATTTAAAGATGTATAGAGGATTTTCTAAGGAAAGAGAAATACAGCGACTGTTTGTTCAAGTTGCACAGCTTCCTAAGTAGAAATGCCTCCTACTGCCTCCTCCTTACACTAGAAATCATGCCTGTTGACAGCTGCTGCGCATTGAAAATTGGTAAACAAATTGCTCTTGAAGCAAGTCATTTAGAAGTCTAGAAGTCATTAGCGACCGGTGCGTCAGTCTTTAGACCCTTCGTCCGCTTCAGTTCGCGCCATCGCTGGAAGGAATCTCCAAGAATCACCTTAGTTTGGCTTTGCTCGTGTTCCCCTTTGGCTCCTTCATACAGCGACCTCAAAAACAGACTTTCTTTTGCAGCGAACTGGTAGTGGATTCTTGTCTACCATTGCAACAACTTTGTCCTAACTACGAGGAAGCTGTGATGGTTGAGTAAGTGGCATATGTGGAATGGGTGAGAGGCCTACAGCAAGTCAGTTACGGTAGAAACAGGGAGTTTGATAGACAACCTAACAGGTAGTTCATTATCTATTGGCTAATGTTTATCTACTTCCACCACATCCACAGGTGATGGATTTTCAGTCTTTTTTTTTTTTGGTCATCATAATTACAAGGCTGCTGCATCTCTGTTATTTTAAACTTTTATTGACAATTTGAAATACAAAAAAAAATCCTCCATACAACCCTTAAATAAAAGAAAACCAAGGAAATTTGGTAACAGGCCTTTAAAAGACCTGTACAATGGGTAGTGAACATTCTTTCAGTTTTATTTAATTGTGTTATATACGTAGTGGTTACCCTAAAATACCTTTTGCCACAACAGTATTTTGTGAGCATGAACATAGTACCAATTTACTTTTATTTTTCTAAGTTTGTTTTAAAGTTAGCTAGCCACAGGTTGTATGTAGTTATCTTTGGAGTGGTTTTAGTTTTTTTATGGTCAATATTGTAATAAGGCATTGAAATTGAAAAGATTTTTTAGTAGGTTAATGTAATAAAAGCAGCTGAATTGATAGGCGATGCAGATGTTTTTAGACGCTAACACCAGCATGCAATCCACACACTTCCAGATTATATTAGATTAAAGCTCTTTGTGATTAGATGCAACAGCAACAGTGCACCTTATTTGACCTCAATAGCTGCTTGTACAATACTACCGTAAAACACCAAATAATAGCAGGGGCGTTTATTTGTTTCAATCACTTAACAGATCAGGCATTTTTATGAGACCAGGAGGCAATTTGGGGCAGGTGATTAATTCCATCCTCACAAAAATCTGGGGAAATATGGTACTCAATTTCTTTTAACCAGTATGACTATAATTTACTGGTGACTACTTTGCCTACCTTTTTGGCACGGTTCCTGCCGCCAGACAGAAAAATGTCTCGCAGCTGCTTCTCCAGAGTTTTCCTTTACTTTGCATATTTTACCACAGAAAGTTGAAATTTTAAGTTATATTTTTTATTTTTTGCTGCACTGGAACTATGGTGATCAAAGATGTGGTCAAAGACGGACTGAAAGAAAACACGATAGGCTACGTAAAAACAAAAGAAAACAAAACAGGCGAAGAAGAAAAAAGTGTAGCATCAATGGTCATATCTTCCTTGATTTTTTTTTTTTTTCTGGGTTTATTTGCATCTAGCCTTTAAAGGGGACCCAGCGGTTAATTGAAACCCGGCTCTTGTGCCATATTGTTATTGTATACATAGGTAAAACAATTCTATTCCCTGAGATAAACATGAAGCGTACGAGCCTTGGTATTGACGGCGTGACCTAAGCATCTACCGGAGATGCTTCGCAGACAGTTCAGACAAATGCTCCGACACGACAGCACCAGAGGGGGGAGACCCGTGATGCGCGGAGAGGAAGGCGAAGAAGACTGCGGTGCCCCGGTACGTGAGCGAAGGCCTTTAATCATTACCCTCCCCGCGAGTGACACCGAGCCGGAGCCACAAACCGGGGAGCCCAGCAGACAACAACAGGCTGCTAACGTCGCCGCTCGGATTAGATCAAAAGGGTTGAAAGACTGTGTACGCTCAGGGCATGACCAGAGACACAAACAAATGACACGTTTCTTGTTTTTATTAGAATTCATGGCTTCATTAAACATAGCCAGTGTCTCTCTAAAGATATGAAGTAGATCGATCGTATGTTTTTGCATTGGTGTTAGAACGTTGTTACCGCCTCCAAAACATACCTGGAGTTGTGTTTTGTTTCATTCGCACACATCTGAGTAACCCTTTATTATTTGGATGTCCACGTCTCCAGAGCTCATAATGCCCTGTTCCACCTTGTGATGTCATGTACACTGCAGAAAAAAAACTTGGCCAAAATTTAAAGGGGAACTCTGGTACATTTGAAGCTAAAGTCCATTGCTAGAGGTGGTCAAATACTGTCAGAAGCCAAAAAACGGCACAGATCAGCGTTGTCTAGGTGGAGATCGCGCTGTGGCAGTGAGTCTGTCAAGCTAAGAAATTAGCATAATGATGGGGGCAAGTTCTTAGCTTCCATGTAAAATGCCAATTTGCTTCACACTGAAGAAGCTTAACAAAACGCTCTGCCTGTCTCACTCATTAGTTTCTGGAAACGTTATAAAACAACTTTATAAGGAGCTTTAGCCTTACCTCTGTAGAATTCCCACTGCTCAGGTGAAAAGACTCAATCGCTAATGTCATTTCTAATCCCATTTATTTACGAATGAATTATATTTTTGAAAACTCTAAAAAAACATTCCCAAACCATTTTCTTTCAGTAACTTTCAGTTTATATTCTTCATCGATCCTCACTTGTTGCTTCTGGCGGCTACTAGCTGCTTGCCGCCGCTGGAGTTGGCGAGTCTTTTGGGCTTTTGCATGCACAGTGGGAAATCAACAAGGTAAGGCTATGGCTGCTTATAAATGTTTCCAGACACTAATGAGTGAGCCAGGAAGAGCGTTTTGTTTGTTAGACTGGCGTTTTACGTGGAAGCTAAGAACTTTCCCAATTTACTACGCTAGTTTGTTGCCTTGGCAGACTCACTACCATGGCAAGATCTCTGCCGAGGCAACACTGATCTGTTACTTTTTGGCTTCTGACAGTATTCGACCACCTCTAACAATGGACTTTAGCTTCAAACGTGCTGGAGATCCCTTTAAGATTACACTTAAACACTTAAATATATCAGAAAATGATTTAAAAGTAGTGCAATTAACTGTCCATGCAGCAAGATATTTTTACTTGGCAAGTTATCTTAACATAAACTATGTCTAGACTAGAAAGACGAAGTCTCAGAACTAGTAAGTAAATAATAAATCTGAAAACAAGATGGATAACCTGATATGTTTTAAAAGTTTGGCCAGAGTTGTGGTAGTTTTCAAGTTATCAGACCTTGTACCTTTTATTCAGCAGAAATGGGCAATTCCAGGACTGAAATTATCAAAAAGATTTTTTGTATTACCTCATGACATCACAAGGAGGAACAGAATTTCTTTTTAGTTTGAGAGAAGAGCGCAGTCTGAATATGCAGGGTTTGTGTTAAACATGTACTAATGAAACAAAATGTGTTTTTGATGAGCAAACAACATTACAACACCACCAGAAAATAGCATAATATGGGCCCTTTAATTATGAAGCAGGCATCTGGGTAGGCTATTACGATGTAGAAAAAGCCTTTAGTTGTATGAAATATCTTTCCAAATAAGCATTTGTGCAGTTCGTTAGAGTGCGGCCCACCAACCAGAGGATTGCTGGTTCAAATCTTGTCACCTTTTTTTCATAAACTGCGGCTGGTGTACAGATGTGACAGTGATTGCTCAGCACTGCTCTCCCTCTCTGGAATATCTTTTCATTCACTGCAAACCGTTTTACTCTCCGCGGGAGTTCGCTTCATTCATTCTAGCTGCTGTTTACATCCCGCTGGACGTGGACGTGCACGCGGCTCAGTGCGCGCTCGCAGAGCAGACACTGCGTATGAAGCGGACATACCCGGACTCTCTCGTCATTGTTCTTGGGGACTTTAACAAAACCAATTCAAGCCAGGAACTTCCCAAATACAAACAGTATATTAAATGCCCAACCAGAGAGGAGAGGACGCTAGATCACTGTTACAGCACAATAAGTGGGGCTCATCACGCAGTGCCCAGCGCTGCACTCGGACTTTCTGACCACGTAATGATCCACCTTATCCCCGTACAGACAGAGACTGAAACACTCTAAACCTGTCATGAGGACTATTAAAAGGTGGAGCAGCGAGGCTATGGAGGAGCTGCGCACATGCTTGGAAACCACAGACTGGGACTATGAGGGCTGCCACTGACAGTTTGGATGAGTACACGGACACTGTCACCTCGTATATCCACTTCTGCGAGGACAGCATTGTGCCATCACACACCAGGGTGAGTTACAACAATGACAAACCCTGGTTTACTCCCAAACTCAAACGGTTGTGGCTAGAAAAAAGGGAGACTTTCAGAAGTGGAGATAAAGACCTCTACAAGGACACCAAGTACCGGTTTAGCAGAGAAGTGGGCACTGCTAGACAGTTCTCTGAGAATATGCAGCAGCAGATTTCAAAGGACGACTCAGCTTCTGTGTAGACACTCATCCCCCCACCACTTCCCCCTCACCAGAGCCATCTACACCCCTTCACATTCATGAGGCAGATGTGAGAAAGCAGTTCACGAGGATGAATGTCCAAAAAGCCCCTGGCCCAGACGGTGTCTCTCCTGCCACCCTGAGACACTGTGCTAACGAGCTGGCCCCAGTGGTTACAGGCATCTTCAACTCTTCACTGCAGGCTTGTCATGTGCCTGCCTGCTTCAAAACCTCCACCATTGTTCCTGTCCCAAAGAAGCCAAGGATCAACGGACTCAATGACTACAGACTTGTGGCTCTGACATCTGTGGCCATGAAGTCATTGGAGCACCTGGTTCTCTCACTGACTTCCTGGCGGACAGGAAGCAGCACGTGAGGCTGGGGAAGAATGTCTCGGACTCCCAGGCCATTAGCACCGCCTCTCCCCAAGGCTGTGTTCTTTCTCTTCTGCTCTTCTCCCTGTACACCAACTGCTGCACCTCCTACCACCTCTGTTAAGCTCATCAAGTTTGCAGACGACACCACGGTCATCAGACTCATCGACTCAGACTCGGACGGGGATGAGTCTGCCTACAGGATGGAGGTTGATCGTCTGGTGTCCTGGTGCAGCCAGAACAACCTGGTGCTTAATGCCCAGAAGACAGTGGAGATGATTGTGGGCTTTAGGAAGCACACAGCCCCACTCCCCTCCATCACCCTGACTGACACCCCCATCACCACTCTGGACTCATTCCGCTTCCTGGGGACCACCATCACCCAGGACCTCAAATGGGAGCCCACCATCACCTCCACCATAAAGAAGGCCCAGCAGAGGATGTACTTCCTGAGGCAGCTGAAGAGATTCAACCTGCCAGCACGGACAATGGTGCAGTTCTACACTGCCATCATCGAGTCCATCCTCACCTCCTCCATCACCGTGTGGTGCTGGAGCCACAATCAGGGACAAACAGAGACTGCAGTGTGTTGTGCTCTGCTGAGAAGGTGATCGGTTGCAGCCTTCCATCTCTTCAGGACCTGTACACCTCCAGGACTCAGACACGTGCAGGTCTAATTGCAGCTGACCCTTCTCACCCTGGACTCTGACTTTTTGACCTACTCCCCTCAGGCAGGAGGCTACGGTCCATTTGGACCAGAACATCTCGCCACAAAAACAGTTTCTTCCCCTCTGATGTTGGACTCATAACTAGGACTGTTCACACCACCCCACTCTGCTTCAGTCACATGACCCTGTCTGTTTTGCACTGATCATTACCTGCACTGTTATACTCTTATACTCTTATATTGTTATATTCTTGTAAATTTGTAAATTTAGTTCTTATATTATAGCTTATTGTTTCTACTTTATTTTATTCTATTTTATTTGTTGCATGTTTAGTGTTTGTCTACATTCCGCTCCAAGCACCGCAGCAATTTCCTAATGTTGTGAACCTGTTCATTCATATGGCAATAAAAACCTTTCTGATTCTGGGTTCTAGAAATGCTCACAAAATGGTAAACAGTCACATTTATGTAGAGCTCTTCTACCTTCGAGGCACTCAAAGCAATTTACACCAAGGAATGATTAACCCATTCGCACACACACTCATACATACTTAAGTACGCAGATACGGTTGGTTAAAGAGGTGGCTTAAGTGTCTTGCCCAAGGACACAATGGCAGTATTCTATCTATAGCAGTGGAAATTGCACCGTAACTTAAGTATACAGCTTTGTTGTGTCCCCCAAACAGGTCGCTTTGCCTGTATTGTGTGTGTGGCTTGCTAGTAATAAAGAGCCAGACTGTAACAGGAAGGGCTTCTGAAGAAAAGAAACAAACAAACAAAAAAGTCACATCATTGGTCCTACCTGTAAACTGAAAGACGCAATAAGCTGAAAAATACAAAGATGAATTTTTTACCTGTATATGGACTAAACAAGTAAGGCTCCATTCAGCTTCTTAAATAACATAAAATCAGGACTTAAAAGCTCTGTGCTTGATTTTTACTGTGTTAAAAACATTAAATATGCTCTATTCATGCTTAAGACATTTGGAAACACGCGATGACAGTTTCCGGTATGCTATGTTTGCGGCAGTAAGTCTGACAAAATCTTTAATAAATGAGAAAATGTCCCAGTTTTCTTCATCATGTCATTGTAGAGTTCCGTTATGTTTGGCTAATTAACTATTCCAATTCAGGGGTCCAACGTTATTCCTCACTAACTTTAAACATTCCGAGCATCTTAATTATTCACTAGGATGAGTTTTAAAGTCATGTTCTCAACTCTTAAGAGGCCAAAGTGGAGTGTGGATGTGATGATAATGCTAAAAGGAACTAGCATGCTAACAGACCCTTTCTGATTAGCGTAAAATAAAACTCACAGCGAAAATGTTTTGATCTCAAGAGTTGGTAATAGAATTGCTGGTTTCACTCACGTGACCCCGATGACGCGCAAAATTCAGATGGGAACAGGAAGTGTTTTGCTCCGCTTCAAAACAGCAGAATGGGTGACAGCAAGTACGCAAAAGGTTTTGCTATAGCAAAAAAAATAAGTCTAAATATAGATTATGATCCGTATGATATGGAGAAGTCGGATTTTTAATACAATTTGGAGGATTTTCCCAGCACTGAAGCGATGGATATACTAAATGATCTGGTGCTGCAGACCTCGTATTACACTGAGCCAAATTAAAGCCTGGAGGGTACAACTATTCAGAATTAAACTCACCCGCTACACTAGAATAACCTAAAATAATGATTAAAAAGGTATAAAGTGTCAAATTACAGCAGTAAGCTCATAAAATTATCACCACATAAAGCTTTTTGCGTGACAAGTTTGGACCTATAATGCAACAGTTTACATGTCGTTTGCAATGCTTGTCTTTCTAAATAATTGTCCAAAAAACTGATATGAATTATGAATTATAAATCACACAATCCTTACCTGTTACAAAGTGATCGCTGCAAAGTCGAGCACCGTCTGTTTCTGTGCCTCCTGTTTGTAGCTGGTGATGGTTGATCCACTTTTGTCTTCTTTTGTCTGTAAGTTTTTTGAAACAAACTCTCTTGTGACACGGCACTTTCAGTTCATGAAAAAAAAAAAAAAGTCTTTCTCCCGCAGCAGCCACAGATTGCACATAATTTAGCCATTTTAGCGCCGGGTCCGTGGAAGTAAACGGGGTTCTGCTTGTTTTTACTTTCTGACCCCATCTGCTTTTGGTGACGTCGACGTGAGACATGGAAAAACCCGACTAAGCCCAGAACTGAAACATCCTGTACTAGACCATGACTAAATATGCACTAGAAAAGGACCAAACCACGTCAGTCTATATTAGGACTACATGGAGCTCAAGGATCAAACCAGGATGAGTGTGAGTGCAGCTCAAGAGTACATTATAATATGCATGTAGACAGATGCTCGAGTTTCTTCAAATGGTTTAATGTGCCAGTACTTGAACTTACAGTGCCTTTTTGAAATAGCTCCGAGCGATTCTTTTAAGAAATCGGATGCCTCAGAAATATTCCGAAACCCTGACATTTCAATGTGAGTAAAGTGAATGTTATTCCTCCAGCAAGGTTAAATGCCACGGGTAATGCAATAATAACACACTGTTAGCTGTACTATGGAATAAGCTTAACAAAGACTAAAGAAAAGTGGTAGAGATGAAGGACGGTTGAGCAGTTCAGCCATAATAATTGTTTTAGGTTCACTGGTGTAGAATCTGTCATGGAGATGATATCGGTTTGTCTGGAATGTTCCGCAGTATGGCATTGAACCTAATCTCCATGGAGAGATATGAGATGAACCAGCTCACGGTAAGAAACTGTATTTAACGCCATACTGTTAGGAATATTTCTACATGTTTTTTTTTCCTCATTTTTACAAACCATCGTTTTTGGGTTTTTTTTACGCTAATATTTCTGTATATTCATGTTGTATATTCATTCCAAATATATCAGTTGTGTTTTGTTTCCTTCACACATGTTTAACACACAAATCCTGCATATTTACGCTGAGTTCTTCTCTCAAATTGAAAGCACTGAGTTCCACTTTGCGACGTCATGTGGTAATACAGGATGTGCTCCATTGTGTTTTTAAACTCCATACATCTTCACTAGAATCATTTGGATGACAAACTAATAATAAATGATTCCTCAAACATGTGTGAATGAAACAAAACACAAGTAAAACACAACTCGCGGTATGTTTTTGAGGAGATACAACATTATAACATGACTTGAAGCTCACACTGCCGAAAAGCTTGGCCAAAATTTTAGATATAAACACTTAAATCTATTAGAAAATGACTTAAAAGTAGTGAAATTAACTGTCCATGCAGCAAGATCATTTTACTTGACAAGTTATCTTAAAATAAACTACCTCTGGACTAGAATTAAGCAGTATCTGGTCTAGTAAGTGGATAATAAATCAGAAAACAAGATCAATAATGTCATAATAAAGCTGATATAAATTTTAAAATCTTGGCCAGAGCAGAGAAATTCGCAGTGCAGAAGATATTTCGCGTAATTTAATAAAATGCCACAATTGTTTACAGTGACGGCATGAACGTCCTTGTTGCTATAACACTGGACTGTAAAGGTCGATGGTAGTAATGAGAAGATATTTTTATAAAAGTGCAGATTTCAATGTAGAATTTAAAAAAAATGTCACCAGATCTTTCCATGGAAACAAGTAATTCAGCTCAGGACAAACGCTGATAATGCTATAACTGTATCACTTCTTTAGCATATTTTGTTCCTCAAATTCCACCGCTATAACCCGTGTGACCGCATTTATATCTGCAATTTTCGCGGCCTGTCTATTGTCACACTGTCAGCCCCGTGTTGAAGAATAAAAAGTTGCGTTGCTTGTTTCTCGTGCGATGCCAGCCACGTTTGGACTGGAGCTTTGGAGAGATGCCTCAGAGTACACAGGGTTCACCGGTGTCACTGCAAAAAGCACCCCGGCCATGCTCGCTCACTATAATTGGCTACAAAGCTCCCACCTTAGCCTCGGCGCCGCAGACAAGATGAATGGACGGATAAAAGTTGACGTAAACACAGCACACCGGCACATACAGGTGCCTAAGATTGCCGAAAGTAAAGCTCGGGGTATTTGACGTGATTTACATTTTAGAGCCTAAGATGCGCTGTGTAGCTTCTGGTGGAGGGTCCATTACAGGCTTGTTTCCGTGGATACGCCATTGCTCTGCCTGGAATGTTCCGCAGTATGACATAAAACAGCTCTGCTTTACATTTATTCAATTGTAGCTGGTTTTATAGCTCAGAAATACCTAGAAAAGTTACATTCTGACTGTGAGCAGGGTCGCCTCTCCGCAGAGCTGACCTGTAACTTGGTCTGGTTTGGTCTCCGTGACGATAGAATGGTTTTCATACCATACTGTGACACATTCCAGACAAAACAATAGTGGAAAAGTTACACGATGAACCATTAAAGATGACTGTGGATCATTCCATTATCATTTGGACATTTTATATTGCAATATTTGTCTAAAATAACTTTAAAAAAAAAAGAATCAACTTCCAGTCGGTGATAACACAAAGCTCCCCAATTCTCCATGTACCACGATTAAGAAAATAAAATCGGAGAACGGAATACGTAAGTGAAAACGGGGATTGATCGGTAAAACAGCGTAAATAAAAATGACGTAAACATCAGTTTGCATCAGTTTTTTTATATAGCGCTTTTCAGGACACTCAAAGACGCTTTACAGAGCATTATTCATTCACTCCAGACCCGGTGGTGGTAAACTACTATTGAGGCTGCCAATCTGCGCCATCAGCCCTTCCGACCACCACCACCACTCATGCACACACCACATTCATACTAGGCAATGTGGGTGTTGTGCCTTGCCTAAGGACACTACGACAGTTTTTGCCACTGGCCCCACTGTGGCACCTGGAATTCCCAGTGGTCTCCCATCCAAGTACTAACCAGGCCCGGCCCTGCTGAGCTTCTGAGATCTGACGGGATCAGGCTTTGACGAGCCGGTATGGCCACAAAACATGCACAAATCGTGGCAAATACAACTTTGAGATGGTAAATGAGAAGGGGAAACCACTATAACACAAACTGCAATAATAATATGAAACAGAAAAAAGCACATCAAAGTCCTTATAGAGGTGCAAATGCAAAGAAAAGTAACTTAAAAGTGGAAAAATACATCGCACACTCAGATGGCCGATGTCCAAAACTACACTGGCCATTTTTTCACGTTCAAAATGGATAATACCACATAGCCATTTTATGACAAAGAAAAAACGTAGGCTAAATTGTGCTAAATGTTTGCTTTGGAGAAACGTCACAGTGAGGGGCCGGGGCCTCTTAGATCTGCAGTTTTGAACAGGCAGGTTCTATTTGTTCAGTGAAGCTGTTTTAGACGGATGTCGCGGAAATATTTAGGTGAGAACGAAATAAATATCAAATAATTGTCTTTTTGGGGTTTATGCTCTTGCAAGACAAAGAGCAGAGACAGGACAGGAGGGCAAAGGGATGTACACTGATCATCATGAATTAGTGAGGGGATGTACCTGGGAGAGAAATGCTCGTTTCGATGGAAAAGCACTGACTGAAGCTGGGCCACTGTAACAGTAAATATGTTAAGAACATGTTAAAATGAATTTTGCTACTACACTGATATTGCAGTTTACAAAGAATAAAAAAAAAAATCCTCATCTGCGTATGATATGATGTATATTATCTTTTTTTTTCAGAACTTTATTTAATAACATTTCTAAATATATCAGCATTGTCAGGATAGAATACTAAATAAGGATAAAAAACTGAATAAAACACACACAAAAAGGTAAAAAAAGGAAAAAGAGAGAGGAAAAAAAATTGAACAAAATCAGAACTACCAGGTCACCTAGTCACAATAAACATGTACCAGATTAAAAAAAAAAGAGTGAGATAGAGATCAATTAATGACGAGAGTGAGAAAAAAACAAAAACATCATACTGGAACAGAGGGAAAATTAACATTAAAATATGAATATATTATGTTTAAATTACCAGTTTTTCAAAAGAATAAAAAAAAATCTAAACCTTAAAAGTCCTATTTTTTACGCTTTAAAACAAACTTTAAATTGTGTTATAACGCTGTTATATAGTCCTGCGTTATTAGTCCGCCTTCATCTTCAAAGCTCAAAATGTTCTGTTCCACCTTATGATGTCATGAAGTGGTAGTTTTCAGCTACTTTTTAACTTGAGCTCAGTAGAGATGGGCAATTCCAGGGCTGAAATTAAACCTGTGAATGAAACAAAACACAGCTCCAGGTATGTTTTTGATGTGAAAACAACATATATCTGAAAATAACGTAATATGGGCCCTTTAATATGTCCTCATTCAACACTATTCGACCACGACGTCCATCTCCAACCACAACCCATTAGCCGACGCTCTACTCAAACGACATATTTTGTAAAACAGCCGAATGGAATTAATGCTTTATCGACCGCTATCATGGCCCCACTGTAAGCCAGAGCACTCCCAGCAGAGAAGTGGACAGCTTCCTCTCAATTAGCCAACCGAGCTTTTTTCTACGCAGCGACCAGTAGCATTTTTCGTTGCCGCGGGGACAGTGATGACGTTAATTTAAAATGTCAAGAGGAGATGATGTAAACAAAAAACAAAAAACTCTGTGCATTGTTTTTTTACTGTCTTAAAGCATCCTAATCATTCACCAAGATGAGTTTGTGAGCGCTTTTGTGAAATGCAGAACCTTTAACTTGTCCAAGAATCAGGAACGGCATTGTTTGCATGCTAGTTGGCCTCTGAAAGTTGCGAAAAAAGCGCTCGCAACTTTCGCTTGTGATGAGGAAACAATATTATAACATGTGGTAGGTCAGAAAAAACAGACTTAAGCCATATTGGCACAGGATTAGTAATACCTGTGGACCTTTGTTGATTTGTAATAATTGCGGGGGACGCCTGAGATCTTAATCCCGTGCAAATGCGTTGTGTCTGTAATTTGTGAAGTAAAAATTCTGCCGCAGATGATCTACTATATTTCGCCAAACGCAGACGTCCGGTGATAATACTTGTATAATACTAATACTAGCGAATCTGCTCTCTGTTTGTTGTTGTTGCGCACCTTTTCTCTTTCTTCTTTCCATGTTCTTTTCTCTTTCAATCTCAGTGTCAGTGTCAGTAAAATAGAGTCATTTACGGACTTTGTTTATCCCGTGCGAATGAGCTGCAAGTAACACAGAGGTGGGACGGTCATTTGCAAATTACCAGACGTTCCCAGGTTGTACTTATCCCATGCGAATAGGGCTTTATTTTGAACACAGGGGCTGCTTTTTCGGACTATAAGTCGCACCAGCCAAAAAATGCATTATAAAGAAGAAAAAATACGTATAAGTCGCACTTTTTGGGGGAAATTTATTTTATAAAATCAGAAACCAAGAACTGACATTTCATCTTGAAAGGCGAGTTATAGAAGTTATAGTAATAAAAACAACCGAATAGAGAAGAATCCGTGTATCATTCGTTTGTTCGTTTTTCAATATAGAACGAAGAAATAAGAAAACGAAAAAACAACTCTTTTCTTTGTTATTTGTCTCTAAAACCAAAATGAAAAAACGGATTATTTGTTTTTTTTTTCCTTTTTGATTCATATACACGATTCATATATTTGGTTTATGGACTGTCAGTGTGAAAAATGTAATATCTAAGTCGCAAAGAAACCCTGAAAAAAGTGCAGAACATAGTATCTGCACTAGGACAAACCAAATTTTGCTCAAATGCGTGGAGAAAAATGAACAGAGTCAGCCCTATGTTCTGCAGCCGAATGGTCCCACAGTCCTATATACCCTCATTTCTAAGATTTTCTCAAAATGAAACTCCAAGTCAAGTCATTTTTATTTTCATCCCGCATTTAAAGGGAAAATTTAGAGTAATTTCAACTCGGAGTCCTTTGCACCGTGACCTCGAGCTGGGCTGAGAACATAGACACACTCCCGAATGAACAACTGAACAAAACTGTTTATTCAGTTTGGAATACAGATGAAGGCTCGGTCAGGAGACAGCTCCGGTTCTTCCGTGGATTTGGATGACCTACTTTTGGGACGCGCTCTCCCTTTGTTCTCGGATTGATCTTAATTACCGGCTGTGGGTGCGGACTCGTGTCTTTGAGGAAGAGCCTGTTCTGATGTGCGAGGAGGGAGGACCGAATGGGTTTAGTCTGAGCCGCAGTCGAGAAATGGTTGAAAATTTTAATGGCGTTCGAATATCAAAAGAAGTCCTGTTAGATGAACCATTTTATAAGCCCTCGATTATTTTCCACGCCTTCCTGCTTATTTAATTATGAACTTCTGAGGGTTTGAATTTTCACGCAAAAACAAATTTATTGACGTTTTTACAATCCATTTAGCAGCATTTAAGTGTGAATCGAGTTTTTTTTTTTCATGTTGAGGTTAGATACAGTGACAGGGTGACAGATGATGCTTTGAATTCTGCTGGGGCCAGTTTATGCTATTGACGTGTCATGGGGCAAGACACTCGGTGGGCAATGAAGAGGAGTTTCCTGCCGAGAATTGACTTAGAATATCTACAGTATCATTTTTCATATTGTTGTAGAAGAAACTGTAGCAGCCTAAGAGTTGAAACTTTGACTTGGATAAACTTTATTGATCCACAAGGGAAATTTGTTGCGCACAGTAGCTCACACATCACTTTGTATTGCAATAAGAAAGTGCAAAAAATATAAAAATGGTAATAAGACTTGTAAAAAAACTTGTACAGAGGCGTGACACTGGAGCTCTACCAGTTTATTTACCATCAGTATGGAGCTCCAGATTTAAACCGTCAAGATTATTGTCAATAATAGTGTTCCAGTCCAGTTTAGCTATACCGCTGTAGGGAGTATTATACCTCTGATGAGATAAGATAACACTCAAACACAGCCGCTCCATGGGTCGTTTGGTTCCAGGCCGCACAGAAAGTATAAATAACTTACATTATTTCTGTTTTATTTATCATCCAAGTCTGAACAGTGTTTTATTTTGAAAAATCGGAACCGAATTCTCTCCGTTCCATCCGTCTATGACTCTCGATGTTTGTCTCGGTCACGTGAAACATTAACGTTAATATTAAACCTACAAGCTGCAAAATGAGTAAAAAACTGACGTCTTTGGAAACGTTTATTATTATAGTTACAAAATACCGCAGTTTTATTTTGTCATATTTATCTGCCACACCTTAAAGGCCGGTCTGTGAAAATATTGCCTGACATTAAACCGGTCTGTGGCGTAAAAAAGGTTGGGGTCCGCTGCTCTGACACATATATTACATTATAAACAGGGGTGCACATAACTGGTACGCTGGTACGCATGCGCAGCAAAAAAAAACGAATGCGTAATGCCACTTCAGTTACTGAGCGCCTTTGCGTAGCCCACTTGACTTGACCGATCGTGTCATATCAATCTTACACATGTCCAAGTCCAACTACTGTCAAAGATGTCTAAAAAACAACAGACATTAAGCAGCTTCTTTGGCGTTTCCCCGCCTACAAAGAAACACCAACCGGAGCCAGAGCCGAAGAAAAGACTTTTTTCGGAAAAGTGGCTTCAAGATGTGCAGTGGCTTGAAGCTAACGATGAACGCACTGAAATGTGGTGTAAGCTTTGCCGCTCACATCCACACCTAGCAGATAAAACAGGTGCGTTTTATAAAGAGGAGGACAGTGGGAGTGACACGGAGGACAGTGAGGAAGATGGCACTTTTTAAGACCTCGCTACATAATGAGTGAGTACCAAACTCCATCTCCTGGTACTCACCTGAGTAACTCACTGAAAAAGTTATGTGCACCCCTGATTATAAACAAAGCTAGACTATGTCACTTTTTGGTCGAGTGTATGTCATCTACTTGCCACCATGGAGATATTGTTTTTCAGGAATATGTCTGACATCAGAAGTATATGTCTTCATGAAGGAAACCATTTGATGTCACCAAGTTACTGATCAGGTCTGCAATGCAAAAAACAAAATCTAAGTTAAGATGACTTGAATTAAGAAAGTTTGACCATGATCTGAGTAATTTCACTTGACAAGTAAAGTGATCTGCCAGTGGGATAAGACTTTGCGTAAATGAAATATGAAAATAAATCTCGCTACACTTAAAATAAGAAAAAGAACAACTTCCTGCACTTAAAATAAGAAACTGAATGTTGCTTGAATTAAGAGAAAAACACTTATTCCACTGTCAGATCATTTCACATGTCAAGTGAAATTACTCAGATCATGGTAAAACTTTCTTAATTCAAGTCTTCTTGACTTACCTAGATATTATTTTCTTCCCCGGTGTGTGGTGAGGTGACAAGGCATTTTCAGGAAAAAATGAATAAAAACAGTAATTGAATAAATGCCATACTCTGGAACTTTCCAGGCAAATCATTTAACAACTCCAAGTAGACAAGCAGGTGGCAGAACATCTGTTAAATTGCCCCCCATTAAACTCAAACCTACACAAAAACTATGTCAGTCGTTTGTGGTTTTTTTGTGCTGCAAAAAGTTTTGTTTGTGCTGCTTTAGTTTTGTAAAAATTAATGATTCTTTTATAGGTCAAACTGGGGTCAGCCAGTCCCCAGGAAGCTTCAAAATGCTCTAAAACACCCAAAATGGAGTCAATTGTTTGTGCTTCGTTTGAGCTGCAAAAAGTTTTGTTTGTGCAATTCTGGTTCTTAAGATATTTGCAGTTTTATTTTCAGCCAGTGACGTCGTCCAGCCCCTCAAAATGTGACATAGACTAAAAACATGCAGAAAATTATAGAAAACGTTTGTATTTCGTTTGTGCTGTTTTGTGCTGTGACAATTTTCATTTGTGCAAATATATTTTTAAAATGATTCATTATTATTTCTGCGGTAATTATAGGACGTCTTTTCCCCTCAGCTGATGGCGGCAAACTCTGCAAAACTAGTGACGATAAACGATCTGAGGCTGTGGAAAAGTCTGTTTTATTATATAAAATATGAATCAAAGCAAATTGCTAGAGAACTGTTACAGACTTTTCTGCAGCCTGAGATCATTTATCTTCACTAGTTTTGCCGAGTTTTGCTAAAGCCGCTGCTGTCAGATGAGCGGAAATGACGTCCTATAATTACCACAGAAATAATAATGAATAATTTCTGAAATAAACTCGCACAAATAAAAATTGTCACAGCACAAAACAGCACAAACCAAATACAAACATTTTCTATAATTTTCAGCCTGTTTTGAGGCTGTTTCACCATTTCGCATTTTGAGGGCTGGACGACGTCATCGGCCGAAAATAAAACTGCAAATATCTCATCCAGAATCACACAAACAAAACTTTTTGCAGCACAAAACAGCACAAATGAAGCACAAACGATCTACACCATTTTGGACGTTTTAGAGCATTTTGAAGCTTCCTGGGAGCTGACCCCAATTTGACCTATAAAAGAATCGTTAATTTCTCCAAAACTAAAGCAGCACGAAAACTTTTTACAGCACAAATGAAGCACAAACGATTGATAGTTTTTGTGTAGGTTTGCGTTTGGCAGGGGCCAACTTCACGCAGGTGGTAGCAAACCCAAGAGAAAAGCACTTTTAACACTGCTGCAACTACTCATCTGATCATAGGAACCTTTGACAAACTCGCAATTCCACATGTTCTTTATTGGTTTAAAATGCGTAATACTGTGTGGCTCAGTGCTACAGTTAAACAGCTCATTCCTAAAACCAGTTTTCAACCTCAAAGATAAAAATACGCCTAAATAAATTCTTAAAAACGATAAAAACTCCCCCCCAGTACTCGTATGTACATTATAGATCAGACTTTATGATAATCTCTTGGACCTTGGGCTTTGCAGTTTTGTAGTCGAAAGGATTACACAGAATGTTTGATGTTTGAAATCTAAGCTGCAGTTTGAAGTGCTCCGTCAGCCTGCCAGTCTGTTAACGCTCCCTGAATTATTCCTTATTTCTCTAACCATACGCCAGAGCTCCACGGGCCTCTTAATTAGTAATCTGCTATGTTCAGCCGACATCTTAAAGAGCTGCTTAATGGAAAAAACACATTGTGAGGTAAGTTATTAAGAGTCAAAGTGCCAGTGATTGCTTTTGAAGGATTAGGCCACTTTTCATGTAAATGTGTTATTTTTTACGCAAATTGTGATTTCCAAATGCTTTCACGATTAAAGATGGAAGATTGTAATTTATTGGGGAAATGAGTCTCGGGAGTAGCACCAAAATATTGAACGTGGTGTTAGGTTTTAAAGTGCATTGTGAAGCTTTTCTGGTGGAGGCATTCAGCTAATATTGAAGTACTAAGTACTATGCACCGATACCGATATCCTGGTTGGACCTGTAAACTGATGCAATAAGACTATTTATTGGTTTTAGTTGGTCCAGAAAGTCTCATAATGTTTGAGCTTTAAATACAAAGTTGTTCTTTAGTGACAAAAGAGGTTAATAACAGCTACATGACACATTCTGTAATACAATACTTTTGTTTGTAGGAAAATACAGTCTATTTTCAGACTCTGCACTGGTATTGGTTCATATTGCGTATTGGCAGATTCTTAACCCCTTAACGCCAAGTGTCACAAATATACAATAAACCATTTGGATCAAGGTATGAGCAGAGATAGCGGCTGCATTCCTCCAGTGCCGGTTAGTGCAGATGCAGTTGTTGATTTCTGAATCTGACAAAAATAAAAACTGGAGAAAAGTTTGTCTTAAATCAAAGAATCTGGATTTATTACAGCAATTGTGCCACAATTACAGAGAAAATGAAAACAAAACCTTCTGTCCCTCACGCGAGGTCCGTCTCTCCCTGATCTGAACGGCAAAACAAAAACAGGCTTCTTATACAGTCGACGAACGTCATAAAACCAACATGAAGTAAAACATACTACAGTATATCGAAACAAACTCCAAACAGAGACGGCTCGTCTGGTTCAGCTGGACATTGCTCAGATTTCCCCCAAGGATCCCACTGTTCTAAATGATGAGAAAGAACAAAGCAGCAGCTTGTTGTTTTAACAACACTGGATAAAGACAGAGCAGAGTGACCTGCTCTGAGATACTCCAGGAACAGCAGATTACACCATCACATGTGGCACGAATACAGAAATGCTTTTGCTCGACTCATCAAAGCCTGATCCCGTCAGATCTCAGAAGCTCAGCAGGGCCGGGCCTGGTTAGTACTTGGATGGGAGACACTGGGAATTCCAGGTGCCACAGTGGGGCCAGTCGCAAAAACTGTCGTTGTGTCCTTAGGCAAGACACATCACCCACATTGCCTAGTATGAAAGTGGTGTGTGCGTGAATGGTGGTGGTGGTCGGAGGGGCCGATGGCGCAGATTAGCAGCCTCGCTTCCGTCAGTCTGCCCCAGGGCAGCTGTGGCTACAATAGTAGTTTACCACCACTGGGTCTGGAGTGAATGAATAATGCTCTGTAAAGTGTCTTTGAGTATCCAGAAAAGCGCTATATAAAACTGATGCATTATTATTATTATTAGTTAGCAGTTGTTAGTTAACAGTTCTCTAAACCCATAAAATACATTCTTTAGCTTAAATAGATCACAACAGAAAACAAAATGAAAGATTCCCATCACACCGAACCTTAGGAACTTTTGGCAAGCACTTGTTTCTAGTTGCTGCAAATTAGCAAAATGCCCCAATTTCTATTAATATTTTTTGCTATAATCAAATTAATAATCTCATCTTAATTTACCATCTACTTAAAGGCAAAAAAACACACACACAAAAAAAAAACAGTTTTATATACATCTATATAAATTCAGGCATTAAGGCCATATTATCAGAATCTGTATCATAACTGAAAAAGCTGGATTGGTGCATCCCTAAAAAGTACCTTGAAAAACTTAGCGAGAGGTGTCCAGAAAGGCACCTAATAAATAAAATATATTATTATTATTAACTGCCAGGAGTAGAGATGGAACTGATGATCTTTGTTATTGGCGCAAATGTCTTTAGACACTGATCTAAACCAGAACTAAACCAGGTCTAAACCAAGACTGGGTCCGTTTTAAAAAGTCTAAACAGGTTCTTCTTCTCGACTAACTCAGGACTAAACTAGATGCGATCCAACTTTTCAACTGTGTAACTTTTCTGCTTTCCCATCTATTAAATGCTTTTCTCCATGGAGATGTTATTGCTTTGTCTGGAATGTTTCACAGTATGGCATTAAACCTTTCTATCTTCATGGAGACCAAACCGGACCAAGTTACAGGTCAGATCTGTGGAGAGGCGACCACTTTTTCTAGGCTTTTTGAGCTATAAAACCACCTGTAACTGAATAAATGTAAGATAGAGCTGTTTAATGTCATACTGTGGAACATTCCAGGCATTTAAACACAAATTTTAAAGCAGGAGCAAAAGAAAGCATAAACTGAACAAAAATCAAACTGCAAAATTAAAACTGCAAAAAAATGTGATGACCACCACCTTACAGCTGAAAATCACACTGCAATTTGAATAAAGTTGTGTTCTGAACAAACAAAATAATGTTCTGTAAAAAGAGCGTGGGCAGGATGGTGCCACATCAAGCACAGAAGAAAAAACATGCAAAATCTGGCCAAATACTTTTTATTTAATTTTTTATGCTTTGGTCCACAGACAAAAGGACTTGAATAGTTGGTGAAAATCTTATGCTGCCGTAAAACATCAAGGCAGTGGCATATTTTGATAAGCATAAAAACTTTCAAATTCAACATGACAAAAGACAGAAAAAATGTGCAAAACAGTTCAGATGTGATTCTTACCCTCCCTGTGATGCATTTCCAGTCTAAAGGCCGTCGCACACTACAGGGGAATTTGCCCGATTTTGGCTGCCATTTCTTCTCTAAGAGTTCATGGAGACGTGACCCGACTTTGTGTGTGATTTTGAAGCCGCTGTGCTCCTCATGTGCGGTGTCTGTGTGACTCTGAGCTGGTGTGTCAGATCGTAACCACCGAACATCAGCAACGCCACGGTAACGGCCGATAAAACAGAGCGTCAGGGGCAGAGGAGCGACGGACACAGAGACGCAACATTCAGTACAAAAATAGGATATAGTAAAACTAATGAGAAAACTTTACTCGCCTTTTGTGAAGTTGTAAAGTTAAATTGCAGCACCTCATGCCATATTGTGCATTAATCCAGTTTGGATTGTTCTTTAAAAATAAAAAGGCAAGAGTAGCTCCTCATGTGTGTGTTTATATTCATGCAGAGCGCAGGTCGGGGTGAAGCTGCAAATCAGTGAACAAGACTCTACTTCCTGTGAACTTTACCACCAGCCTTCTGTGCATTTAAAATCCCGTATCTGAAGTATTGCACCACATTTCACAAATAATAATAACACAGTTTTGACTTGTATCTAAACCAGAAGTGCAGAGCTCTGATCTTTTGAACACTTAAGAGTCTCAGAGCGAGTGGTTTTAACGTAAACAGGAAATAATGGACGCGAGGTGCGCTCACATCTTTGTAACCTGTAGTAGACACCAAAAACCGCCTTCTACCACCCCCAGAACGTAGCTCACCCTCCGCCCATCCCTCTCTCCTCAGTTTACCGAAAACCCATATCCACGCCTTTATCACCTTCCGCCTCGACTACTGTAATAACCTGCTCTACGGTTCACCCTCCAAACTCCTCAACAGACTCCAGGATATTCAACACTCTGCTGCCCGCCTCCTCACCCGCACCTCCTCCCGTGAACACATCACCCCTGTCCTCGGAGATCTCCACTGGCTCCCCGTCCCACAGCGCTTCCATTTCAAGCTCCTCACCATTGTGTACAAGTCCCTTCATAACCTGGTCCCCACTTACCTCTCTGAGCTCCTCCACCACCACACCCCCACCTGTGCCCTTCGTTCAGCTGACGCCAACCTCCTTTTTCCCCCCACCAGGACTAAACACAAGACCTGGGGGGACAGGGCCTTCTCCGCTGCTGCCCCCAGCCTCTGGAACTCAAAAAAACACATCAGAGACTTCTCTACACTGCCCATGTTTAAAAAAGCCCTGAAAACTGTTCAAAACGGCCTTTAAATAACTGCATCTCCTGTTTATCTGTTTCTTTCATATGTGTTTGTCTGTCCTGATTTATGTGAAGCATCTTTGAGTGTCATGAAAATAGCTATACAAGTGTTATGTATTATTATTATTATTATTATTATTATTATTAGTAGTAGTAGTAGTAGTAGTAGTAGTAGTAGTAGTAGTAGTAGTAGTAGTAGTAGTAGTAGTACGCAGCTATATCCTGCAACAGTCTTTGCGATTGGAGATTAAAAATCTTATATGATTCTCCTTGTATCTGTGGTGTGCGTGTTTTGTCGCATGCTTAAAAATTGTTTAAGCCTGAAAAATCCTGTAGTGTAGCAGCTTTAACTTAGTTTTGTCATGATATAAAACACATTTACATTGCAATAATAAACATGCTTTTTTTTTTTTTTTTTTTTAGAAAATATAACTTAATTTTCAATGAAAAATATTAGCTTCTTAAATGTTATTATGTGGTTATACAAAATAAGTTCTAAAACCATTTGGGTAAGATCTGGTTTATTCTTAGTATGAATTTTGAAGTGTCCATACTTATTCACATGAGTACAAAGGTTTCATTTTACAAAAAGTCCATTCTAAGCTGACATTGTTTTCCTTCTGCAGGTGTGATCAGAACAGCTCTGCCCAACATGGACCGTGAGACCAGGGACCAGTATGTGCTGGTGATCCAGGCCAAAGACATGGTGGGGCAGATGGGTGGGCTCTCCGGGACCACCTCAGTCACCGTGACGCTAACAGACGTCAATGACAACCCACCGCGTTTCCCTCACAGTAAGTCATGATGTCATCAAAAAGGGACGGGTTTTGCACTGTTGGGCAGCTTTACTTTATTAAGTTGTAGCTTGGGACTGGTATGGAATGAACCAGGATGCAGGGACTGCACAGCTCTGTAGCTCCATGAGGTATTGTATGTGATTGTAATGATAGTGGTCATAGAAGGGAGATTATGTAAAATTGACTTTTTGGAGTTTTTACCATATAACACTATAACACTGCCCCCTCATCAAAAACATGCCTATAGAGGTTTTAGATGTCATCCATACATGTTTGAGTAATAGTGATCTCTCCAGCCCCTATTCAAACCCTCCTTACAGTTAGCACTACGATTCTGTCCAATAAATGTACAAAAACATGATACAAAACACTACACTACAACTTGACAAACCTGTCATGCTGTGCAGTAGTTTCATTAGTAACTCCGCTCCTCTGAAGGGGAAAAAAAGGGAGAGGGAGACTTACAGCGTCAAAAGTGAAACTTTCATCTATCCATTTTCTTCTGCTTTATCTGGGTCAGGGTCATGGAGGCAGCAGTCTAAGCAGGCAGACCCAGACTTTCCTTCTCACAAACACTTCCTCCAGCTCTTTCAGGGGGTGTTCTCAGGCCAGCTGAGAAACATAGTCCCTCCAGCATGTCCTGGGTCTTCCCGGGGCCTCCTCTTGGTTGGATGTGCCCAGAACACCTCCTGAGTAATGCGCCCAGGAGGCACCTGGGACAGATGCTTGAACCACCTATGCTGGCCCCTCTTGATGTGGAGGAGCAGCGACTCTGTTCCAAGCTCTTCCCATGTGATTGAGCTCCTCAACCTGTCTAAGGCAGCGCACAGCCACCCTGTGGAGGAAACTCATTTCAACCACTTGTATCTGCTGCACTGATCCAAAGTGAAACTTACTACATTTTAAAGCGTTGTTATCAGTATGTTATGTGTTAGCAGTTAATCCTTCATAGACGTGTAATGCTGCCTTTTAAGATCATACAGTGTGTTGTTAGCTGTTGTCAGTATATATGTAGCTTTGCTTTAAAAATACACGGTTTCTTTGTTTGGTTAATAGACTTGTAAATGGGCTTTTATAAGAAAATACAATATTGCGTCTGCCATAAGAGCACTGAAGAGTTTTCTTATTAACACCAGAGTATGACAGCTTCAGAAAATGAGGGTGCCCATTACAGTTCTAAATGGTTTTATTCTTCTGGCCGTGCTAAGTGCTAAGTGCTAACCGCTGTCTTCTCTTTGAGACTTCACTTTGTAGTAAAAGTCTGCGCCGTTCCCAAATCGAGTGTGACCGCTCTGCCAGTGCTGCACTTCCACATCAGGGCTCAGCATCCATCAAACGCTCTCTCCTCCCTCCTGCTCTCTTGCTTTTTCTCTCTCATTCACACACACACACATACTCTTTCTCGATCTGTCTCTCGCTCATACAGACACACACACTTTCTCTCTTTCTCAAACACACCCTCTCGTTCTCACACACTCTTCTTTTTCACCATCAGCAGTATTCTCTTCCACCTTTACAACAAAACTAAAATATGCACTTTCCTTCATTTCCTTTAAACACATTTTTAAAAATTAGTCAACTATTATTGTCAGAGCAGGAAAGACATCCATTTCTCGCTGTTCATTTCTTTTACATTCACAAACTCTCAAAAGCTCATGATCGACCAACTGGGGAAATTATATATGTTTGTCATGCACATCTAGAAGCAATCTGCGACATTCAAAGAGAGAATGTGCTTTTCTCACAGAACGAATCGTGTGAAGTTACTGCCGCTAAACTCCAACAGAAGTGTGGGTGCGTTCACGGTGAAACATCCATCAAAACAAGCACACTTTGTCTTCCAGCGTCACCTATCCAACAAAGTCTTACCGAAAGTTACACGTGTTCTTTTAAAATGACTCACAGAACTGAAGACAGGTTTGATTTTGCATGTCACTAGAGTCTGGAGTTTCCCTTGTTTGACATGTTTGTGAAGTCTGTCGTTCTGCTTCCTCATTAGACGTGGGCAACAGATGTGACACAGATAAATGAAATGTTACCTAGCAACCACTCTCTAAGCAAGGGCCACAGATTGTCTAAAATAAAAGATAAAAACAGCAGAACAGCCTGATAAATCAATTATTCTGAATAGGGTTGGGCGGTAATATGGTATCCTGCGGTAACAGAGAGTAGCAACGGTACCAGTTTCATTACCGTCATTTAAAAAAATCTGCATAAGGACCTAAAACCACAGCTTCACTCTCTCTCCTCTTCAAATGTCGTTGTGCACGGAGATTTCCATCCACACGCAGCGAGATAGAAGAAAAAATGATGCTTCGCGTGTGATGGTGTCGCAAAAAGCTTGTGCTGGAGATATTTTATTGAATGCCGAGAGTCAAAAGGGGATGTGCTAAAGAGGAGAAAGTTCCCGCTTGAGGCGAAGTCAGATTTTCATGGAGGAGACGGTAAAGTCCAATTTATGGTTCTGCGTCAAAACATGTTTGCGTCAACGTACACCTCCTATGCACTGCGTCCACTAGGGATGGGCATTCGATTAAATTTTCTTAATCAATCGTTGGGAAAATTAACGATAAATTTTCAATTAATCATTATCATTTTATATTAAAATTATCATCACTATTATTACTATTACTAATCTGCATAAATGAACTCAACTTTACGACATATAAACCATAACCACTATAGACCCACATCAGTGTGAGATTAGAATGTCTTACAGAAACAAAACTTAAAACCACATGGCTCATTGCGTAAGCAAAAAAAAGAGCAGCTATTTCCTTGTGCGCTTCAGTTTCGGTTGGACTAAAGGACACGACTGAGTGGAATTTGAGTGTTCTTTCTGTGACAGAGGATGTGCTGAGGCTGGTGAGTCTGTTCTGTGCATATGTTGCGTTGGAGATACTGCGTTTAAATGCGGAACCAGGATACAGGACAAAAACAACAACAACATAAAAAAAAGATCATAACCGGGATACTGATGTGCAGATAAACACACTCTGAGGGATATAGTGATCTCCAAGGAGCCAGAGCCGAGACGTTGGACTGTGGGGCCACAGCTCCAGTGTTTGTGCTGTGAGACGCAGCCTCAACTCCTTATGCTACGTTATGCACAGCAACCTACATTCAGTTTGTCGACTAAAATGAAAGTGATCGATGAAATTCTTAATGAGCAATTATTGATTAATCGACTAATCATGCCCATCCCTAGCGTCCACGTCCACCGACTTTCTAACTACGCATCAAAACGACACAGAGACCAAGGAGAAGTGACACAGACAAGGGCTGTGATTGGTCCTCTTGATTATAGACTTTGAGTAATAATGTGTTTAATGCAACTTTGCACACATTTTTTTTTACATTTTACAGAAAAACTTAACACCGCATGGCTCATTTGCATACAGTATAAGCGCTGATAAAAACAGCTCAAGCGCTGATGCTGATGTGATTGAATGCACTGCAAAGTTTGGTTTGATCAGAACTTGTGCCTCATCTTTAAATATAATGCTGCTTTTCTGTTTCTGAATGGTTTAGGTGCAGCTACAAAATAATTCTTAATTAGTAACGGTAATACTGTATACTAAGGTGAAATGCTGAGACGGTTTAACAGTATCAAAATTTGGATACCGCCCAACCCTAATTCTGAATGGACTTGCATCTCCACAAACCTCACTTTCTTGTTTTCACGGAAATCCTTTGGCTATAATCTTCCACAATGTGATATAAAACTGATCTATCTCCATAGTGAATGCACCAAAGTGGTTTTAATGTTCTATTACCTCTGGAAAGTTACAGACTGTTCCTTTACAATCATACACTACTATTATAATACAAGCCAACATCCACTATTGCCTTAAGTGGCACTATGATCCCCCTGCTGTCCTGGGATTAACCACACTGGTGCGAGGACAAAATGAAATATGAAAATCCTTTTTTTTGTGACCCTCTAAAGAGCTCCTGTTCCACAGCAAATTAAAAAGCCATTACAAAGATTACATGGCAGCAAACAATGTCAGACAGATTAACATTTGGACAGTGTCCGAGGGAGACACGCAGAGGTCATAATGAGCCCGACGTGGCCATAGCTCAGATTATCATTACCAATGTGATTGTCTCCTTTTATTCTGTGGAGGAGTGCTTTAAATCCACTGGGTCAGGTGAAGCACAATGAAACGTGGACTAATAGAATATGTGAGTGGAGCTTTATCTGAGAGACAGACGAGGTTAAGTACGATGAGTCAATGGGATTGTGTTAAAGTCTTGCGGAAATTTCAACAAATCCGGAAAAAGTTGAAGTAGCGAGATAATGGCAAGAAAATTCACAATGGATTCAAGGGCAGAGCGGGGTAACCCTGGGGTAACTCTGCTAGTCTATACTGCGTTAGAAGAAGGGGTACTAAAAATGTGCTGGATCGGGTATGAACTGATATTTTGAAGCTGATACCTGATCCAGCACATTTTTAGTTGTGCTTATAAGTTGTACAGTTGTGCTCATAAGTTTACAGACCCTGACAGAATTTATGATTTCTTGTCCATCTTTCAGGGAATATGAAAGATAACACAAAAACTTTTCTTTCACTCATGGTTAGTACTTGGGTGAAGCCGTTTATTATCAAACAACTGTGTTTCCTCTTTTTAAATCATAATGACAGAATCTACACAAATGACCCACTGACAGCCTGGAGTCTTTTGTGATAGTTGTGGATGAGGCTCTTTATTTTCTCTGATGGTGAAGCTGCTCATTCTTCTGGGCAAAAGGTTCCAGTTCCTGTAAATTCTTGGGCTCTTGTCTGAATTGCAGCTTGAGATCTGCCCAGAGGCTCAGTGATACTGAGGTCAGAAGAGACGAACACTCCAGAACCTTCACTTTATTCTGCTGGAGCCAGTGACAGGTCCACTTGCCTTTGTGTTTGGATCATTATCATGTTGGAATATCCAAATACGTCCAATGTGCAGCTTCTGGACCAAGAGATCAGAAATTCTGCCAGGGTCTGTAAACTTATAAACACAACTGCATTTGGCCAATAGTCTCACATTTGAATTTTTTCTTGTGGGATAAACAACAGCTATATAACACATTTGGTTCAGTTTTGTCTTTTTTTATTTTTGGTTAAGGGAAATAATTAGAAGAGCATGAGTAGACTTTACTTTCTGTGGAAGCTCAAGTCTTTCAAAGTGTGCAGCAAGTTACTGGAGATCTTCTACCAGTCTGTGGTGGCAGCGCCCTGTACTTGGCTGTGCTCTGGAGGAGCAGCACCAGTAAAAGGGACACTGAGCGGATTGACAAACTGATCTGTAAAACTGGTCACGTGATCAGCTGTGAGCTGGAGACATTTGTTACAGTGAGTGACAGGAGGACACTGGACAAACTGCTCTCCATCACGGACACTCATAATTTGTGCATTTGAGCAGACTTTAATCACAAATTTTCAAGAAGCCATATTTTTACTCATTTTCCAATGTTATTTTCATAGAATTCGGTAGTGACACAATCATTTTAGCATTTTTGTGTGGTCGGCAGCTGTTCATCGGACTTGTAGAGTCTTTGTTGTTACGCTTACCTTGACGTCTCCTCCTATTGGGCTCTTCACTTTTCTAACGTGTAAGTCAACGGACATCTTTCTTTATTATTAAGTCATTTTAGAAGAAAATTGGAATTTAAACAGTGCAAATGCTAACATAATGATCCACGGGTGTTGGACATTCTAACTGTAGAGGCAGACACAAAATGCAGAAGAATGTAGAAACAGGTAAGGTGCTCAACAAAGACTAGGCCACAATAGCATGAAACAGTAAAAAGAGACTTGCAGAACTTGAATATACAAGTGAAAAATGCAGTCAAAAATGGCTCTGAGCCTCTTTTACCTTGTGAGAATAAAAGTTCTTTATTGTAACATGCACATCCATTGTGTCCACATCACAATAAAGTCCTTTTATTCTCAGGTTTTGCAAGTCTCTTTGTACTCGTTCACAGCACATTTTCCTCTGCTTTATCCGGAACAGCCGTCTGAGCGGGGACTCACAGACATGCCTCACCCTAGAAACCTCCTCCAGCTTCTCCTGGGGGACCCATGGCGTTACCAGGACCCCTCCCCAGGGAGAGGTCCAGGAGGCACCCAGAGCAGATGCCCCCAACACCTCAGCTGGCACCTTTCCATGTTTAGAACTACTACCACTACTTTTTTACTCTTTTCTGCAGCGTTGGCACATTTTGCTTGGAGTCTAAAGAAGATATATCACTGCTGGAGTTAGTTGTAATCTATAACACCCCTTGATTCAGTGTATATACAGATTTTTTTGGCGATTGTTGCAATATTCATCGAAAATGCCTTAGTAAAAGAAATAAGTTCTGTCTTCCGTGTTGAAAAACAGTCGTGTCCAATGAGAGCCACACATTTGTCTGCACATCCGATGGATAGCTGCAGATCACACTGGCGAGTAGCAGATTTTTCGTTTCCGTTTGTCCCAAAATGACTACGCAACGCTCTGGAATCCATTTAACAAACAAAACTGGAGAGCAAAGTATCCACAGAGCAGTGAGCGTGTACTGGTGGTGTTTAGGGGTTCATCACAGTAATGACGTCTTGAAGTGAACCCTCGCTATACCAGGGTTCACCTTTCGCGGCTTCACTGTTTCGCTGATTTTTTAATGCTTTTTTTTTTACAGTGCATTGTGTTCTGAATCCTGATTGGCTAAAGGACTGTGGTCTAGAAGTGAAAAAAGTTGACATTGGTCTTTCACTTAGACCAATGTCAACAGTTTCCGTGCCTCGTCTCTCTGTACAGCCCGAAAAATTTAGCTTTGCAAATTTTCTCCATGACAAAACCCACAATGTCGACGAAATGTTCTGCACCGACAAAGGCTCCGGACGCACCCAAAAGGCAGAGGAAGATGTAAACTATCGCAGAAACATTTAAACTTCTGGACATGCTGAAGGAAGGTAGAAGCTATGCGGCTGTAGGCGCCATTACAGAATAAATTAATCTTCGGTTCGTTCCATAAAGAAGGAGGAAAATAACATAAGGACGACAGCGCAATAAGTTTTAAGAAGGATGCAAAAAGGGTTGTGACTGTCCGGAACAAGACCATTGTAAGGATGGAGTCTGCTTTAGCTTTGTGGATTAATGACTGCAGGAAAAAGAACATTACGCTGGATACCAACGTTATCCACCCAAAAGCTAAAAACTTTATGAAACCTTTGCTGACAGCGATGACATTCATGACAGTGAAGAGGAGGATGTGGATCTCAGGCCATCGACGAGTGCTGTTCATGCAGTATCAAGCGGAGCGGAGTCAGGACCAAGAGGCGCAGTCAGAGGGACTGTGAAATACGCCTGAGTCACAATGTCCAACCTCGTACTCATTATTAAAATTATTATTTTACAGTATTTTTAAAAACTATCATAGTTATTTGTAAGAAAACGTTTATATTTTTAATTCTTAAACAAATGCTTGGGGCTGAAAAGCAGGTTTTGATCTTTGGTTTCATTCTATAGTACAGTATTTCACCTCTCACGGGTTCTTTTTGGAACGTAACCCCCGCAATAAACCAAGGTTCACTGTACATAAAGAAACATACACGAATCCCTCCAAACATAACTTTGAGAGGGTAAATGAGAAGGGAACTATAAAAACTCTGAAAAGTCACATTTGCATTCGAGTACTGCTTTAAAACAAGTGTTAAAGCTAAAAAATTATCACAATAAAAGTCGAAAAATCAAGAAAATCGACCTAAACTTCAAAACAGCAAAATTTTACAATTCTAACCCTTTGGGCAGGTTATAGTGTCTTGCCCAAGGACGCAACAGCAGTCTAGAAAACAAGCGCGAGCCAGGTCATGGAGGCAGGAGTCAAAACAGCCGCCACTCATGTTTTTCTGTGGAGTTGGCACATTTCACTCGCGGTTGAACATCGGATCAACTTTTGTGGACGTTGTGTAAACTGTTGATCGATGAAAATGGCTGGTTCTTTCTTAATTGCATATTTCCCTTGTTTGTCATTTGTCTTTCTCCAAATGCGCCCGAGTTGGGAGCCAAAAACATTTGATTTTACATCTGCTTGTTCTCATTACAGGCTTTCACATTCCTTCCATGGCCTTCACAGCTGCCACATGAAAAATCACTCGTCCCCCCGATACAGTTCTATGCTAATGCGACTCTGTTGTGTTTGCTTGATTTTGGATTGGAAAATCTCCGGCCTTAAGACTCAAAGTTCGAGGACGGTTAAATACAATATATTTTTGAGCCACTGGAATCATTCTCCTGACAGCAATACTGTTTGTATCGGTAACAACATAAACCACGAACTACAGCTTAATTTCAAAGCACAAACAAAGACTTTAAGGTCCTATTTTACGCTAAATTGACTCTTGTGAGCTTTAAGTCATGTAAGAATGTTGCTACCTGCTCAAAAACAGACCTGGAGTTGCGTTTTGTTTCATTCCGATGTGTTTTTGTAATCCTTTATTATTAATTTGTCGACATCTCTGAAGCTCAAAATGTTCCGTTCCACCTTGTGATGTCATAAAGTTAACAGTTTTACCTTTTGTTTAGTAAAGATTTTCAATTTCAAGGTTGAAATCGTCCAGATAAGATAAAATAAGATAAGATAAGATAGGACTTTATTGATCTCACAGTGGAGCAATTCAACAGTCACTGTAGCTCCAGGACAGTTTAGTGCAAAAAAGGGGGGAAAAAAGTGTGATGCAATCAAGATAAACAATAATAAAAATAAATAGTTAATTTACTTTCTTTGGTCACTTAACATAATCATTAACCATATAACAATAATTTAACACAGAAATTCTGCATAACACAGAGTTATTCTACAGACCGAAAGGGTTAAGGCTGAACTTTGACACTTTTTGCCTAAACCCTATTAACATATAGAATAAAATGGTCTGTTACCATTGGTATCCTATTATTGCAATATGATTATAATTATGTCACCAAGTTAGAACAGTTATTCATTGTCCGCACTTGTAAATAGTTCCTATAGTTAATGTAAAATGTCTGAAAAATGAAAAAGAAAAGCTCATTGTGATTGAAAAGGGGGTGGGATTAAATAAATTCTCTTCTTCCCACTCCTTTTTGGGGCAAAAAAAAAAAAGAAGTTGTTATTTCTATTATAATTTCACTAATGTTATATGTTCCATCATAAAAGAATGTACATTTCTTAAGTAAATAAATACAAGATACAGAAAAAAAAGCAAAAAAGCTTGAAAAATTTTAAGATATAAACACAAATCTATCAGAAAACGACTTAAAAGTATTGAAATGATCTGTTCATGCAGCAAAATAAACGACCTCTGGACTAGAATGAAGCTGTCTCACAATTAGTAAGTAAATAATAAATCTGAAAACAACATAAATAACCTGATATAAGCTTTAAAATCTTGGCCATTCAGATTTCAGCACTGAAACTGAAACTGACAAAGACCAAAAGACCAAATTATAGTGTAAACAAGTATAAATTAGCTTTAGAAATATTATCATAAGCAGCTAAATTTGAACACGTTTACCTTGTATCCGTGGAGACAGTTTGGCGAAGTTTAGAGAGTTTAAAATCAAACTCTTACTGTTCTTTGAAATGTACTTTTTTATACATTTTTACCAAATCTTGTAAGTGCAGAAACGTATATTTTTCAGCACACGCAAAGGCAAAACAGAGTCGCACTTCTTTGCTCCATTTCTGTACGGCCAAAACAAAATGACTATTAACAACAGTTTTGCAGTCGTGATTTTCTGACAAACCAGTGATGATTATTTTGACAATTACATCCAACTTCTCCCAGTGGCTTTTTCCATTCGTTTACCAGAGGCTCACAGTTTCCATCATTACAACAACAAGAAGAAAATGTGTCACAACCTTTATTCACACAAGTCTTTTTTTCTTCTCCTTTTCCTTCTTCTTCTCCTTCTCCACCTTCTCCCACTCCTACTTTTCCTCATTCTGCTCTTTTTCCTCCTCCTTCTCCTTCTCCTTCCTCTGCTCCTGTTCCTCCTTCTTCTTTTTCCTCTCCTTCTCCTCCTCCTCCTCCTTCTGCTTCTTTTCCTCCTCCCGCCTCTCCTTCTTCTTTTTCTTCTCCTCCTCCTTCTCACTTTTCCTCCTCCTTCTTCTCCTTGTACTTCTCTTCCTCCTTCTCTTTCTCCTCCTCCTCCTTTGCCTCCTTCTCCTACTCCTCTTCCTTTTCTTCCTTCACGTTCTCCTCCTCCTTTTCCTCCTTCTCCTTTTCCTCCTCCTGCCTCTTTTCCTCCACCTCCTCCTGCTCCTTTCCTCCTCCTTCTCCTCCTTCTTCTGCTTCTTTTCCTCCTCCTGCCTCTCCTTCTTCTTTTTCTTCTCACTTTCCTCATTTACTTCCTCCTCCCTCTGATCCTTTCCCTCTCCTTCTCCTTGTACTTCTCTTCCTCCTTCTCCTCTTTTCTTTCTCCTCCTCCTTTGCCTCCTTCTCCTACTTCTCTTCCTTTTCTTCCTTCACTTTCTCCTCCTCCTTTTCCTCCTCCTCCTTCTGCTCCTTTTCCTCCTTTCATTCATCTCCTGCTCCTTTTCCCCCTCCTTCTTCTCCTCCCTTTCCTCCTTTTCCTCCTCCCCCCTGCTTTTTGTCTTCTCCTTGTCCTTCTCCTCTTCCTTCTGCTCCTCCCTCCTTCTGCTCCATTTCCTCCTCCTCCTGCTTTTCCTCCTTCTCCTCTTTCTCTTCCTTCTGCTCCTTTTCTTCCCCCTTCTTCTCCTTCTCTGCCTCCTCCTCCTTCCCCTCCTTTTCCTTCTTTTTCTTCTCCTTGACCTTCTCCTTCATCTTCTCCACCTCGTCTTTCTGCTCCTTTTCCTCCTCCTCCCTTTGCTTTTCACCTCCTCCTGCTCTTCCCCCTTTTCCTCCTTCTGCTCCCTTTTCCTTCTCCTCCTCCTTCTCTGACTCCTCCTCCTTATTTTCTTCTCCTTGTCCTTTACCTTATACACCTCCTCCTCCACCTCCTCTGTGTCCTTCTTCTCCTCCTCCTCCTTGTCCTTCTTCTTCTCCCCCTCCCTCTCCTCCTCTGTCTCCTCCTCCCTCTCCTCCTACTCCTCCTCCTCTGTCTCCTCCTCCCTCTCCTCCTCCTCTGTATCCTCCTCCTCCCTCTCCTCCTCCTCTGTATCCTCCTCTGTCTCCTCCTCCTCCCTCTCCTCCTCTGTCTCCTCCTCCCTCCCCTCCTCCTCTGTCTCCTCCCTCTCCTCCTTTGTCTCCTCCTCCTCCCTCTTCTCCTCCTCTGTATCCTCCTCCTCTGTCTCCTCCTCCCTCTCCTCCTCTGTCTCCTCCTCTGTCTCCTCCTCTGTCTCCTCCTCCTCCTCCTCCTCCTCTGTCTCCTCCTCCCTCTCCTCCTCCTCTGTCTCCTCCTCCTCTGTATCCTCCTCCTCCCTCTCCTCCTCTGTCTCCTCCTCTGTCTCCTCCTCTGTCTCCTCCTCCCTCTCCTCTGTCTCCTCCTCCTCTGTCTCCTCCACCTCCTGTTGCAGAGAATTACCAGTACACGGTGGCGGAGTCGTTGCCGGTGCAGTCGGTTGTGGCTCGGATCAAAGCGGCGGACGCAGACATCGGGTCTAATGCTGAGATGGACTACAGGATCATGGACGGGGACGGGCCGGGGCAGTTCAACATCACCACGGACGAGGACACCCAGGACGGGGTCATCCTGCTGCTCCGGGTGAGGGGGAGAGGGGGGTGAGGGGGGAAGTGGGGCATTCTGTGGTGCCAGGTTTTCGAAGAGCAAAAAAGGAAAAAAAAAAAAAAAGCTTTACGGAATAAGAAAAACATTTAAATCTCAGTACAAAAAATTAAAAATAAAACAAAAATAAGCAGTTCAGCACTGACGAGAGCTTCCAGGACGGGGTCATCCTGCTGCTCGGGGTAAGGGGTGGGGGTGATAGAGGGGGTGGAGGGGGTAGACGGAGGGCAGGGGGCAGTGGGGAGAGTGGAGGATAGATTCTGTGTTGTCAGATTTTCAAAGAGCAACTCAGACTTTGAATAAAAAAGCCCAAAACAAACAGCCAGAGCCCCACTAAAATAAGCCTCCAAAAAAACAACTTAGTAGGAAACTTTTTAGTAAAAAACTAGTTTAATAATAATAATGTTGTTTTTATTGCATTCTTTTCAAAGAGCAAAACGCCTGTAATAAAAACCTAAAACAAACGACCAGAGCCCCACAAGAAGCAAATAGTTAACCCTTCACAGTGCAGATGCCAATCTCACAGCTAACAGTGCAGCCCAAGGCTCAAACTACACTGTAAAGTGTGAGGTTAACAACTACACTGTAAGGGGGTAAAGCCACAGAATGTAAGTTGTGTCTTTTTTTTTTCATTTTTGTCATTTTTATTGTATATTAAAAAAAAAACTTGTAAGGTTTAAAAAAAAATCTGTTTGCACTAGCAGTTTTAAAGTACATTTTACTGCTGTAACAGCAGGTACAGAGCAAACAATGAATGAATAAAAGCTGCTTATTTGGGGCTGAGGCTGCCGTAGCAGTTGGTAATAATAATAATAATAATAATAATAATAATAATAATAATAATAATAATAATAATAATAATAATAATGCATCAGTTTTATACAGCACTTTTCAGGACACTCAAAGACGCTTTACAGAGCATTATTCATTCACTCCAGACCCGCTGTTGGTGCTACTATTGTAGCCACAGCTGCCCTGGGGCAGACTGACGGAAGTGAGGCTCCAATCTGCCCCATCGCCCCCTCCAACCACCACCACCATTCACACACACTCCACTTTCATACTAGGAAATGTGGGTGAAGTGTCTTGCCTAAGGACACAACGACAGTTTTTGCCACTGGCCCCAACGGTAACAGTGTTTGTTCACTGATCTGAAGGTTGAAGGTCTGAATCCTGCTCTCGACATAAAAACCCTGGTGTATGAGTGTGTGAGGGAGTGTGTGTGTGTGTGGGTGAGGGAGTGTGTGTGTGTGAGGGAGTGTGTGTGTGTGTGGGTGAGGGAGTGTGTGTGTGTGAGGGAGTGTGTATGTGTGAGTGAGTGTGTATGTGTGGGTGAGTGGTTCCTTGTTGTAAAGCACTTTGAGCCTTGAAGGTAGAAAAGTGCTGTATAAAAATGTGACTATTTATTTAACATCAGTAAATATTAGACATATAATATTTACTTAATTATTTCATCACAGCAGTGCAATTAATGATGAAAATATTTTACATATTTTGCTTCATTTATTTACATAAATATAACTTCTAATAAAAAAGGCTAACAATTACTCAGTAAATTCATGACTGTTAATCATGGTGATAAGTACATTTTACCACTGACTCGTAAATTGCACCTGATATTACAGCAGGAAAATTTACTTAAAAAGTGCAAATTGTTAAGGATTTTTTTCTAGTAAATCTTACCAGTTCTTTTTGTCAGTGTATTCTCGCTCTAAGCGGGCTTGCATCTCCACAAACCTGACTCTTATTTGGCCTGGGGGAGGACCTCTAACTTTCTGTTACCATGGAATCATGCAGGTGACATGCCACCTCCAAAAAGTTACATACTGTAGCTTTAAATGTGTGTCACCACTGAGCAATAACTAATCAGATGCATTCAAAAATGATCACAAAAAATGTAAATATGATGAAGGAGAAAACTACTCAACAATAAGTAAGATTTCCTGCTACTAATGTTGTTACTATAGGAACAGTTGTTAGGCTGTTTTCTGTTTCCTCATCACAAACCTTGAGTTGTGTTTTTGTTTCATTCACACATGTTTAACACACAAAAAAAACTCTGTTCCACCTTGTGATATTGTACAGGAAGTGCTCCACTGTGTTTTTGAACTCCATACACCTTCACTAGAATCATTTGGATCAGTTAAAAGGTAGATGAAGGTAGATGTTAAATTGAAAACTACTGCTTCATGACATCACAAGGTGGAACAGAGCATTTTGAGCTGTGGAGATGCAGACAGCCTAATAATAAAGAGCAGATACAGCAACATTATAACATGGCTTAAAACTCACAAGTATAAACATAGAATTACAGATTTCAGATTTAGACATATGTAGATTATTAAAAGTGCATTGTGTAACTTTTTGGTAGACGGAATGTTATTGCTTTGTCTAGAATGTCCCACAGTATCTCATTAAACGTGTCTATTTCCATGGAGTCAAGCCCACAGTGCACACAGGTCAGATCGGTGGAGCTTTTAGTCGTATTTTTGAGCAGGAAAACATCTGTAATTGAATACTAATTTAATTCCATACTGTGAAACCTTCGAGGCAATGCAATAAGATCTCCATGGAAACAAGTTTGGAGCGGACCCCCTATACCAGAAAAGTCACACAGAGCACTTTAAATCATGGTCCGCTTGAAAGATGCAGACTTTTCCTGTACCACTGCTTGAGGAAAGTGTCTTCTAAAAAAACTGGCAGTAGGTTTTCGAGTAAATTTTGAGTCCATCTTCAACCCGAAAACGTCCAACGATCTCTTCTTGGATAACACCAGCCCGTACCAGCTCCACATCGCTGACGTCTAAGTCCAAGTGGAGCTCCGGAGATCCTACCAGGGGCCCATCCATCTAGTTCTTTAAAACAGAAACGCCGATCTGGTTCCAAATGTAAAAAAAAGGTATATTTCACAGCAGCATATGTTGATCAAGCATCCAATCTGAGAGAATGGCAATTACTGTAAAAGGCGCTGGAATGGCTGCGCGTTCAAATGGAGCTTGTCTTGTTGCTTTGATAAACTGTCACTTTCCGCAAAGAAACAATGCTAATTGTCGCACAAAACCGAGCTAATGTTTATTAGCAACAGCTGTTTGCAATTTCTGGTCCTCTCCGCATCTTCACAATCTTCCTTCTCTGCAAATTACCGCCACTATTTACTCAAAGTACGAATAAAAGAGACAAAGTGACGTGTGTGTGATGTATGGTGGTTAGAGCTGTCACCTCACAGCAAGACATAATCTATATAATATACAGGGTGCCCCCAAAAAACTGACATCATTTCGCAGGACAGTAATTTTGGCAATTCTCGTTGAAATAACCTCAAATTTTTCACAGAATGTAAAGAAACTGGTCAAGATTTAATATTTAATGTTTTCAGGTTGAGCCGTTCACTCCCAAAGAGAAGTCCTTTTACGTCTTGGAATCTGTTCGCACACACTCACCCAAGACTGTGCAGCCTTCAGTGCAAAACCTGGAAAAACTTCACCAACTGACAAACAAATTTACACTTAGTACGAAAAATGTAAAGAGGAAGCTGCTTATGTCGGGCTAAAGGACCTGGTACCGACATCAACATCATCATTGAGCTCGATTTAGTAGTTTTCAAGATAGTTGCTTTGAAAATGATGTTGAACTTTTTGGGACGCCGTGTACTTATGTACTTAAGTAACTTTTTAAAGGCAGAGCACAACTTGAAGTAGTAGAGTAATGTGTTTAAGAGAGTAACAGTACTTTTACTTGAGTAATTCTTCCCCCTGTGAGCAAGTTTACAAGTGACAAAAGCTTTATGTGGTCAATATCATATGGTTTGAGCATATCATATAAATTAGAAATACCGGCTTTAATAATAATGTAATGTTTTGTTCAGTTATGTTAACTTGCATTAATTATAATTTCTCACACTTGAATTTACCGAAACACTTAAAGCGCCCATATTACGCTACTTCTAGATCTGTTATTATGTTGTTTTCTAATCACAAACAGACCTGGAGTTATGTTTTGTTTCATTCACTCAAACCCTGCATATTTAGACTGAGTTCTCCTTTCAAAGTGAAAACACTCTGTTCCACCTTGTGATGTCATGTGGTAATACAGGAAGTGCCTCACTGTGTTATAAACTCCATACACTATGTACTAGAATCATTTGGATGATTTCAGCCCTGAATTTGCCAATTTATACCGAACTAAAATTCAAAGGTGGCTGCACTACATGACATCACAAGGTGGAACAGAGCATCTTGAGCTTTGGAGATGTCGACAAAGTAAAAATGCTGGATTACTCAACCATGTGTGAATGAGACAAAACTAATGCTGTCAATCGATTAAAATATTTAATCGCGATTAATCTCATGAATGTCATACTTAACTTGTGATTAATCACAAATTAATCGCACATTTTTTGTCCCTGGAATCATCATTTTAAAACTCTTTTTTTATAGCAAACCAGAACAATGGTCAGTGAGACACTTTGTGCTCTGCAACAGTGTGAGTGAAGTGTCTCTTCTGTCTTCAGAACAGTCACATAACGGGTGAAATAATGTGCTGTGACCTGAGGGAGTTCTCATTAC
Source organism: Odontamblyopus rebecca (assembly GCA_030686955.1). NCBI lineage: Eukaryota > Metazoa > Chordata > Actinopteri > Gobiiformes > Gobiidae > Odontamblyopus > Odontamblyopus rebecca. The sequence continues at coordinate 8,971,246 of CM060674.1, read as the reverse complement.
TGACGATCAGTGAGCTCCAGTTGTGTACAAATAGTTTTATTTCCTGTGTACAGCCAGATCCTGTAGTTTTTCTAACGTTACAGCAGTGGCCACATCAAAACTAGTCCACTGGGTCACAAAGAGCGTTAATCTTGTGATAAAAAAAAAAAAAAAAAGTCATTAAAATTAATTTGATGTGTTAATAGTGTGATATTTTTGACAACACTAGACAAAACACAACTCCAGGTTTGTTTGTTTTTGCAGTAACAACATTATAACATGGCTTAAAACTCAGCAGATTGCATTTAGTGTAATATTGGACCTTAATTTTTTGGACCACTACTTCGTACTTCCTCATATATTAATACATTTTTTAGATTAATAGTTCTTGCTATACTGTCTTTACTATAATATTTCTCAAAGCAAAGTCAACAGTAAAGAGTAACATATAAATGACTCTTCAGTACCATTTCTAACTATTGTACATTGGATTTAAGTCAGTCAATTGAACATAACTGAGTGAATATAACTCCAGTACAGAGAAGCAGTGCGTGTCACGTCTTGTATAGCATTTGCTTATTAAATGTGGTTAGCGTGTGTTGATTTCTGCTTTGACTGTTCGCTATGGAAACAGCTATAGGGGCTAAAAATAATCCTGTCAAAGATGACCTGCTGCGTATATGTGCGATCTGAATACCACATGTTTTTCATTTAGCACTTTGCATCCGCCGCCTGTGCTTTTAAAGTTACCGAGTTTATTCTTCGTCTAATATGCACAATTACACGCAAACGTACAACTGGATACTCTCGCCAACAGGAATAGAACCCTGGACCATCGTGTTAATGACCAATGTACTGAGAGAGAGAGAGTTACTTTGTTTTTTATGCACAAAGGCACTAAATATAGTCTCCATACTTTCAGAACATGTACATTTCACAACTTAAACATCTATAAGGTGAAACTAACAGACAGTGTTACAGGTCAGATCTGGGGAGAAATGAATTTGTGTTTTTCAAGCTACTTTCAGACAGTAAAACAGATGGAATAGAATACATGCAAGATGAGTTTAATGCCCTACTGTGGAACATTTCAGGCAATGTAATAACATCTAGTCTGTCTCCAAAGCTCAAAATAATACTAATACTAATACTGATACTAATACTAATACTAATACTGATATTGATACTAATACTGATACTGATACTAATACTGATACTGATACTAATACTACTAATACTAATACTAATACTGATATTGATACTAATACTACTGATACTGATACTAATACTAATACTAATACTGATATTGATACTAATACTGATACTGATACTGATACTGATACTGATACTAATACTAATACTAATACTGATACTGATACTAATACTAATACTAATACTAATACTGATACTAATACTAATACTAATACTGATATTGATACTAATACTGATACTGATACTAATACTAATACTAATACTGATACTGATACTGATACTGATACTGATACTAATACTAATACTAATACTGATACTGATACTAATACTAATACTGATACTGATACTAATACTAATACTGATACTGATACTAATACTAAATGCACTTTTAAAAACAAGGTTTACTGCTATACAGTCAGCAAAGACCAATAATACAAAAGCATAGAAATAGCATATTTAAAAAGGCATTGTGCAACTTTTCTTGTGGAAAAAACCTGCTTGTCTCTATAGAGATGTTTTAGCTTTGCCGGGAATGTTCCATGGTAGAACATTAAAGCATCATTTCTAGCATTTATTCATGCTGGTGTTTCTATTGCTCAAAAATACAATAATTCTGCTTGTGAATAGGGTAAGCCTCTTCATAGATCTGACTTGTAATGTAGTCGATAATTGTCTCCCTTTAGATAGATAGGCTTAAAGGAGGCACAGTGGCTGAGTGGTTAGCACTCACTCCTCACAACAAGAAAGTTCAATCCCCGGGCCTTTGTGTGTGGAGTTTGCATGTTCATCCGGTTTCCCCATCAACTCAAAACATGCAGTGTAGGAGTGAACGTGGTGTATCCGTTAGTGATGGTGGTCAGAGGGACCGATGGCACTGATTGGCTTGGCAGCCAGACTTCTGTCAGTTTGCAGCTGTGGCTGTGGAGTGAATGAAGAATGCTCTGTAAATAACACTCTGTAAATAACACTCTGTAAATAACACTCTGTAAATAACACTGTAAATAACACTCTGTAACATCTTTGGGAACATGTGTCTGTGAAAAGTGCTGCATAAATAAAGTTACCTTACCTTAATCTCCAGACATTTCCAGACAAAGCAATAACATCTCCATAAGAGCAAGCAGGTGACGGACCCTCCACCAGAAAAGTTATGAATGCATCTTTAAAGAATACAAAAACATTCACTGTTCCACCCTGTGATGTCATGAAGTGGTAGTTAAAAGCTCCCTTTTACCTTTAGTAGCCATTGGCAATGTCAAAGCTGAAATGATCCAAATGATTATAGTGAAGGTGTATGCACTTTAAAAACATAATGGAGCACTTCCTGTATTACCATATGACATCACAAGAGTGTTGTATGTTTGAGAATAAATAAGCAGGATTTGTGTGTTAAACATGCGTGAATGAAACAAAACATATCTCCAAGTACTGTATGTCCTTGACGAGGAAACATGACAGCATTGACCTGAAAATACTGCAGCACGGCCCTTTTAAAAGTGACACACTGTGGCTTTAACGTGCCTGTTTTAAGTTTTCATGGCTCAAAACAACGAAACACTTAATCACACCACACATTTTCATTTACAGCTCGCTTTCATCCCCGCTTCCTCGCAGTCACCTTCCAACCAGGAAATGTTTTCAGGAACCCCACTGACGCGTAAACAAAAACAGGCCGATTAATATTTACCGCACACTCTTATGTATTTAGAACAAGAGTTGCGAGCGGTTGCGTCAGTCTCCAGCTTTTTCCGAGCGCGGCTTCTTTTTGGAGGACACTTGGGAGGAGGTGACAGCTGATTTCTGTGGGTTCTATTTTTTCTCCGTTTGGGGAAAAAAAAAAAAAAAAAAAAAACTTGTTGACCGCTCGCAATTTCTGTCAGACACTGCAATTTGATCTTTTGTTTGTTTTCGGACCAGACAATTACGAAGCGGAGCAAGAGGCACGCACATTGTGACTGCCGAATCAATGGTCTGGGGGTAGTTTATTATATGCTGTGAACGGCAGGCAAGAAATCCAATGGAAAAAAAGGGTCTGAGAAAGCCGGTCGGGAGCGAGAATCGTGCTCTTCAGGAAAATCGATAACGTTGCTTTGACAAGTTCTATAGCCCATCAGCAAATTGGCCAAAGTCTTTAAACTTGCGAAGTTAAATTGTAATGTCTTTTAGTAATGGGCTGGGTTTTAATTCGGATCGATGGGTTTGGATTGAGAAAGGCCTTCGGGGAGTGTTCACATTTGCACGTAGAATATAAGTATAATAAGTACTGTTATGGAGTAAAAGTAGTCTGAAAATTAGAGTACAGACAAGTTACTTAAAGGCAAAAAGGTGTTTCCTCATCAGAAACTTTCCTTGAAGAGGTTTTAGACGTCATCCATGCATGTTTGAGTATTTTAGCGATCTCTCCTCACAGTTAGCTGTAAGATTCTTATAAAATATATTGTTTTTGGCGAATACGTGATTTTCAAAACAATAAGAGGTAACATGGTGATCTAAATATGTTGTGTTAGCGGTTATTACCCCACTGAAGTATATACTACGGAAGCCAGGGGGGCTCACAACAAATACAAACGCCAAAACACAACAAAAGTGTCTAAATAGTGACCTGCGACATGGAGGATGTGCACAAACACCCACCTTCAGGATCGTCATCAACCAGAGAACACTAACCCAGGACTAAAACAGGATTTAACCAGAACTATTTTCCACCGATTGCGTCTCCTCATTTTGACCTCACCATTTTGAGTAAAAAAAAAAAAAACATCAAATATTACTGATTTTTACTGGGCTTTAAAAAAAACAAAAAAAACAAGGCAAAACAAGAACCGAAAACCGTGACCTTAAACCGCAATACAAACCAAACCGTGAATTTTGTGAACCGTGCCACCCGTACAACATAAAAAAAGCGAGGAGGATCAAGCGGGAAATTATTTACGGTCAGACAGTGAGACTCCGGATCGATCCTGGCCACAAAACAATAAATGACTTATGTTTTCAACTTTCCTTTCACATTATTCTTTTTCAACTTTTCCCGTTCACTTCCTGCTTGATCCTCCTCTCTTGGTCAGTTGGAAAACGTCGGAGTCCTGCGGTCACTTCCGTTGTGTTTTTTTTTTTTTTTTGGTGTTTTGTGGTTTTTTGTTGTGTTGCGGTGTTTGCATTTGTTGTGAGCCCCCCCGGCTTCCATACAATACAGGGGGTATTATAACTAATCAAATTTCCCACTCAGTTCCAATGCTAAGAAAAAGGCTTGACACTCGACACCGATTGTGAACAAGCAGTGGTTCGTAAAGTGGGGGTGAGGGCAGTGATTTATGGGTTGCAGAATTACTTGAAAAATGTATTTTTTTGAAACTTTGAGACTCTATTTGATGCATTAAAAACTGAAAAGAGCATATTTTGATGAAAAATGAAAAGAGCATATTTCGCTGAAAAATGTATATACACACACATATATACACCAGTGTACGCAGACACTCAACCAATGATGTTTATGTCGAGAGCTGGATTCGAACCGCCAGCCTTTGGATCAGTGGCATCACTTTACTAACTGAGCTACTGTCGCTACAATAAGCTACTCAGATACACAAGTAAACCATATTTTAAATGTTCTGCAACTTGAAATCATGACAAAATACAATTTAATTTTGCAATTACAGGTTTAAGTCTGAAAACGCCTCTTTTACAAAGTAGACTGTCATTTTCAACACAAAATAATAACACTTTCTACCTTACAATGTGGCCCAGTCCTGATAAAGCACGAGTTTTCCCTATTCCTTGATTCTGCCAACCGTACTGCACTCTACCCATTCATCTCCTTACACCTCATACACAATCAAACTAAATCACTGCTTCTTCTCCTTCTTCAGCCATTGGACTTTGAAACCAAGAGCAGCTTCTCCCTGCGTATCGAGGCCACCAACCGCCACATCGACTCGTCCTTCCTGAGCCTGGGCCCGTTCAGTGACACCACGTCGGTGAAGGTGACCGTGGAGGACGTGAACGAGCCGCCCATCTTCTCCGCCCCCCTCAGCCGCATGGTGGTGTCAGAAGACGCCCGGGTTGGAACCTCCATTGGGAGAGTTTCCGCGCACGATCCGGACAACAGCAACAGCGCCATCAGGTAACATGGAGGTGTAAAGGTCCTATATTATTTACTCGAGTGAGATTTTAGTCATGTACAGTAATAATGCAAAAACAGACCAGGAGTTGTGTTTTATTTCATTCCCACATGTTTGAGTAACCCTGCGTTGTTAGTCTGTCTACATCTCCAAAACTCAAAATGCTCTGTTCCACTTTGTGATGTCATGTAGTGGGAGTTTTCAAGTTAACAGTTTCCCTTTACTCTATACTTAGTGTAGATTTGCAATTCCAGGACTAAAATTATCCAAATGATTCTAGCGTGAAGGTATATGGAGTTTAAATGGAGTACTTCCTGTATTACCACATGACATCACAAGGTGGAACTGAGATAAGAACTCATACAATTCTGGGTATGTTTGTGATGAGGAAAATTATAACAGATCATAAAATAACATAATATGGGACTTTTAAGTGTATTTTGATGTTTGATTAATGTTTTTATGTTATTAACTAAATTAATTTTAACTTCTGCCAGTGCAAAGTTCCTTGACTTTTCTCCTGTTTTTGACCATGGCAGAGGGAAGCACAGTCGTCGAGTGTTAAATTGACCCTCACTGAATAAATTGTAACATTTTCTCAGAGTCCAATCTGTTCTAAAGTTAATTTAACATTTTTGGAAGTGTTATTTATGCAACACTGCACCAAAGTTCCTGTTTAAGCCCAAATCAAGGGTTATGTTAATGTTTTGAGCGCAAACAGATGACACGTTATAGGGTTATCCTGATTTAGCTAGACTATTTAGTTTTATTTTTACACTTTATTTTAGTTAATTTAAGATGACATTCTGTACAAAACTGGATCAAACTGGTCTTCTCTCACGGGAGTTTGAAGTGGTGGGCGGGAGGTGCCAAATTAACACTAAAGGAAGTTGAATGAACACTAGGGGAAGCTGAATTAACTTCAACCATATCCACTCTGACAAATAAACCCAACTCGAACTCCCATTTCACTTTTAAATAGTTAAAAACCACCATATATATAAATATTTTACTCTGAAATTTGAACCCTCCAGTTTTTGCTGTGTATATTTTATTATTGGATTTGCTATAACTGAAACTTCTCACTATAAAGACTTTTTTTTTTTTTTTTTACCTTGCCTTACGGTCTTTAAAACAATTTTTTGAAGAAATTTTGACTTTTTTTTTCACCATCCACTCACTCCACAAACACGGTCACAGTTAGATGCTACTGCGGCCATAACTGCCCTGTATTCCAGTGTATTCCAATCTGCACCAACAGCCTCTCCAACCACCACCATCATTTATTCAACACAGCACATTCATATGTTGGGTTTTTCTTGCCCAGGGACACCACAACATCACACATCGGCCTATCGATGCTTTACAGCTCAATGATTTCAGGGAGTCTGAAGCTAACTGTAGGCACTGCTCTATCAGAAGTTTGTTAAACTTTAATCTGAACTTTACTTTAACACTTGAGCTGATTTGTGATGTTAAACAAGTTTCTCACACTTAAAATTCCAGTCACAAGACAGCTAACATTAACAGTTTTTTAGTCACTCTCACCTTTTTCTTGAAAATCAAACATTTAATAGGGTGATCGCGGAAAACAGACAGAAAACCTGGAATCGTCAGCGTGAAACAGAATTTATACATTTCTTTAATTTTAATCCCGTATGCCGCGGACACCGTGGACCACGTCTTATCACGTACGCTGTGTGGACTGCACTTCCTTCTGTGCACCTCTAAACCAGAACTAACACCAGGACTAAAACCAGGAATAAGCCAGATCTAAAGCAGGTCTAAAGCAGGTCTCATCCAGATCTAAAAGCAGGACTAAACAAGCATTTAAACCAGGACTAAAACCAGGTTTAAACCAGGTGTAAACCAGATCTAAAATCAGGACTAAACGAGCATTAAACCAGGTCTAAACCAGGTCTAAACCAGATCTAAACCAGATCTAAAACCGGGACTAAATGAGCATTAAATCAGGACTAAAACCAGGTCTAAACCAGGTCTAAACCAGGTCTAAACCAGATTTAAAACCAGGACTAAACGATCATTAAACCAGGACTAAAACCAGGTCTAAACCAGGTCTAAACCAGATCTAAAACCAGGACTAAACGATCATTAAATCAGGACTAAAACCAGGTCTAAACAGGTCTAAACCAGGTCTAAACCAGGTCTAAACCAGGTCTAAACCCGGACTAAAACAGATCTAAACCAGGTCTAAAACCAAACAAGAATTTGTAGGTGGTGGTTGCTACATTCATGTAGTTTTAAAAATCATGACAATATCATGTAATCCAAAGTAATCAGATTACGTTACTCACTTTAAGTAATTTAATGGATTACGTTACAAACTACATTTTGGGGTCTGTAATCTGTAATCTGTAGGGGAATACATTTTAAAAGTCACCTTCCCAACACTGTCAACAGAATTATCAAATGTGTTGAAACAGAAATGAAACAGAATTCAAAATTTCTGAAACGGAAAATGTCAATTTTTGAAGCGGAAAATCATTGGCCCTAATCTAAACAGGACCCTGGACCCTTGTATCGATCACAGGCTCTTGAAAATGTGTTTAAACCCATTTTGTATTTTTTCTTAAAGCAGTGTTCGCTAATGTGTGTCACCATGGTCATTTCTAAACATTCGCCAATAGGCATGCACGTAGAACACTGTAACGTAATGGAAGCAGCACCGTACCACCACCTTTGCCACTATCGCCCCGTTGGCACGACTCCATACATCACATTATACAAACACGCCAAGTCTTTCCGCTGCTTTGGGTCCTACATATCCACTAGCAGATGGTGTGAAGGGCCAAGCGGTGCCATATTCGCGAAAATGAAATGCCATCTTGACCACGAGAAGGGCATTCCTCTTGGACAGGTCAAGTCTGGACACTGGAGCATGGCATTTCGACTCAAACAAGCCCTCTGTGTTATTAATTGAATGAAAATAGTACGGTATTCACCCACACGCTGTTTGGAGTGTTTGTAATCATAATCAGAAAATCTAATTATGGAACCATTGTCGCTGCAAATCATCTCTTTGTGTCACTATTACTGCTTCTTTCAAGTTACTTAAAGAGGGAGTGTTAAGCCCAAAATGTTTGAGCTTTCCACTATGTTATAAGGTTCACTCATCACAAAAAAGTGTGGTTTTAGATGTCATTCATGCATGTTTGTCTAATCTAGTGATCTTTCCAAAGCTCTATTTGGACACTCCTTACGTTTAGCTGCCAGATTCAATTCTCCATAAATATGCAAAATGAAGATACAAAACAACATAAAGGTGACAAACCTTTCATTAGCAGGATGCACACTGGTTGTGTTGTGTAAGTGCTCTGAAGGGGGAGCAACTTAACATAAAGAGCGAAGGGAGCATCCAAAACAAAATCGAAACCTATAAAATCTGTTAGTACGTTGTTTTCGGTGAGTATAGCATTTTCAAAACAATAAAAGGTAACATGGTCATCTAAGTACAGTATTTTCTGGACTATAAGTCGCTCTGGAGTATAAGACGCAACAGCCAAAAAAAATGCAAAATGAAGAAGAAAAAAACATATATAAGTTGCATTTTTTGGGGTGAAATTTATTTTACACAAGTTTTCACTCTTCAAACTGTCAACCTCGGCTTTTCTGGGACACCGTTTTCTGTGCTCTGATAGAGGCGGTTGCGTTGCATGAAGCGGTAACAGCTTTTTTTGTTTTCTCCATTGCAGTTCGAGAATCTTCCGCTTTTTGCCAGTAACGAGTCACAAGTTTCTTTCTCACTTTAAACTTTCTTTTTGCTGCTCGATTACCGTTTTTGGCTGCTTTTTTCACTCCTTGGAGCTTGTAATCTGCAGAATATGATTTTCTTCTTGGAGGCATTTGTGCTCAGGCTTTCGCAGTTGTCTTTAAGTTGATGCTTACATTTTTAATTTTCAGCTGTTCGGGAGTAATAGGAGTAGCAGATACTGGCGTCTGTCAGTGTGAAAATAACCATCATGTGAAATTATATATTTTAATTTATAGACTTTTAGACTTTGGACTTTATTGTCCCCATTGGGAAATTCATTCTCACACACGGAGCTCATTTAACACATACAGTGACAAACCAACACAACAGACAGATACATTACAATAGACATTACGGTGTACACATCGTGGTCTACTGTTCAAAAACGTAATGGATGAGGGGATCAGGCTTCAGACAAGACAAGACAAGAGCCCAAGAATTTACAGGAACTGGAGCCTTTTGCCAAGAAGAATGAGCAGCTTTACCATCAGAGAAAATAAAGAGCCTCATCCACAACTATCACAAAAGACTCCAAGCTTCATTGGGTCATTTGTGTAGTTTCTGTTTTCTGTCTAAAAAGAGGAAACACAGTTGTTTGATAATAAACGGCTTCACCCAAGCACTAATGAATGAAAGAAAAGTTTTTGTGTTATCTTTCATATTCTCTGAAAGATGGCCAAGAAATCATAAATTCTGTCAGGGTATGTAAACTTATGAGCACAACTGTAAGTCCCCGAGTAAGTCACAGGACCACGCAAACCATGAAAAAAACGACTTATAGTCCAAAAAATATGGTATGTTATGTGAGTTTTCATCCACTGATCCGAAAGTTGATGGTTCGACTCTTGATCTAGACCTAAACATCATTTCTTGAGCGGTCAGATCCAGCGTTCCAGTTGGCGCAGCGGTTCCAGCTCCCATAGACGAATACCGTTGTTGGGCAAGACACATTACCCACCTCCGTACACTGATGTATGAACGTGTGAGTGAATGGGTGACTGATTCCTTGATGTAAAAGCGTTTTGAGTGCCTTAAAGGTGGAAAAATGTATATAAAAAACGTTTGAAAATGCGATATGGCTGCGGTGAATGCTATCTACATCACAAGAAGGGCTTTCCTCTTGGGCGGGTCGAGTCTGGACACTGTAGCGTGGCATTTCGCACTCAAACAAGCCCTCTGTATTATTAATTGAATGAAAATTGTACGTTATTCACCCACACGCTGTTCGGATTGTTAGTAATCTTAATCAGAAAATCAAATTATGGAACCATTGTCGTCGCAAATTGGCTCTTTTTGCCCCCGCGACTGTTATCGGCGTCTATGTATTTCACTACATCTGTTAAAATGGAAAGGATTGTGGAACTAATGCACTCGCAAGAGTCAAATTACATTGCAATAATACCCTTTGGATGTAGGCTAATTGGAGTTGTGATTTTTTTTTGCGTGGAATACCGGCTTGTGTCTGTTGAAAAGGTTGGGTTGTGCGTTCGGGGAGTGGAGGGATTTCAGAAGGATCAACATTTAATGGATTTTTGTTCCGTGTTAAATATCTGCAAGGGTTATGAATGATAGAGAAGCCCCAAACTTGTCCGGTCAGAAGTTAAGTCCGCTGGGAGGTCTTATCTGCAAGTTCGGTGGACAATCTGGAAATCTAATTATGATTAAAAAGAAATGGAAAAGTTTAGACCAAATTGCAAGAGAACAGAGCATCTAGGGGTGATTCTAAAACACAGAAATAATTTCCAGGGTTAATGAAGAGATAAAAGTGACTACTGCACTAAATCTGCAAAAAAGGATTAAAAATAACATTTGATGGAAAACTTTTACTTCGTAGTATGGGTCATGTTGGATATTATTAAGATGTCTGAACATGCGCGCTAATGGCCTAATAGTAATTGCAAAACTCAAGTCAGAACCATTCACCCAGCCATTATACCTCTGAGCAAGACACTTAACCTCCCTCCTCCATGTAATTGTGTGACTGATGGTTAAATTCCACTTTATGAACCTTGTTGCATTTATACACTGTTCCCTCCATTGGTTATTTTGTTGACTAAAATAGTTCTTGTTAATTTCACTAAACTAAATTTTAAATAATTAGACTTAACAAAAAAACAAAGTGACATTTTTGCAGAATATCTTTGACTAAAATTGGCTATTGGCATTTTTGTCGAAAAATAAAAACCAAATAAATAAATGAAAGGGATGAATAAAGACCAGAACACAGGTACCTTCAGACTGCAGCCTGAAGTGAGGCAAATCCGAGTTTTTCGCCCCTATGTGACCTGTATCTGATCTTTTAATCACAATCTGAACAACATAGATCTGATTTTTTCAAATGCAACCCAGGCCACTTGGATATGTGCTCCTAAAACCGATACAGATCTGATCTTTTGTCATGCGACTTCAGTCTGAACAGCGAAGTCGCATTCATCCAACCTACATCTGACCTACACGTTCCTTTCTACGGACATTGTTGCCGCTGCCCCACAAAACGCCATGGCCAAAAATCTCGTCCTTCTATTTCTTAATCTCCTCAAAATAAGATGTGCATGTTCTGGCTCTGGTACGACAGCAACTTTAGAATCGCCCGGTGCTCAAGTCAAGTCGATGCTCAGTGTCCATGTTTAGACCACTTCCGTAAACACTGAGCTCACTCACTGCTTGTGACGTTGTTGTGTCATCCAATGCTCGTGCGGGACACTTTTGGGGCGTTTAAAGTTCACACTGGAGATCATATACAACCCGCAATTAATTGGAAATGTGAACGACCTCACAAAAAAAATTGGATTTAGCAAAAAAATCCGAATTGAGCCTTAAGCCGTGCAGTCTGAACATAGCCCTCTTGTCAGTCCCAGAGTCCCAGACCAGACTATAAATATACAACATCCAAGTAATATTAAAAAACGAGAAAAAACAACAGCTTCAAGAGCAGTTTTAGTAGATTTGGTTAGTATTAACTCATAGATTTCAGCACCTGTTATGCTGTGAATTCCTGTTCTGTTTGTGTATTTGAAAATCATTGTTTTTTGCATCATCTCCATTTTGTGCTAATGATACTGACTGATGATACTTTTTGTGTTGTAGGTATTCCATAGACAGAAACACAGACTTGGAGCGCTTCTTTAATGTGGATGCCCTCAGCGGAGTCATCAGCACTGCCAAACCTCTGGACCGGGAGGCCAACTCTGTCCACAACCTCACCATCTTCGCCATAGAGAGCCGTAAGTCTGACCTGCTAAGAAATAACACAACCATATCTTACCATTCATAGTGTGCTCACTGTTAGACGTCCATAATTTGATATTAAAGGGTTGTGAGATGTTATTGCTTTGTCTAGACTGCTCAACGGTGGAGATGAACCCTATCTATCTTAAGGGAAACAACTATACACAGCATTACAGGTCAGATCTGTGGAGAGGCAACCTTATTCACAAAGAGAATTATTTTATTCTTCAGCAATAGAAACTCCCATAATGAATAAATGCTAGATAGATGGTGGTGGGTCCATCAAATGCTTTTGTTCATGGAGATGTCATTGCTCTTACATTTATACATTCCTGGTGGTTTTATAGCTCAAAAACAGGAATTCTGACTGTGAGCGGGTCGCCTTTCCACAGATCTGACATGTAACTTGGTCTGGTTTGGTCTCCATGAAGATTGAAAGGTTAATACCACATAAAACACAGGCAAAGAAATTCCAGACAAAGCAATAACATCTCCATGGAGAAAACCATTTGTTGGATCCTCCATTAGAGAAGTTGCACAGGGCACCTTTAAAGTCATACCATGGGACTGTCCAGGCAACGCAATAAGATCTCCATGGAGACAAGCAGGTGATGGACACTCCACTAGAAAAGTTCCCCAATGCACCTTTAAGTTATTTGATTACTTTAAGCCACTGTGTTTTATTTCAGATTTGGTACGACATTGAAATCCATTTACCATTAAAATGTTGACTAGTTTCGACCCGATCTTCTTAGCTAAACTTTGCAGATACGTCCGATTGAATGCCAAACTTGAGGTCTTGCTAGAACCGCTGACATTATCCAGAATAGAGCCAAGACGTCGCAGTGAAACATGTTACATTGTGTTGGTAATTGCTAACCATTCGGCGTCTCAAAATGGTCTCCTGAACTTTTCCAAAAGGTTGCTTGAACCATTAGCTGCTCAAAGTGATGGTGCCCGTGCTAAGAAAGATCCGGCACTTTGTTACATGATGTAGGTCCAATTTTCTTTCGAGGAGTCGGTGGATTGAAGCGCAGTTCACGTCAATTCGCGTAAAGGTGCACTATGGAACTTTCACTATGGAATGCTCCATAGTCATTACATTAAACTTTTAAATGAAATATTATGCTTTATGCAGCTTTAAGCCGTTTTATAATGCTGTTCCCTCATTAAAACATACCTGAAGTTGTGTTGTGGAGTTTTGTTTCACATGTTTGAGTAATCCTGCATTTGGTCTGTCTACATCTCCAAAGCTCAAAATGCTCTGTTCCACCTTGTGATGTCACATGGTAGTGGTAGTTTAAATTAACAGCTACCTTTTACCATTAGTTCACTAAAATCATCTAAATGATTTTAGTGAAGATGCATGGAGTTTTAAAACACAGTGAAGCACGTCCTGTATTACCACATGATGTCACAAGGTGGAACTCTGTTTGAGAAGAACTGCTTAAATATCAGGATCTGTAGGTTAAACATGTGTGAATGAAACAAAACACAACACCAGGTATGTTTGAAACATTATAACATACTCGTTTGTACCTGGGACTCAACCTCTAGTTACAGTAACAAGATACTTTACTAGTTACCCTGTAGCTGTAAAGGCCTATTCATACTTCATAAGACATAAGAACTTTGTTCTTGCACCCAGGGCTGACACCATTTTGTTTGGCCAGATCCTGTTCGGCAGCGCTGATTGGTTATTTTTTATGTGGGCGTGGTTTATCTGCTAGAGTAGGGCCATGGGTAGCACAGCGGGGCTCAGCTAGCCAGGGGCCCGTGGAGCTAGCTCCGAGCTAACCCTGGCCCCACAGAGCTCCGAGCCGTCAAGGTCCCAGCGCCGGAGCTACGCGCTCTGGTTCTCAGCTCTTAGCGCTGCGGGAAACACTGCTCACTATACACCTCCCTACAGTGGCTGGACTCCTTCATAAAACACAGAGCAACGTCTACCAATATGAACCTTCTTCAGCTTCAAACATCATTTTCTCTTCTTCATCCTTCAATCGTTCATAAAGTACAATTTCTGCACGATAATGTTACCAAAGCTGTGCTGCTGCTGTATTGTTGCATAGCAACAGCAGAGCGAGGGGGTGGGGCAGAGCAAGGGGGTGGGGCAGAGCGAGGGGGCGGGGCTGTTCGGCAGCAGAACATCTTATGAGGTATGAAATGTCAGAGCCCAAACTAAATTTGTTCTTGTTCTTATCACCTCAAGAACAAGAACAAAGTTCTTATGTCTTATGAAGTATGAATAGGCCTTAATCTGATCCTCACCTCTCCACACAGAATAAGCTTTCAAACATCACACTAGCTCTAAAAGAACCCCCCCCCCCGCCCCCCCCCGTCGTTCTTCTCTCTTCATTTCTCTCTCTCCATATCTAAACACCAGACGCTCATTTCTTTCTTTCAAACACCCTTTTATTTTTTTTTATCATACCAGGCTTTAGATGCATTTTTATTCACATCTGACGCCACATATACACACACACACACACGCAGCTCCTCTGTTGATCCAAGCATGAGGCCTGTCTGATATAGCACCCGACGCACCCCATAATAACAGTCGTCTTGGCGATCGTCAGCGGGTCCCTCACACGCTGACGGATGACACGGGAAAGACAGGGAGGGTCGCTGCTCCAAAAATGTCGACTGTGTTCTGGGACTAGTAAGAACACTTCAAAAAAGAGTGCAATCTTCTAAATAATTAATAATTTTTTTTAAAAGTCAGAGTGTTCTTGGGGAGATACAGATTTCTGCTTCCTGCAGCCTGGTGTTTAGAGAGGGGAGAGAGTTCAGCATCCTAACAGCCTGGTGGATGAAGCTGTTTGTGAGTCTGGTGGTGCAGGAAAGGAGGCTCCTGTACCTCCTCCCAGAGGGCAGGAAGCTCCTGTACCTCCTCCCAGAGGGCAGGAGGCTGAACAGATTGTGTGCGGGGTGACTTAGCATTCCAGCTGTTATTAGCTTTACAGCAGCTTTGGTGTCTGAAAGTTGTGAAAAGTGCTTATAAGCTCATCATGGTGAATAATTAGAAATGCTCGCAAATGAGGAATAACTGTGGAAATGAACTAATTTTGTTTTTCACATTTTTAATTCATTATTGGATTTATATAGCACCTTTCAAGGTACCTAAAGCACTTTACAGTTCATTGTTCATTGACTCCACACTCAGTGGTGGTAAACTACTGTTGAAGTGAGGCTCCAATCTGCACCATCGGCCCCTCCGACCACCACCAGCACTCACGCACACACCACTTTCATACTAGGCATTGTGAGTGAAGTGTCTTGCCTAAGGACTCAATGTCAGTTTTTGAGGCTGGCGCCCCCCTGTGGCACCTGGAATTCCCAGGTAAGACAGTAAAAATCAGACAGCACCATTAAGTCAAACTAAATTTTTCTAGCATAGTTCTGTGGGTCTGTACCAGAGGCTGGAACACCATGAACTTGTTGCCTTCTTCCTCTTTATTAGAAAGGACAACTATAATAAGAAATTGGGACAGAGGGTGTTACTGATTTTTACTGTCATAAAACCTGTAAAACAGAACTAGTGCATTTAAAATTGTTTGCAGCATTCCAAAGTTATTCCTCTGCCTTGTTACCTTATGCATTCAGAGCGTCCTAATTATTCATGAGTGTTTTTCAGAACCTTCAGAGACCAGAGTCAGCGCGGTCAAAGTAATACGGACGACAACTAGCATGCTAACAGTGCACCAGCATCTAGCATTTATTTATTACGGGTGTTTGTATTGCTGAAAAATACAGTAATTCCTTATGTGAATAGGGACGACACTCCACAGATCTGACCTGTAATGTAGCGTAGTGCTGTAACTTGCTTGTCTCCCTTGGTTTAATCTATACTGTGGAACATTCTAGACAAAGCAATAACATTTCCACGGAGACAAGCAGGTATAATAAAAATAAATAATACATCTTTATTTATAAAGCACTTTTACGACAAGGTTTGCAAAGTGCTGTACAAGCAGCAAAGAACAATAAAAATACCATCCAGAAAGCACACAAAAACAGACAACGATGCAAACAGTTCAATTAATCATAATAAATAAGTAAAAAAAATGGAGAATACAAATAAATAAGGAAAAAACTCAAAAGCTACAAGCAGCTAAAGGAAAGCCAAGTAATAAAAATGATGTTAAGAAGTGATTTAGTGTAACGTTTCAGACCACTAGAAATGTTACGCAGTACCCCTTTAAGCTCACATTTTAATTCATGAAATACTCCTTTTTTAGAGCTTTCTCACTCGTCTGTGCCAGTATTTTTCATAGTCCTGTGTCTCTGCAACTTGCATTGGAACAGACACTTGGTTGAGTTGGGGGATTTTGTGCATTTGCATCACAGTCACTCACCGCCCTTCCAAAAACGCCCTCGCCATGACAACAAGTGGGTGACCCGGGGCGGCGCGTGTCCTTTTTTATGGGTGTCACACGAGCGCGGCCGGAACGTCACCCAGCGCATCACCCTTGGACACGGCACCCGCCCACGCTAAACAACTGTCCGGCACCAAAACACCACCATTAACCCGTCTCTAACTGGCAGGGTTGTGACAATGTGCTGAAGTAGACCCGCGACTCCCATTGAAAATCTCCACTCCAGTCCTTTCCCCAGTTCTAATTCTAGTGTCTTTCCGGTAAACAAGTTCTGATCTGGTTTTGAAATATGGAACAGGTCGTCAGCCCCCCTGTCAGGCTTTCCGCGATGAGGGGCGTGTGTGGGTGCAATCCCCGAATAGCCCCGAACTTTGATAGAGCTTTCAAAGTAGTCAGGCTGCTTTATCGTCCTTGTCAGTTAGAAGGAACGCTACAGGGCTAACTTGGCTTCTTTCAGTGTTTTGATTTCTGTCCATGCAGCGCCACCTACAGTTTGGATTGAAATACTATATAGTCCAGAATCATATCTCTTTCTTCAACTATCATAGGGTCAAAGCAATTTTCTCATCTATGTTATAATGTTTTCTCATCAAACACATTTCTGGAGTTGTCCTTGTTTCTTTCACACATGTTTAACACACATATTCTGCATATTTAGGCTATGTTTTTCTCTCAAACTGAAAACACTCTGCTCCAGCTTGTGCTCCACTGTGTTTTTAAGAGCCGTACACCTTCACCAGAATCATTTGGATGATTTCAGCTCTGGAATTTCCTATTTCTACTAAACAAAAGGTAAATAGCAGATCCTAATTTGAAAACTACCGCTTCATGACATCACAAGGTGGAACAGAGCATTTTGATTTTGACTTTGGAGATGTAAACAGACTAATAATAAAAGGTTACTCAAACATGAATGAAACAAAACTACTCCAGGTATGTTTTTGAATGTTTTTGAGGAGTTAACAACATTATAACATGGCTTAAAGAGTCAACTATGCATAATCAAGTTTCTCTTACCTTAAATTAACAGAGTTTAATGTTTTACTCATTCATTTGGCCCAAATTTGTGATGTTTTTTAGTCCCTTTTGATAATTTCTTTCTATATCATGCATTTTTGCTTTGATATAGACAGACATATGGACATGCATTCCCCTGACTGCCTAATCCACCTGTCAATCACGCCCATCGGAGATTCACCAGTGACCGGACTCACATCTACGTAGTATTGAAGACGTGTATATTCTGGATCCTGGACAAATCCAATTGACTCTTGAATGATCAGAAGTAGTAAATTTTGTTGCCATTTCTGTGTATCCCTATTTGTTCTACCATGATAAAAATGTATTTGGGTCAATGACATGGTGCCTATATTTTCTTTCCAACTGTAATTTTCTCAGTTAAAAGGGTTCAAATTTCATAATAATTCAGCACATTTCTGTAGTACCTCTGACCTCCATGGAACCAAATAATTTTTTCAGAAAGCATTAGTTCTTATGCATGTTTTTTTGTACTTAAAGTGTTAAAATGTCATGTGGTGCGACCGTGCATCATGTGGTGCGACGAATAACAGCAGTAATTCTATGGCTGGAATTTTAATAACAGACAAAGTCGACTTGGGTGAATGAGATTCTTTAGGCATTTTTCTTCATTTGATGCATTTTACAGGGCAGTAGTTTGTTCATTAAACACAAGCAGGTGACTGTCATATTGGACAGCAAAAGAAAATATCAACATGCATTAAAAATCTAAAGAAGTTTCTATACACTTCATATAACTCTGAACTTAGATTAATATCCCCACCATGTTTTAGAAAATAAAACAATTTTAAGGTTATTCTCGGTCACACCGCATGGCATTTTACACTAAAAATGCTTCATATAAATGCTAAACAGATTTATGCACCTGACAGTGTAAATATTTGATAAAGTTTAATAGAAACTAATATTTTTTATATTTTAAAATTTGCCTGTTGAAAATCCTTATACGTCATTGACCCGTATTATTATGCTAACCGGGCCAGTACTATACTAGATAGACATTACAGACAGAAGTAAAGATGCACCATGTAACTTTTCTAAGTGTCTGCCACCTGTCTCCACACTATACCATTAAACCTCTCTATCTTGCATTTATTAGTTTCCATGTGCTTTTATTGCCTTGAAAACCATGCATTTTTACCTGTTACTTGGTCTTGTGGCATCGTCTGTTTGTCTATATGGAGAAAGATGCGTTTAATTTCATATTGCGGAACATTCGACAAAGCAATAACATCTCCACGGAGAAAGAAGTCGATGGTGGACCTTACATAGCACGTCAAAGATATTCAAATTACAAAGATAAGCCTACCCTTTTGTTCTAAATAATTGAAAGACCTTTGGTGAGATTTTAGACACTTCGGTAGAAAACTTGAACTCATTTGTGCAGCAGTTGTCAGAAGCGTGCGGCACGTTTCATTAGCCCGCCACTTTCCATCCGCTCTGTTCCCGCTAATTAAAATCACAGTAAGACGATCAATATTCCATAATTTGGCTCGGCACTTAAGAAGGAACTGAAATGAAAGTTGCTTCTAACAGTGGAACTCAAGGTCTACAGCGGTTCAAGACTAATTCGGTTCCAATTCAGTTTTTGTTCCCTTCTGGTAAAGATTTGTCTAGACTTATTTGGGTCATGGTTTTGTTAAGATCTGGTCAAGTCCTGGTTTAGGTTTTAAAAGTTAAGTCTTGGTACAACTAGTAGACATGGTAGAAACCTGTCCTGGTCTAGTCCCATTTTAGTCCCAGCGTTGATATGGTGTATTTGCAAATTCTTCATCCATGCTTTGACATGGTTTAAACCTGACTTAGTCCAACTGTCGACATAACTTAAACATTTTCTTGCATCTGGTTAAAGGGAAACTTGGGCACGTTTGAAGCTAAAGTCCATTTCTAGAGGTGGTCGAATACTGTCAGAAGCCAAAAAACAGCACAGGTCAGTGTTGCCTTGATGGAGATCTCGCTGTGGTAGTGAGTCTGTCAAGGTAATAAGCTAGTGTAGTGAAATGAATTCTTAGCTTCCATGTAAAACGCCAATTTGCTTCACACTGAAGAAGCTTAACACCACTTTCTAACCCATCTTATAACAGCCACGAGTCTAACAAACAAACGCTCTGCCTGGCTCACTCATTAGTGTCTGGAAACATAATACAGTAACTTTATAAGCAGCCTTAGCCTTGCAGCCTGGAAGTTAAGAACTTGCCCAATTCTCTACACTAGTTTGTTGCCTTGACAGACTCACTGCCACAGTGAGATCTCCGTCTAGACAACACTGATTTGTGCTGTTTTTGGCTTCTGACAGTATTCGTGCTGGCTTTAAGTTTAGGTTGAGATCTGGTATAATTCTTGTTTAGAATGTGCATGGTCTTCTGTAAGTGTAGTCAAGTCTTAATATAGTTCTTGTTTGAATCTAGTTTAGTTCTGTTGTAGCCTGAGTTTAGTGCTAGTCTCATTTTTGATATATTTTTTTTAGATTTACAAATATGTATTTTAGTCCTGGGTCTTGTATCTTGCAAGGTCTGAAATATCCCTACATATTCTTGTCCTTGACGTCACCCTAATTTGGAACTTTAATCCAGTTTTTGACCTGATTTAGATTTCGTCCTGTCTGATCACGGGCTTGATCACTTTCTTGCTATAAAAAGAATGAAGGTGCTGTACCAGATTTTGATTGTCATGATGGTCCAAAGTTATTCCACACTTACCATATGTATTCTGAGCATCCCAATTATTCGCTGCGAGTTTATAAGTGCTTTTAATGGTAACAACTACCATTCTAACAATACACTTCGGGATTCTCTGATTTATTTTGACCATAAGAGCAGGGGAGACAAATTTTGCTCTAAAAAAATCAGGTACAAGCCTTTTTAAAGATTGCAGTTTAAATTGAAATCTTTCTTCCGTTCTTGCAGAGGACCCGACGCAGATCGGACGCGGCATCGCTTTGGTCACTGTCCTGGACATCAATGACAACGCTCCAGTTTTCGCCATCGACTACGAGACGCTCCTCTGTGAGAACTCCATGCCTGGACAGGTAAGACGAAGTTTACCATTGCTCTTTGTTCTGAGTCACATAGGCCTCCCTGCTGAGCCCCAAAGCCATTAAAACGCTTTCTTGTGCTTCAAAAAAGAAAGGAAAAGAGAAAGGAAAGAAAAAAAAGCTCAAATTTAGAGGTTATTGTGGAGCGATGGAATCATTAGTGCGAGACACGTCCACAGGGGGGTTTAGGTCGGGCACTGCAGCTGTTGTCATGCTTCAAACACCTGACATTTAAGGGACTTTAAAGGTGCTCTATGTAAATGTACTGGGGGATGATTGGCCACCAACCCGTCTCCATGGAGATAATGTTGCTAGGCCTTGGATGTTTCGCAGTAGACCATAAAACTTGTCTATTTCCACTCAGACAAGAGATAAAGAGGTAATGCTAAATTTGTATATCAGATCTATGGAGAAGGCCTCACAGCAAGAAGGTTGCGGGTTCGATCCCCAGGTCGCCCGGGCCTTTCTGTGTGGAGTTTGCATGTTCTCCCCATGTCTGGATGGATTTCCTCCGGGTACTCCGGTTTCCCCCATCAACCTAAAACATGCAGCACCCCTATGAACTAACATCAAGGACCATGACGTCCACCCTCCTGTGGGCTCACCACCTGCAGAGGGGTTCATAGGGGGTTCAGGTGCTATGAGGATTGGGCAGCAAACTGCTCCCGCGACCCAGCCAGATTAAGCGGGAGAAGATGGATGGATCTATGGAGAGGAGACCCTGCTTATAGTATTTTGATCAATTAAAATTTTGTTATTAGACTCATTATTTCTGCTACGTAAAATTGTTACGACTTGTTCCGAGTTTTTACTGTTGCCGTGAGTCATTCTAGTTAGTAGTGGTTGGAATTCCGTCTTAATTCATTTCAATTCTACCACTGGGTCATTTTTAGCGTTGTCGGCAGGATTTAATGAAATACTTTGACTTGCTGGTTAAACAAGTTAACGTCAAAAGAATAGTTTATTGAATGGATAAACTTTGGCCTGTCACAGTTTGATATAGGACCCAAAAGCAGAACACCAAAGCTAATCAGAATGATTTATTTACAGTCAATTATGTGCGCAGGGTGGGCAGGAAAAAAGCCAAATAACTTCTCACTACACTGTGTTCCAAACAATTATGCAAATTACATTTTTCTCTGATTTTGCCAAATTGTCAATATAAATAACAGTCATCATAATTTTCAAGTCATCAACCTTTAGAGTACAATTTGAACAAACCTGCCAGTGAGATCAGTATTTTTTTTTTAATCAAAAAAAAAAAAAAATTTAAATGCACTGTTCCAAATGATTATGCACAAGAGTTTCAAACCATGTTATTGTTGTAAAGAACTGAAAATGGTCATTTGTTTATATTTCAACTTGAAGCATTAGCATATTACTCAAATCAAAAGCTGTTTCAATCCAAGCATCTGAACATTCATTACATTTGAACATAGGACTCTTTTTGGATCGGAGCTTCACAGTTTTTACAGCCATTGAACTTGTGAGACTGTGGAGAGTTTCTGCTTGCATTTCTGTGCAGGATGTCAGTATAGTCTCCCAGAGCTGCTGTTTGGATGTGAACTGCCTCTCGCCCTCATAGATCTTTGACTTGAGGATGTTCATAGGTTCTCTGTAGGGTTGAGGTCAGGGGAGGATGGGGCCACACCATGAGTTTCTCTTCTTTTATGCCCAGAGCAGTCAGTGATGCAGAGGGATTCCTTGCAGCATGAAGATGGTTTTGCTACAGAAAGCACGGTTCTTCTTTTTGTACCACGGAAGAATGTGGTCAGTCAGAAACTCCATTGACTTTACAGAGGTCATTTTCACACCTTCAGGGACCCTAAAGGGCCTGACCCACTCTCTCCCAATGATTCCAGCCCAAAACATGACTCTGCCACCTCCTCGCTGATGTCACAGCCTTGTTGGGATATAGTAGCCGTCCACCAACCATCCACCACTCCATTCACTCCACCACTTCATCCATCTGGTTTGCATGGCACTCATTAGTGAACAAGACTGTTTGAAAATGAGTCTTCATGTATTTCTGGGCCCACTGGAGCTGTTTTTGCTTGTGAGCATTGTTTAAGGGCGGATGAATAGAAGGTTTATGCAGAACTGCCTCTGGAGGATCCTACACCTTGATGTTCTCAAGACTCCAGAGGCACCAGCAGAGCTTCAAATACCTGTTTGCTGCTTTGGAATGGCATTTTAGCAGCTGCTCTCTTAATCTGATGTATTTGTCTGGCAGAAACCTGCCTCATTGTGTCTTGTGTGTGCTCTGAATCAGCTACAAATTGATGATCACGCTGACTTTTTTTTGAAATATCTAAAGTTTTCATACCTTGTCCAATGTATTCAACTATTTCAGGCTTTTTGGCACTAAAGAGATCCTTTTTTCCCCATACTGCTTGAGTCTGATGCTCTGCTTCCCCATGTGGAACGTCCTTCTGAAGGAGTTTTTCCTTTAGTTGGATGCATCGGGCAAACTCATTGGCACAGGTGTGTGAGACTGAATTCAGCCAAAGAGCCCGAGACACAAAACCATCCCTAAATTTCACTGGAAAACTAAACATTTACCTTCATGTGTCATGAAACACCTTTGGTTGATTCTGACCGGCCCCTTTAAGATAATGTGGAACTACAAAATAAACATATTTTATAATTTCACCTCATGCATGGACTAAAGCTGCATTGGTTTTATTTTAGAGGTGTTTTTTATTTGTTGTTAGGCAACCTCACTTTTTCATTGCTTAGTCATAACATATATTTTTTATTTGATTTGATTTGTTTTTATTTCGAGCTTGTGCCAAGACAGAATTAATAATCATACCCCTTATTACATATACAAAGGTAAACAGCAGAAAAGCACATTATTTGAAAAGGAGCAGGAAGAAGAACAAAACTTATATTAATCCACCCCTGTTCATGACATAGTTTCAGAAATTCAACAATGATATGGTTGCTGTACACTGATGCTGAAACTTTATATTTATATTTACGTATAGGAAAATAAATGACATACTCTGCATACTAAATATCATTTTAACCCAATTTCTTTCTTTTTTTACTGTACTGTATTATGGTTGTACAAACTAATAATGATAAAGAAGGCACAGAAGTTTATATTTATTTATAATTGCGCAAAAAAACAACAACCATGAGAATAAAAAAAATGTGAGGGATACACTCTTACCAGCCATACCAGCGCATCACACAATTTACTGCTTTTTATCAAGAAATTCTATTAATATTATGCAGAATTAAGTTAAGCATTTTGGTCCGGCCTGCCACAATATTTTCCATTGCGCAGCCCCGTCTTAGCCTTAACAAGAGCGCTAGGTTTTCATCGAATTTAAAACTTCTTCCTACTCCAGCTTGAGCATCATGGACTCAAATTGTATTATCCCTTTTCCACAATCAGTATCACGAATTTAACTGTTTTCTTGTATTTTTATTAGGGCTGATTAATTTTGAAAATCCAGATTAAGATCAGTAATTCCATAGTTAATCACGATTAATCGCATATTGAATTGCAGGTTTAAAATTGTGTTATTTTGCATTTCAAGACAGTTTTAAAGGGTTTAGCTTGGAGGTGCTAACTTAGACTAGACGTACTTCGCTGGTACAGAAACTCTGCTTGACACAGGCTGAATTTAACTCTTGACTTGTAAATTGTAGTGTCTGGAAGTTTTTAAAAGTCAAATAAACTGTTCAAAAGTCCAGAAGCCTTCGGTTTCTCCATCACGGCGGTAAGTTTATTGAAAAACACCGGTCTGAAGTTCGTAAGCAAAACAGGCAGAGGAGCTGCCTACGGATGTGTAGAAGAGACAAAAAGTCGGTGAACTCTAACTCAGAGTAACAAAAAAATCATCGCGTTAGAAGGGATAAAAGGCTGTAAAAGGCTGGAGAACTCTGATCACAAGTAAAAAATAAATAAAAATCACGTTATGGATTGCATTAACAGCCCTAATTTTTATTTTTCTCCACTGATACTCAAATGAATGAATAATAGTACAATGACATATACACAAATTCACTGATACTTTCATAAATGCAGAATGGCTTGAAACGTGATTGCTTGTCACTTTAGTTAATAAGTATTTTCTGTATGTAACCCTCACATCAACCTCACCCCGGGACCCTCAAAGCACAAAACAATGAAATAGATGAGAATAATAGAAAAATCAGTCCATGTATTATACCTAATTCATAGCATGACTCTATTCCCGGCGCATACAATGTGACAAACCCCCGAGTCATAAATAAAGTCCATTACAATGACCCACTGGGAGGTCGCATGTTGTACTACACTCTTCATTCTCCATTCTGCGTAATTACCGCAGCTCCGCCGGGTCCGAACCACCACGCTACGCTGACGGGAGTAATCGCAGGTCGCCGTTCCAGCTCGGAGCGCGCACACTTCACCTCCGTGTATTTAGCATTCGGCCTCATTGTCGCTAACTGCGTCCGGGTCAGCTATCCGTCTGCGAGTGGCATTTCAGAGCGAGAAAGAAAAGTACAATCGCGAAGGGCAAAGGAGGCGTGGAGGCCCGGGCGCGCACAATTGATCAGAATGAAGCATTGTGTTGCAAATGGCTATTAGGGCCCCGCTTTTTAAATATATTATGTGCATTCATATTTTGGAGTTGTTTGTCACCGGGCTCCTGGGAGGCTGAGGAAAGAGTGCAAAAAATACTTTCATTTGTATAATAGTTTCATTTGCAAAGTAAGAAGCTATTTGTCAAAGCTTGACCACGGCCTTATTATTTGGTTTTATTTATGTGTTGTTGCTGTTGCTTGGTCTGAAATGTGAGAAGTTCAATTTGTGTTGTAGCGTGCGTGGTTAGTAATCTAATCCGTGAAGAACTTTAGAATAGAAAAGCTGGTGGTTGAGTTACATCTCTGACTATGCTATTGTTGTGTTCATGGGCAAGGTACTGCACACACTTTGAGTACAGTACAACCATTGACAGTAGGTCAGTTGGAGCGTTTGTCCACTGATCTGAAGGTTGCCGGTTCGAATCCCCCTCTTGACTTGACTTAAACATCATTGGTTGACGGTCAAATCCACTTGGCTGTTGTAAAGCGCTTTGAGTGCCTTGAAGGTGGAAAAGCGCAATATAAAAATGAGACCATTTACCGTATGTCAGCATGATTTAGTTTGTGTTTATGTGCGATTTTGATTTTAAATTTGTGTTCCTACGAGTTAAACATAGCAAAAAAGAGAATTCAACATTCAACCACATGACATTTTAGCACTTTAAGTACAAAAAACATGCAGAATAACTCTGAATAACTTTCTGAAATAAATGATTTGGTTTCATGGAGGTCAGAGATACTGCAGAAATGTGCTGAATTATTGTGAAATCTGAACCCTTTTAACTGAGGAAACTGCAATTGGACAGCGTCATGTCATTGACCCATGTACTGTTACAATCAAACAATTAAAATACTGTCTAATACATTACTAAATACAAAAAACTAATAAAATACAATAATATAATACAATCAATCAGTTAAATATTGTCCCACTTTAACTGTGGCTTTTAAGTGTATGTTTTAATCATACTTAATTTGTTTAGGTTGTTGTAAGGTGACCTTGGGTGTCCAGAAATGCGCCTAATAAATAAAATATATTATTATTATTACTTATTCTGGCTGGTTTGCTTGTTGTGTCTGTATCTCTGTGTTCGCTGACAAATAATTGTCGAGTCTGTGTCCTGCTTAGTCTCCAGGCTGAAAAGTATCATGTATTTTTAGTGCTACAATTGATCAAATACTATGAAAAGTCTCCCCTAAAGACTGAATACTTTTTATGGTCCGCTATAACAATACGTCCTTCCTATTATTGTGATTGATAGAACTTGAGACCTTTAAGACTACACCATGCAACCTCTATGACTCTCGCGCCGCCTATAACTTCCCGCCTAAAATGACCAAAGCTCCATCTCTGGCTATTGCCTTTTAGCACTTTCTACAATAATCCACAGCGCCATATTTGTTATTTTTATTATCAAAGCTCTCTATTTTTAGCTAATGATACTTCCACTTACCGCGGGACTACGGTAGATGCAGTCGCCGGGTGTTAAATTGGACGCAAAGAAAAGCCGTTCTCTGTCGGGCGTCGATACAGACCGGCAGATCTGCGTGGATAATTTCGCAGAGACATTTCCCCCCACGAGCGGGAGATAAATTATAGCGGCTAGACTATGACAACAGTAAAACAAAGTCATTCCCGTAGATTCAAACGGGCCCCCAGGACGTTCCGACAGGCGCCGTTCCTGACAGTATCGTCGGCAGAAAAAGCTACAGCCCTCGCATAATTACTCAGCCGGGGCAGGCGGAATGCTTACTCAATGTTAAGTGTTCGCCGGGGCCGTGAGGGACCAGCCGGGAGCCACCGCCCCGAGGAGCAGCGGTGGAGGCGGGGCTGTGAAGTGTAAGAAGAGCGGGTGGGAGGTGTTCCGAGCGTGGGAGTAAGTAATGAAGTATGACTGTTTCGACAAGGGGGATTATACTGCGTTTGCCTGAACCAGCCAGGACCGCCAGCTTTGACAAAACTTCACAAAGACGAGCGGATCTGGAGCCGGTTCCTGTCGTCGTGGTTTCAGAGGGAGTGATTGACAGACGGATGAACCAATCAGAGAGATGCGTGGTCCGTTTGCATCAAGACGTACAATGAAAAGGGGAAAAGACGACATGAAGCACTGAGAAACTGTCGATTTTTACAGAATTATGAGTTATCTCGGGGAAAATAAGTTATTTTGTTCTGAATGTTACGAGAATTTTGGCATATTTTCCGCATTTGAGAGACACGTGATACAAACTACTGGCTGTGGTTGGAGCATCTGAAGTTTGGATGGAAATACTGTCCTTCAAAAACTATTGTTCCATCTGTCATATATTGAACATTGTAATAGTAATAGTAATAGTATTAGTAATAGTATTGCGGGCCTTGCGTATTTTGTTGTTAGCATGGTGATTGTTTTGTCGCAAAGCTAAAAGGCCCCTGGCCCCTGGGTAGTGCTCAGTTATGTACTTTTTAATAAAATTATACTTAGTAGTTTCCCAATGCCATACTTTTTAGTCCTGCTATAGTAACATATGAAAAGTATTTTTACTGTGAGTAAGGGTGCTTTCTGACTTGTACATTCACCACTACACAATTGTAATTATTATTAAACCAGAAATAGTCTCAAATCAAGACCAAAAGTGTAAACATGTGAAAGTCTAAGAGTGACATTTTCATTTGAATTATATTTTAGTCTTTGAATCTTTCTTGTCAGAGTAACTTGAGTGTACGTGCATTATGAGTATGTGCTAATGTTGTAGTCAAGACCACTCTAAACGAGACCAAGACTAGTCCAAGACCTGGACAAGACCAAGATGTCTGAGAGTCCAGACTGAGACAAGACCAAGACTTTTGAAGATTAAGACCGAGACAAGACCAAGACTTTTGAAGACCGAGACAAGATCAAGACTTTTGAAGATTAAGACCGAGACAAGATCAAGACTTTTGAAGATTAAGACCGAGACAAGACCAAGACTTTTGAAGACCAAGACTGAGACAAGACCAAGACTTTTGAAGACCAAGACAAGACCAAGACTTTTGAAGACCAAGACCGAGACAAGATCAAGGCTTTTGAAGATTAAGACTTCTGAAGACCAAGACTTTTGAAGACCAAGACCGAGACAAGACCAAGACTTTTCAAGACCAAGACTGAGACAAGACCAAGACTTTTGAAGACCAAGACCGAGACAAGACCAAGACTTTTGAAGACCAAGACTTTTGAAGACCAAGACCGAGACAAGACTAAGACTTTTCAAGACCAAGACCGAGACAAGACCAGGACTTTTGAAGACCAAGCCCGAGACAAGACCAAGATCACGTCCTATCGAGACCAATATAAGACCATCTTTGTCATTTTCTGCATTTATTTGTATTTTACAGTTATTTTGCCACATATATATCAATGTTTTTTATAAATCCATCTCCATTTAATATGTTCATTTAGGCCTAAAACAAGCCAAGCAAACTGTACTCCACTTAAATAATCTGCGCTCTTTTTTGGACCCTGCGTACTCTGGACCTGCTCTGTGCTCTTGGCCCACTGTGCTGACGCTTTAACATACATTTGGATTTGATTTTGCTTGTCATTTTGTCTTGCATCTTCTAATCAGCGCACATTGAGGAGGGAGCCTGTGTGCGAGACCAAGACCGATCTCGAGTACCGCGACAAGAGTATGTGCATTATGAATTGTTTTGTTCTTCCAATTGCATTCATTTCAAATTAGAGATCACAAATCAGATCTGATGCATCATAAGTACTCTTTGTAATACTATTTTGAAGTAATGGTAGTCTTATTTGAGTATGATTTTTGACTTAGACTTAGTTTTGTCTGGGTACTCTTACTGCTACAGTTCCTGACAGGTCACCCCAGTGATATTGAAGGATGGGTCAAACGCAGAAGACATCTTTCTAGCTTTCTCACAATGTACACATTTTTCAGATGAGTTCTCCCGAACAAGATTTAGGGTCCTTCTAAGAGACAAAACACTCTGCCACCTCAACTAAGAATCCTCAGCTAACACTTCAATACGTAGTCATGAATTTTGTTATTCTTATACCCAATACCATAATAGAACTTTACCAATACTAGAATTTAATCAACCTTTACCGTTCTACATCCAACCAAACACCAAACCATCTCCCGACCAGCCTTGAGCCTCGCCGTCAGTCTGGTGTCTTGCTCTTCTTTGCTTTGTGTTCCGAAATTAATTGTTCCCCAGTTATTTTCAAAGCCTCGCTGTTCCTTTCACCCAAAGACATTTACATCGGCAATTAGTTAGAAGGTCAGCCAGTTAATTGGTGAGTTAGTTTGCGAGAGGAGACCTGTCAGTCACCGCCAAAGTTAAAATGGAACGCCGGGAACATTCAAAATCATTATGAGGTATAGTGAGGGAAGATTCTGACGCATTTTAATCTTATCTTAAGGGCTTTGCTAACATTTATTTCAGAGCTGCTTGTTTAAATGGGGTCCAATTAGCGAAAGAGCGCGTGTCTGGATGTATTGCGGGCTTATATAAGTGCCAGGATTTCAATTTACTTTTGCTATCTGATCCAAGTATTTAAACTGAGACACAATAGTATGCTGGAAATTGACTCGAGAGCTTTAAGCCATGTGAAAATGTTGATACGTCCTCAAAAACACACCTGGAGTTGGGTTTAGTTTCATAGTTTCATTCACACTTGTTTGAGTCGTCTTTTATAACTAAGATGTTGACGTCTCCAAAGCTCAAAATGCTCTGTCACCTTGTGATGTCATGTAGTGTCATGTAGTTCACATTAACAATTAAGTTTCTCACTCTCAATCAAAGCTAATATATATATATATATATATATATATGTATATATATATATATATAAAATATATATATATATATATATATATATGTATATATATATATATATAAAATATATATATATATACCCGGGCCTTTCTGTGTGGAGTTTGCATGTTCTCCCCGTGTCTGGATGGGTTTCCTCCGGGCACTCTGGTTTCCCCCATCAACCCAAAACATGCCCGCACCCCTATGAACTAACATCAAGGACCATGATGTCCACCCTCCTGTGGGCTCACCACCCGCAGAGGGGTTCATAGGGGGGGTCAGGTGCTATGAGGATTGGGCGGCGGGCTGCCCCCGCGACCCAGCTGGATTGGGCGGGAGAAGATGGATGGATGTATGGATATATATATATATTTTTAAGTCCAATGTTTTTTCTTTAGAGAGACAGTCTGGTGGTTAGAGAGGAGTTTAAAAATACAGTGCAGCACTTCCACTATGACATCTGAGTTATTTCAGTTTGAGGGAAGAACTCAGTCTAAATATGCAGGATTTGTGTTTGAAATATGTGTGAATGTGACAAACCAGAACTTCGGGCATGTTTGTGATGAGAAATCATAGATCAGAAAATAACCAGGAGAGAGTTTTTCAACCACTAGCATGTTACCTGTGCACTTCCCAGTTCTTGGATGATAAAACGCTTTGTATTTAGATGCAGATCGTACAGTGGACTCATTTTGACCCTAAGAAGCACTTTTACAATATATCTGGACTGGGGCAAAACTAATTTTGCACAACTACATGGCCCAAAATTGGGTACAACCACTTTCATTTTTAGTCTTGGTTCTCAGTTATATAAGACTATTCAATCTAGAAGCTGAAAGAGCGCTTTATGTTTCTTTGCTGCATCCATTTTTACAGTAACTGCAGAATGGTTCGATCAGTTCGCAATAAAACTTAAAGCGCTGTCCTGGATATGAATGCCATTAGAGCTCAAGCACTCGTCTCCAGTCTTGGCCAAAGTGGTAGTTCAGGAGCTTTGATGATAGTTAAGGCCTGTACCACAGACTGTCTAAAGAAGTGGACTAAAGGACTGTGATGTAGCAATTAGCGTTCGGCTCCAGTCAAATGAAGCTTGTGATGCTAATGGTTATAGACCCTTTTAGTGCTAGTAAACAGTGATGATGTAGGCTCGGTTGTGCACGCATTTTAGCAACAGAAGTACGGCAGAACTCAGCAGCTTGTCAAACTCTGCGAAAGGATTATCGTCAAAAGATCGAGAATATTTCCTCAACAAGTTGACTTTGACAAATGGTGTCCGACTGCCAGATCCTTGTGCGATCAGTGAGTAAAACTTTCAAACTTTAGTCCGCTGGTAGAATATTGATTCTGACAACCACACACAGAACATTTGGTGCTGGAAATGTTTTTATCTCCGTTTTCTTTTGTCCGGGTTCAGTCTGACTGAATCGGAATGAATGGGGAACAATGACACTTCTGTTGCCAAAATGCGCGCAGCTTTTTTATATCACTTCCGCCCTAAAAGGTTCTATGGGAGTGAATTTGGAGCTAAGTTCCATATTAGGAAGGGGAATTTATTAATATACAAAGTAGCAAAATAAAAACACCAAGATCACGTAGAGCAGATTAATACAAACCTTCGAAGGCTAAAATGATGACAGATACTGCAGTAGTTACAGAAAGAGGGGCAAAAAGGTTTCAATGTAAAGTCAGTTGGAGCCAGAGTCAATGGAGTCGAGTGCCTCCATGAACACTTCATATTTAGAATGTGGCACTTTACAATCTCTGGCCTGTACCTGATTTAAACTAGAGCTGTCAATCGATTAAAATATTTAATCATGATTAATCTCATGAATGTCATAGTTAATTCATGATTAATCGCAAATTAATCGCATTTTTTGTCCCTGGAATCATCATTTTAATACTCTTTAGTTTAGTTTTTTTTTTTTATTGCAAACCAGAACAATCGTCAGTGAGACAACTTTGTGGTCTGCAACAGTGTGAGCAAAGTGTCTCTCTTCTCAAATAACGGGTGAAATAATGTGCTGTGACCTGAGGTAGTTCTCATTACTGAGGGACGTCCAGTGAGCTCCAGTTAGAATGTTTGCTGCCCCAACACCTGCTGTACTCAGGGAGCACTCATGCTGGAACCTTTGGGCTGTGCCGGTTGCGTGGGGTTCTGTGGTCCATGTTCGCACCATTCGTTGCACAGCATTGTTTGCAGGTCGCACAGCGGAGCTGGTGGTTTTGGTGGAGAGGGTGGTGTCCAGCGGCAGGGGGTGTCTATTGCGTGGTGGGGCAGATGTGGGTCCTGCTGTGGTGCTCCACCATGTGTTTGTATCGCTGTCCTCCGTCCTTTTCGTGGATTCGCCGTATGTTTTGAAGTGGACTGTGTTTCATGTTTTCCTCGTGCGGGGGCATCAGTGGCAGGTGTGCCGTGCTTTGGCCCACCTCCTCCAACCAGGACTTGTCTTGTAGTTTTTTTAATGTTACAGCAGTGGCCACAGCAAAACTAGTCCACTGAGTCACAAAGTGCATTAATCTCGCGATAAAGCGAAAGATAAATGTGTGCTATTTGCAACTAGTTATCAAACATTTTATTGTTCGTTAATCAGGAAGCGTGTGTTGCATGCTATTGTAGGTAGCTTTACCGTCGTGGCAAAACCCCTGCTCTGGTCTGGAGTTGTGAAAAGCCCTTAAAAAATCACGGGGAATCATTAGAACCCCTGGAATTCATAAGGTAAGTGAGGAATAACTGAACCACTGCAAATTAGTTCTGTTTTGCATGTTTTTAAGATACTGAAACTTGATGGTAATTTTATTTAAGATTTGGCATCTTGTAACTTAATGACTACTTTTGTGTCTTCAATAAGAAACTCAGATTACTTTAGTTTTAGATTATAATTTTAGTACTGTTTTTAAACCAATATACCAACGCAGTAATTCTAGACAACTTCATAACTGAGTAGCTCCAAGTTGTGAAACGAAATCTGAATGTGTTCAAGCAGTCATTGGTATTACAAACCTGACTCCCTTTTTGTTTTCTTCTTTTTTTTTACACAGATAGATGAATCTTTGTGTTTGCGAAGACAACACAAACATTACACTCGGAAATGTAAGAAATAACCGCATTTATCTTCACTATCAAAGTAAAACAACAGCTGCATCAAGAGTACACGATGCACCTTCATCTTAAAGCCACAAATCACTCACCAAAGATACTGTGGTGTGTGTTTTAGACAAGAAGCAATGCATTTGAGGAAGGCAATATCTGACAGTGGTTACACAAAGTTACATAGTGCAGCTTTTAGTAAAAATGTCTGTACTTTACTTATGTCTGTACATTTTAAAGTGGAAACTGTGTACTTTTACTTCACAACAAGAATCTTTGTGTTTGCAAAGACAACTCCGTTTAGATTAAGAAATGTAGGAAATAAACACATTTATCTTCAGTGTCAAAGTAAAACAACAGCTACATCAAGACGACACGATGCACCTTCCTCTTAAAGCCACAAATCACTTGCCCAAGATAACGTGGTGTGTGTTTTAGATAAGATTTGAGGAAAACAGCATAACAACTTGAAACTTTTAACAGGTTAAGTTTCAGGGCAGTATAAATCCAATCTTGAATTGAGATCAACCAACATAGGTTTTTTCACGGCCGATGCTGACACCTATTGTTTAGAAAACAGAAAACTGATGGCCGATAAGTTTTGCACATAGCTTTGATTATTTTGATGATGTGCTTTTAATTTGCCACAAACTCACCTACAGCCAGTGTTGTTCCTGAATCCAGTCATTGAACAATAGTTCATGAACATGTTCATATTCTGGGCAAACATGAACAAAGCGCACTGTATTACCGCCCGATGAACGAGCGGTGAACACGTTCATTCTTTTGTCTGTGAACAACATGCACTGTCTACTTAACTTCATTCAATAGGGTGTCAAATTTCTTTAATATTCCAGGTGAAAACCCGGCTAAACACATCATAAAGAATCCTTAATATTTAGTGCAAAAACATTCAATCAGGCAACAGCACTAAGAACTAGTGTCACATCACCGCATGCGTCATTGAAACAAGACCAAAAAAAAGCAGCATGGAGGCAACTGTAGCAGGAGCAACAAGGATTCATCATATGAACATTTAAAAAAGCTCCATGACAAGGTCACTGAGGATGGGAATAACCTCATATTTATGTGCAAACTTTGCCCGGCGGCTTTCAAAGAGAAAATCCACACTTCATCCCAGCACCCGGCCAGCCTTACAAGGTATATGAAAGGTGTATATGAAGGTGTATGAAATCAAAAGACGGTCAGTACAGTAGCGGCTCCATTGTCGTCTCTCAGCCGCAAATTTGATATGAAGATGAAATCTAACACATAGTTTCAATGTTCAAACTGAGAAAATAGTTCCTGTGTGTGGTTCTATATGGGCTTTGGCAATGATACTGAAAAACAGTAGCTCGCAGCAATGTAAAAAAAAAAAAAGAACTGTGAACTAGTTCATTTTTTGGAACCATGAACAAACTATTAAATATAAACAATTATGAAATATGAACAAACTAATTCATTTTGAAATGTGTGAACTGAACTTTGAGCTTTCTACAGCCTGCACCCGCTTTTTACACCAAAACTTCAAGTCCCGTTTTGAGCAGTTACCTACTTACACTTAAGTATATATGGGAGGATGCAGTTTTCAAGTTAGCACCTCCCTTTTACCTTTTGTTCAGGAGAAGTCGGCAATTCCAGAGCTGTTTGTCCAGAGTTTGTGTGTTAAATGTGTGAATGAAACAAAACACAATTCCAGCTCTGTTTGTGATTAAAACTTATATAGAAAATAGCATAACACCCTTTAATAAACCAGTATTTTTTTATGACATTAGCTCCCCCTGATGCCCTGGCAGGGGTCTGCACAGTCAGACTTGTCAGTTGCACCCCTGTTATTTTGATTCTTTGTTACATGCAAAACAGCAATCTATCTTATTGTATTAGACCATCTATTCACACTCCACACAATTTAATTTGAACTGCACTACAACTTGCTTTGCCAAATTCCCCCTTCTCATCACGGCCCATTCAGATGTAGCCCTGTGTTTGTGCCACTGCCGCCTGAATAATGATGCCGGGCCAAGATTGCAAATTCATGGTAGAAATTTACACCAAAACAAGCAGCTGAGAGGGCTCTGACATTTGAACGCGGAAAAAGTGTGGCCGACTGAATTCTAAAAAAGCGCGGCCTCTTTAGTATGGTAACAAGTCAGATGTGTGCCTGGCTGAGAATGAATTCAATGGATGTGGTGGGGCTGGGGCAGTTGGTGTAGTAAAAGATAACAATAAAATATAAAAATGGGTCAGATAAGACAAGTTTTTTGCTCTTCTACTGTGAGCTAATTCATGTTTACGTCACTCTGAGCAAATGGGTTCAAATACTAGGACCATGGACAGTATAAAGAATATAGTCTTTGATCGGGACCTGATCTGAACCTGCGCACATTAAAACACGCGGTTTTGTTTGCGTAACAAATCACCCTTCGTTTTGCTATTTACGCTCAAGTGCACTGTTTAGGACCCCTATGAACTAACATCAAGGACCATGTTGTCCACCCTCCTGTGGGCTCACCACCTGCAGAGGGGTTCATAGGGGGGGTCAGGTGCTATGAGTATTGGGCAGCACGCTGCGCCCGCGACCCAGCCGGATTAAGCGGGAGAAGATGGATGGATGGATGCACTGTTTAGGACCTGTCTGAAATGACCCACACACTCACAGTTTATTTATACGGCACAATTCGTACACAAAGTAAATCAAAGTGCTCTACAGGGCAAGAAATGCATTAAAATCACAATACAAACAAAATCAAAACATAAATAATCATCATGGAATTTTGAAATAGAGATGGGACGTTAAATTAGAGAGAATTAGAGAGAAGAGAAGAGAAATGAAAACCTTTCAGTCATATGCACAGCTAAGCAGAACCGTTTTTAGCCTGGATTTAAACAGACAGAGTAGAGGCCTGTTTCACACATACCACACGCTTTCAGTGGAGTTTGGGACTAAAGCTCCTGGATCATGGAGCGAGGAGCACCTGACACAGCGTGGACGAGCTCTGATGACATATCCCTTTCTCTTCTTGTCTTTTTAGACTGTGTATTTGACCAATTTCACTCTTGTTTTATTTTTGTACCTGTATTAATAATTGTAAAAGCCTAACCAGGGACGGGGGCTGCAAATTAGCTTGTGGCTAGAAGCCCTATGTACATAACATCGGTTACCTATTTGGTGGCAATGTTTTTTGTACAGTCCTTGACAAATAAACTAAGATAAGAAAAGTTAAGATAAGATAATCCTTTATTGGTTCCCGTGGGAGAAATTTGTTTTGGGACAGGGGGTCACAGCTTTAACACAAAGACAGGACAATACAACAACATAAGCACCATACAAACATCCACCATAGAACAGAAACAAATAAGAGACCAAATATGACCATGAGTGATACAGGTGATACATGTATGATTCTCGTTCACGCTGGAGCATCGTTTGTGTGGCTTCAATGCAGAACTACGAAACTACGGTATTCACGTGTCTGCTCGGTCCGTTTTCTTGTCTCTCGCTGTTTTCATTTGGTAACACATGCAAATCCAAAAGTCCTGCGCTCTTCTTTGTTCATCCGAGGTACAGAACTTGCTTCAGGCGAGGCTCTGATGGGACCTGACTCACCTGAACCTAACCGCGACAGCCCTATACTGTATAGCGAGTACTTCGAAGTAGCTTAAAGGTCAGATATTACGCTATTTTCTGATCTACGTGATATTGTTATGTTATTTCTTCATCGCAAACATACCTGGAGTTGTGGTTTGTTTCATTCACACATGTTTTTTGTCGCACAAACTCTGCAAATGTGGAGTTTTTCTCTCAAACTGGAAGCATTACCTGTATTTTTAAACTTCATACACCTTCATTTTCAGTCTAAAATACAAAACAAAAGATAAAAGGTAGCTGTTCACTTAAAAACTACAACTTCATGACATCACAAGGTGGAACAGAGCATTTTACAGAACACTTTGAGCTTTGGAATTGCTCAAACAAGTGTGAACGAAACAAAACACAACTCCGAGTCTGTTTTTGAGGCCATAACAACATTCTAAGATAACTTAAAGCTCACAAGAGTCCATTTTGTGTCATATAGGACCTTTACTGATGCACTACGTAACTTTTCTGGATGCTACGCCGCCTGCTCGTCTCCATGGAGATGTTATTGCTTTACCTCGAATGGCACGGAGATCCCACCAGGCCAAGTTATAAGTCAAATGTATGAAGAAGCAGCTCTTGCTCACAGTAATGGTACAAACACAGTGTAATTGAATAAACACAAGACAGATAATGCCGTACTGTAGAAAGCCATAAGCAATACGTTTAAGCAGTTGGCTGACCCCTCGCCAGAAAACTGAAAGCAAAAATTATTTACATGTAAAGATGCACTACGTAACTTTTCTTGCGGAGGGTATAAACAGCCTGGTTGGGTATATAGAGCTCGCTTTGGCATTGCATGTATCTATTCAGCATGGATTTCATTACAGGTGTTTTCTGGCTCAAAAATACCTCAAAAACATGCAGGCTTATGTTGAATGGGGTCGACTCTCCACAGATCTGACCTGTATTTGGACTGATGTATATGTTTAATGCCATACTAAGGCTGACATGGCGGCCAACCTGCTCCAATAACTCCTTCAGGCAGCAGCACATTTAGAAAGTTGGAGAAGTATGAAGTACGGCAGCTGGCAGAAGTATTCGTGTGGATAGGACAGAAATCTGTGCGTATTTGGCTGTAGTTGAGCATAAAATAAATATTCGTAAACTCTCGAATGAGTCCAGTTGTACATAAAATGCGTTTATCCGTTAGAATACAAATGGAAAAGTTACGACATCAAGAATTACAATCACGAAATGAAAATTTACACTTTCTTCAGTACAAATACGAATTCTCGGATGTGACTTTACTGTCAAAAATACGTTATAACGTCACAGCTATGAACGGTAGATGTAGTTCAGCCTCTTGACGTTACGTCCTGCATCTTAGTGCAGGGATTTCATGGCCTAACTGTCACTGACCGTAAATAAGTAAAATATTCTATCTTAAAGCAGAACTAAGTAACTTCAGTGATAGAGCTCCCCCTACAGGTCTCTTATGAGAATGAACTGTCGTAAATACTCTCCTCACCCCCTCCCCTCCCTCTCAGCTGCTCACGTTTGTTTACACAGAGTCGGTGAACAGGGTCTGCAACACAATGTCTCAGGTGGGTCATGTTTTTTACTGTTTGATGGCGATATATGTACGAGCACCCAGAGCACCGTGGCTCCCGGGACACCGCGGGCCGAAGCGCAGGCGGCTCCCAGAACACTGCGGCTCCGTACCGCAGGCGGCTCCCAGGACACGGCGGCCCTAGCGCCCGGACCTCCCGGAGTTTACTCAAACTGCATAAGTATAACAATGATATGTGCTTATGGAACTTAGTGTCAGTAACAATATCGCTAGATCTACGTCTCTTGGACTCTTCTTTTTCCTTGAGCTCTGCCATTCTTCAAACGCCTTCCCCAGATTTACTCGTGTCTGAGCTCGGGCTCTGTCTGATTCACGCTTTCTTTTTCTTGTGTCCTCGACCATGGCTGAACCTCACACATAAACACCAGATATTTATTCCTGCAGTGAGCTGTGGATAGCATCAGTGCGGGTGTGTTGCTAGCTCTGTTAGCTGTGTGTAGCTGAAGTGTCGTAGAGCAGTTTGGCTCTGGTGAGAACAGAACAGACCCTGAGAGCTTGATCCGGGTCAGTAGGAGCTAAATTGCATGTGTGGTTTTTCCGCCCAGAGGCAGGTGGAGGCACCAGTGAACCCTTCAAACAGCTCAAAATGTCACATGTGACCATCAGAGGGGCTTTCAGAGACATTTAATTAGGTAAAAAAGTTACTTAGTTCCCCTTTAAATAAGATAATTTAGTAAAAAAAAGTTTAAATTTCAACATTAAAATCAGCGTGCAATGTGATTAGTGTAATCTGATTAGCTTTTGTAATCATTTGACAGCAATAGTTATAAGACAGCCACTTAATGAGCCACGCTTTTCCCAATAAACGGAAGTCTGCCAAAGACTTAAAACATGTTCAGTTGTCAGCCGTGTCAGCATTTTGAAATTAAAAATTGTCATTTAAGCAAAGCTTTTTCACAGTATCAGCAAGCGGAGATGCCAGACGTTTGCCCCACATACAGACTGAACCAGGACTGAACCAGGACTGAACCAGGTCCAAACCAGGACTAAACCTGAACTGAACCAGGTCCAAACCAGGACTAAACCTGAACTGAACCAGAATACATTTTATGAATGGCTGGACTCATTCGAGAGTTTCCAAATACTTTAAATACTACTGCTACTACTACTGCTATTGCTACTTCTACTACTACTACTTCTACTACTACTACTACTGCTATTGCTATCACTACTACTACTACTTCTACTACTACTACTACTGCTACTACTACTACTACTACTACTACTACTACTACTACTAATAATAATAATAATTGATTTGTGGAATAATTCAATGTGATCATTTATGGCAATTAAATCAAGTATAAAATAATGGCGAATAAACTTAAATAATACTGTGCGTGTTGTTTATGAATTAATTAATACTGTAATTATTTTATTATGCATTAACATTGCTTTTATCTTTATCTTACTTTTTATGTTTGGCTGGAAAACACAAACATCACAAGTCTTGCTAATCAAATATAAAAGGTGATACTTAGCGACAGAGATTGATTGTGTTAAGTGTATTAGCGACGTTTCTTCTTGAAAACAACTGAGACTAACTTTTCATATCTTAGAGGCACTGTACCTGATTTTTACTTTCAAAAACTGATGCTTGTCGTTATAGTGAAGCCAGTAATAACTAGCATGCTTTTTTTAATGTATACAGTTAGAAGGCTACAGTCTATGGTGAACAATGGAGAGATATTGTAAATACATAGAGATTAAAATAAATCATTTAAGACTGCACTACTGGACAAAGCAGCATAAAGCATAAAGGTGCACTATGTAACATTTTGGCCAACACCACTTTCAGGTGGTAAATTTGAGTTTGGTTAAATAATCCCCCTCCTCATTGTTTCAGCAACCTGCATTTATCCTGTGTTTTGTCTGTTTTTGGTTTTTTGTGTGTCTAAGGTGCATTAAAAGAAGGAGTATGTGCAAGTGTCTCTACTTGGGACAGAGGTACTGTCCCAAGGAGACCCCATCTTACCTGTCCTTCTGCCTAAGTGAATAACTAGCATGCTAATAACCCTCTTCCTGGTCCTCTGATGATGAAACTTTATTATTAGATGCAGAAACAATGTATCTGTACTACTCAGATCAGTCTGTTTTGAGCAATCACACGTGTACACACTGGGCTGGGAGGCTTTACCTGACAGGAGAAACACTTACATGTGATTACATTTACACAAAAATTCCATCAGACCTCACGTGGACCAGAGCAGATTGGTCTGTGGGTGATTTTAAAAGCACAGAGCAGAGATCTGGAGAAAGCAGCGTGGGCTCGGTGAGGAAAATAAAGGCGTGGGCGCTAAAATAAGTGATATGGGTCAAATATTTCACCAGACTGTTCCAGGAATACTGGAAGGCACCAGGTCAACTCTAACACTGTGTATGAGTCAGTTACACCCGCAAGCGACAATGAACGGCCTTGTTGTTTAGTCATGTACATACGTCTGCCCCACAATATGTCTCGGACATTCTCCATATGTACATCCTCGCAGACCCTTTGAGGTCCGAGAACCAGCTCCAGCTTGTGGTGCCCAAGACGAGACTGAAAACAAGGGGAGCGGGGCCTTTTCTGGTGCTAGCCCCAAACTCTGCAACGCGCCGCCCCCACGTCCGAACTGCCCCCACAGTGGAGTGTTTTAAGTCTCGTCTTAAGACCTACTTTTACTCTCTGGCTTTTAACACTGCATGAGTCCTCTGTGTCTTTTATTTATTTTTAGGTTTTTATTTTACCATTTTATTATTTTATGTATATTCTTGCTCTTATTTGATTTGACTAGTTTGATTATTTTTACGAGGAATAGTGGCGGCAACTGGACCTTTATTTTTATTTATGTTGAATATGTTTTATATGTATCGTGCAGCACTGTGGAAACTCTTTTGTTTATGAAATGTGCTATAGAAATAAAGTGGATTGGATTGGACATTAACCTTAAACATGTGGCCACACTAGGCTAGATTTTAATTATAGCCAATTTGGGCTTTAAAATAATTTATTTAGATTTGTGCAATTATTAAAGGTGCACTGTACAACCTTTTGGTTGGGGTCACTGCTCTACTTGGAATGTACAGTATGACATTAAACAGAACTGCCTTACATTTATTTGATTATAGCTCAAAAATACCTAGAAAAACAGGCATTCTGACTGTGAGCGGGTCGCCTCTCCATAGATCTGAGCTGTAACTTGGTCTGGTTTGGTCTCCATGAAGCTTAAAATGTTTAATACCATACTGAGAAACATTTCAGACAATAATAATAATAAAAAAAAAAATAAAAATAAATCTTTATTTATAAAGCACTTTTAAAAACAAGGTTTACAAAGTGCTGTACAAGCAACAATGAACAATAATAATAATGCATCAGTTTTATACAGCGCTTTTCTGGACACTCAAAGACGCTTTACAGAGCATTATTCATTCACTCGCAGACCCGGTGGTGGTGCTACTATTGTAGCCACAGCTGCCCTGGGGCTGACTGACAGAAGCGAGGCTCCAATCTGCACCATTGGCCCCTCCGACCACCACCATCACTCACACACACACCACTTTCATACTTCAATTAACAATACAAAACACATAAAAATAGCACATAAAACAAAGAAAACAGTCAATGATCCAACAAATCAGATTAATTCTAATAAATAAAAGAGGTAAAATGAAAATAAATAGGGAATAAAACAAACTAAAACCAGTTAAAGGGAGGCCTACCAATAAAAATGAGTTTTAAGAAGTGATTTAAAAGATGATACTGATGGTGCAGCCTTATCTCCTCAGCCAGGTCGTTCCAGAGTCGAGGCGTCCGGACTGAAAAGGCTCGATCGCCCTTCGTCCGGAGCCTGGACGTTGGAACAGCCACAGGAACCTGCCTGAGGATCTGAGGCTCGTATGGATATAAAATCTTAAATCTTAAAATCAGTTCTAAAACACACAGGCAGCCAATGAAGGGAAGATAAAATATGTTGATATCTGTTAAAACCAGTGAGGAGCCAAGCTGCTGCTTCTGAACCAGCTGGAGGCAGGAGATGAGATGGAGAGAAGGGAGTTGCAATAGTCTAGACGGGAAGAAGAGTGTGTGGATGACTTTTTCGAGATTGGGACGGGAGAGGATAGTTTTGCTAATTGTACGAAAGTGGAGGGAACAGGATTGGGTGACTACGCAATGACATTTGATGAACCCACCACCAGAAAAAAAAAAAAAAAAGTTTAAAATTCAACATTAAAATCCGCGTGCAATGCAATTAGTGTGATTAATCTTTTCATTTTTGTAATCATTTGACAGCACGAGTTATAAAGACAGCCACTCTAATAAGCTCTTTTCGTAATAAACGGAAGTCTGCAAAAGACTTAAAACTTTCCCGGTGTTCAATTGTCAGCCTTGTCAGCATTTCGAATTTAAAAATTGTCAGCGCAAAAATAATAACACATAAAATTAAAACGGCTTTGGCTGTCTGGGTTTTTGACTCGCTTCTTGCTTGTCTCGGCCATTGGCGTGTTCACAGCACAGATAGAATAATAACTGGATGGTGTCTCTGCCCGGGATTAACACGGAGCCCGGATCAGCCGCCATATTTCCGACCTAATTAAAGGGCGTGTGGTGGCAGCGCTCTCTATGGAGAAGCCACTTGTTCCGGATCATTGGCGCGTCTGTCGGCTGCCATAATATTAATTGATATGATGATGGGGGCGTGCGGGGGAGGATTGGGGGTCAGCCTGTCACTGTGGGGTACTCATTAGCCGACATGAGTGGACTTCTGCTGTTTCCAGGGACGCCGGGTTTTAAATTAGTGACAAAAATACTCTCATCAATGTGGATTTTTTTTTTTTTTTTTTGGTTGTGTAAAACAATCTTTCCAGGATGAATTATTACCTGAGCAATTTATTTCATAGTTGTGCTTATTTTTATTACGTTTTCTTCTGGAAAAGGAATGAAATTAAATGGAGTTTGCGTTCATTCAATATCAAGTGTTTTTTTGGATTGCTTTAAAAATGCATCGAAAAACACGCATTGTTATTAT
Source organism: Odontamblyopus rebecca (assembly GCA_030686955.1). Lineage (NCBI taxonomy): Eukaryota > Metazoa > Chordata > Actinopteri > Gobiiformes > Gobiidae > Odontamblyopus > Odontamblyopus rebecca. Next base: position 8,927,806 of record CM060674.1, on the reverse strand, counting down.
GAACACACACTCTCTCACAGTATTTTCCGTACTGTACTTCACCTTGGGGTGTCATGTGGTACAGGAAGTGCTCTACTGTGTTTTTAAACTCCATACACCTTCTCTAGAATCATTTGGATGATTGGATCCCTGAAATTGCCATTGTCCACTGAAGAAAAGGTAACTTGAAAACTATACTAAATTATTGAGCATTTGGAGATGTAGACAGACTAATAATAAAGGATTAATCAAACATGTGTGAAGGAAACAAAACTCCAGACATGTTTTTGAGGAGGTAACAACATTATAAGATGGCTTAAAATTCACAAGAGTCAATTTTTCTTAATATAGGACCTTTAAAAATATCATATACTGCACCTTTATTTTAAAAATACATGTGTCAAATAGATATGTCTGTATTTGCGTCTATGTTGGTTGGTTGTTGCTAAAGGAAAACCTGGTCCATCTTATTCAAATGTTTTAAATCCAAATGCTAACAGCGGTAGATTGCAATTTCGAGAATCTAGATCCTCCTAAAATCTTTCATCCTTTTATCTCCTCTCAAAACTGACTCATGAGACATTACAGCTTTCAGAGTAAAAACAGTGACTCTGGCTACTCTTCCTGACACTTTGGAAACAGAAATGCTAATAGACACAAAAGCAAATCATTACTGTGATTGTACATTCTATTAATAATTTCCACAGTGGAGCCGTGATGGCAGAGCTTCGGCAAAAAGATATTAATTACCACCCAAGGGACTTTTTGAATTACATTATAATTACAATGTAAGCTCGATGACATTTCACAGTGCTGTGGGCAGCACTTTAAATGATGGTAATTTTTCTTTTACATGTTGCCTTTTTAAATCACATTTTCTGATTTAGTTGAGAGTAGTTTTAAACTGCTGCACAAGTTGACTGTCTGTGGTATTCGGTAAAACAACAGATCGAGTAACAATACAAAAATCCACTGGGGATGATGGAGTCTTTTGATGAGTAGTCAACAGTAGATGGAAACATTGGACTCAAATAAATCTCTGTTTGATGAATTTCAACTAACTTAAATGTAAAATGTAACACAAGTTTTACACACTGCATAGCGACCTGTAATAACATAAAGCAAATGTGCTACTACTACTACTACTACTACTACTACTACTACTACTACTACTACTACTACTACTACTACTAATAATAATAATAATAATAATAATAATAATAATAAATCTTTATTTATAAAGCAGCAATTAACAATGCAAAACTCAAAAATAGCACATAAGACAAAAATACTGTCAAAACAATGATGCAACAAATCAGATTAATTCTAATAAATGAACAAATAAATAAATAAATAAAATAGATAGAATAAAAAGAAATAGGGAATAAAAAGAACTAAAACCAGTTAAAGGAAGGTCAACCGATAAAAATGGCTTTTCAGAAGTGATTTAAAAGACGATACTGATGGTGCAGCCTTATCTCCTCATGTAATAACCTATAAACCTGCTAATCAAACCCTCTACTGAAACATCTTCTAATAACATGCAACTCCAATGTTACTTATGTAATGTTGCATAACACTGACAAAAGGAGAAATTCAGTTTGTCTCCTGGACAAAGTTTATTTGGTCAAATACATTTCGCAGCTCATCTAAGCTGCTTCTTCAGTTCTGGTCAGACACTGGAGGACACTGCCTTATATCTGCCTGCAGGGGGAGGAGTTAGCTACTATGATAATACTCTGAAACTAATACCTTACTTGTTCAGTTTCTGTTGTTACATAACACTGTAAAGCAGTAGTAAACTGTAGAACCATGAAACACACTAACATTATAAAAACACACAACAGATCATGTAACAAAGCATAAAACCACATACTCCACTGTGTAACAAACTGTAAAGTCCTGTAACATACTGTGTAACAAACTGTAAAGTCCTATAACATACTGTGTAACAAACTGTAAAGTCCTGTAACATACTGTGTAACAAACTGTAAAGTCCTATAACATACTGTGTAGCAAACTGTAAAGTCCTATAACATACTGTGTAACAAACTGTAAAGTCCTATAACATACTGTGTAACAAACTGTAAAGTCCTGTAGCATACTGTGTAACAAACTGTAAAGTCCTATAACATACTGTGTAACAAACTGTAAAGTCCTATAACATACTGTGTAACAAACTGTAAAGTCCTATAACATACTGTGTAACAAACTGTAAAGTCCTATAACATACTGTGTAACAAACTGTAAAGTCCTGTAACATACTGTGTAACAAACTAAAGTCCTATAACATACTGTATAACAAACTGTAAAGTCCTGTAACATACTGTGTAGCAAACTGTTAAAATATATAACACACCATAGCCATAATAATAAAAAACCCACATAAAATTCATTGTTCAACAAACTGTAAAAACACGTTCTGCATCATGTTACAAAGCATATAAACATGCAAGACAATGAGACAAACTGTAAACACATGTAACATATCGTGTAACAAAATTATATAAAAACATGTAACACACTGTGTAACAACCTATAACCTTATAAACTGCTAACAAAAACCTAACTTTAATCTGGAGAATAAATTACATATTATTGCAGATTGTTAAAAACTGCACTGTATTGTACTCGTTATATATGGAGATTGATTGAAATCTCTATTTGAAATATTTTCGTATTGTATGTATGTAAGTTAAAACAAAAGGTGCAAGTCCAAATGGAGCTTAAGTAGAATAGATCCAACTCCTTTTTCTACTGTCCAAACATCAATACAAATATTAGTCCTAAGTTAAGTCATAGCCTGTGTTGTTTTTGCTCACTTTACTTTCTAAATCCTCCACTTTGTCACCGCATCAATCAAACCACAGGAAAAGTCACTCCACACCTCGTCACAAGCCAAATTATCAGTTTATTACAAGCGCCACCAAAGCGGGAGATGCAAACACACATGACAAGTCGCACGGGGGTGACAAAAACACGTACGCAGGATGCCACGCCACCACACCGCCGATAATAACAGAGAGAAAATCTAATCACCCCCTCACCGGGAGATCATTGGAGCTGTGGCTGTCGCGGCTTGTCGGAGAAGTTGGACGCACAAACAAACTCGCTCATGATCAATGCACAATAAAGGAGGGATTAGAGCGGAGGAGAGGGAAGAGGTGGTATTTGAAAGACAGGCATGCCGACGTGTCTCTGTGTGCGATGTTTGGACCAGTCGGTGGGGATGAGTAATTCTGGGGGGTGGAAATCAAATTGGGGATTCTCAGGGGGTCCTCAGATGTGCAAACGTAATATCTTAAATTATCGTCAATGGATGCATGTCTCCCGCTTCCATATTAAATACTTGACTGATGGAGGGTCTGTTACCGCCTCATCTCCATGGAGATGGTGAGGCTTTGTCCAGAACGCTCCACAGAATTGCATTAAACGTACATAACTGTCTTAACAAAAAAGTGACACCTCCAAGCCAAGTTACACGTCAGATCTGTGGAGAGGTCACCCTGCTCGTGTTTGTTCTAAGCAATAAAAACACTTGTGATTGAATAAATGCAAGATTGGTAAGAACATTTCAGGCACGGCAAGTAAAATCTCCATGGAAAAAAATCAGATGACAAACCCTCCACTAGAAAAGTTACACAATGCGCTTTTAATAATGATAACTTGTATTCCCTATAAGACGTTTGTTTGTTTGTAATGAGCTTATCCACTGGTAAAATGGTGGTTGTGAAGATTGAAAGGTTGGAAACCACTGTTTTGTTTTGTTTTTAATTATAATATTTATTTGAACATAAACTTATATACACTTGTAGAGGACAAGTAAACAAAAAGCATGTTAGGGGGCGTCACAATATTTAAAAAATACAGCATTAATTCAATATGAATACAAAAATAAATACAAAATTTAGAGCATTCCATCAGATGGCAGGTGGCGTTCGCTGATTTCCATTTATTCAATGTGGTCAGGGAGCTATAATATCATTTAAACTCATTCATAAAACAAGAAAATGAGGGTTTGTTCCCTCTCCATTTACAACAATGAATATGATATTTCGCCAAAAGCAAAACAATATTCACAACAATTTCAGCTGAAGAGTCCAAATTGTCCATATAAAATAAAATGTGACAAATTTTAAATACAGGGATTTTCATTTTTAAATTTAGCTTCTGACCTCTGACCAGAAGACTTGAGAATGAGAGCATTGAAAAAACAAATGATTCAAAGATTCTTCTTCTGAATTACAAAAAATACAAAATTCAACCTCAAATGTCTAGCCTACAGGGTAGATATTGTTTATAATTTTAAAATGAGTCTCTTTCACTTTTGGAGAAAGTGGTAACTTGACAAATTTAGAGTATGCTGTAATTTTTGTAGAGGAAACACTGGAGTTTGCTGGTCATAGATTCATTTGGTGTCCATGTGCAAAATGACTAACCAGGCTGGAGCCACCCATTGCTTCTGTCCAATTTCATTTCTCTCCAGCGACTCGGTCAGGGATCACAGTCACTATACGGCTCACAAAAACCCTGCAAGTTGTAGTTGGAGGCCAATCAGTGAAGCGGTGTGTTGGCCAACTTGAACCAACCCGAGCTCTGATAGCAGTCTGCACAGGGTATACGCACACGACCGAATAGCAAATAGCAAATGATGCCAATTAAAACACTTATAAAGTAATGGAGAAACAATTTAAAGAAGACTGTGCATGTTAACATGTGTAATGAATGAATTATAAGTGTAATTATTTCCTTATGCAGTAACACTTCTTTGTGACTTATTTTACTTTTTATATTTTTCTGAGAAACACAACTCTTGCTAATCAAATATAAAAGGTGATTATGTTAATTGTATTAGCAACATTTCTTCTTGAAAAACAACTGAGTTACTTTCAAAAACTGATGTTCGTCGTTATAGTGAAGACAATAACAACTAGCAGACTGACAACCCTCTTCCTGCTTCTCTGATGATGAAACTCTTTATTATTAGATGCCGATGGAATATATCTGTACTAGGGCAAGACAAGAAACAGGTCTTCAACCGGAATCTGTGGAAGCTGAGGGGGCTCATAACAAATGCAAACACCGCAACACAAACAGAAAGCCACAACACGAACGCAAACACTGCAACACAAATACAAACACCGCAACACAAATACAAACACTGCAACACAAATACAAACACCGTAACACAGATACAAACACCGTAACACAAATACAAACACCGCAACACAAATACAAACATCGCAACACAAATACAAACACCGTAACACAAATACAAACACCGTAACACAAATACAAACACCGTAACACAAATACAAACACCGCAACACAAATACAAACACCGCAACACAAATACAAACACCGTAACACAAATACAAACACCGTAACACAAATACAAACACCGCAACACAAATACAAACACCGCAACACAAATACAAACACTGCAACACAAATACTGCAACACAACAAAAAGCCACAACAGACCAAAAAAAAAAAAAACACCAAAAAAACATAACACACCCGAGGAGCGAGGAGGATCAAGTGGGACATTATTTACAACGGTCAGACAGTGACATCGATCCTGGCCACAGAACAACAAATGATTTTTACTTACGTTTCCAACTTTTCCCATTCTCTTCCCACTTGATCCTTTTCACTTGATCCCTCAGAAAATAGAGTCCCGCCTTCAGTTCCGTTGGGGCTTTTCTTTGGTGTGTTGTGGCTCTTTTTGTTGTGTTGCAGTGTTTGTATTTGTTGTGAGCCATTCTGTGTCAGAAAATAGAGTCCCCTGGTCAGTTCCGTTGTGGCTATTTTTTATTTTTTTTTTTGGTGTGTTGTGGCATTTGTATTTGTTATGGCTTCTGTAGAAATCAGCTATAAGATGGAACCAGGTCGAACCCAAGGCCTGAATCAGTTTTACACCGGGACTAAACCTAAACGTTGTGTAGTAGTGAACAGCAAAGACCACAAGACAGACACAGAAGCCAGAGGAGATACATCTGATTATGATCGTTTTGTTTAGCTTTGAAATGAACTTCCTCTGGTTTATCCTGTAACTATGACGTGAAAAACACCACAGTTTATTCCTAACTGGTCCATAAGAAACCATGTCGTCACCTGTCATATGCAGCACCACTTTGATCATTTCCTACAGGTGTTTATCCGCTGACAGGTCCCGGCGGTGAGTGTGAGGGCGGAGGGGTGCGAGGGTGCTCACGGGTGGGGGTGGGCCCGTGTCGACGACGTGTCACCCTACAAACTCGCGGGTGTCACGTGCGGGTGCCGTTGGAGGCGCGAATGTCATCGGAGAGACTATAAAAGCTGCAAGACCCCATCACCAAATCACCCACCCATCCACCTTCTCGACCTCTATACCCGACACCCATCGGGCCGGCCTCCCTGGGGACAGCTGTCTCGTCACCACGGCAACCGCAGCCGCCTCCATTTTGTCTTTTTTCCTCTCTCCTCGCAGCTTATTTATACTCTCAGCTCAACTTTCAAGTGCTTGGGTATATTGTGTGAGTCATGGTCCAGGCAGGCTTTAGAGGGCTTAAATTGCCGGCGTTAGGGCACAGACACACTCCGAAGCGGCGGCAATCAAGCGCTGATTATGTGATTATTGCACTTTTAACTAAATGGAACTCATATCGGCAGACACGACAGCGCAGAGAGAATGCAGCGTGTACGAACGAATGCGAAAGTAATGGCTAGTAATGTCCCGCACAGGTTTAAAATGTCATCGAATGGTTAGCTCGCTGTTTCTCTGGGCCTTTTATTAAAATGTAAAATGTTAAAGAGCACATATTATGCTATTTTCTGATCTATGGCACAATGTTGTTTCCACATCCAAAGCATGCTTGTTGTTTTTCAGTTTCAATCACATGTTTAACGCATAAATTGTGCATATTTAGACCTTCTGTCGAACTGAAAACGCACGGTTCCATCTTGTCATCATCGAGTGGTAATACAGGAAGTGCTCCACTGTGTTTTTAAATTCCATGCACCTTCACCAGGATCATTTGGGTCATTTCATTAACTTAAACACTTAAACTACCACTACATGATTTTTCTGGTTGAAGGTCCATCACTTTCTTGTCTCCATGGAGATTTTTTTTTTGTATATTTATATTTTGTACTTTATTATCCCCGTCCTCTGCATTTCATCATTTCAGGATCAGTGAGCAGCACATGGGGCACCCAGGGACCCATCTCCATGATCTTGTTGCGGGACTTTGTCAGAATTACCTTAGCTGGAGGATTTTTATCTACCTGTGGTGCACGGTTTTGGGTTGATGGGGGAAAATGGAGTGTCCAGATGAAACACACCCATACACAGAAAGAACATGCAAACTCCACACAGAAAGGCCCAGGCGGCACGGGGATCGAACCAGGAACCTTCTTGTTGCGATGCGTGCCGCCGAAATTTAGACGTTATTGCTTTGCATGAAATGTTTCACCATATGGCATTAAACTTAATACCTTCTATTTATATAGCGCTTTTCAAGACACCCAAAGTGCTTTACAATAACATACACACACCCACACACATACACACAACTTGTCGAACTTCTTAGAGACAAGCAGAAAAGTTACATAGTGCATCTTTAACTCTCAACAAAACTTAAAGGTACAGTACAGGTAACGTTCTGGAGGTGGCACATTACCATGGAAATAGAGTTAAAACACCAGACTTCTGAACATTCTCTGTGGAGATTGCTTTGTTTTATGATGTGAAACACTGTGGAATATTATAGCCAAAGGAACCATATCTCCATGGAAACAAGCAGGCCAAATAAGAGTCAGGTTTGTGGATATTAGTGATGGGTTGTTCTCAAAGGAAATGGCTCTTATGGTCGGCTCTCTGAAGTGAACGATGGGAGCCGGCTCCTTATTGGGAGCCTTTTTTTTTCTCTCACTTTCTCACTTTTTTCTCTTCACATCACATGTGATTGTTCAGTATGTGTTTGTGCCTTGTGTTTGGCTGAGCAGAGTGGAGGCGGTAGTGAGTCCGACAGAAACTGACCACATCAGTGCATAAGCTGTTTTTTTCAGCGCTTATACTGTATGCAATGAAGCCATGTGGTTTTAAGTTTTGTTTCTGTAAAACATAAACAAATGTGCACAAAGCTGCATTAAACACATTATTACTCAAAGTCTATGCTGAGCAGTTGTAGAAAGGCCCATTTATTTTTTATATTTTATGTGGAGTGAATAAATAAAAAGCATATTTATATAATAAACATATAAATAAATAAAAAAAACACTTTTTTTGCATTAATAATTCATTTTGTGCATAATTTTATACTGTTGTTGATAATAAATTAATTAAAGAGCTGGTTCTCTAAAACGAGCCGGAATTCCCTTCACTAATGGTTATGCAAGTCCACACACACAATAAAGAGTAAGGACGCAAGTTTTTCAGTGCAATAAAAGCATCCAAAGTGAAAAAAAAACAACAACAACTAACTAAATCAATATTTTTTTTATTAAAAATGACACATTCTCCTCAAAATCTTCTGCATAACATTTCTTACCTGTGAATGGAACAAAGCCTGGATTTCTTTTCACCTGATGCGTGCGTCTGGTAAACAGAAGCCTTGAAGCCCGTAGGTGGGACTTATTAGAGGAGCGAGGAGGTCTGTGTCTTGGTTTCATAACACTCCCTTCAGAATATGAATATTACGGGGCTCTGTGCTCAGAATGATACTTGCTTATAATGGGATAACGCCATAGAACTGCGGATAACCAGGCTATTATGTGGGAGGCTGGATGTACACTCATGCACGTTGGGTTATTTGAAATTATTATGATGCAATGTACAGATTATCATATATTTTAAAATGGTTAGACCCATCATCATAAAATACAGTTTAAGCAACAGTTAAATTGCTGAGAGCTTTTTTGACCCTAATAGAAAATTGCACTGTAGTATCAGTATAAAAATCATCGCAGCAGTAAACATTGCAGTATTAGCCTTAGTGTTCCTGTTCTAGTATCAGCATAAGAAGGGGGCACAGCATTTTAGAATTTGAAGGTCAAAAGCTGTTTTAAAATATGGTTGGCTCGTGAGGAACTAATTTAGAAGGGAAAAAAGCAACAAACAAAAACAGAAAATTTGAAAAGTCAGATTTTTCTTGTTTTCTATGAGGACTTTTGTATTAGCCTTATTTATTTATTTATTTTGCTTTACTCAGATCAGAACAGGTCATGCAGTTTGAGTTTATAATACCAGAATAAATCAAACATCTTTTCTATCCTCCTACCTTAATCACACAACCAATTAACAGCAATAAACAGCAGCTATTGTGTTTAGCCTCATTTAACGTTGCGTTATGTATTTTTTTTGTTGGAGCCTCTGCCACATGCTTGTCTCTATGGAGATGTTATGGCTTCCACAGTACACCTGCGTGAAGTTGGGCCCCCATCAAATGCAAATCTACACAAAAACGGTGTCATTCGTTTGTGCTTCGTTTGTGCTGTTTTGTGCTGCAAAAAGTTTCATTTGTGGAATTATGGTGCTTAAGATATTTGCCGTTTTATTTTCGGCCGGTGACGTCATCCAGCCCCTTGAAATGTTAAATAGAGCTCAAAACAGAAAATCATAAAAATCATTTGTATTTCGTTTGTGCTGTGACCATTTTCATTTGTGCGAATTTATTTCTAAAATGATTCATTATTATTTCTGCGGTAATTATAGGACGTCATTTCCGCTCAGCTGACGGTGGCAAACTTCGCAAAACTAGTGGCGATAAACGATCTCAGGCTGTGGAAAAGTCTGTAACAGTCTTTAGTAATTTGCTTTTGATTCATATTTTATATAATAATACAGACTTTTCCACAGCCTCAGATCGTTTATCGCCACTAGTTTTGCGGAGTTTTGCTAAAGTCACTGCCGCCAGCTGAGCGGAAATGACGTCCTAAAATAATAATGAATAATTTTAGAAATAAACTCGCACAAATGAAAATTGTCACAGCACAAACGAAGTACAAAAGTTTTCTATAATTTTCTGCCTGTTTTGAGCTCTATTTAACATTTTGAGGGGTCAATAATAAAACTGCAAATGTCTTAAGAACCAGAATCACACAAACTGAACTTTTTGCAGCACAAAACAGCACAAATGAAGCACAAACGACTGACTCAATTTTGGACGTTTTAGAGCGTTTTGAAGCCTGGGGGCTGACCCCAATTTGACCTATAAAAGAATCGTTAATTTCTCAAAAACTAAAGAAGCACAAACAAAACTCTTTGCAGCACAAACAAAGCACAAACGATTGACAAAGTTTTTGTGTAGGTTTGAGTTTGATGGGGGCCAACTTCACGCAGGTCCACAGTATGGCTTTAAACATATCTCCATGGAGACAAGTTACTGAGGCCAATTGGCCGAACTCCACGTCCAATCTCCAAACAAGGAGCTTTACTCACAGTTAAAGCCGTTTTATAATTCTCTGTCACAAACCGACGTAAAAGCGCAGCACAGTTCCCCGACGCACATGAACGGCAATCAGAAAGCTGCTCAAAAAGTTACTACGCGTCAAACTTTCGGCGAACGCGATGGCTGTGATTGGCTGCTGTACAAAAGCTAACAGGACAACTGATTAAAATAGCTTAAGTTTGGCACAGAACTGTTTGCTGTTTACTCAGTTGCCATGCTTTAACAGAAATTAATTACTCAGCCAAGTAATTATTAGCAGTTAATTTTCTTGTTAATAGCAACAGAAAGTGTGTTCGCATGTGACGATGTGAGGTGCTTCATTAGAATCGAGTTACTTAAAGCAGATTCGGACAGATTTTTTCCCCCCCAGGACGCAGTGTTCACTTAACATACACAGTCTTGCTCTTTATTTGCGTGAGGGAGAAATAGTGTCAGTATTTCCAGTTCTGCTCTCTCATGAACTTTCCCCGCTCCTGAGGATGTGTGGCTGTTGGCTGCATGAAGCCTGACAGCACTACACCTTATTCAACCCGATTGTAACGTGTCACTTTGCTTCCCCCGTAGCAATAACGGCGATTACTCCATTAACGAAAATGTAGCGCCATTAGTAGCCCCGTTATTCCTAAACGCCGTTATTCCCAACACTGATCACAATGAATAAAAAAATTAAATAGTTTAGATTTCCACAATGAACCCGGACCTGATGAGCTCCACTGAAGCTCTTATGGTTCAGGTTTGTGTGAAGATGTTTGCCCTCAGCCGACGCAGAGCTATAAACCAGCCTTGAGAATGCCGGTTTTTGAAAGTATTTTTAGCAACAAAAACTAAAATGTGATTCAATGCAATGTAATAGATCATTTTTCCAATACTGTGGAATATTCCAGGCAGAGCAATAACATATCCGTGGACACAAGCAGCTGGCTGACCTTCCACTTGACCAGTTACATAATGCACCTTTAAATGGTCACATGTTTATACAGTGCTTTTCCACCTTCAAGGCACTCAAAGCTCTTTACGTCAAGGACCCATTCACACACACATTCATACACCAGTGTACACAGACGCTGTGTTTTGCCCAAGGACACAACTACAGCATTCATATACAGGACCTGGAATCAGTGAAAAAACACTATCAACTATAATAATAACATAAACATAATAAATATTTTTGGATAAAGTGTTTATTTATATAGCGCTTTTCACAGACATATGTCACAAAGATGCTTTACAGAGCATTCTTCATTCACTCCACACCCGGTGGTGGTAAACTACTGTTGTAGCCACAGCTGCCCTGGGACAGACTGACAGAGGCGCAGCTGCCAAGCCAACCAGCGCCAACGGTCCCTCCGACCACCACCATCGCTCACTCACACAACCGGAGTGCCCGGAGGAAACCCATCCAGACACGAGGAAAACAGAAAGGCCCAGACGACCTGGGTAATGAACAATTAAAAAACATAAAATAGCATACAGTAAGCATAATAATAATAATAATAATAATAATAATAATAATAATAATAATAATAATAATAATAATAATAATGCAAACAAATCAATTAATTATAATAAATAAATAAAATGAATAAATAAAACGAAATTATGAATAAAATCAAGCTAATACCAAACCAAGGAAGGCCAAATGAAAAAAAGATTTTTAAAGCTGGTACTGATGGTGCAGCCTTATCACCTCACAGCCACAGGGACCTGCCTGAGGATCTAAGGCTGCAGGAGGCTCGTACAGGGTTAAAAGTTCCCAAATGTAACTTGGTGCAAGACCTAAACGAGCTTTAAAAGTGATCAGAAAAATCTTAAAATCAGTTCTGAAACACGCAGGCAGCTGGTGAAGGGAAGATCAAACAGGGGGAATGCGCCGATGTTTGTTAAAACCAGCGAGGAGCCGAGTGGGGCGATGGATTTGGAGTTGAGGCCGGAGAAAAAGGAGTTGTGATAATCTCGATGGGAGAAGATGAACAATTACTTTAGCAAGATCTGTGCTACTGTCGCTTTAAATGATGCTCCTCCGTGCATTCTTCTACCAACTTTTCGAAGCTACATTGGTAGGTTCAGTAATATTTGAGATATTTTCGATATTACTGAAGCTAAACCTGTCCCCTCCCCTTTTCCCTTGGGTCCAGTTTGCTCATCACGTACACTCTCTAAGAACCCTTTCAATCCTTCTTTACCCTTTTTTTTGCCAGTCTACTTCCACTTTTAAGGCTTTTTCAATCACAATTTACATCTCCTTCGTCTCTCCACCTTCTCCTTCCCTTCCTCACCCCATTAGAGACCCCCCACCTTCCTTCTCCCCTCATTTCTCCTTCCCAAAAAAACGTTTCTCCGAGCATCTCCTCCTTTGCATCACATCCCCGCTAACGAAACGCATTATACATTACAAAGTGTTTGATTTAAGGATTTACACTCGTCTTTTTTCCGTGGAACGATGGAGACGGAGACGGTCGGGGGGAGAGGGAAGAGGGGAAAAAATCAAATAAAAAATCACGTCGAGAGAGAGATAAGCCGCGAATTCATCCAGCGTATTCAAAAACGACATCAAAAGGCCTTCAATTTGTGCATAGGATCCTTCGAAGGAGCCCGACCTCAAAGCGGAGAAGATATCAGATCCGGGAAATTTCCATAACAGAGTGAGGAGTGTATATTTTATTTATTTATTTTTTGATGTTGGAATGGCAGAGGTCTCAGCGATTCGCGGGCGGGTGAAGCCGGAGTGAAAGGTGAGCCCGGCGAGCGGGGTTAGACACGAATATCGTTCATGTGTGTGTAAACAACAGATACTCGTGAGGTCTTCTCCGGCGTGCGGGGAGATAACCTTTTCGGATTCTCGAGATGGAGACAGGGGGCGTCACTCTTGTGCCTGTGTCGAAAGTTCAGCCCGAGCAGGAGGCTAACACGAGAAATGATGTACGGTAGCTTGGTTGCAGCGTTGCGATATTAATCATAATAATCGAAATGGCGATTTAAATGGAAAAAACGCCAAATTTGTGCGCATATTACTCTATTTTCTGATCTGTTTTAACGTTTCCTCATCACAAACAGGCCTGGAGAGGGTTTATATGTCATCCATACATGTTTGAGTAATTTAGTGATCTCTCCAGGCCCTGTTTTCTTTCATTCACACATGCTTCAAGGTGCATTGTGTAAATTTTCTTTTCTTGAGATGAATTTCTCCATGGAAATGTCGTCTCCAATGTTTCACAGCGTGGCATAACCCTTCCTATCATCCTCCAGACCAAAGCAGACCAAGTTACAGGTCAGATCTGTGGAGAGGCGACCCACTGCTCACTGCTGACCCTGTAGAAACGTCTAAGAAAGTTCTAGTTCATTCACTTCAGTTCATATTTTAGTCATTTTTTGTGGACTGATTTCAAATGTGAGAATTCTGCTTCCGAAACATAAACCACAAATCTAATCGCAGTTACAATTCTGTCCAGATTTTCGTGCAGCCCTAGTTGGTGGTGATCTGAAGTTCTTAAACACGTTTTTAAACAAACCCATCGGCAAACAACTCCAACAGTGTTATATAAGTGTGCCTCAGATTGGGTAATATGTGGTGTGAGTAAAATGGTGTAGATGATAACACTCCTTAGGCCTTTCCTTTTTCTGGTTTTTATAGACGGCTATAATGTGTCCTCATCAATTCCACAAGTACTTGGAGTGGTACTACATTTGTGCATGTTTCATACTCTGCCTGGCTCTCCACAGCTCCAAATGCTTATCTGTGATGGCTTTTTATGTGCCTCTAACATGGGTTGGTAGAGTAGCCAAAAGCTGTACTTAAAGGTGCCGTTGACTATTTGTCTCCATGGCGATGTGCCAAGAATATTCCACAGTATATCCATAAACTGGCCTTTCTCTCCACAGCTCAAAATGCTTATCTGTGAAGGCTTTTTAGAACTACACGGGTTGGTAGAGTAGAAAAAACTGTATGCAAAGATGCACCGTGTAACTTGTCTCCGTGGAGATGTGCCCAGAATGTTCCATAGTATAGCCACAAACTTAAAAATCTCCAAATTACAGGTTAGATCTGTGGAAAGGTGACCCCACTAACAGGAAGAATTAATGATGTTTAAGATATTTTTGCGCAATAAATAACATCGGGTTACAGTAAATGAATAAATGCAAAACAGATTAGTTAAATGCCGTACTGTGGACCAAAGGATCTCCATGGAAACCAACAGGCTGCAGACCCTCTCCAGAAAAGTTACACAGTTTAAGTCAGAATACACATTTCACAGTCATAGAAGTACAAAGTAGGGCTGGGCGGTATACCGTTTGAACCGGTATACCGGTAATTTTTATTTTTATGATATGAATTTTTTATTTACCGCCATACCGTGTGTGCGCGCATATGTCGGCAACACAGAGCGGCGGAACGTCGCACAGCGGTAGATTGAGCGGGGGCTGTTTTTCAGTGTTACACCAAACAAGCCAACAAGCCAGGTAAGGATAGTAAAATCTGCATCTTCTCCCCAATCTCTGCGTAACGTTGGCACTGCAGCACAAAACACTACACAGACGTCCCTGGTAGGCGCGTTTGCTAAAGGGACCGTCTGTGTAGTGTTTTGTGACACGGCTCCCTTTTTCGGAGAGCGGGAGTGCACGGAGCCGCGCCCGAGCGAGAGAGCGGAGAGCGCGGGTGCGCGGAGCCCCGCTCTTCACCTTTTCGCCCGGGCACGGCTCCGCGCACCCGCGCTCTCCGCTCTCTCGCTCGGGCGCGGCTCCGCGCACTCGCGCTCTACGCTCTCTCGCCCGGGCACGGCTCCGCGCACTCCGTCTAAAGGGACCGTCTATGACAAGAAAAGCAAACGTTGGAATGATATTACCAACTCTATCACACTCCACTTAGCCAAAGACAAAAATACCGTTAAATACCGTGATACCGTGATAATTTAAAAAAATACCGTGATATCAATTTTTGGTCATACCGCCCAGCTCTAGTACAAAGTAGTGGTTGTTTTTATTGGTGAGCGACTCCTCAAGAGCGATCGTGAGGGCGACTGTCCGGACATCATATTTGAATAATATTTGATTTAGTTCAATTGGAAGGACTAAACATTAAATAATGGACCAAATCGTGGCAGTTGAGGAAGCTCAGTCAGTACTCCAAAGGGTCTGAGTTTTAATTTGGAACAAAATTATGCCATAAATATCACAGTTTTGCAAATATGATGGTTACCCCAAAAAATTCAAAAAATAAATAGATAAATGATACATTACAAACTACAGTAGCTAACCAGAAAACTAATACCAGTACAAATACATTCTGGTAGTATTACTGGGCATTTTTGTGGGAAATTACGGATACAAAAGACCTGATGAATCTCTCACTTTTTTTTTTAAAGGTTCGTCACCGCATAAAACAAAATCTAATCAAGTTCAGATGACTCGAATTCAGAAAGTTTTACCATCATTTGAGTAAATTTTACTTGACAAGTAAAATGTGGAATAAGTGGAATAAGAGTTCCAGTGTTTTTGTAGTTAAAATATGAAAATACATCTTGTGACACTTTTTGCACTTAAAATAAGAAACAAAATCGAATGTTGCTTCAGTTAAGAAAAAAACACTTATTCCACTGGTAGATAATTTGACTTGTCAAGTTGAATCTACTCAAATAAAGTGAAATGTTCTTTATTTAAGTAATTTAAACTTACCTACATATTGTTTTTTCCCCAGTGTGTACCAGATTTTCTCCTTTGTATTTGACTAAAATGTGTCTTGCCTTTGTAAAAGCAGCTCTTGAGGTCAAAAGAAGTCTGCTGCCTCCTGTGTGCTTCTAATTATAACATGTTTTATTGTCTGATCGTCAGGAAGTGCACGTTAGCACGCTGAATTTTGATAGCTTTACAGTCATGGCAGAACTCTTCTCTCAAACAGAAAACACTCAGTTCCACCTTGTGATGTCATGTGGTGATACAGGAAGTGCCCCACTGTGTTTTTAAACTCCACACACCTTCACTAGAATCATTTGGATTATTTCAAAAACTCTGGAATTGCAGATCTCGACTGAACTAAAGGGAAGTTGTTAACTCTGAAACGACCACTACATGACATCACAAGGTGGAACGGAGCATTTTGAGCTTTGGAGATGCAAAAAACAATATCTAGGTAAGTTAAAAAGTTTTAAATTAAGAACATTTTAGTTTATTTGAGTAGATTCATAATAGATTCATAGTCGTGAATAAGTATTTTTCTCTTAATTCAAGCAACATTTGATTTTACTTCTTATTTTAAGTGCAAAAAGTTGTTGTTTTTCTTATTTTAAGTGTAGCAAGATGCATTTTCATATTTTAAGTACAAAAATCTTATTCCACTGGCAGAGAATTTAACTTGTCAAGTGAAATTTACTCAGATCATGGTAAAACTTTCTTAAACTGTCATAGCTTGGTTAGATTTTGTTTTTTGCGGTGCAGCTCCAGGTATGTTTTTGGGGAGGTATCTCAAGTCCATTTTGCATAATATAGGACCTTTAATACGTATTAGCTGTTGTTTTTCACGTCTTTAACACAGGAAAAGTCAAGTACAGCACGTTTAAAGCAGAAAATACCAAATACCGAGGCTGTAGCTGTTGCAGACCAGTTTGCGGTAACATAAACTTTCAGCTCTCCACTCCAAACTTTCCCTTTAGATTACCCGGCCCTTGTTCCTTGTTGACCCTCGTGTTAACACTGAGTCTTATTGAGCCGCAGCCCCGCCCACCTCATGGTCTAAGTGCGAAGGGGGCGCTTGTTTCCCCCACCTCCACCTGACAGCCCGTTCGCAGCAGCATTTAATCAGACCAGACAACTCCTAATACCGCCGCGGTCTGACGGAGCTGGTGCATTTTCGAAAAAACGTTCTCTGTGTTTTCTTATTTTCAAATTAATTCTTGACGCTGTTGCATGTGATAATTTGGTGTGAATTGTTTTTATAAAAGAAAGTGTGAGTGGTGACAGTGTAAACATCAGGAGGGATAAAATTAGAAGAATATAGCTACAGAGATGCCGACCTCGAGGTTTGTAGGAGAAGTTTTGACAAATTCAATTTGCAGTTTTAATTTAGATATATTCTAAATGGTCTGGTAATTAGATGAGAATGATTATAATTAGTTCTGTACAATTAAGTCTCACTATATAAGTACAGTATGACAACTGTTATGGGCAAATCTCACAAAAGTTTCTGTAGTTAAAGTTTAGTTGCAATGGACAGGATCACCAACATGCCAACGGGACTTTCAAATAAATAAATAAATAAATAAATACCATATTTTCTGGACTATAGAGCGCACCTGCATATAAGCCGCATCCACTCTATTTTTTTAATAAAAAATATATATATATACAAGCTGCAACCGGGCTATAAACTGCTGATATCCATGTTGAAAAATGAGATATTTACTGCATATACAGAACGATTTTGTACTGTAAATGTACATTTCTGTACCTGAACAGATTCTTTCTGAACAGTTCCTTTTAACACGGCAGCAACTGTGCTGATTAAAACGAGGTCAAAAACAGAAAAGAACCGGTAATTGATTTACCTCCTGTGCAGTGAAACCACAAGTCACTTTAATCATCTCCGCTGACGCCGAGCTTACAGCAGCAGCACGGTAGAGGTCTGCGCGGGACACAATTTTCAGTCCCGCTCCCGCATTCTTCAGTACCGCTCCCGCCTGCTCCCGCATCGTGTGGTTGCACTCCCGCCCGCTCCGGCAATAAGCTTTCAGAATGTGTCCCGCGCTGCACTGTTTTGTGTTTTGTGCGGGTGCAGGGCTCTACAGCGGTTTCCTTCCTGGAGTAAGATCGATGCCTTCAACTTAAAACTTGCATCATACAAACTCCTTCGTGTGCTTTTCATGATGAAGGGGTGAGGATTTGAAAATAATTACCAGTTAGTCATTTGTCGTGCGTGTTATATCTGCTAAATAAAAAGTATCTTATTCTTCATTAATTTTCCGTCTATCTTGTTTTTGAAATTCCGGTTAGAGCGCCCCTAGCGGTGGAAGAAAAATCCACAGAATAACCGCACCTTTGTAAAAGACGCATGGTTCAAAGCCTGGGAAAAAGTAGCGGCTTATAGTCTGGAAAATGCTGTAAATAAATAAATAAATAAATAATAATAATAATAATAATACATTTTGAGGGGATCTGATCTGATTCCGATACTTTGCCTTGGTGTACTCGCCGATGCCGATACTTGCCCAATGCCATAGTGTGAAGAAGGGCATTTAGGCTACTTAATTTTATCACCAATAAATAAATAAATAAATAAAGTCAATTTTTAAAGAAATGCAAGAATAAATAAGATTTAGAGGACTAAAATATTGCTGAAATGATCTTGACAATAAGTAGTGCTGATTTAAGCTGATTTAAGCACTTTCACATTCTTTTTTTTTTTCAACTTTATTTATTGAAGTTCAACAGACAAACAGAGCGCATTGTATTGTCAACCACTCCCACCCCGCCCCACCACCCACTGGCCAACCAAAAAAAGGTAAATAAAGTTAAGAGTAGTAGTAGATACACTGTAAATAATGAAGAGGGAATATGACTAATCTCACCTATAATAATATATGCACTTTCACTTTCTACCAAAGTCCATATGTAACCAACAGTGAGGCCTGTAAAAAGAAGCTCATCCTCGGAGCACATGGATCATCACGCAGTGTAGGGTGGTCCAAAGAAATGTTTTTCTCTTTTCTCTAGATTTGAACCCGGCTTTAGGAAATGACTATTGATTTAATGTTTACGTTAAAAATGCAGCTAAATCATACAGCATTTAGAGGTTCACTAAAATCATTTGGATCATTTCAGAAACTCTGGAATTGCCAGTCTCTGCTGATCAAAGGGGAGCTGTTAACTTGAAAAGGAGCACAACATGACATCACAAAGTGGAACGGAGCATTTTGAGCTTTGGAGATGCAGACAGTCTAAAATTGCAGGATAACTCAGACATGTGTGAATGAAACAAAACACACACTGGAAAAAACAATATGTTGGTATTTATTTGAGTATTTTCAACTTGACAAGTAAAATTATTTGCCAGTGGAAGTGGAAGTGTTTCTTTTTTCTTAATTCAAGCAACATTTGATTTAACTTCTTATTGTAAGTGCAAAAAGTTGTTGTTTTTCTTAGTTTAAGTGTAGCAAGATGCATTTTCATATTGTAAGTACAAAAATCTTATTTCTTATTCTTAATTTTACTTGGCAAGTGAAATTTACTCAAACCATAATAAAACTTTCCTAATCCAAGTCATAGCTTGGTTAGATTTTGTTTTTTATGCGGTGCAGCTCCGGGTATGTTTTTGAGGAGGAATCTCAAGTCAATTTAGTATAATATAGGACCTTTAAAATGAACTAGCCGTCGTTTTGCACGTTTTTAACACAGGAAAAATCAAGTTCAACACATTTAACACAAAAAATACCAAATACCAAGGCGTCTGAAGCTGTAGCTGTTGCAGACCAATTTGCTAAATCAAACAATATTTAGAGGTTGCACAAAGCAGTCAAAGATCACTCCTGACATCCTTTATTTAATGCATGCACAGCTCTGCACATATTTAATGCAAAATTACAACAAATAGTAACTAATTGGATTTAAATTTAAAAAGTCAAGGCGCGGAGATTCAGTCTGTCTCTGTTCATTTTAATTTCTTTACCAGACGTTTATATAGTTTATATATTTACCTCAATATAACAATGCACAGAAAACAAAATATCTGTACAAAACACATGTACCTGTACCATATGGACTCAATTATTTTATAACTAGTGGAAAAATAACAAACCAGCTTCACAGAATGCATCAAACTGCCAAAAACAATGTTACTGACTGTAAGTAAAGGGAAATACAGATAATAACAAATGACAAAATAGCAAAAAGAATCGGCAATTTCTAGAAACTTCATGTGTTTTGTGCGACCTCTACATCAAGTCAGAATTTTAAGCCTAACGCACAGTAAACAAAGTCCAAGTTAGCGCTGTTGCTGTTGCCGCTGTTGTCGGGCTGCACGTTCTGTTATTTTACCAAGTTGAGCGTCCACACCAAAGGCTAAATGAAGGTATCAAAGAGGTAACACGACTGTCTTTTCTGTTATTATAAGTGTGTTTAAGTGTCTGCAGAGCCTCCACAGTCTGTATTTAATCTGCTCTGTGCCTTTAAAAGTACAATTTACCACTGAGGTAAATAACGGCGGCATCTACAGCTCCACATTCAGGAAAACACACTGCAACAAACTAAGTCTAGCAAGTTAAGATGAGTTGAATTAAGAAAGTTTTACCATGATTTGAGTAAATTTCGCTTGAGGAGTAATATGATCTGTGAGTGGAACAAGATTTTGTACTTAAAATAGGAAATTGCATCTCGCTACATTTAGACTAAGAAAAACAACAACTTTTTGCACTTAAAATAAGAAACTAAATCGAATGTTGCTTAACAAAAACACATTTATTCCATTCGTAGATAATTTGACTTGTCAAGTTGAATCTGCTCAAATAAAGTCGAATGTTCTTACTTTAAGTCATTTTAACTTACATATACATATCGTTGTTTCCAGTGGACACAGTGGTATTGGATCAGTGATTTGGTCTGAGTACTCGGAAAAATGTGCGGTAGTGGAGCTTTTGCCAACACTGGTATCGGTATTGGAACAACCTTAATAATAGCTTGTTTGCCAATCTTCTTAGTGTTAAGTAATGAGGTTTGATTTAGTGTTTATCTCCACTTTAAACAAGGCTGCTGGGATATATGACTCCAGGAGTGTTATTAAAGTGTGCCTCTGATTGGGGAGCATGTGATATGCGTGATGATGGCACTCCTTAGGTCTGTACCTTTTATTATTTTATTATAGTCAATGTTTAAAACATTTTAGAATATACTGTGCTGAAAACAGCCTTGTTATGGGTATTACCACATACAGTAGCTATTGGAAGCTGGAGATGAAGATGGAAATGAGCCACTTTGACTTTAATCTTTACATATTTACTTGTTAAATGTTCATTAATACGTGCTGTCCCTTTACAGAATCGGTATCGGCTCCTGATCTGGCACTTTTATGAGTATTGGACAATATCGGATTCAGTCACGTGATCAGACCGATCCAGTTTCACATGTTTTTGCGGCACCGGTGGCAGCTGTTAAACAAAACTCCACCATGTCTGCTGTGTGGGACTTTTCACTACAGAGGTCCCTCGATTATTGCGGGGGTTATGTTCTAAAAATAGTCCACGATAGGCGAAATCCAGAAGTAGAAAAGCACTGTAAAACTGTTAAACCCCTCTGCTGCAAACAAGTAGTTTCTGGTGGGGGAACCAGCAGAGCCACTTTAACACTATCAGTTTGATTCATCACTTACAGAATCATCCGGACGAGTTTGAGATTTACAAGTTCAAGGCGGAAAGGCCACAGCAGCACTGGTGGAGGAATCGGAGCAGAAAGAGCATTCCTTAAAAAAATCAGATCGAATCGGAAGCCAAAAAATCTTGATCGGGATGTTTAGCCATCATGGTCTTTAATTGCGGTTCCAGATGACATCATTACATTCTATGGCAGGGGTGGCCAACTAGTAGAAGACTAAGTTAACATTGTGTGCACTGTCTCGCACACACACAAACTCTCAGTTCAAGCAAGTCCACAAACAAAAATAAAATAATTTTCAATAACATTTTTCTCTTACTATGCTGCTTAGTGAGACTTTTGGCATTCCTTATCTTGAACAATCCTCTTCAAATCTGGCTTGTATTCTGTTGTTGCCACTCGAAGCAATTCTTTCAAATGAGTGTCAGTCAGAACAGATCTATGCTTTGATTTCACATGTTTCAGGGTAGAAAACACAGACTCGCAGACGTACGTTGACCCAAACATTGACAGTATCTTAAGCGCAGCCCGTTTGATGTTGGGGTATTTTTTCATTGGCACACTTTTCCAGAACTCAATGGTCCCTTCCCTTATAACAGCTTTCAGTTGATCCTCCTCACAAAGATCGATCATCTCCAACTCAGCCGCAGCCTCATCTGTGACGAGCGGGGCTTTCAAACAGTCTGTCTCCGCATTAAATGGGTCGACGAGGAACGTGATCTGTGGTCTTTTCAGTTGTAGATCACAGAACCAAGTTACAAAGCTTTCGTGCAGATTTGCAACCAGTGTTGCATATCTGTCTCTTTTCTTTTTCAGGGCAGCGCTGGTAACTTGCTCACTGGCTTTTAGCATAGCATGAAAATGCGTGAAATCTCCCTTTTGAAGATGCTCCTCGAACAGCTGTAGTTTGTTGACAAACGCAAACACACTTTGCAACCAGGTCAGGCAGCATTTTTAACTTACCTTGCAGGGCCAGGTTCAGTCTGTCCAAGTGACACAGCATGTCAACTAAAAATGCCAGATCCATAATCCACTCGAAGTTCGAGAGCTCGGGATAGTTCTTGTCCTTCTCTTTCATGAACAATTTCACGGCATCCAAAAGCTCAAAGAAGCGAGAGAGCACCTTGCTTTTTGACAGCCACCTCACAGTGCAGTGCAGCGGCAGGTCACCTGGAAGCCCTTGGTCCAGCTCAGCAATGAGATTCTTGAATTGCCTGTGGTTAAGTGCATGTGTGCGGATGTAGTTAACGATTTCCATCACAGGCTTCATGACGTTGTCTAAATTGAATGATTTAGACACGAGTTGCTCCCTGTGCAGTGGAAATTCCAAAAGTCGGGAAATGTTTGATCAGCTTTGCACAGCCCCACAAGCCCGTTCACGGATCCAATCATGGCTGGCGCTCCATCCGTGGCTATAGCAGTTAGTTTCGAGATGGGCAGATTTGCTTTTGCAAATGCAGCCATCATTGTTTCTTTCACATCTATGCCACGGGTTCTGTCTTTTAATGGCACAATATCAAGGAGTTCTTCTTTGATCATACATTCATTTGACACAGACCGTGCAAATATTGCCAACTGAGGCTTGTCTTGTATGTCACAACTTTCATCCAATGCCACACTAAAATACTCACATGCAACAGAGTGCAACTGTGATTCAACAGATGTATTAATATCCGATATTCTGCGTTCAACACTGTGGCGGGACAGTTGGACGTCTGATACACTCCGTTTTAGTTTGTCGTCTTCAGGAGACAAGATTTCAACGGCGTCAATGAGGCATTTTTTAATGAAGTTCCCTTTCGTTGTATGGCTTTTTAGCCCGTGCTATGTTCCAAGCCAGTTGATATGATGCAAGCATTACGGTCTCTGAGTGTTTCGTAAATTTTTGGAAAAACTGCATCTGCTTTTCTGCCTGACTTTTCAAAGCGACCAACTTGTGCTTGCGAAGTTCAGTCCCTTTTGGAAATTCCTGTTCGATGTTAGGATGGAGTGAGCTGAAGTGACGCTGAAGATTTGAAGCTTTAAAATGCGCTAATGCCGCGTGACATATAAGGCAGATCGGCTTGCCATTACGTTCAACAAAAAAAAAAAAAACTCTCCCACTCTGTCAAAAACGTCCTGTGTTCTTCTTCATATTTTCGTCTGGCTATGCTTTTTTTCCCTGCCATTTTGAGAGCTAACATGACGGAAATTGTTTACAACGCAAATGATGTCGCGCCAAAGATTCTCTTGTCGCGGGTTTGACGTCACTCAAATAGACTTACCTGATCAGCATGCCATCTAGCCGTAGGGGGAATGAATGGTAACGCCAGCCAAGCATATTTGACGCATGTTATGTGAAAGCTCCTGAAGAGCCGCATGAAACTAGTTAAAGAGCCGCATGAGGCTCGAGAGCCACGGGTTGGCCATGACTGTTCTATGGGCTAATAATATTTAATACAGATAAAATAAATATTGTTGAAATAGAGATTTTGGTCTTAATACAAAAAGTGAATGTGTCTAATAGTCAGTAATAATAATCAGGTTCAACATTAATGAGGAAATAGGGAAATCTGTCTGTGTCAGAGGTGTTTTAGTGAAAAGACTAAGCCTATAACAATTATGCAATATTGATTAGCATATGCACATTTTAAATCCAACATCAGTTTCAGACATGTTAGGCCCATTTCTTCATTGTTTCTTCATTGACCCGTGTGTCTGTGCTGCTCCTTTTGTCCTTTAGAGCTGTTATTTTTATACATAGATTTATTTAAACGCCTTCAAAATTAAGATTGGACCAGTATCGAGCATTGTACTTATATCGACCTCCTTCGTCCAACAACGTAAAAAGTACTTGTAAAAGAACTCAAACTTGTGGTATCGTCCATCCCTACCTATGACTTCTAAATTAAATTTTGCGGTCAAATGAACACTGATGAAATGGAACGTAGAGTAGATAAACCACATTAAAGATAACAAACTCATGGGACCTTTAAATACCAAAATCTGGTTATTTTCTGAACTTCTTTTCCGTTTTATTTCTTAAGTTCTTTTGACGTTTTCGCAGCACATTCACTCCCAATACGACGGCGTGTCCGCTTAGATAAAAAATCATTACAGCTCAAACTGGTGGGGGCGTAAATAAAACGGCTCATTTTCTAATTGAATTTGCTGTATAATTTCCACTTGTAAAGCTCACTGTGGAAATCGAGGCAACAGTTCAGAGGCAAAGGAAAGTAGGCCGGAGCGCCGTTGCCTTTGAATGTGCGCCTCGTGTAGCCCTGAGCCAAAGCCCTTCTTATCATGATCACTTCCATATTTAATGAAATAATTAAAGGGTGACTGCTTGATCGGTGCGTGATTTGAATAAATAATAACTGACCTCTGTGTTGTGTTCGGCATCTTAATCCTGGCTGTATCTCTTAGCGTGAGGCGTGAGATGTCGCTTTAGCACTTTTAAAGATCCTGTACACGATTTTTTTCTCCATGGATTTGGGTAAAATTGGTCCAGTCCCCCAAATGTTTGGACACACCCTCTAATTCAAATTGTATATACAGAAGACATCAGATATGGAATTTTGTAGAGAAAAAAAGTTTAAAAAATATTTATACAAATATTTTCTTACTAAATCCTTAAATTAGCCGCCTTTTGCTTTATTGAAAAAATATTTTGTAGAGTTTCTTAGCTTTTTTCCTTTACTAAATGGTTACATACATCCAAATATCTTCATATATTTGATGTGGGTCTAAAATGTAGAAAGAAAAAGAACTAAACATTGAACGGGCCAGTTGAAAAATGTCAAGTTTGTTACTACGTTCCACATTTCAGATCTGTACAGACATCAAATATATCAGAATATATGGAATTAATCATTCTCATTAATCATTCAAATAATTCTACTAAATGTTTTTCGACAAACCTAAAGGCCGCTACACACTACAGGAATTTTTGGTCTTAAATGATTTTTGAATGTGTGACAAAAAGCGCAACACTACAGACATGAGGAGAAACTTATGAGACTTAAAATCTCTGATCGCAAAGACTTCAGCAGGATCTGTCTGCAGACCACAGGATATAAAACTGTGAGCGCAGTCATGTCAGCTGTTTCCTGTCTACAGTAAAACCACTCGCTGTGAGACTCTGAAGTGTTCAAAGATCAGAGCTCTGCACTTCTAGTTTAGACACAAGTCAAACTGAGTTATTATTATTTGTGAAATGTGGTGCAATACTTCAGATACATGATTTTTAAAGCATAAAAGAGGCGATAAAGTGCACAGGAAGTAGAGTCAGTATCACTAATCTGCAACTTTACGCTGTGTGGACGTAAACAAACGAGGACAACTTTCACCTTTTTACTTTCAAAGAACACTTCAAACTGGATTAATAGCGCAGTTTTGTGGACTGGATGTCATTATTTGCGGACGACAATTTCTATGGATAATGTGGGTGAGACGCTGCACTTTAAATGTACCACTTTACATTAGGTGAGTAATAAAGTCTTTATTTTCGCTATATCCTGAGTTTGTACCTTATACCTCTGGGTCCGTCGCTCCTCTGCCCCTGACGCTCTGTTTTATCGGCTGTTACCATGACATTGCTGATGTTTGGTGGTTCTGATCTGACACTGACTCCACACAGGAGGAGCAGCGGCTTCAAAATCGCACACAAAGACAAAAAGTTGGATCACGCCTCCCGAACTCAGGGAGAATGTTAGAATAAAATGCTTATAATGATGAAGTTATTAAAAATGTACATCAAGCTAATGCAGTCTCAAGGAATGATACAAGCCAGGCTCAGAGGATGAAAGAGCCTGTGTTAAAGAAGTTGTGAGGTACACAGCTATCTGCTAATCTACCAGATGTGTGACCTTTTTGAACTCTACTTGAGGTTCCCAGACCATATTTCTGTGCTTATCTGATGAAATGTAAACCTAGCCATGATATACTTTGACCATGTTGTCTATTGTAAACCTAACACTGACATGATGTATTGTAACAAGACAATAAAACCGTGCCAGAAGGGGAGGAGCTTTGGGAGAGAAGCGTGGACGAGCCTAGAGAAGCGCACGTCTGGTCTCCCCCGTGCACGTAAAAGAGAACTGGCTCAGGTGATTTAATCCTCAATTGTGGTAGGAGACTGGCATTTATATAAAACTGTTGGATATTTGGCTGCTTGTGATCTATCTTATAACAGAGAATAAATCGCAGCCAAAATCGGGCAAATTCTCCTGTAGCATGTAGCGGCCTTAAGATTTTTTCTATTTTTGTTAAACTTTTTTTTCCTTTGCTACTTAATTCCATACATCTTCCTTCATATACAGTATTTGATGTCTTCTGTATGTACGTATATCAAATGTAGAAAGTAGTAAACATATGAGCCTAAACTTTTGACTTGTAGTGTAATTATAAAGAATTTTATTGTCCGATAAACAGGAAGTGGACATTAACATGCTCACTGTACAATCACGACAAAACTCCGCTCTGGGAGTTGTGGCAAACACTTACTGTATAAACTTATCATAGTGTATAATAAGGACGTTCACAAAGCATAAAGTAAGTGAGGAATAGCTTTTGACCACTGCAAACTAATTAAAAAACTAGTTAAAATCAACGAGTTTTGTTTTTCCTGTTTTTAAGACAGTATAAATCTGGTCCAGCGCCTGCAAGGTCATGCTAATGGGTGACAATGTGTTCCTGGAAATAAAAAATGATCAAATTGGCAACCAAACACGCTATGGTTTTGGTGGCACGGCGGAGTACAGCATGTGCATGTTTTGGGGTGATAGGGGAATCTGGAGGGCCCAAGGAAAAACCCACCCAGGCGGAGAGGGGTTTGAACCTTCCTCCTGCTTCTTGTTGTACGGCGTGATTGCCAACGCCTCAGCCAACACTACTTCTGCTCTTGAATTAGAACTAGTCTGAGTCCTGATCTAGGTGACACGCAAAGTTAGTGATTATAAAAAGTTAGCAGAATGGCAAAAAGTATGAATTATTATTAAGGTGCATCGATCCAGCACATCCAGATACTGAACACATTGCTGGAAGTGCTTTACAGAATAAGAAATGCATTAAAATCCCAATAGAAACAAATGAAATCATAAATAATCAACATAAAATTAAAAAAGAGAGAAAAGAGTGCGGAATAAAAACACTTTCAGTCATATGCACAGCTAAGCAGAACTGTTTGGAGACTGGATTCACACAGAGGCCACACTGCAAAAAAAGGCCTATCAAAAATAAAGAAAAAATACCCATTTTGATGTAAAAATGCAGTAAGAAATTTGCACTTACGAAGTTTTCTTAAACCAGGACGAAATACGAATCTTGTTCTTAGCAGAAAATACTAGTTTCAAGTATTTATGGCAAGATTTTTCACCTTATTGGTTTGAGAAGGAAGTTAAAGAGGCTTAACCTGGTTTGATTTAATAGAAAAAGTGCTTAGAATAAGTTGTAATATCTAGATAAGATATATTTTAAACAAGTAAAAAAATCTTAAAATTGATCTTTTAAGATGAATCTGCTTAATTCAAGTCAGTTTAACTATGCTAGAAAATAATTTTTTGTGGTGCGGGTTCCAGGTTTTAGCTGCATAAAACTGAACCGCGGACTCCCCGTGTTTAGTCCTGACTCTGGGCACCAGCAGGAGGGCGGCCCCTGAGGTTCCTGAGGTCCTCAGAGTGTGAGATGGTTCACATGGCATTAACATGTCACAGATGTACCTTGATCTTAGGCCATGGAGAAACTTGTACACAAGCAGAGCCGCTTTCAAGTCCATTCTTTAAAGCAGACTGTCGCTAACCCAGAACGTTTCATAATGTGTAAACATTGATTTACCGTAAAATACCAAATAAGAGCCGACTTTTATTTGAGACCAGGCGGTAATCTGGAGCAGCCGATTAATTCCTTCCTTACAAAAATCTTAACAAAACTGGGAAAATATGGTGCTCAAATTCTTTAATCAGTGTGACTATAATTTAGGCGACTTTCTATACAGACGTAGGCGAGTTCATTTGAAATGTTACAACAAAATATCTACAGAGCGGAGAGTTTTCCACATTTGAAAGTGACGCCTGAATTACAGGAAGTCATTAAAACCCTCCCGTAACATGCAGACATTTCTTTAGTAAGTTAAACTAATGCAAGTGTGGAGCAGCAGAGTGAGAACGTTCATCCACCGCATTAGGGCACATAGAGAGCTGTTTTTTTCAGCCCTTATAGTTTATGCAAATGAGCCATGTGGTTTTAAGTTTGATTTCTGTAGAGACAATGCGAGTCCTGCATCCTGTTGTTGCAGCACGAACATTAGACTCGGAACTGGCGGTTATTTATCAAAATATACACCTGCACATGGCGTTTAAAGGGGATTAATTGAAACCCAGCTTTTATTTGGCATTTTACGGTATGCAGAGTTGTTTTGTAGTTCGCTGAGAGATAAATAACGGATACCTAACACATTTGGATGTTTATTCATTTATTTAGTTTAGTTTAAAGGAAATAAGTGCTGCTTTCAGTCTCTGCATAGATATCAGTTAAAACTGACTATTTGCAGGTACTTGAAGCTATAGGGAATCGGGATTCGGTATCAGAACGAAAAGGTAATTGTGAAATTTGTGCATCCTAATTATAGAGAATGGATTCCAGAACTGGTTCAAATTTGCATTAGTTACTGTGTAGTCAAAACTTTTCTGGCCCATCCTTCAGTGTGGGTGGACCAGGAAAAATCACACTTTTACCTATAGATTTTAATTTGCCTTTTGTGCCTGTTTTATTTTGACACAAGAAACCAGAGCACCCCGAGAACACCCATTGAATACTTGTCCTATACTATTTTCTTGTGTGGGATCCAACTTGAAACACTGCAGAACTTAATTTGCAACAAAACTCCTCCATTTTATCCCAAACTTGTTGTCATGTAAACAAGGCCTCTGACAGTAATCCGCTGGAGAGAACATTTCCCAGTAGCAACCTGTTCCCAAGAGGCGACCAGCGCCTGCCAAAACAGCACTTACTGCCCACAAATATACAAGATTCTATTAAACTACAGCCAAACATTACCCAAGTCATTTTTCTCCATAAATCACCATGGCCGCCTCACCTCCGCTGCTTTTTGACGACTTCTAAAATGCCATGTCAAATTGTGTGCGCTTTTGTAACCATTCTAACCTCATTACTGTTCTTGCTTGTTGAAAATGTACCAGTTACTCTTTTACCCACATTTGATTACCGTGGTTACAGGTGATTGACAGTTTTTTTCTTTTATTTCTGTGGCCACAGGTTATTATTGTTCATTGCTACAAGTGATGGCTACTTGTTTAGATTTCATGGTTACAGGTGATTGACACTTTATTCCTTGATTCCTGTGGTTACAGATTGTTAGTTGCCATGGTTACATGTGATTGATGTTTGACTTATGCTGTTTGTTTTGACTCTTGGTTTGCTGTTGTTCATAGGTTATTGATGCTTTTCTGATGATTGACACGTTTGGTTTCCATAGTGAGTGTCTGTTGCTGTTAAGTTTCCTTGGTTACAGGGTCATTGATTTTTGTTTTTTTGGTTTCTATGGCCACAGATGATTGACACATACTGTTTGGTTTCCAGGGTGGCAAGTGATTGACACATACTGTTTGGTTTCTACGGTTACAACTGATTCACTCTTACTGTTTGGTTTCTATGGTTACAAGTAATTGAGTCTTACTGTTTAATGTTCTCTGAGTGGTTTCCTTGGTTCCAGGCTATTGATATACACTGTTTGGTTGTCATGGTTACAAGTGACTGACATATACTGTTTAGTTTCCATGGTTACAAGTGATTGACTCTTACAGTTTGTTTTCCATAGCTACAAATGATTTACATGTGTTGTTTGGTTTCCATGGTTTCATCTGATTGACGCGTGTTGTTTGGTTTCTGTGGTTACAAGTGATTGACTCTTACTGTTTGGTTTCCATGGTTACAGGCGACTGACACATACTGTTTGGTTTCTGTGGCTGATGGACTTCTATTGTTTGATTTCCATGGTTACAAGTGATTGACTCTTACAGTTTGTTTTCCACAGCTACAGATGATTTACACGTGTTGTTCGGTTTCCGCGGCTCATCTGATTGACTTTTGTTGTCTGGTTTCCGTGGCTACAGGTGATCCAGACCATCAGTGCGGTGGACAGGGACGAGCCTCTGAGTGGACACCGCTTCTACTTCTCTTTGGCCGCACCTGTCGCCAGCAACCTCAACTTCACCCTGAGGGACAACAAAGGTATGAGACTAAAGAACTCTATTAGCCTGATTTTCAGCCAGTGTGCCAGGAACGCCAGAGTGCCCGGAGCGACTGCCAGATGTTCCTTGAAAAAAAACTGAGTTAATGGATTCACACTTGAGTTAACTGAATAATTTTACCATTTGGAGTGTCCCGGACCAAAGAATATTCACCATTGCCGAATTTAAAGCACCAGACAGTGGCGTGGACATCATTTGCAAGGGCTCTGAGATGAATCTCAATCAAATCTAAATTGAAATTTGAACAGACGCAATGAGGCAGTTTTTGAAGAAATTCTTTATGAAAACTGCTAAGCCTCTAGTTTAGATCTGTACAAACTTCTTCTGAGTTGTGATTCTTGTATTGGTTTATTTATAAGTTCATATTTCAGTATTTTTGTCAATGTTTCTGGACACGTTTAAATGCAAATTTTGAGCAGAATTATCAAAACATCGATCGCAAATCTGATCCCCAAATTGTTCAACCATATTATTTGTCACCATTGTCTTAAAGGAACAGTGTTTTTACGGTACAGTTTAAAATTTTTCATTTTAAACTTCAGCGTTGGACCTAGTAACCCAAAAAAGAGACTTCTGATTAGATAATGGAGCCTAAAATACAAAATTAAAACATAAAAATCTCCAGTAGCATGTCCAATATTTTAATAATGAAGAATAAATAAGCAGTACAATTGTCATCAGTAAAAGCCATATTTGATTTGAACACGTGTACCTCACATCGGTTAGGTCATATTTATGGAGTTGCAAATCAAAATCTTGTACGATTCATTCAACAGATGTGAATTCATCATTTTTGCAGAAATTGTGCCGCAAAATCTATTCATTTGCGAATCAAAAGGGTTGAAAAAGACTTCTATTATTCCATATGAGCGATTTCTTTCTCGAACATTTCTGTGATTTTAATTTGTAAAGGTGCAATGCTATAAAGTAAACAAGAAAATATTTGCTCTTTTGACAAAACCTTTCCTTGTACATGACGGTGAAAACTGTTTTGAACAAAAGTTTATGAACTAGAGAAAAAGTAGAATCCTGTTTTGCAAATGAGTCTTGGCTGGGACCATAATGTTTGGTTTTACCGCATTTACCACAGAAAAGAATCCTGGATCAGGGTATGTCATTTCATTTTTTTTTTTTTCTCTTAAAGCAGCTCTGTGTAACCTTTCTGTTGTCTAGTCACTGGCAGAAATGATCAGCTTCAACTTCAACATTTGTCAATTTACTTTTTGGATAGTTTATGGCAAAGCACAATGTAAAAAACTCTTGTCTGCCATTTGGAAGTTTAACATCATCACGTTCTTGAATATGAAAACGACTGATAAATTATTGCGGTAACCATCCATCCATCCATCTTCTTCCGCTTATCCGGGGCCGGGTCGCGGGGGCAGCAGTCTAAGCAGGGGCTCCCAAGCTTCCCTCTCCCCAGCCACTTCCTCCAGCTCCTCCGGATGCACCCCGAGGCGGTCCCAGGCCAGCTGAGCGACATAGTCCCTCCAGCGTGTCCTGGGTCTTCCCCCGGGGCCTCCTACCGGTGGGACATGCCCGGAACACCTCCCGAGGGAGGCGTCCAGGAGGCATCCGGACCAGATGCCCGAGCCACCTCAGCTGGCTCCTCTCAACGTCGAGGAGCAGCGACTCTACTCCGAGCTCCTCCCGTGTAACCGAGCTCCTCACCCTATCTCTAAGGGAGCGCCCGGCCACTCTGCGGAGGAAACTCATTTCGGCCGCTTGTATCCGCGATCTCGTTCTTTCGGTCACTACCCAGAGCTCATGACCACAGGTGAGGGGAGGAACGTAGATTGACCGGTAAATCAAAAGCTTCACCTTTCGGCTCAGCTCCCTCTTCACCACAACGGTCCGATACAGCGACTGCATCACTGCCGACGCTGCACCGATCCGCCTTGTTATTGCGGTAACACTTTATTAAAACTACTAACAACAGTGATGCTAATGCTAACTAGCATGGTAACAGCACACTTACTGATTCTCGGACAATAAAACGCTTTGTCATTAGGTGCAGGCAGTACACAGTGGACTTATCTTGACCTTAAGACAGGGGTGTCCAAACTTTTTTCCTCCAGCGCCACATATTCTTGTCAATTTGCAAATTTGTGCGTTCTATTATAGTTTATTGTTTTCTACTTTATTTTATTCTGTTTTATTTATTGCATCGCTTCAAGTAAGGCAACAAATTCCTATTGTTGTGAATCTGTTCACTCATATGGAAATAAAACCTTTTTGATTCTGATTCTGATATTAAAAAACACAGATCAATCAATCAAACTTTATTTCTATAGCACCTTTCAACAGCCAAAGCCGACCAAAGTGCTGTACAGCAATAAAAACAAGATAAGAAATAATAAACATCATACACATAGGTCAACAAAGCACATTACACCATCAAAATAAAGAAAGTGTCACAGGGTCACTAAGTGTTAAATGTGATTCTAAATAAGCAGGTTTTAAGTTTGGCTTTGAACAAAGGCAGGTCAGTGTGAGGGCCGATCGAGGGTCATAGACGGGTGGTCAAAACAGTGAGTAATTCAAATCTGTGCATTTATAACAGGTTTGAATGACCCTCCAGACCTTTGTTCATGATTAGACCCTCAAAAGGACTCACAGAATTTGCTTGAACACGGTAGAGTTCAAAAACATGCAGTAAAAAGTGCTACTTGCTGCACTATGGGCCAATTCACCTGGAAGCCTGAGGGCCAAAACAACTGGTCTGAGGGCCACATTTGGTCCCCGGGCCGTAGTTTGGACATGCCTGTCTTAAGAGCTGCTTATATAATACACTGTAACTGTGCTGAGGCAAGACACATTTTGCTCAAATACTTAATCAAACCTGGAAGAGCCACTTAAAGCCTGAATCATTCTTAAAAAGACAATGGGCCTCCTTTCTTTAAAAATGTTTGTACCTTCCACTTTAAGAAGAGGCGAGAGAAAAGTCTCCCCCAGATTCACAAAGCGTTCTTAAGATCCCAAATCCTTTCCTAATTCACCGACTCCCACCTACGAACACCACTTTCATATAAAGCCAGTATGGGTTTGTCGGGGGTGTTGAGATCAGCGAGGTGAGCACTGGGGCTGCGTTCATGTTCATCATTCATATCATTATTGCTTCAAATATATGGTTTTCTTGACCCACATTTAGCAGTAGTAGTTATTATTGCAAGTAACTGCAGTAGTTATTATTATTCCGTCATTTTGCAGCACTACAAAACAAAACAAAACATCGACTACAACCCCATGGATCATGACCGAAAGAGTTTCGGCTGAAGTAAAAGTACTTAAAACGCTAAACCCTCTTAAACAACAACACGATTCCATGAAAGAAAAGCAGCGTATGAACAGGAAGTTTGCATTTACAATATCAGTTGCGGCTTACTGTCTATATATAACAAACAAAATATAAAAAGATACTAAAACAATCTCAATTTAATGCATAATTCATCCATTCCAGAGCTCTATATCTTTCAAAACATATCACTTTATAATTGTTTTTTAACCCTTGAAGACCTACGTTATTGTATACGATAACGAGGAATATGTTTTATATAACTGCACATAACTTTCTAACCGTAAAAGACAGAAACTTACTTTTTTCCCTCTGAAAGTGCAGACAAAGAGGTTTCTGTACATTTCTGCCTCATTATCCTACGTCACACTCACGCTGTGTGATGACGTGAGCAAAACGAGTGTCCAATAGGAACTTTGTTTTCTGCCAAACTCATGCGCTCCGTCCATTTTGATCGAGCCAAACTTTGCCAAAGAGTGAAGTGAGTCAAGATGGTCGACTCCTCTCGACTGTGTTTGCTTATAGTGATTGAAAAAGACGTTCTCAGTAGAGTTTATTCTCACATACATGGCAAATTATGCATCTTGGTGTGCGTAATTGTGCATCCCTTTGTATTTTTATTTGAAAGGTTTATTTCACTCAAAATGAACAAATGCAAATGTAATAAACACCAGGGAAATGCAGAAGTGCTGTGGCTCTGGCCCTGGACTTTACAGGAGCGGTTTCCATGACTCGCACCAGAAAAGTCATGGAGCGATTACACAGTTTTTGTTTTTAGGGCAATAAGGAGATTTTTAATTTACTTACAGACTTGATAATTTGCATTTTTGTAGCTAAGGCCCTAAATTAAGCATTTTTTATGTCCAAAAAGTTGTTTCTACATGTTTGCTGTGTGTTTTGTATAAAAGAGTGGGAATTTTATTTTCAGGTTTTTTTTTCATCTCTATTTCTGGTCCTATAGCTTTTATTACAACCACATGACACAACTACAGCAGCAGATTGTGAAACAACAGGTTGTACTGAAGAAAAGAATGTAAAAAACTTCATTAGGGGTAAAAGGGGCAGTTTTAAAAGCAAAATTAAGAAAAAAATCCAGCTGAGGAGAAATGTACTAAAACTGCCCTGAGGTCTTTAGGGGTTAAAGGTGTTAAACAAACCCCTCAAACAGAAATGCAATCACTTTTTTAGTTCTTATCTTCTTTTTTTTTTTGAAAGATGCCAGTTTGTTTGTTTTCGTGCACAATAATGAACACATCTGAACACATGGAGCACAGTCCGGCTCATTTCTGTTCCCAGCTCTTTAAAGCCGGAGCTGGGAGTTGTTCTGAAGGTGCCCGTGGCCTTTGTGGAGGTTTGGGAGATGCACACGTCCTCTGTCTGCAAACCAGCACCCAGCCCCACTCTGACACCAACACCAACACCAACACCGGCGGCAGGGACTCTACAGCCTGAGACACCCTTTCAAGTAGTACAGAGAGGAAAGAGAGAGACACGTAGAGAATGAACAAGGAGATGGAGAGAGAAGGATCAAGAGGGGAGAGAGAACAAGGGCAGAGAGTGGGAGGGAGAGCGAGACTGCGAGAGAGAGAGAGAAGGAACAAGGAGAAAGAGAGAGGGGGAGGGAACAAGGGGAGAAAGGAAGTAAGAAGAGAGAGAGAAGGGACAAGGAGAGAGGATGTAAGGAGAGAGAGAGAAGGGACAAGGAGAGAGGATGTAAGGAGAGAGAAGGAACAAGAGGGGAGAAAGAAAGTAAAGAGAGAGAGAAGGAATGAGGGATGAGAGGGGACAAGGGGAGAAAGAGAGAGAAGGAACAAGGAGAGAGAGAGAGAGAAGGAACAAGAGGGAAGAAAGGAAGTAAAGAGAGAGAGAGAGAGAGAGAGAAGGAATGAGGGATGAGAGGGGATAAGGGGAGAAAGAGAGAGAGAAGGAAAAAGAAGAGAAAGAGAGAGAAGGAACAAGAGGGGAGAGAGAACAAGAGCAGAGAGAGGGAGGGAGAAAGAGCTGGTGGAGGATTGTGAGAGAGAGAGGGAACAAGGAGAAAGAGAGAGGGACGGAACAACGGGAGAAAGGAAGTAAGAAGAGAGAAGGAACAAGGAGAGAGGACGTAAGGAGAGAGAGAGAAGGAACAAGGAGAGAGAGGATGTAAGGAGAGAGAAGGAACAAGAGGGGAGAAAGGAAATAAAGAGAGAGAAGGAATGAGGGATGAGAGGGGACAAGGGGAGAAAGAGAGAGAGAAGGAACAAGGGAGGGAGAGAGGGAGGTCAAGGGGAAACAATGACAAGGGGGAGAGAAAAGAAAGAATGAGGAGAGTGAGAGAGAAAGACAGATCAACAAGGGGAGAGAGGAAGTAAGGAAAGAGGGAGAAGGAACAATGGGTGAGAGAGAACAAGGGGAGAGAGAGATAAAGGGGAGAGAGAGAAAAAGGGGAGAGAGAGAGAAAAAGAGAGAGAAGGGACAAGGGGAGAGAGAGCAGGGGGGCAAGGGGAAACAATGACAGAAGAAACAAGGGGAGAGAAAAGAAGGAATGAGAAGAGAGAGAAAGGCAGAAGGAACAAAGGGAGAGAGGAAGTAAGGAAAGAGGGAGAAGGAACAAGGGGTGAGGGGAACAAGGGGAGAGAGAGGAAGAGAGAGAAGGAACAAGGTGAGAGATGGAACAAGGGGAGATAGAGAGTCAAAGAAAAAGAGAGAGAAATGCAGAGAAAGAGGGAGAGAGAGAATGACAGAAGAAACAAGAAGAGAGAGAAGGGACATAAAGAGAGAGAATGAACATAAAGAAAGAGGGAGAGAGCAGGAACAAGGGGGGATAGAGAGGGACAATGGGAGAAAGAAAGAACAAGGGAGAGAAGGAATAAAGGGAGAGAGAGGGAAGGAAGGAAAGAGACAGTAAGAATGAGGGGAGATAGAGAGTCAAAGAAGGAGAGAGAGAAGTGCAGAGAAAGAGGGAGGGAGAGAGA
This sequence comes from Odontamblyopus rebecca, assembly GCA_030686955.1. Taxonomy (NCBI): domain Eukaryota; kingdom Metazoa; phylum Chordata; class Actinopteri; order Gobiiformes; family Gobiidae; genus Odontamblyopus; species Odontamblyopus rebecca. The sequence continues at coordinate 8,890,548 of CM060674.1, read as the reverse complement.
CAGAAGAAACAAGAAGAGACAGAGAGAAAGAAGTGACAAAGAGAGAGAGAAGAAACAACTAGAACAACAAGGGACAACAAGAACATGAGAGAGAAGGAATAAGGGGAAAGAGAGTGAAGGAAGGAAGGAGAAAGAGAGACAGAAAGAACAAGGGGAAGAGTGAAAGGAAAAGAGAAATGCAGAGAATGAGGGAGAGAGTGTAAAAAAGGGGAAGGAAGAAACAAAGAGATGACAAAAGGGAGGGAGAGAGAAGAAAAGATAGACAGAGAGAGAGAGAGATGTGAATCCAAATCCAGTGGTGTAATAGTGTGAGGCTCCTGAGCTGTCACACTGTGGAAACACGGTGGCTGCAGATGCTTCCAGGATGTCAAAGACGGCGTTTCAGTTAATTGGTTTTCCACTTTTCAGTTATTTCAAATCTTTCAGTAATTAACATTTGCAGTCGCTTAAATGAAATGATATTAATGTCTGAGGTTAATGGGTGAGTTACACAAAGAGCCCAAGTTGAGAAAATATCCCTGGCTCCTCGTTATTCATCTGGAGCCGAAACGCAAATGGAAAAAGAGAAGATGATTCATTGTGATTGAAGTGATTTGAATGTTTTTTGTTTGTTTTTTTTGTTTTTTTATTGTAGGGTTTAATCTGTCAAAAATCATTCAAAATTTTAATTTTTGAATAATTTTGTAACTGCTTGACAGTGAAAATGACTGGTGTGTGATGTGAATTTTTGTATTGGTTTCTAAAAAAAAGTATAATAATAATAATAATAATAATAATAATAATAATAATAATAATAATAATAATAATATAAAAATAATAATATAAAAATAATAAAAATAAAACTAATTATAAAATTAAAATACATTAAACTTAAAATTTAATTAAACCTGATGTATAATTTTTGTATTGGTTTCTAAATTAATAATAATATAAAAAAATATTTTAAAAAACAAATTAAAATTAAAATACATTAAAATACATTAAATTTAAATTAAACTTGATTTATGCACAACCTATTCACGTAAATAAAAAATCTAATGTTTTTGTATTGTCTCAAATATAACAATAATAAATAAATACACAAATAAATAAATAAATAAAATAAAATAAAAATAAATGAATATATAGGTTACAGGTTCGATCCCCAGGTCGCCCGGGCCTTTCTATGTGGAGTTTGCATGTTCCTCCCCGTGTCTGGATGGGTGTCCTCCAGGTTCTCCGGTTTCCCCCATCAACCTAAAACATGCAGCACCCCTATGAACTAACATCAAGGACCATGTTTTCCACCCTCCTGTGGGCACCACCTGCAGAGGGGTTCATAGGGGGGGTCAGGAGCTATGAGGATCGGGCAGCAAACTGCCCCTGCGACCCAGCTGGATTAAGCGGGAGAAGATGGATGGATGGATGGATAAATTAATATAATAAAAATAAATTAAAATACTAAAGGTGAACTGTGTAAGTTTTCTGAAGGAGAGTCTGCCACCTGCTCGCCTCCATAAAATGTGTGTTGCATTGACTGGAATGTTCCCTCATACAGCTTTAAACTATTCAACTATTTCCATGGAGACAAGATAGTTGCAGACCAGATCTGCGGAGAAGTGATGCAAACACAACTTTTTACTACACTTTTTTAGCAGATTTGCCCACGAGAACAGATATCGTCAAATTTCAACTCTGATTCCCAAATGTGGTCCCATCTCGGTTTGAAACGTTGAAAATACAAATTCAAAGTGACATAGTGGACACTGATTGCCACTTATGGTTTTGATGAGGAGGTAATTTGAGTTTGGGCTCAGGTCCGGGACAAACATAATGCTAATAAGCACAAAACAGCTCTTTATAATGGGAGCGCTGACATGTTTTCGTTTCCAGGTTAATGGTAGTGTAGAAACAAACTCCTGCCAAAGGTAAAAAAAAACATAATTTAACCTCATTGCTTAATTACAGATCTTGCATATTTGTGTTTGTTGCAGTGTTCTAGTGTTTTACAAATCTATGTTTCATATGAATTGATATTGAAGAAAATATTGGCACGTTTCACTTGCCTGACCAGCCAGTCCCTTCTGCAATCTGTTCGAAACCAGAAGTGTCTAGAATTGGACCGCCGAGCGTGAAAAACCTCTGTCCAAACTCGAGAAGCTCCAACCGCAGCTGCTCATTTGTATCACGCAGAAAACATTTCCTCTTGAAAATCCTCGCAGCGTTCACAAAAAGAACAAAATATACAACTTCTTTTGGCACTTCGATTGTTGATTCTGTAAACATCTGTGCTGTTTCTCAGTCCTTTACTCAGTCCTCAGCCTGTTTTTTCTGCTTTTTTTTACTCTGTTTGGTTAATCTGCCTGTCAGTCATGATCTCTGAAATCAGGGAGACAGGACACAGCTCCACTTCGTTTTTGCCAAGAGTGTGATTCTGGCTGGTCAAGTAAACTTTCCACAAACGCCCTTGGCCATCTCAAGCCCTATTCGCAAGGGGTTTGTTTTACCTGGGGCCCCCTGGTAAATTGTAATAATTATGGAGGTCATCTGTGTTTCTAGTCCCGTGTGACTCGTCCATCTCTGTAAAAATATCTGTAAAGATTCCCATGAATTTGACCTCCTGTAATCCTGCAAATTTGGAGCTCCTCAGGTAATTCTAGTCTCGTGTCAGTAAACTGGCCTGTTTCTCCTCTAATACCGTCTCTATGGCCTATTTTAAGTCCAACATTTCATTCATAAAGTATAAAATGGCGCTGACAGTATCACAATATCAAACAGAAATGAATGAAAAGGAGCAGAAACAAGAGTCATCTTATTTTATCTGCCCCCTTTTCCCTTTTCTAGACACATTAACACCAATAATTGCTGTGAAACCTTTCAAATAAGTACATTTCATTTCAATCACAATTATGGATCAAACAGAAATCTTCCCTTTAATGCACTCAGTTTTCTTTTTCATACATATTGCACTGGATTTCATGTTTTTTAAATGCCATCATTGAGGTACTGGTAGCTGTCCACGCACCTCCAAGTAGCTAGTCAAAGGATTTCCGAAATATACGTATTGTGATGAATAAGTAAAATGTGATTGATTAAATGCCTTTTACCACTGTACGTGTATAATTTTGATGCCTAACTTTGTGCGCTAATAAAAGGATAATGGTTCATGTTTTATAGTCATCTAACTGTACCTCATCTAAGGCTCCACACTCTAAAGTCCTATTCGCATGGGGTTAGATTCACCTCGGGACGCAACAACGACGAGTTTTTTATGTACATTTGCACTGGATCAGTAAACGACCTGTTTTTATCAACATTATTCCGGAAATTGATCACTGTAAATGTATAATTTTGACGCCTAACTTTGTGCGCTTATAAATGGATAATGGTTTATGTCAGGGGTGTCAAACTCATTTTGGTCCGGGGGCCGTATGCAACCTACTTTGATCCCAAAAGGGCCGGATCAGAAAACTCAGTTCTCTCTTCAAGTTATTGTATTTTTCTCCGTGTCTCGTAGTGGTGTTTAAGATTATATTCCTCGAGCAACGCCACTTGTGCCAAACACATTGAGCACAGATTTCCCATTCACCTCTGTCAGCAAATAAGAATTAGACTATTTTTCTGGACTCAGCATCTGCTTTTCTTATTTTTTGACATTTTGCTGATGAGGGTCACAGTTGACAGTCAAAACGATCGTCCTTTAAGAGCGTTTGGAAAGAGGAAAGTCTTCATTTGTGCTGCTCTGGTGGGAGTTGCAACGTACAGAAACGCCGGAGACGCTGCTATGCTAAACGGTGCAGAAAATTAACAGAAAAATCTGAACATTTTAAGTATTTTAATAGAAAAATCAGCCGAGGGCCAGATTAAGGGTCTTGGAGGGCCGGATCTGGCCCCCGGGCCGCATGTTTGACACATGTGGTTTATGTTTTATAGTCATCTAACTGTACCTCACCTAAGTGGCTCTTCTGTTTAATCAGTTTGTCGTGACCGCTAAAAGTCGTAGCTGCCATGCATTTTCATTTTGTAAAAGTAACTCACCAGGGGAAAAGGTTGGAGACCCTGCCCTAAATTATTGTATTTTTCTACAATTAAAAAGCAGAAAACCTAAATCAAACTGTAGTTAAGACGCGGAAGTACAACCCCGTTTTTGCGGCAAGCGAAGACCAGCAGCATGGAGCCTCTATGGAGAAGTCTGGAGGTTTTGGGACAAAGTTTGTAACGTTTAATTGGACTATATCAGCGTGAACGGATTAAAAGAGAAAGAGACTGTGGCTGTTTCACGAGAAATCTGATGGCGCGGATGTCCTTGTGATCGCCGAGCGTTTCAGTGCGGTTAGAACCATGGTGTTTAACGCTACAGTGCAGGTACATTCTGCAAAAAGAAACTTAAAATAAAAGCAATGTTGGTGACACGATGAATGAAAAGATTCTTGTCTTGTTTTGGTGTGTTTATCGGTCCAGCATTTCTGAAATAAAGTCGATAAAAACAGGTCGTTGATCCGGTCGTGGTGTCCCGAGGTAAAACTAACCCCGGGCGAATAGGACTTTAGAGTGTGGAACTTCACTTATTGTCCACTTCATTTTCTCTGGGGAATTGGCTTCGCATCGTTTAAGTAAGATTATAAACTTAACCCAAATTGCGCTTGAATTTTGTGCGTACGTTTTAATGTAAAGTGTTGTCTTCCACGTGAACTGAAGTCGCATGTTTCACTGTATTCACGAGACACAATTCTTTTCCGTCAAATGAAAAGTCTTAACCTTGTAGCACTAGCACGTGATGTTGCTTCATTTATTAACTTGCCAACAATGTTTTCAGGTTAATTAGAATAATACAAAAGTTTTCATTTTAATAATACAAAAGTTTTCATGATTTGTTTTGAAGGACTTTCTTTGTAGCCACACAACAATCACAAAACTTTGGTTACAATTAGATGTTAGAGGGGTTACTAGATATGAGCTAGAAAGACAAAATACAAAAAATAAATTCTCAAAGCAACAATTTTCATCATTTTAGTAGAAAGGGGTTAGACTTTCTGTTTTTTTTACCGAAGCAAGCAATGGATTTTCATCCCCATTTTTTCATGTCAGCTCACAGAACAGACGTTACATTTTCTGGAATAGGCGCTGATGTATGTTTTTTTTCAAGTGGCACATACACACTTGTACATACACGCTTGTACACACACACGAACACATTTCACTTTTCTGGATGTGTTTCTCGTGTACTTCCCTTCGATATAGCGGCGGACACAGTGGGCGTTCACTGACAACGCTGTCTGTTCGGACTTCCTCACATTCCTGTCCCAAATAGACTGAATCTACGGAAGCCGGAAGGGTCTTAACAAATGTCAAACAAATACAAACGCCACAACACAACAAAAAGCTAAAAAGTGACCATGGGACTTTATTTTCCAACCCGGGGGGCTCACAACAAATACAAACACTACAACACAAATGCACACGTCGAAACATAATTTTAAAAAGCCACAACGGAAGTGGCCGTGGGACTCTATTTTCTGATGGACCAAGCAAGGAGGATTAAGCGGGAAATTATTTACAACAGTTAGACAGTGATATCGATCCTGGCCACAAAACAATAAATTACTTTTACTTATGTTTCCAACTTCGTTCACTTCTCCATCCCTATACTTTTCACCTTCTACTTCTTCTTCAGCTGTTCACTTCCTACTTGATCCCCCTCGCTTGGTCCGTCGGAAAATAGAGTCTCGCGGCCACTTCCATTTTTTGATGTGTTGTGGCTTTTTGTTGGGTTTGCATTTGTGTTGTGGCATTTGTATTTATTGTGAGACCTCCTGGGTCGGAAAATAGAGTCCCGCGATCACTTCCGTTGTGACTTTTTTGTTGTGTTGTAGCATTTGTATTTGTTGCAACCTTTGTATTTGTTGTGATCCCCCCTGGCTTCCATATGAATAGACTGTATAGGCTCTATGCTCTATTCACACTTACCGGAAGACGTCTGGAAACATGTGGATGACGACTTCCGGTGTACTTACCGACACTGGGCATGTGATAAAGCCATGGATTCATGAGCAGTGCTCTTCACAACCTGCCAAAGCTTTCCATGGGGGACAGGACTCTAATCTGTAACTGTTCACCTGCCAAACATTATGGAACCCTACAATGGCATCTTTTTTTAATATATTTATGAATTTAGACAAATTATAAAACACAAATGAATAGGCAATTTATAAAAACAAAGCATACAGTGACATCTAGATGAAGAAAACTGGGTAATTTTCTCATTTTGTCAGAGTTACTATCGCCAGCAGAGCCCAAAGGAGGTCGTCATCTGCATGTTTCCAAACGTCTTCCGGTTTTGTGACGTGAGCGTGAATAGAGCCAATTGGAGTTTGAGTATAGAGTTCGTTTAGACCTATACTAGGCCATCATGCTTTGTTCCTCATCTCTGCTTTGTGTACAGTAGAGGATGTAACCATTATCACTCGAGGGGAAACACAGAGCCCGAGTCCTCAGATCAGACCCACAGTGACTGGAATGACTGACAACACAGAGAGAGGGAGAGAAAGAAAGAGATAGTCAGTTAAGATCAGGGGAAGTTCAGGTGGGTGCTGGGAGATTTGTATGGGTGCTCTGGCCCCTCGGCACCCATGGGACAGACATTTTCCAAGTCTTAACTGCAGGGATTACTCAAAGCGTGCAGGAAAGAATCTACTGTATTCTAGAAAAGGACAATAACATGTTTAAAGCTCATAAAATTCAATACATGTGTCTCCTTTAAGCTCTTCCAATAGTAGATCACACTTCCTCCATTCTCCACCTCTCTTCCATCATGCTCCCATCGGTATTAGAAACACAGAGCCAAAGTAACCCGGCATGAATCCAGGCAAAGTGCAGCTCTAAAGGGATGGACCTGTTACATTTGACAGGGAAGTGTGCACTTAAAAATGGCCTCTTGGATGCGGGGTGGGATTGGACTTGTCGGCGCTGTGCCTGGGTCTCCTCTCTCCCGTGGTTGATGGTGGTGCTGATGGCTCCTGGTGATCACTGACCAGTTCACTTAGGATCCCGAGGCAGAAAAGGAGAGAATTTACTCCGCCGGTGAGGTTTCAAATTCCACTCTGAAAATCTGCAGTTTTTCTTTTCTGTTCTTTTTTGTATTCCATAGAGTTTATAACATCGGGGGTGAACTGATGCACTTTGGAGACAAGTCCGTTTGGATAGTTCTTTAACTTTTTCTAATTTTCTGAAGGAATGTCACTTGAAGATTCCATGGAAATATAAGTTAAAGCCATACTTGGGAACATTCTCTATGATTTTATGCCATACTGTGGATGATGACACACACATTTCCATGGAAACCAGCAAGAGGCCAAGCAGATTAGAGAATTTAACAGATATATTACCACCAACATATTTTTACTTATTTTTACCTTTTAATTTATCTATTTTTTGTGTGTTTTCTAAAAAGTGTAAAGTTTAAATCTTCTCACAGTAAAGGGGTCATTGCCATTGCTTGAGTAGAGCTTTTGCACCAAATATTATAAAACTATAAACCAAAGCATTTTTTTTTCAAGGTGCATGTGTAACTTTTTGGTTGGGTAAACAGCTCTACTTTACATTTATTCAGTTACAGGTGGTTTTATAGCTCAAAAATACCTAGAAAAACAGGCATTGTGACTGTGATGGGGTCGCCTGTCCACAGATCTGGCCTGTAACAGAAAGATTTAATACCATACTGTAAAACATTCCAGACTAGGATTGTGTTGAAAAAAATAAATTTTCTGATTCTGAATTGATTTGTGTATTACTTCCTTAAGAACGATTCATACGTCCAAGGATTTATTTAATTTTTAATACATTTTCCCCCGGTGAACTTTAACCCCACTCATCGCAGTCTGACTATATCAAAACTATTAACATGGCGTCAGACACTAGTGGCAACGTTAGCCAAGTCTCGGCTTTGAAGACGCCAGAAACACTCAAATCTACCTTCTGGAACCATTTCGGGTTCAGAAACGATAAAGACAAAGATGCGCTTGACAGAAGCAAAGTGATTTACAAGGAGGTGAAGTATCGCGGAAATACAACCAACCTCAGGAACCACTTGGAACAGCTCAGGTAACAGCTCAAAAATGGTTCTAATAACACTAACAAGAATTGAGATTGGATCAAATTGAATTGTGATAATCCATTTTGAATCTTAAGAATCGGAATCGAATAGATTCTTGGAATGTGAATCGATACCAGCCCTATTTCAGACAGAACAATTGAGGAACCCTCCACCAGTATTTGATGAACCCTTCACAAACTACCTTTCACTAGCAAGGACCACCCCAACAACACATGTGCGAAGCGAAAAGCGTTTATTATATGGAGACAAGGTGGGTCATCTGGGTTGAGACCCAGGGTGGGGGTACAGTCTCAATCTTCATGTGGCCCAGCAGGATAGGACCCTTCTCATAGATGTCTTATGTCTGGAAGAGAACAGATATGGGATGGGAGGGTGGGGTCGAGTTATTCGGGACAAACTGGGTGGCTGGGTTAGGCTGCTATAAATAGGCTTCTGGGAAATTGAGGCGTGGCAGAAGTGAGATGTGATTCGCTGGAGAGGAGTCGAGGGCGGTTGAGGCGTGGTCCTGCTCCTGAACTCAATATTTGAACAGTTTTTCTCTGTTCACAACTTTTCGTAAATACGTTTTTTTTTATTCTTGAACCTTAAAACTTCAGTGCTTCTTGTATGATGGAAGTTCAGTAGATTTTATATCACTAAATACGACATTAACGTCAACAGAAAAACATATCGAAACGCATTTCTTTTAAAGCCAATCGCACAGGTAGCATCTTACACAATTCATTTTCTTTTAGTCCCATATCAATACAACACTCACACTCCGTCTCCCCGTTGTTTGAACATAAACACTGTGACAAATCAACGCAGCCATCCTTCAAATGACACCAACATGACATCTCCTTTACATCTGTCTCTTTACACATCCATCTTAAAGCCTGGCTCGTGCCTCTGAGGACCTCCGGAGACGAGAACGTGAAACCGAAGCCGTTATTAGCCAACAGGTGCTTCGGAGTGAGCGATGTGTGCGCCATATAATGAATTGTGTTAATGGTTCCATCTGTCAGAGCTCAGAGCCTCGTACTGTACCGTTGTATCCATCAGAGCTGAGTATAGGAGTAATATAGACTGTGGGCCCGTGTAACTGACAGTTATGGGATGTTCTTTTCATGGCGCCGAGCTTGGGATGTAAATAGATACATGTGACTGAGCGGTCGTCCGTCATGTTATCGCAGAGACGGTGGTTTGGCTGCCTTGTTTTTCTTGTTGGTTTATTTTAAGGTATACAAATATAAGTCCTATATTACGCAAACTGGATTCTTGCAAGTTTTAAGCTGTGTTATAATGTTGTTGCCTCCTCAAAAACATACCTGGAGTTGTGTTTTCCAATCCAGCATTATTAATCTGTCTAATGTTTATCTCAAAAGCTCAAAACGCTCTGTTCCACCTTGTGATGTCATGAAGCGGCGGTTTTCAAGTCAACAGCACCTTTATACCTTTAATTCACTTAAATCCAGGGCCCTTAGTTTAGTTTATTTTTTTCTCGATTAAGATCAGAAATTCCATAGTTAATCACGATTAATCTCATATTGAATTGCATGTTTAAAATTGTGTTATTTGGCATTTCAAGACCGTTTTAAAGCCATAATGTAAAGCAATTCTTACAGCAAATCGCTGTAGTTATTTTCTTTGACATGTGATCATCCACAGGTCTGTGGCGACTCCAATGGTAGTTTGTCGGATCTGAGGCTTACTTGGCTGGGACATAGGTGCTAACTTAGACTAGCCGTACTTCGGTGGTACTGAAACTCTGCTTGACACAGGCTGCATTTAACTCTTGACTTGTAAATTATAGCGTCTGGAGGTTTTTTTTAAACTCAAATAAACCATTCAAATGTCCAGAAGCCGTCTGTTTCTCCATCACGGTGGTAAATTTACTGAAGCATGGTGATCTGAAATCATCGTGTTAGAAGGGACAAAAGGCTGGCAAAAAAAAGTGTTATGGATTGCATTAATCTAATCTATCGCGATTAAGGCTTTAATGTTGACAGCCCTTTGTTTATTTATCAGGGACAATACACATTGAGCTACACAAAGAGGTCATGTGTTTAGTGTTTATGGCTAAAATTTAAGCCAGGAACTTCCCCAAATACAAACAGTACATCAAATGCCCAACCAGAGAGGAGAGGACGCTGGATCACTGTTACAGCACGATAAGTGGGGCTTATCACGCAGTGCCCCGCTGCACTCGGACTTTCTGACCACGTAATGATCCACCTTATCCCGCGTGCACAGACAGAGACTGAAACACTCTAAACCTGTCGGGAGGACGACGAAAAGGTGGAGCAGCGAGGCTATGGAGGAGCTGCGCACGTGTTTGGAAACCACAGACTGGGACGCTATGAGGGCTGCCTCTGACAGTTTGGATGAGTACACGGACACTGTCACCCTCGTATATCCACTTCTGCGAGGACAGCATTGTGCCATCACGCACCAGGGTGAGTTATAACAATGACAAACCCTGGTTTACTCCCAAACTCAAACGGCTGTGGCTAGTAAAAAGGAGGCTTTCAGAAGTGGGGATAAAGACCTCTACAAGGACGCTGGCACCGGTTTAGCAGGGAAGTGGGCACTGCTAGACTCCAGTTCTCTCAGAATATGCAGCAGCAGATTTCAGAGGACGACTGCTTCTGTGTGGGAGGAGTTTTAGGAAAATCACCAACTACAAACCTAAACTCCACACTCCACGGATGACCTGTCCCTAGCCAACAGTCTTAACGACTTCTACTGCCGTTTGATGAGTCATCAAGCAGCTCTCACACCTCCAACTGTCCCAACAATAGAGACAATAGAGACAACCCGGACACTCATCCCCCCACCCGTTTCCCCTCACCAGAGCCATCTCCACCCTTTCACATTCATGAGGCAGATGTGAAGAAGCAGTTCAAGAGGATGAATGCCCGGAAGGCGTCGGGCCCAGATGGCGTGTCTGCTGCCACCCTGAGACACTGTGCTAACGAGCTGGCCCCAGTGTTTACGGACATCTTCAATTCTTCACTGCAGGCTTGTCATGTGCCTGTCTGCTTCAAAACTTCCACCATTGTTCCTGTCCCCAAGAAGCCAAGGACCACCGGACTCAATGACTACAGACCTGTGGCTCTGACATCTGTGGTCATGAAGTCATTGGAGCGCCTGGTTCTACCCCACCCTCAAGACCCTCACGGCCCCCTCCTGGACCCCTGCAGTTTGCCTACAGAGCCAACAGGTCTGTAGACGACGCCATCAACATGGCTCTACACTTCACCCCTGCGGCATCTGGACTCCCCCGGGAACCTACGCCAGGATCCTGTTTGTGGACTTCAGCTCTGCCTTCAACACCATCCGCCCTGACCTCCTCCAAGGCAAGCTGTCCCAGATGAACGTGCCTGATCCTCTCTGCAGGTGGATCACTGACTTCCTGACAGACAGAAAGCAGCACGTGAGGCTGGGGAAGAATGTCTCGGACTCCCGGAACATCAGCACCGGCTCTCCCCAAGGCTGTGTTCTTTCTCCTCTGCTCTTCTCCCTGTACACCAACTGCTGCACCTCCTCCCACCAGTCTGTCAAGCTCATCAAGTTTGCAGATGACACCACGGTCATCAAACTCATCTCGGACGGGGATGAGTCTGCCTACAGGACAGAGGTTGATCGTCTGGTGTCCTGGTGCAGCCAGAACAACCTGGTGCTTAACGCCCAGAAGACAGTGGAGATGACTGTGGACTTTAGGAAACACACAGTCCCACTCCCTCCATCATCCTGACCGACACCCCCATCACCACTCTGGACTCATTCCGCTTCCTGGGACCACCATCACCCAGGACCTCAAATGGGAGCCCACCATCACCTCCATCATAAAGAAGGCCCAGCAGAGGATGTACTTCCTGAGGCAGCTGAAGAGATTCAACCTGCCAGCACTGACAATGGTGCAGTTCTCTACACTGCCATCATCGAGTCCATCCTCACCTCCTCCATCACCGTGTGGTATGCTGGAGCCACCACCAGGGACAAACAGAGACTGCAACGTGTTGTGCGCTCTGCTGAGAAGGTGATTGGTTGCAGCCTTCCATCTCTACAGGACCTGTACACTTCCAGGACTCGGACACGTGCAGGTCGAATTGCAGCTGATCCTTCTCACCCTGGACATGGACTTTTGATCTACTCCCTCAGGCAGGAGGCCTACGGTCCATTCGGACCAGAACCTCTCGCCACAAAAACAGTTTCTTCCCTCTGCTGTTGGACTCATAAATAATAACACTCGGACTGGTCCCACCCCCCACTCTGCTTCTGTCACATGACCCTGTGTTCTCGCACCTGCCTGCACCTGCCTGTTTTGCACTCTCACTCTATATTATTATACTCCTGTAGAATTTGTAAATTTTGTTATATTATAGCTTTATTTTATTCTATTATTTGTTGCATGTCAGTGTTTGTCTACATCCTGCTCCAAGTACTGCAGCAATTTCCTAATGTTGTGAACCTGTTCACTCATATGGCAATAAAACACATTCTGATTCTGATTCTGATTCTGATTCTGATTCTAAAATTATCCAAAGCAAACACAGTGGAGCACTTTCTGAATTACCACATGACATCACAGGGTGGAATAGAGTGTTTTCTGTTGGAGAGAAGAACCTAAATGTGTGTTAAATGTATGTGAATGAAACAAAACACAACTCCAGGTATGTTTTTGCTGAGGAAACAACATTATAGCATAGATCAAAAAATAAAAACACAATAAATGAAAATAACAAAAAATTAAAAGTGTATGCAGTCTTAGGAAGGTCATTTTGAAAAGTAATAGAACACAGTTATTTTGTTTTTCTTTTTATCAGAGCTAAAAAAAAACAAGGGAAAGAAAAGGCCACTAAATTCTAAATGATTCATTATCTTCACTGGCAAGAAAGAAAATCATTCTTCTGCATTCTTGCTGTGAGTGGCGTCGCCGCTCCATAGACTTGATCTGTATCTTGGCCTTATGCTGTATCTATGGAAGAGTTTATGGTTCTTGATCTCATAAGATGTCATAAGGCTGGGCCTGGTGTGTACTTGGCTGGGAGACCCCTGGGAACACCAGGTGCCAACAGGAAAAAAAACAGTTGTTCTGCTCTTTGGCAAGACACTTCACCCACATTACCCAGTATAACTGTGGTGTGCGAGTGTTGGTTGGAGGGGCGATAGCGCAGATTCACAGTGGGCGCTTAAACTCACGAATTAATCATATATTTAATACTTTTAAAAATGAGAGTATAAAACCTTAGAGGTGCACTGTGCAACTATTGGGGGAGGATCCATCACCTGCTCCATGGAGATATTGCCTAGAATGCTCCACAGTATGGCATTACACTTATTTCTACATAGACAACATGACAATTGATGCTGTAGTGCCAGGTTGCCCGATCTGTGGAGCGGCAAGCCCACTCATAATAAGAATGCAAGTTTTTAAGTCAATTAAAACCCATGTTATTGCATAAATGTAAAATGGATATGTTTAATGTCATACCAGGGTATTTTGGACAAAGCAACAACATCTCCATGGAGACAAGCAGATGGCAGACGGTCCACCAGAAAAGTTACACAATGCATCTTTAAAGACTTGTTTTTTTGTTTTGTTTTAAAGATTATTAAAACTGTGAGGCAAAGTCAGTTCAGTGGGGATGTAGGCTGGAAAACAAAAGAAAATCAAAGTTTTAAAAAACAAACCGTAATATAATTGTGTTTTGAAATAAGCCAACAACACTAGTAGAGTTACGCCGTCTGTGGAAAACAACAGCGTAACATAGTTTCCTTGATCTTTGTTTTGTTACTGTCGTCTCCTAATGGGGTTTCTAAAGTTTTGATGTTTGGATAATTGCTTGTTACACTTTTTGTTGTGATATTATTTCGTTCTGGTAACATTTTGTTTTTAATTGGGAATTGTTTGAGTTAGGCCGTTTCTCCGGCTCACCAAAGACACGCTTCTGTCAGTCAATAAAAACGCCGCAACTGAAAGTGCGTGCGACTGCAGACATGTTTTTCACCATTAGCACACATTAGCAGGTTTGAAGGTGTTGGTGAGGCACAAAGGAATTGGAGTCTGGAGTTTCTGGGCTGGTTTTTATACGCTAACAGTCGAAAGTTTGGACACATATTTTCATTTTTGGTCCTCTTTATTTCCATCGATTATTTCCGTCGTGGATTCGCACGGAAAGCATCAAAACTATGAATGACTATGAACACAAAAGGAATGCAGGAAACAAAAAGTAAACTCAAAATTGCTTAAAGCTTTTCAAAATAGACATTTATTACATTTTATGCTTAAAGCTGTGAAGTGAAAACCATTTCAGGAGACTTGATCAAGAAGCTCATTCGGAGAAGATCAAGGGTTTGGAACTTTGTCGATAAAGTGAAGGGTTACGGCTACTTTGAGGATTTGAATTTTTTTTTTTTTTAAAGAAGTTGATTATTTGATTATTTAACTTGTTTCTTTACTACATCATTCCACATATCTTGAATCACACATACAGTAACTTCTATTAACATTCTTATCTATCAGGATCATGTAGAGGAGGTTAAGAGGAACATTTTAGGACCAAAATGACGAGCTGGACAGCAGCAGTTATAGAGAGAGGGGCGACAGTTTTTCAATTCAAAGTGAACTGGCGCCAGAGTTGATGGAGCCAGTGTTCTTTCGATTCACGCTGCCCCATCGAAATAAGTTATCTTACGTTTTTTCATTTACAGTTGTCTAGATCCAATAAAAGTGAACCTCCCCAGTTTTATAACAGATTTCTTTGGATTAGAGACAGCGGGTTTGATGCTATTTGCACACGGTGATCAGACTTTATGTCAAATTTCAGCTCATTTATATGAAAATGTGTACTTCATTTGGACAGTTGTATTATGCTATCAAATAGGGCTAGCAAAGGTAGCACATATCGACAGGCTTGTATCTTCTGTCAATTAAGGCTCCCACTGTATAAGAGAAAGAAATGAAATGGAAATACTGAAATCTTTATATTTAACACTAATATCACAGGCTACAGTGTGAATTTCCTATTATAATATAGTGATATTTTATTTATAACTTAACTTTTTTAAATAAAGTTAGAACATTTTCTAAACGTGGTAACAAAATAAAATACGGTGTTAATGAAAATGATAATGATAAAAGTCAAATATTAAATCTTAAATATTAAATTCAATTCAATCATCTCATGTAGTTATTCTGCCGTGAATCCAGCATGCACCTGTCGATGCTTACATGCTCAACTGGTCAAAACATACAATAAAAACAAAACACTTTTAAAATGCTACTTGTTCATCCATTTCTGTCTCGGGAGCACAAATCGACGGGTAGCTCAACTCGTCAGGACTCCGGAAGCGCGCCCAAGCTCACCCTGTGTTCATTGAATGTTGGTAGTCGATAAATCCGAGTCAGTTCTCCCCGACATCCGTTGTAAATGCATTCCATTGCAATAGTTGGGGAAAAGTTCGACGTAACGTCAGGAATTGCTAGCTCCTGATAATAAATAGAGTCTGTTAGCTAACGTTAGCTGTCGGTGACTGAATTATAATAATGCATCAGTTTTATACAGCTCTTTTCTGGACACTCAAAGACGCTTTACTGAGCATTATTCATTCACTCCACACTCGGTGGTGGTAAGATACTAACAGAAGTGAGGCTGCCAATCTGCACCATCGGCCCCTCTGACCCCCACCAACGCTCCCACACATACCACTTTCATACTAGGCCATGGGTGAAGTGCCTTGCCTAAGGACACAATGACAGTTTTTGTGACTGGCCCCACTGTGGCAGCTGATTTATGAATTATGGATGGCAGTTTGACTATTACATGCTCAGAAATAACATGTCTACTGTCAAATGATGGGAAAGAAACAAAGTTTGTATAAGACACTTTCTCTAGACAAACACAACTTAATATCAAATGACAAAAAGACAATTCTCCCTGTTTACTGTTTGCGCTCCAACTTTTGCTGTGATGTAAATCCAACCGAATAGGTCTGGGTTAGCTGAGTTTATTTATATATACAGTACTGTCTATGGACTAGACCCAAGAACTCACTGTATTACAAAAATCTGCATTCCAACTTCACTTTTCTGCTGGAGGGTCCGTCTGATTTTTCTCCATAAAAATGTTATTGAATTGTCTGGAATATTATACAGTATGGCATTAATCCTTTTTGTTTCCATGACGACCAAACCAGATCAAGTTACAGGTCAGATCTGTGGAGAGGTGACTGCGCTCACAGTCAGAATGCCTGTTTTTCTAAGTATTTTTGAGCTCTAAAACCAGCTGTAGTTGAATGAATGTAAGGTAGAGCTGTTTAATGTCATACTGTGGAACATTCCAGGCAGAGCAATGACATATCTAGGGATGCACCATTACTGATACTGGTACTGGGTATCAGCCCGATACTTCCATAATGTACTCGTACTTGTTAAACATTTGCCGATACCACGCATCGATACCACTATTACACGACACATTCCACAGTATCCCAGTTTCAGTATCGTGAATAAGCCAGTTATGAGAAACCAGAGCAACATAAATAAACCGACTGTAGCGACATCAGTGAAAGAGCTGCTGCACTCGTATGATCTCTGAAAAGTTTAACATGAACCATCTCCAACGCGACATAGCACAGAACAGACTCACCATGAGCAGAACATCCTCTGTCACAGAAAGAACACAAATATTCCACTGAGTCGTGTTCTTTAGTCTGACAGAAGCTGAACTACATCAGCGCTTATACTGTATGCAAATGAGCCCTGCGGTTTTAAGTTTCCTTTCTCTAAAATGTAAACAAATGTGCGTAAAGCTGCATTAAACACATTATAATCAAGATTTTAAAAGTTTTTTGACAAATTTTTATATTCACATATGAAAAAATGAAATTATGTTTCTCACTTTCAATCAAAGCTAAATTAAATAATAATAAAATGAAAGAAAAGTTCAAAGTTCTACTTAGGGAGACAGTCTGGTGTGTAGAGGGAATATTAGGGATGGGCATTCGATTAAATTTTCTTAATCGATTGTCGGGAAAATTAACAATCGATTTCCGATCATTCCGATCATTTAATTTAAGTTAATTATTAACATTTTATATTCAAATTATCATCACAATTATTACTATTACTAATCTGCATAAATAAACTCAACTTTAAAACATCTAAACCATAATCACTCTAGAGCCACATCAGTGTGAGATTAGAATGTGTTTAATGCAGCTTTGCACACATTTGTTTACATCTTACAGAAATGAAACTTAAAACCACATGAACTGTAGCAAAAAAATGTGGTCAGCGTTAGTTGGACTAAAGAACACGATGAATCTGAGTGTTCTTTCTGTGACAGAGGATGTGATGAGGCTGGTGAATCTGTTCTGTATGTATGTCATGTTGGAGATGCTGCGTATACATGCGAAACTGGGATCCTCAAAAAAAAAACAAAAAAAACACGATGCTGATGTGCAGGTAAACACACTCTGAGGGATATAGTGATCTCCAAGGAGCCAGAGCCGAGAAGTTGGTCTGTGGGGCCACAACTCCAGTGTTTGTGCTGTGAGACGCAGCCTCGACTCCTTACGCTATGTTACACACAGCAACCTACATTCGGTTTGTCGATTAAAATGAATGTGATTGATGAAATTATTAATGATCGATTAACAATTAGTTGACTAATCATGCCCATCCCTAGGTAATATCATGGTTGTTTGTATTTTTTTCCAGGTTTATTAAATATATATATATGTTTTGCACTTGCGCATTTGTAAAATTGGTAAATATCGGTATCGGTACTCGGTGTCGGCAAGTACAGAAATGATTGTACTCGTACTCGTATCGGTTTTCATAAAAGTGGTATCGGTGCATCCTTAGACGCATCCATGGAAACAAACTCTCTTCAAAACAACTCTCTTCTTATCGTTTTTCTCTCGTGTTTCCTCCAGACAACACAGCGTCCATCCTGACCAAGCGTGGGGGGTTCCGGCGGCGGGAACAGCCGGTGTACCGTTTGCCCGTGCTCATCGTGGACAGCGGGACCCCGGCCCTGAGCAGCACCAACACCCTGTCTGTGCGAGTGTGCGAGTGCGATTCTGACGGGGTGGCCCTGTCCTGCGGGGCCATCGCCTACACCGCCACCGGCCTCAGCACCGGAGCGCTCATGGCCATACTGGGCTGCATCATCACACTGCTGGGTAAGAGAACGCACAGTATCTGAAAGTTTGATGGTTCAATTACCCCTGTTGGCATTGAATATTGTTGTTTCCTTGGGCAAGACACTTAATTCCAAATTGCTGGGCTTAATCGTCACACTGCTGGTTAAGAGCAAAGAGAACACACATAATATATGAGAGGTTGATGGTTCAATTACCCGTTTGGCTTTGAAAATGGTTGTTTCCTTGGGCAAGACATTTAACTCCAATTTAACTCTTATGCTGGGCTAAATCATCGCACTGCTGAGTAAGAGTCAAAAGGTTGATGGTTCGAATACCCCTGATGATAGTGCGTACTGTTATTGTGTCGTTGGGCAAGACACTTCACTCAAATTATCCTGGGCTGCGTCATACACACAGCCAGGAAGAGACAAGCGAACAGTATTTAAAATGTTTGGTGGTTCAATTAACCCTGATGGTAATGCATATTATTGTGTCGTTGGGCAAGACACTACCTGAATTATCCTGGGCTGCATCATCACACCACTAGGCAAGAGTCGAAAGAACAAGAAGCACAAACACACAATACATCAGAGGTTGGTGGTTCGATTTCCACTGTTGGCATTGCATATTGTTGTTGTTTCCTTGGGCAAGACACTTAAATCTGATTGATAGGCTAAATGATCACCGTACTGGGTAAGAGTCAAGAGGGCACACACAATATATCAGAGGTTGGTGGTTTGATTAAGCAAGCTGGCATTACATACTGTTTTTGTGTCCTTGAGCAAGACACTACTCGTGTTTTCCCGGGCTGCGGGATCACGCTACTAGGTAAGAGTCAAGTGAACAGAAAGCACACACAGTATATCAGGGTTGGTGGTTTGATTTTCCCTTTTGGTATTTTATATTATTTCTATTGCTGTTGTGTCCTTGGGCAAGACACTTTACTCAGATTATCCTAGGCTGCATCATCACACTACGGTACTAGGTAAGAGTCTAGTGAACAGGGAGCACAGACAATATATCAAAAGTTGAGGGTTTGATTATCTGGCTGGCAGTGCATACTATTGTTGTGTCCTTGGGCAAGACACTTAACACAGATTATTCTGGGCTAAAACCATCATACAACTGAGTTAGAGCCCAGAGAGCAGGGAAGAAATACACAGTATATCAAAGGTTGGTAGGTCCAGTTACCTGTTGGCAATGAGTACGGTTGTTGTGTCCTTGGGCAAGACACTTCACTCAAATTATCCTGACAAGGGACACGCAAACAATATATAAACTTGTTGGTGGGTCAATTATCACTGATGGTAACGCATACTGTTTTTTGTGTCCTTGGGCAACGCACTACTCATATTATCCTGGGCCAAATCCTCACACTGCCGAGTAAACAGAGGAGAACAGGGAACACATGCACAATATATCAAAGGTTGGTGGTTCCAATTACCCCTTTTGTGTCCTTGGGCAACACACTAGTCATATTATCCTGGGCTCCATCATCACTCTAATGGGTGAGAGTCAAGAGAACACAGAGCACGCATGATATATCAAAGGTTGTAGGTTCGATTAACCCTCTTGGCATTGCGTATTGTTTTTGTGCCCTGGGGCAAGACACTTCACTCAGATTATCCCAGGCTAATCATCCCGCTACTGGGTCAGAGTCAAGTGAAAAGGGAACACACCACAGACTGTATAATGAGGCGGACTCAGGCATTGATTTTCACCCAGTGTGCTGGAGAAAACTGCCTGCCTTGAGGGGTTGCCAGGTGCGCCGTGGAAAAAAACTCCAATTTAAGTTCATGTAATTCACACGTTACCTGAGATAATACCGGGTGCTGCCAGAATTCCACCGAAGGGAATATTTTCCAAAGTAGAGTATGTGTTAAAGGCTCTGTATCTATTTTTTTTGTCTTAAATGTGCACTGTGGCTCTTTTCTGGTGTGCTTGTTTCCATGGAGATGTTAGTGCTAGTGTTCCCCACGTATGGCATAAAATGTATCTCTACGGATACAAGCAGGTGGCAGGTTTACATGTCAGATCTGTGAAGAAGCAAGCCCACAGAATTAAAATCCCAAGCTTTTTAAATATATTTTTCAGCACTGAAGTTGATACGTTTAATGCTTCAGAATATATCCATAAACGTGCACTTTCAACTATGTGGGCTTGCTTCTTCACAGATCTGACCTGTGGAAAAGCTTGTATCCATGGGTATATATACATTTTATGCCATACAGCGGAAAACTAGCACTAATCTGTGGAAAAGCAAGGCCACAGAATTAAAATCCCAAGCTTTTTAAATATATTTTGTAGCACTGAAACACCAGTAACTGAGTAAATGCTAACTTGATATGTCTAATGCTTCAGAACATGCATTTTCAACTATGTGGGCTTGCTTTTCCACAGATCTGACCTGTGGAGAAGCTTCTATCCATGGATATAGATACTTTTTATGCCATACTGCGGAAAACTAGCACTCATCTGTGGAAAAGCAAGCCCACACGGTTAAAAATGCATGTTTTTCAATACATTCTGCAGCATTAAAACTAACCAGTAATTGAATAAGTGTGAGCTTTAGAGATTTAATGTCATATTGTGGAACATTTAAGGGATAAGTAGAGGGCCCCTGCACCAGAAATGTTACAAAAAACATGAAAAAGACTTTAAAACTATTAATTTGAATGGTTTGTAGTGGTCCAAAGTTATTCTTCACTTACATTATGCATTCTGAGTATCCTGATTATTCACAGTGATGAGTTTATAAGCACTTTTTAAAACTTTGTAGAGTTTTCGTGTCACGGTAACACCAAGAATAATTAGCATGCGGACAATAAAACAATTTATTCAGATTAGATGCAGGCAGTATACAGCAGACATGAGCTGCCTATACAATATATCTGTACTGCAGCGAGAGAAGTTTTACATAAATTACAGTTTTGAGTTCTTGTTGGCTGTGAAAATGGTTTTGATGCTGCTCAATAGTGTGTACCTTTCCTACCTTCACAAGCATCCTAACTGTTAATTAGCTGCTATGTGTTAGTTAAATTAAAGTGAATTTTAATTAAAAAGAAGAGTTCAACAACAAAACAAAATGCATCATGGCATTATGAAATGTCAGTTTTCAATTCAAGGTTCTTCTTTTGTATGCTGAATCTCACACATTTGTATTTTTCCTTTAGTTTTAGCATCTTTTCTAGGAATTCTCATCACTATATATTTAATAATTGTGTAACTTTTCTGGTGGGTGGTCCGCCATTTGTGTGACGAAATAAAGATGTTATACTGGAGCTTTGCCTGGAATGTATTAAACACATCTATCAAGCATTTTTTTTTTATAATTACTGATCAGAAATGCCTTGAAAAACATGGACCTTTTTACTGTGAAAGGGTTGCCTCTTTGCAGATCTGACCTGGTTTAATGAATTGAAATGTGTGTGTTCTGTAAAACTAAAGGAACAATATGGAGAAAATAACATAACTACACCTTAATAAGCTTTGCTAGCCTGCACTGTTACAATATAAAGGTTTTCTCATTCTCAGTATAAGGACAGGTCATTTCAGGTCAGAGCCTCCAGAGTTCACTCCCTGAGCTGCAGAGGCTGCACTAGCACTGACTCATGATTGGCTGTAGGTGCTGGTAGGTCCATTCAGATCAGAGGGAGACATTTTAGGTTTAAACCAACTGGATTTCAGCATTTTGGCCACCCATATGAGACTGATGTAAGGCTCATTCTGCTTTCTGATGGGATAATCTTGAGAAGCATTTCTCTGTTATAATGTTGTTACCTCATCAAAACAGGAGTTTCGTTTTATTTCATTCACATGTTTAACACAGACCCTGCATATTTAGGCTGAGTATTTTCTATGTAAAATAAATGCTTTATTACTCCAACACATGTGAATGAAACAAATCACAACGTTGGGTATGTTTTTGATGAGGTGACATTCTAACATGGCTTCAAACTCAAAAGAACACGCCTACTTCTTATCGAGGGACACAACTCAGGTTTGAAACCCTTTGATTTTGGATACAGTTCCTTTTTACCAAGCCTAAATCATTCATAATACACTATTTGTTGCCTATGAATTAAACAGAATTAGATATCAACAAATTCTTCTGTATGAACTGTCAAAGTCTTGGGAAATGAAAGATTGTAAACATTACTTTAAAGGGGAACTTCGGCACCTTTGAAGCTAAAGTCCATTGCTAAAGGTGGTTGAATACTGTCAGAAGACAAAAAATGGCACAGATCAGTGTTTTCTAGACAGAGATCTCACTGTGGCAGTGAGTCTGTCAAGGCAACAAACCAGTGTAGTTATTGGAGCAAGTTCTTAACTTCCAGATAAAACGCCAATTTGCTTCAGACTGAAGAAGCTTAACACCACTTCCTAATCCATCAACAGCCACGAGTCTAACCAACAAAACGCTCTGCTGTTAGACTCGTGGCTGTTGTAAAATGGGTTAGAAAGTGATGTTAAGCTTCTTCAATGATGTTCAAGCTTCTTAAGTTACGTAAAATGCCAATGAAACAAATTGGCATTTTACGTAAGTTAAGAACTTGCCCAATTCACTACACTAGCTTGTCACCTTGACAGACTCACTGCCACAGCGAGATCTCCACCTGGAAAACACTGATCTGTGCCGTTTTTTGGCTTCTGACAGTATTCAACCACCTCTAGCAATGGACTTTAGCTTCAGACGTGCTGGAGTTCCCCTTTAACAGCCGATCCTTATGTTCCAATGGGAGAAAAACAGCATTTGTAGTTACACGGTCCCATATAAATCTATAGCAGCAAGTTGATTAAATGAGATGACAAAACATCTTCCGGTGCAGTTTGGACAATGTTGTTTCCATGTGAAAGCTTATATATTGAACCCAAAAGCAAAATGACCAGAAATAGCCTTGTGTATCTTCCCTTTAGTTACTAGCTTCACAAACTGGGCTGCAAATACATCTCCACTTAATTTAATCCATGCCCCAAAGCTCTTGTGAACCTGTCTCTTGTTAGTCCAGATAAAAATGCTCACACTTCTCTATAAGAAAACAGTAAATCTAATTCTAGTGTAACCATACAACAATTATCCAGCTCATTCCGCGCTGTTTTCCGAAAGAATAGCTCTATTCACCGGCAATGTCAAAGGCGCTAAAAAGAATATGTTTTTCCTTGTGCGGTCCAGGTCAGGGTTAAGGTGTGGTGAAATTAATGTGGACTTTTAGTCACTATAATAGCCTGTATCCACAGTGTTTACAAAGCCGAAGAGGCTGTCCATTCTCGCGGCGCAGTGAAGAAAGAGCCGAAACAGAGTGGGTTCCAAAGGTTCAGCGGAGGTCAGGGCACGGGTACACGTTTTTCTTCCTGTGGTAAATAGGCGCGACCTGGGCTGATGCAGGCTGAATAGCAAAACTGCATGTTTACGAGCGGAATAGTGAAATCCAACCAGCAGGATCAATTAAGTGCTTTCATGCACCGGAGATGTGTTGGTTTGAGTTTGGTGAAGTTTAAAGGTCTTGTAATTGGTTACATTCTTTTCAATTTTTTTATTTATTTATTTTTTTTATTTTAAATTGTGCTGAAAGAGTTATTATTTCGCCCTTGTTTGCTACCTACCACAAACACCCCATTTCTTGTGTAAATACTCCCCAAAATACAGTTTCCATTCCTAATTATTTTACCTTTACAAATGTAGTACTTTTTTCGATTTTTTTTTCTTAGGTTATGACTCACAGACAAGTTTCCTGAGTCCAAAGTTCATTCATATTCCTTAAAGGTTATCCTTGTGACTAGTACGACAAAATTATAATGGAATTTCTATGCTGTTCTGAACTATTGCATCTCCCCAAATCTGCTGTTTGTTTCCATGGAAATTGTTGGATTTCTAAATCTGAGAAGAATAAAACGGTAGAAAAGTTCTCTGGATTTATTAAAGCAATTGTGCACAATTACAGAGAAATAATGAAAACCAAAACCTTCTGTCCCTCACGCGACGTCCGTCTCTCCCTAATCTGAACGGCAAAACAAAAACAGGCTTCTTATACAGTTTCAAAATCAGCATGAGGTAATACATACGATAGGCTTGAGCTAAACAATTCTCAAAAGGAGACGACTTATCTGGGTCAGCTGGGGCATTGATTAGATTGAACTCAACTGTACCAATAATTTTAAATGATGAGAATGAAGAGAACAACAACTTGTTTTAACAATTATGGATAAAGACAGAGCATAGTGACTAGGGTTGGGCGGCATCCAAACTTCTATACCGTTTAACCTTCTAAGCATTTTGCCGGGGTATACAGTATTACTGTGACTAATTAAGAATTTTGTAGTTTGCACCTAAACCATTCAGAAACAGAAGAGCAGCATTATATTTGAAGATGAGGCACAAGTTCTGATCCAACCAAACTTTGCAGCCCGTTCGATCGCATCAGCATCAGGGCAGTGCTACTTATACTGTATTTAAATGAGCCATGCGGTTTTAAGTTTCGCTTCTGTAAAATGTAAACAAATGTGCACAAAGTTGCATTAAACACATTACTCCAAGTATATAAAGAGCAGAGTACCAGAAATGTAAAGCGGTGGTCAAGAGGACCAATCACAGCCCTTATTGTCAGTGTCGTTTTCACGTGTAGTTACCATAGACCGTATAGTTACCGTCTCCTCTGTGAAAGTCTGACTTCGCCCTCAAGCGGGAACTTTCTCCTCTTCAGCGCCTCGTCCCCTCTCGACTCTCGGCGTTCAATAAAACGTCTCCATCGCAAACTTTTCGGCTCAACATCACACACGAAGCGTCACTCATGTTTTTTTATTATTCCTCACTGTGTGTGGATGGAAATCTCCGAGCGTAACGATGTTTGAAGAGGAGAGAGAGCGCAGGGGAGAAAGTCCTGCTGTGGTTTTAGGTCCTTATGCAGATTTTTTCATAACGATAATGAAACTGATACCGTTGCAACTTTTTGATACCGTGGGATACCATATTACCACCTAGTAATAGTGACCTGCCATTAAATAGTCCAGGAACAGCAGATCACACTAGTGCATGTGAATAGGAATACAGAGGAGCTTTAGCGGTTGTGAGTTACCAGTTCTCTAAACCCACAGAATACAGTCTTTATCTTAACAAAGTGACACATTCCCATCACAGAAATATTGTTCCTTTGGCTATAACCTACATAACACTCTAAGGAGTATGATTTTTAGCTTTCTATTTCCGTGGAATCATGTTGAAGACATGCCAGAAAGTTACATACAGTATGTACATTTTTAGCCCCAAAATAGACTGAAATAAAAGCATGTTTTGTTTTGTTTTTCATGTTGTTTGTGTTAATTACATTGAACATTTTTTTAAAACATGCATCCTTACTGTGTGTGGACTTCTCCACAAACCTGACTCTTATTTGCCTGGAGAAGGACCTCTACCTGCTTGTTTCCATGGAAATGTTTTTCCTTCAGCCACATTCTTAACATATTTATCTCCAAGGAGTATGAGTTCTATTTCCATGGAGGTGTGTAGGTGCCAGAATGTTATATACTGTATCAATAAGCATCCCCTCAAGTATTTAAAGTCACAGTTTGTACCTTTATCCCCAAATAGACTGAAATAATAAGCTTTTTTTTCATTTGGTTGTCTTTTGCATTAAAATGTATTTATTTACAATAAATAAATAAAATAGAAAAATTATTCATTTGAAAACATGCATCTTTACTGTGAATCTTAACGTATTTATCTCCAAGGAGTATGAGCTCTATTTCCATGGAATGATGCAGCTGCCAGAAAGTTACATACTGTAGCCCCTCAAGTGTTTAAAGCCACAGTTTGTAATTTTTTTCATCCCAAAAATAGACTGAAATAAATGCTTATTTTTCCTTTTTTCATTTGGTTTTCTTTTGCATTGAAATTTGTTTGTTTATTTATTTATCATAAATAAATAAAATAGAAAATTAATTCATTAGAAAACATGCATCTTTACTGTGGGTGGACTTGCATCTTCACAAACCTGACTTACTTCACCCGGAGGAGGCTTTTTTCCATAGACATTTAGTTCATTTGACTACAGTCTTCCACAGTAGGTATAAAACTATCCCCACGGCGAATGTTATGAAGTGTATTTTCAACTTTCAATTTTCATGTAGACGACATACCACCTCCAGAAAGTTACACACTGTACCTTAAAAATGTATACTGTTAACCCCCAAAACAATACGTGTTATTTCTGCGCAATTTCTACATCAGCGCCAACGGATACTCAAAACCCAAAACGTGACTAATAAACATTGTTAATGGCGCATGACAGGGGAAGTGCTCTCTGAGATTTCGAGTGACTCCGGCTCTCGGGGCTTGAGTAGTGTTGTCAGTGGACTGTCAGTATCCGGCACATCCCCACTCAAGTGAAGCAGCCCAGGTATTTAAGTGAGCTGCTGACAGGTTGTGTTTTAGCCACCTGGAATGAAGAATGAGGAGGGGAATTTACATCTCCAATTCAAGCAATACTCTCTGCTCAGTCACATCTTCATCAGAGCAGAAATCAACAGCGGCTGACACACTGCTGTTTTTGTGTAGATTCAAATCCACATGGAAAATCTACCAATGGAATACGTGTTTTTTCTTAATTCGAGCAAGGTTAGATTTGATTTTGGTTCTTATTGTTGTTTTTCTTATCGTAAAAGTATCCTATGTAATTTTTTGGATGGATATGTCCTTGCTCTGCCTGGAACAGTATGACGTTCAACAACTCTACCTTACATTTTTTCAATTACAGGTGGTTTTATAACTCAAAAATACTCAAAAAACAGGCATTCGGACTGTGAGCGGGGTCGTCTCTCCACAAATCTGGCCTGTAACTGGTTCGGTTTAGTCTCCATGAAGATAGAAAGGTTTAATGTCAGACTGTGAAACTTTTGACTCCATGAAAAGCATTTGATGGAAAAGTTACACAATGCACCTTTAAGTGTAGGAAGATGTATTTTCGCAAGTATAAAATGTCTTGTTCCATTGGTAGATCATTTGAATTGTCAAGTGAAATTTGCTCAAATTATGATCAAAATTTTCTTAAGTGAAATTTGCTCAAATCATGATCAAAACATGATCAAGTAAGTAAGCAAATTAAGTATTTTAGTTTTTGGAGAGTTTATTGATAAAAAATGTGGTCAGGTTTCAGGACAAGAGGTGCATTTCTTTGTATTTGTTAACAATTGTTTGGGAAATATAGAAAAACAGGTCAGGGGTCCCTCAAGGATCAGTGCTGGCTCTGTTCATTTTCATCTAATACATTAAACTTTTTTTCCTTTTTTCTTGCAGTTAGGGATTTTTATTTTATTTTTCTTATTTATATGAATTTATGTTTTTATATGAACATTGGTAATATGACAGCACCAGTATTGTTTACATATTGCAGATAAGTTTATATGAATGTCATTAAATTAAGCTTGGGGCAATTTTAGCTGTCAATATAAAGAAAAAATATAGTGAGGTTTCAGGACAAGAAGTACATTTCTTTGTATTTATTAACAATCGTGTTGGAAAGATAGATGAGGGGTGCAGGAGTCCCTCAAGGATCAGTTCTGGTGCCATTCATTTTTATCTAAAGCATTCATCTTTTTTCTTCAGTTGATGGTAGTTGTTGATTTTTATTTTGATTAATATTATTTTATACATTTATTAAAACATTGGAATGATCATATCAATGCCAGTTTTATTTATGAATTTTAACATATATTAAAACAACTATTGCTGCTATTGTTTTCCAGGTTTGATAAAAAAAAAGTCACAGCCCCTTGTCAGCCCCCTGTCAAAAAATAAAACAAAAAAAATAACTATAACAACGTTTCAAATATAAGGGAACATTTTGTGTTTTATTGTTTTGGAATAGAACGGATACTTCCTATATAGTTAAGTATAATATCTTACTTATTTTCTTTCTTTTTATATAAACAATTTTCAGTATATCTTCTATATGTGACAGACAGTTCCTCCCACATTTGAGGACTACAGCAGAAGTAAAACATGCATTTTCCATTATATGAAGTCTCCCCTGACGGCAGCTAGTTTGTGGGTGTGAAGGGAGATGTGGAGGACAGGGTTAGATGAACGCAGAGGAGTGATAATGAGTAAACAAAGTAAAATACATTTTATATATATATAATATATATACACACACACACACACACACACACACACACACACACACACACATATATATATATATATATTATACTTTAAAAATCCACTTACGGCATTTCCACTGTAGTTCAGATATATGCAGATATATTAAAAGTTGCACTATGTAACTTTCTGATTAAAGGTCATTCACTTGCTTGTTTCTATGGATATGTGATTGCCTGCCTGGAATGTTCCACAGTATGACTTTAAACAGCTCTAACAAACTGAGTAAACTGTATTTTTATAGCACTAAAATATGTCCCACTCAACCAAAATCTTTTCTAAACAAAGGTGTCTTTAACAGTTTTCTAAGTACATTCTGTATTTTTGGGGCCACAGCCTGAAAGGACAGGTCACCCCGAGTTTAAAGTCTTGTTTCTGGGACTCACACGGTGGTTCTGACTGGAGGTCCGGAGGCTGTGGGTCCAAGGGGGTAAGGAGTCAAAAGGTCCACAATGTACTGAGGGCCCGTCCGTGAAGTTGCTCTAAAAGGAACAGTTAAAATAAGAAGTGTATATATCCTGACCTTAAAGGGCCTGGTTCCAATTTTGTCACACGTTTTTGAGCAAAGTTTGTCTTGCTCCAGCGCTGATATATGTGAAACAAGGGTCTCCAAGCTTTTTCCTCCAGTGAGCTTTACAAAACAAGAATGGCAGAGAGCTACTAATTTTAGAAGTCACAAGAAATGGAGTAGGTCTGTATATAAGAGTTGCAGCTAACCTTAGATGAGGTACAGTTAGATGCCTACAAAACAAACATTTCTTTAGTTTTAATTGCACAAAGTTCGGCATCAAAATGATAAATTGAGAGTTATTCAGCACAATATGTATCATTTAGAAATCCCTTGGTGAGCTGTTTGGAATTAGGCAAAGACCTACAGGTAGTTCTTGAGCTAAATATCGGGGACCCCTGATGTATAAGGTGCTCTTGAGAGCAAAATATTTTCGCTGCATGCTGTTTGGATTTAAATAAAAAAGTGCTTTGTTGTCAGGAAGTGAGTGTTAGGATGCTAGTTGTTATCTTTACCGCCACTGCAAATAAACCCTCTGGTCTCTGAGATTCTGGTGCAGTTCCAGCTTCCACAGTAGAATGTTGCCGTTGTGACCTTGTGACGGACCCCCAACCAAAAAGTTAGGTGTATTTTACTTTCTACAACTGGACTGAAAAGAAAAAGTATATTTTATTATCATTTGTCAATTGTTGAAACTTGATGGGTTTATGTTTAATATGTTTTGAGCAAACAAAAATATACAAATAAAAATAGCTAGGAAAATAAGCATGCATTCAGTTGTTTCTGTTGAACAAAATTTCCGGTATGATTCCAGCCTCCACAGTTGAATGGGCAAGACACTTCATTGCCTTGCTCCTAGTGACTGTACACTGGTGTATCAGTGTGTGAATTAGTAAAAGGTTTGTGTGGAAAAGAGCGCTGCATAAGTGTTTTTATTTCATTTTGCATTTGGTGCTTGTCCTACACCTAAAAAACAGGGCTCCTACAGGGTCTTAAAAAGTCTTAAAGGCGAAGTTACGCAGTACGTAACTTCTCCGTATCACATTTCCCCTCAAAAGTTTAATCTGTCAGCCACCTTTATTTCGTTAAATAACATCGCCTAAATAAAGAGCGGCCGCACCAATAATTGAGGACGAAGCGCAGCCCCGTGTCAAAATCCTCCGAACACTACTCCCCAGATTTCTTTGTTTGAGAAATGAACAAACACAAATTCAAGAATTTAGTTTTTCTTTGCTGGTAAGTCTAATAGGCCTGAAATAGGCTGTGAAATAGGTATTAAGTTTTTATAGAAATGGTCTTACAAAGGTCTTAAAATGGTCTTGGATCTAACTTGAAGAAACCTGTAGAAACCCTGAAAAAAGAATAAGATGAAAAGAATGGGCGCCTGATGTATTAGAGTGCACGTTAGGATGCTAGTTGTTGTTAGCTGAAAACCCTCAGTCGTCAGGTTAGTTTCAGAGTAGTTTCAGTGTAGTTAGCTCCTCTCTTCAGGCAGATATAAGGCGTCCACCAATGTCTGATCAGAACTGAAGAAGCAGTTGACGTGAGCAGTTGGATGAGCTGCGAAACGTATTTGATCAAAAAACTTTTATCTGGTCTCCGAGAGTGGTGAAAAACTCTTATAAACTCATCACGGAATCCCGGCATAAATGAGGTAAATGAGGAATAATTTGGACCACTCAAACCATTACGAAGTTTCCTCACTTTATCTGACTTTAGCCAACGACTGTGAATGTCTTAGGTTGAGGTGGGCCAGTGCGTTTCCGTTATAATAATGTCAACTCCATTCAAACACCTGCCTCGGCCCCGTCTCCCGCTAAGGTCATCGCAAGTAAACGTATGAAATTCTGTAAAACCAAGGACGACGCCACCGCTCTTGTCGTACCATATGTTAAGATGTTAGCAGACACTTGAACGCATCCTCATTAACATTCTTTTAAGGCTGAGGCAGTCACTTGGAGGCTGCATAAAGTGCCATAAAACAGCTCTCTCATCAGGCCATGCGCTGTAGTTTAACGCACAAGTGGTCTTCATTGAGCTCAGTCTAAACAGCGCGGTGAAGAAGTTCGGTGATGGGGTCATATCCCACTGTATACGCAGGTCCCCTTGAAGTGTTTATGATGGACTAGAGACTTGAGTACATTAGAAAACTTGGAAATGGAACTTGAAGGGCATATGTCAGGTTTTCATGTTCTATTTTTTATTTTTTTTGATTAGTACTTGTGGTGGAACATAATGAACTCTACCTAAGTTCACTTTTCTGGTGGAGGGTCCGTCAAAGGCTTTTCTCCACGCAGATGTTAGTGCTTTGTCTGGAATCTTTCACAGTATGGCATTAAACCTTTCTGTCTTCATGGAGACCAAACCAGACCAAGTTACAGGATAGATCTGTGGAAAGGTGACCCCGCTCACAGTCAGAATGCCTGTTTTTCTAGGTATTTCTGAGCAAACGACAGAAAGGTTTTCATTTCTCATGTCACACTTTTCTTTCTAATTTAATGTCTCTCTTTATTTTTAATTTGATGATGATTATTTATGTTTTAATTTGTTTGTATTGTGATTTAAATGTTGTTCTGATTCTCTAAAGCACTTTGAATTATTTTTTGTACAAATTGTGCTGTACAAATAAACTGCCCTTGCTATAAAACCACCTGTACTTTTTATTATTGTCTGAGATCTGCTGAAAAGCCCTCAAGGGTTTATGTTTATGTTTTTGACCAAGCTAAAATATAGAAATAAAAACCACTATGAAAAAAAGCAAGCAAGCAAAGCAAGACCTTCAAAATACTTTTTGCATTTTTAAAGCACATTTTTAGCTGGGACTTCAGTACTTTTACTTGAATATTTGTTTTGCTCTGGTATCTGTAGCAAAGGGTAGAGTTCATCTGTACTTTTACTTAAGTAACGATACTTTACTTTTTGAGTACTTCTTCCACCAGTGCCTGTGGTAAATATGTATCATAGTTCTACAGTTAAGTGCCAGTTTGGGCAAAAAAATTGAAAAAACAAAAAAATACAGGAAGAATTCCTGGGTTCTAAAACAGAATCCCTCCACCTTTGTATGTCATCAAAATGGAAAATTCCATCCAAACTCAAGAGGCAGTTTAAGCACAAAGAAGGAATTAAACATGATTTAACAAATTAAAAGTGCTGTAATTTATTTTCATTAGTCTAATCATACCTATTGTGAAATTTAGACACATTTTGGCCTCTGTTAACATTATGGTTTCTAGGTAACCGTTACTCTATGTAATGTCATATCTGCTGGCCATGTCCTGCCAGAAAGTAAAATGTAGTAAAACTTCGCTGAAACTTACAAAAAAACAACAACAAACTAGGCCAAATTTGGTAGCCCAATAGAGGAACTTCTGTCACCAATGGCCAGTTTTCTTGTAATAAAGACTGCTGATAGTGATAATTAAAAGAACAATGCTGTGTACGCCTGTATTATGTTTCACAAGCTCGTCAGCCTTCTCCAGGCGCCTCCCTGCACTCATTTTCATTCACTCTGCACCTGCTGCTCCTGTTCTACACTTCTTTTGTAATGACAGCTGCTCTGGGCTAGCCTCATGGAAACAAGACTGCCAATCTACCATCAGCCCTTCCAACTACCACCAATCACTTACGCACAAGTTGGCGAACATGGAGTAGTGAAGTGGTGAAGCTCAAGGAAACAACAACAGTATGTGATGGGTCTGAGCTTAAATTATTCCACTGTTCTCTAGGATACAACGGACAAAGCAAATTTAAAGGCCTAGATTACACAAAATTGACTATTGCGAGCTTATAATTTTGTTACCTCATCAAAAACATGCCTGGAGTTGTTGAGTAATCCATTATTATTAGTCCGGCTACATCTCCAAAGCTCAAAATTCTCTGTTCCACTTTGTGATGTCATGTAGCTACCTTTTTTTACCTTTTGTTTTAGTAGAGATCATCCAAATGAATGTTTTATGTTTGAGAGAAGAACTCATTCTAAATATGTAGGGTTTATGTGTTAAATATGAAACAAAACACAACTCGAGGTATGTTTGTGATGAGGAAACATTATAACACAAATGAGAAAACAGATTTTAGGATTTAGGTATGTAAAATATAGGATCTTGGTCACTGGAGCCTAGCTGAAGGTTAGACTGTTGTGCATGAACTCTATGTACCCTGATCTCTTTCTGTTCAGACAAGACATCAATCACAACTGAACCTGGGTTTACCGTGTGTCTTAACCTGCACATAGAGGACACATATAAGATTGTCTCATTTTCAGTATATGGCCATTCCTCATGTGAAAGCCCAAGCTAGTCCATTTCAGTCTAGTCACACTCTGGTCTCAGGCTAATTGTGGTTCCATTGTAGGGAGTATCTGATGATGGAGGACAGCACAAAAAGGCAGTTTCTCTAGCAGTAAAAGCTATATTTTATTTGAACACGTTACCCTCATATCTGGAGCATAGATAAGTTTATGAAATCGTACATAAAGATACTCCAAAGGGTCTATATTAAGCTGTTTTCTGATCTATGTTATAATGTTGTTTCCTCATCAAAACATAGCTAGAGTGTTTTGTTTCATTCACACAAATCTTGCATATTTAGGCTGAGTTCTTGTCTCCGCCTGACAACACCTACAGGAAGTGCACCGGTGTGTTTTTAAAGAACCATTAAACACCGTCCCGAACCTTAATCCCCTAAGCGAAATCTGAAAATTTCTCCATTGTTCAATTCAATTCAATTCAATTTATTTTTGTAGCGCCCAAAATCGCAATAACAGCTGCCTCTAAGCGCGTTCCAAGATATGGATGAGTAAAACATACACACAGACATATCAAAACAGGAATAAACAACATTCATGTAAAGCAGCAAATGAAACATTGTCCAGTCATCCCCTGTCCTTAGACCCTCCTTCTCAGCAAGGAAAAACTCCAAAAAACCCAGGGTCCTGGGAAAAAGAAGAAACCTCGGGGAGAACTACAGTGAAGGAGGGATCCACTCCCATGGACGGACAGGCTATAGATGTCCAGGCCCGTGGGCCAGTTCGGTATGGCCACAGCTACCCAGGTGGGGAAGGAGCCGGGTGAGGAGGGGAGGCCGGGCAAGGAGGAGACCGGGCGAGGAGGAGGAGCCGGGCGAGGAGGAGGAGTCGGGCGAGGAGGAGGAGCCGGCCGAGGAGGAGGAGCCGGCCGAGGAGGAGGAGAGCCAGGCGAGGAGGGGGAGCCGGGCAAGGAGGAGGAAAGCCAGGCGAGGAAGAGGAGAGGGGTGCAGCTGCCATCAGGCGTCTGAAAGAGTTACACTCCACAGGGGGAGTGGGACAGGGAACAACATGTGAATAGCAATGAACGAGCTACAGATGAGAACATAGTAAGTGATGCTGATGAGAAAATAGGAGGAAACAGAGGACAGTGCTCAGGTTGCCACACTTCCCTCAGCTTGTTATCTCCTGCAGCAGCTTATCTTAGTAACATCAACTAAGTAACCTGGTCATAAGCTATTCCGAAGAGGAAGGTTTTAAGCCTGGTCTTAAATAAAGAGACTGTGGGTGCCTGTTTAACATCAACAGGGAGTTGATTCCATAACACAGGAGCTTGGTAACTGAAGGCTCTCCCCCCCACTGTACTTTTAGACACTCTAGGAACCACTAATAATCCTGCATTCTGAGAGCGAAGTGCTCTATTTGGCTGATAGGGGACAATGGCATCCTGAAGATATGATGGGGCCATATTGTTTAAGGCTTTGTCAGGAGGAGAATAGTGGGCGGTGCCTGGCGGGTTGGGGAAGCGGGTGTGGGGCGGGCTCTGGAGCAATGATTGACAGCCAACTGGCAGCCACAACAATCCAACATGGCGCGAACGGTGCGCTCCAGACTTTGAAACAGAGCGGACATTTGTGCTCGGATCACGTCGTTTCCCTTTTCTCCAGACAGGGTGGGACATCGCAGTGACCAGCGCTGCCAGTAGGGGGTGGGACTGAGAGGGACTCCTCACGTACCACCCATAGACCACCAGTGTCTGCGCTCAACACGCAATAACCTGACTCATTGGCAGCCGTTATTCCAACCTGAAAATTCAAATATCCTGGCCGTAGTTGACTCTAAAGAGGCCGTTACAGACACGACTTTAAGCCAGAAGTCCAGTTTTAACAAATATGTGCTTAAATGCCAAAATAAGACCAGGGATATGTATACATTTCTATTTTAGACACATTTACACAGCTAATCGGTAGAAAAGAAGTGATTTTGGTGTTTAGTGGCCCTTTAAAACAGTTTCAGTCATCAGTGCTCAAGAAGCTAGAGCCTTTACGACCTCTGATGGCATTTTTATACACAAATATAAACCATCCATTCCAAAATTAGAAGATTGAAAATCCAGGACTGGTATTGAATTTTTAATCAGCTACTTGATTAGTCACTCTCCATGTGTGTAAGGTGCATAGTTAAATCACAGTTCCTTGCAGACAAGTTGAAGGTGATCACTTTATAAGCAGCTGGGACAACAAACGAAATCTAAAGAGTATTTATCTGTCATATTGATGTGGTATACATTTCTATTTTAGACCCATTTACACAGCAAATCAGGAGGAAAAAAAGTGATTTTGGTGTTTTGTGGCCTTTTAAACTCCATACCCCTTCACTAGAATCAGTTGGACAATTTTCAGCCTCTCTCAGAATTACTCTCTCTCTCTACTGAACAAACAGTAAAAGGAGCTGTTGACTTGAAAACTACCATTTCATGACATCACAAAGTGGAACAGAGCATTTTGGGCTTGGGAGTTGTAGACAGCTTAATATTGTAATGTAGGATTACTCAAAAAGATATGTGAATGAAACAAAACACACCTCCAGGTATGTTTTTGAGGGAGAACATTACATACATAAACATTACTAAATACTAAATACTAATAAAATACAACACTAAATACAATACTAAACACAATCAATCAATTAAATATTATCCTACTTTAACTGCATGTTTTAATCATATTTAATTTTTTTTATTTTGTTGTAAGGCGATATTGGGTGTCCAGAAAGGCGCCTAATAAATAAAATGTATTATTATTATTATTATTATTATTATTATTATAACATAAGCAAAAAATATAGGACCTTTTATTTCATTTTTACTCAATTTTCTCAATTTAATTTAATTTCAATTTTCATTTCATTTTTCGTTTCATTTTGAACGTAATTGTAACTAATGCATAAACCTTTTTGCAGAAATACTTAATACTTTATTAAAGAAAAAACAAAAATTAAATGTATAAATA
Organism: Odontamblyopus rebecca; assembly: GCA_030686955.1. Classification (NCBI taxonomy): domain Eukaryota; kingdom Metazoa; phylum Chordata; class Actinopteri; order Gobiiformes; family Gobiidae; genus Odontamblyopus; species Odontamblyopus rebecca. The sequence continues at coordinate 8,854,407 of CM060674.1, read as the reverse complement.
AATAAAATCAATCAATATTAAACTAGTATTCCATGTTAAAGGTGTGTAACTTTCCTGGTGGAGGGTCCACTATCTGCTTGTCTCCATGGTGATGTCAATGCTTTGCCTGGGATGTTCCACAGTACGGCTTTAAAAACAAAACAAAAAACATGCATTTATTTATTTGCAATTACAGGCATTTTTATTTCTCAAAACTACCTCAAAACACGCACTATTTTCATGAGCGGACCCACTTCTCCACGGACCTTTAACTTGTCCTGGCGATGCGACCCGCTCGTCTCCATGGCAACTAACAGGTGACAGACTCCCTCCCAGAAAAAGTTACACAATGCCTTTAGTTTCAATCAGAGTTACGAGATCATGGCTGCATGTAGAAAACCGAAAGAATATAGCCACGTATGCTCGTCCCCATTACAATGTACTTGAGATTGCAGCTCGAGTGCTTCGGAAAACTTCAAAAGAGGTACAAGGAGAGAGGTATCTTTTCAGCAGTATTGCAAAGCCTCAAAGCTGGCCTGGCTAATGGATTTCTGATAGACCACACAGAACTGTAGATGGAGCGAAAGGAGGGTTTTATTATCAAGGCTGTGTACCCAAAGCACATCTTAGACATTATAAGTGCTTTATAATAAGACCAATGACTGGACTCTAAACAGTGCATTCGAGTAGACTCACCATAAGAAAGAGAGTCTGAAATGTGTCTGTGAATCTCTTGGTTGAGGTTCAAAAAGTGAATCAAAAATCTAAAAAAAGAAAAGAAAAGAAATACCAACTCATGACACTGTTTTAAAAAAAACAAATTAGCTTGAATGTTCCACAGTACATTCAACTTAAGGCCGCCACACACTACAGGAGAATTGGCCCGATTTTGGCTGCGATTTCTTCTCCTTGAGTTCGGGGAGGCGTGACCCGACTTTTTGTCTCCGTGTGTGATTTTGAAGCCGCTGCTCCTCATGTGTGGAGTCAGTGTCAGATCAGAACCACCGAACATCAACAACGCGACGATAACAGACGATAAAACAGAGTGTCAGGGGCAGAGGAGTGACAGACACAGATACACAACATACAAACGCAGGATATAGGAAAAATAAAGACTTTATTACTCACCTCCCATGAAGGGGTAAATTTAAAGTGCAGCATCTGATCCACATTATCCATGGAAATTGTCCTCTGCAAATAATGACATCCAGTCCACAAAACCGCACTATTAATCCTGTCTGTGGTGTTCTTTGAAAGTAAAAAGACGAAAGTTGTTCCTCGCATGTGTTTGTTTACGTCCACAGAGCGTAAAGCTGCAGATTAACGATACCGACTCTACTTCCTGTGGACTTGATCACCAATCTTTTATGCTTTAAAAATCCTGTATCTGCAGTATTGCACCACATTTCACAAATAATACCACAGTTTTGACATGTATCTAAACTAGAAGTGCAGAGTCAGAGTCTCAATGTGAGTGTTTTTACCGTAGACAGGAAACAGTTGACATAATCACGCTCACAGCTTTATATCCTGTGGTCCGCAGACAGATCCTGCTGCAGTCTTTGTGAACAGAGATTTTAAGTCTCATAAGTTTCTCCTCATGTCTGTGGTGTGTGCTTTTGGTCGCACATTTAAAAATAGTTTAAGACCTTTACCTACTGTATCTAGGATTTTTCGATTTCAGAGATGGGAAGATTTACTAACTTTTTAAATAAATTGTACTTTTCTAGCAACATACCTTTTCCGCCTCCTTGAGTAATGTTTTTTTTTTTATGAGGTAACAGTACTGACTAAGTCTACAAGTGACAAAAACTTAATGTTGACCATATGAAATGATTTCAGCATTTGTTTGTATGGTTTAGTTTTTCCCATATTTGTGTCTGTCCTTGTGTTTTGTCCTTCAAATTAAATCAACTTCAAAATCTGAATTCTGACAGTTACTTTTAGTGGTTGTTTTCCCACTATCACACATATTTACTACTTTGTGCTTCTACTTTAACTTTAAAAGCACTATGTAACTTTTTGGTTGGGGGTCCGTCACCTGCTTGTTTCTATGGAGATGTCATTACTCTGCCTGGAATGTTCCACACTATGACATTACAGCTCAACCATATTTTTGTTTTTTCATGTTGTTTTATAGCTCAAAAATACCTAGAAAAACAACATTCTGACTGTGAGTGGGGTTGTAGAAAGGTTTAAAACATTCCACGAAAAAAAAAAAAAGCATTTGACACACCCTCCTCCAGGAAAGTTACACAATGCACTTTTAAGTACCGCATGTACTGGACTATAAGTTGCTCCGGAGTATAAGTCGCACAAAATGCACAATGAAGAAGAGAAAACAGATATGTCGCACTGAACTATAAGACGCAAGTTCATTATAACAATAGAACAGAGAACAACAGGCTGAACGTGTGTCTGGTTTGTTCAGGTAACATAGGAACAGTTAGTCAGAAAACTAGAGCATTAACAACAGTACAGAACAAGTTTACCGAACTCTCCATCTGACTCCAAATCACTAAATCCATTGAATTCTTCATCCTCGATGTCACTTCTGAGCAACTCCCCCAACTCCAGCTAAATCCAGGTTTTAGCTTATGATTTGCATTTTTGTTTTCTTCATTGTAGTTCAAGTTTCCTCCACTTTTCGTCAGTCAAACACAAGTTTTTCGCTCACTTCAAACTTTGTTTCTGCTGCTCGATTACCGTTTGCATATTTCACTTGCAGCAGGACAGCGGCTCTTTCTGCAGGAGACATGTGCAGTAGAGCGAGAAGTGACAATGATACAGGACTAATAACATGATGGGCATAGCAGATACTGGTATACAAATCTAGAGCGCCCTCTCGTGGCTGTCAGTGTGAAAATAACCAACATGTGAAATTATAGATTTATATATAAGTTGTGCCTGAGTATAAGTCGCAGGACCACCCAAAACATGAAAAAAAAAGTGTGAAATATATGGTAATATTATTTCGGAAAATCTGAATAAAATCTTTGACTGCTCAACCTACCTCTGCTAAAACATCTTGAAAAACATTCCTTTCATTCGCCTTTCACTTGTCACCACTTTGTCTTCTAGCTAAAGTTTAATACCACACTGTCGAATAGTCAAGGACAAATCAATTACATCTCCATGGAAACAAGCAGGTGACGGATCCCCTGCCAGTATAGTTACATATTGCACCTTCAGTGACCTAGTTTGTTCAGTCAGTGTTGAGTATAAAATGCATACTGATAGACTTAGACAAACTTTATTGATCCACAAGGGAAATTCTATGGACAGTAGCTGACACATCACATTATATTTTAATAAACATTTTTGTAGGTACAAAGCTACAAACTTTCAAAGGGAAAAGTTTACAAAACATCTTAAAGAACTTAGAAACCAGCCAGCAGTTTCTTCACACCCTCGTCTCTTTTGTTTGCGCGCGTCCTCAAATGTCCTCTGCATATTGACTTGTCTTTTTTCCCTTTCCAATTGGATCATTCCCTCTATTCGTAGCGCCTCTGCATATTCAGCCTGTCCATCTTCCCTTGTATTAAAAGCCCCGTCCTTTATTCCCTAGCCTCCTCAATGGCGCGTCATCAGGGTCTTTTTCAATCTGTAGGTAGCAATTCCGTCTCCGTGATTGCGCGTGATTGCATTGTTTTGGATGACGAAGAGAGACCCCGCCATTTGTGTCAGTCGGTTCCGCGGGCCTGTCAGATGCATTGAAACTTCTCTTTGTCTGTCCGAGCATCCATCAATCCCGGCGGGCGATTTGAGGCGAGGACAGGGTCTAATAACTGGAATGCAGGCTGCGGCGGCGGAGTGTCCTTCATTGACGATCATAGTAATCATACGGACCGACGTGGGGAAAAAAAACGAGCGCCGATGTAAAAGCGGGGTGTAAGTTCGCTCAAGTTTGAAGTGAGAGGAAACTAGGCTGCTAGTGCGGTGAGTGAAAATTCGGCAGAGTGCTCATGTTCGTCATGTGATCCGAAGGTTGGCGGTTCGAATCTCGTTCTCGACGTAAACATGGTCTTTGGAGCGGTTGGATTTCTAGGGTCTAATAAGTGGAACGCAGATGATCAGATCAATTCATGCATAGGTAAACGGTGCGATTTCAGGTCCCACCGTTGAATGTTTCCATTGTGTCCTTGGGCAAGACACTTAACCAACCTTGCCACTCTGGGAATGAGTGATGACTTGATAAAAAACGCTGAGTGTCTTGAAGGTTGAGCAATACATAAAATTTATCCACCTTTTGTACTTTTTATTGCTAGTCCAACACCTGTAAAAGAGAATGTGTTGTCAGGAAGTCTGATGTAAATCATTGTAGTAGATAATTTGAAATGATTATCAGCTCCACGGCAGCTGCTTTGCTTGAGTAGTTTGTCTAGATCTACTGTGTGCAGTGAGAAATGTCAATGGGTTGCTCATTATTCTGTGGGAAGATGGGTTCACAAACAAATATTTCAGTGTTTTCTGCCACTGTGTCTTTTAGCAAGACACTCACACTGACTTGTTTGCAACAGAATTCTAGACAAAGACTGATATTACATAAGATAAAAGTTCATATATTGGACTTTTCAACCTTTAACTTGGCTGTGGGAAAGGAGAAATTCATTTCTTTCAGCTTTCTTTAACTAACTTTAACTTTAATTCGGCCGACATCCGTTCACTCATTCATGTACCAGTGTAGAGAGGCAAGTTGTATATGAAGTATCTCTCCCATGGGCACACCAACAGTACAGTATGTGCTACTGGAAGCAGGTATTCAACCATCAGCTGCTGTGCCCTTCATGAACCTGACGAACCTGACCAGTGGGAGGGATCACAGTTCCATACCTGGAGGTCATCCAACCTGACATGTACATATCAATTTCACGGGAGCCAGAGTTGGAATGTATAAATAAATACATGTATCAAACACACGCATATTCGCAATACTAATGTTGAATATTCCAGTACAGTTACACTTTCATTTGGTGGTGTAGTAATACAAAGTAATACATCGCAGTATTTGAACAGACAAGTTAAGCTTCCCACTGAATGGTGTAAATGAGAAGAATGGAAAACCTCACTCTTGTCTTCTATAAGTAGTTATAAATAAATACAACATACTGTACATAAAGTTGTTTTAATCATTCACTATGTCATGTTTTAACACTATAATAATGCCACAAATGTGAAAGTTGTGAGTAATCAGAAGACGGTCATCTGATTGGGTCATGTAATAGAATATGTTACACAATACATTGTTCTTCACAACACTGCACGAATCAACATGTAGCTACATATAAAGATCAGTATTATGAATTCACATCGTTTAACTATATGTTGTCATGATACTAAAATAACTTAATTCAAACTTGATTTCGATCCTAAGGAATACACTTGATACTCAAGGCTAATTCCGGTACCACAATAGAAAGTGACATTAAATCGTAGTACTTTTTTATTCCCATGTGGTATGTGTAATCCCTCAGTGGTCCAGGTAGGTTCCATAGTGGTCCATGGGTGTATACTAGTCTATGTGCTCTTATACTTCTTCTGATACAGCTCAAGATCAGTCTAAAGCGATTCAGGAAAGCTTCATTTTTGTCCTGTGAATGTGACTTTTTTAGTATTGATACCTACTCAAATGAGTATCCAGTTTTTATACTTGTTTTAGTAAAACTTAGTACAGGGCTGGGTATAATCAAGAAGTTCCTGATATGATACATACAGTACTGTGCAAAAGTTATAGGCAGGTGTGGAAAAAATGCTGTAAACTAATATGGCTTCAAAAATGGAAGTGTTCATCGTTTATTTTCATCAATCAAGAAAATGCAGTGAATGAACAAAAGAGAAATCTAAATCAAATCAATATTTGGTGTGAGCTTTGCCTTCAGAAGAGCATCAGTTCTTCTAGGTTTACTTGCAGACAGTTTGTGAAGGAACTGGGCTGGTCGCTGTTCCAAACATGTTGAAGAACTAAGCACAGATCTTGTGTGGATGGAGCTTCCTCACATCCTTCTGTCTCTTCATGTTAATCCCAGACACACTCCATGATGTTGAGGTCAGGGATCTGTGGGGCCCGACCATCACCAACACAACTTCTTCTTCTTTACGCTGAAGATCGTTCTGAATGACTTTGGCTTTTTCTTCTGTTCGCTCACTGCATTTTGTAAATGGAAAAAAACAATCATTATTTATATTTTTGATTTTTTCACACCTGCCTAAAACTTTCGCACAATACTGTACCTCGATACATAGTCCACGATACTATACATATCTCGACACAGTGACTCGATACGATATATCTCAAATCGATTTGATACAGTTCAATCAAAAATAAAGGCTAAATCATGGCTGGGATACTAAACGTCTTTGTTAAACCACTTCTTGTGCAAAGTGAATATGAAACACACCCATTTTAATCATCAAAACAGTGAAAATGTCAAATTTGCTGCATAATCAAGCTTTTTTCCTCGGAACAAGCAACAAAACTGAAGCACTGTAACAGAATAATTCCTTAAAATATACCAAAAATTACTCTTGATGATATATCACATTAAACATCACATTAAACAGTACAACTATATCGATATTTAGTTATTTTTGCACAACTTTTGACAACCCTAATACTGATTTTTCCCAGTTGCTTGAACCTTGTACAGCCTGTTACCTCTTTCTCCATCTCTTGTTCTTCATACTCTTTGGTCCATGTTGCCTGGGCCCACACTCACTCATCATGTAAGTGGCCATTAATCATCCGGTTGATATTTTTAGATTTAATTACTGCCCCCGTCCCTCTGAACAAATGCTCCGAAACGGCCGCGTCGATACTGTATTAAAACACATTTTATTGATATAGTCACCTTTGTCTCGCGCTGAAAACTCCCCGTACGCTGACAATCTTTACCGCCATATTCCACGTAGTTCTCCGGAGGCCCAATTAGAACATTACGCTTACTCTCCAGACGGCCATTCTGGCGTCTTTTTGTCTTGCTTATCCGAAGAGTTCTATAAATCATCTTCTGCAACCACGCAATGCTAATTTTCCCTGTCCACTCTTCTATCTCTTCCGTTGGCGCGTTAGGGCATATTTTCGATCTTTAGGCCCTGCTGCATCGGAAAGGCGCTAATGTATTTGTCCATTTAACTGTGTAATTATTCAGCGTGGTTAGCCAGACGCAGCTAAAAATAAGGAACAAAAGGAGATGGGAAGGAGAGGCCGAGGGAGTCAATTAAGCGCACATTTGTTTTACATAATGAGTCGATCGCAATGGTGGCTATGGAGGCAGGGGGTGAGATGCTAAATGCTAATAGCACAGCGAGAGCAGGTCAGGTGAAATGCACAAAGCTAATGGCTAATGTACGAGACTGTTAAGGAAATGGGTTTAGGGTTCATTTCAGATTGTACAGTCAGTTATTCAATAAGGACACTGTGTTTTCTGTAGGTTTGCCCACTTAAGGTAAAGTTGGTGGTTCAAATCCCACTCATGGCATGTGTCATTGCCCATAGGTAATGACCAGAACCAAGTCAGACATTCTATTCATTATTCCTGACTGAATAAGAGTGTTCCTGCAGGTTTCCTCAAGTTCAAATCAAGTCAATCAAATCAAACTTAATACCTATTCCACAGCAAAGAAAAACTAAGTTCTTTCATGTGTGTTCATCTACAGTACTATGCAAAAGTTTTAGGCAGGAAACATGCTTTCAAAAATATAAATAATAATTTTTTTTATAAATTTACAAAATGCAAAGTGAGCGACCAAAAGAAAAAGCCAAAGTCAAATTGAAGCTTATAAATTTGGTAAGTTTTTTATGTACATTTGAGACACTGATACAAGAAAATGCTTGAAAAGGATCACTTTTGATGATAATTTGTCAGGCTTTTTTTTGTCTTTTGGGGTATGTTGACATTAAAAATGCAGCAAGCCCAAGAATATTTTTCTACTAATTTCCCCGATGTGTCAGGATACACCATGCAAAATTTAGGGTTATTTGACCATTTATGCAGTTGCAGTATCTTAATATTTACAATTACATAATTTCGCCAATAGCTTAAATAGGGAGTTTTTGATGGAAATAAATGAACACTTCCATTTTTGAAGGCATTCCCAGTTTACAGCATTTTTTCCACACCTGCCTAAAACTTTTGCACACCACTTTATTTCTCAAGCAAAGGAATATGAGGAGTAGAGAGTCTCTCCCCCATAACCCCAGACTGAAATGGGTCGCTAGGTAACGTAAAACCAACGTTAAAAAACAACAATGGCATTAATCAAACTATGTGTTCTGCTCAGATTTTCTTTGATTTCTTTGATTTTTTGCTCAGCTTGTTGCCTGTGGTTCTGTAGCGCGTGATCTTCAGTGACGTGTTTGGAGGATTTTAACCCGGAGCTGCGCTTCGTTCTCAATTATTGGTTCCACTGCTCTTTATTTAGGACACATTATTTAACCAAATAATGATGGTTGACAAATTAAACTTTTGAGGAAAAATGAGATACGGAGAAGTTACTTTTTCACGTCTTTTTAAGGTATTATCTCCGACTTCATCAATTCAGTGCTTTAAGACTTTTAAGACACTGTAGGAAGCCTGGAATAAGCTTCACATGCAATCAAAATTCTATTAACTAATTAGAGTTTCAGCTACATGAATAAAAGTTATGGAAGCCGTTTTGAGCACTTCAAACCAAACGATAAGTGGTTATTACTCATTTCTATGGTAACAGTGCACATTTTTCATCACTCTGACTCCCATGAACCCCATACATGAAGTTTTGAAGTTTGACGATGAAGTTTTCCATCACTGAGTGCTATGGCAACACTCCAAATGTTCCATCGCTTTGAACCCTATGACTGGACGAAAGAAAATTTGAAGTTTGAAAGATTTAATCCAAATTTTAACTCTTTTCTTTTTTGAATTCTGGAAAAGTAGCTGTTTAAACACCTCGGGACTGTTCTCGAGACGATGTGGGAGCAGTTTAATCAAGAGTACCTGGCTGGAGGAATCGCTTGGATGGTTGAGGGATAAGGGAGCGTGGACTGGAGAAGACATCTAAAGACCATAGAAATTTAATCCACGGTACAAAATTTGAACCTGTGACCTTGCAGTGAGCATAGGCAACCGTAAAGACATTAATGAGAAGTGCAAAATATAAAAAAAATTCTAAAACTAGATACACTAAGAAAAATAAAAATGTCCCTATTTATAGTTCCCAAGACAATTTCTTTCTCCTGGTGTCAGTTTCATATGATCTGCCTCAAAAGACTTAATTAATTTTTACCCAAGTACCAAAATATTTTTAATCAACTTTGAAGTAAACTTTTCTTTCATTCTCAAATTAAAAAAATGTACAATTTAATTTTTCAACACCGTCGCAACCACTAACCTCCTGCAACCTTTTACGTTCTTTTCAGTCGACACGCTCCACGATCCTCCTTTTAGTTTGAAGTTTCGGACCAATAATAATTTTCAGTTTTATATTTTTATCAAATGCAGCGAAGCAAGACAAGTGGGCGAAAAAAATAAACACGCAAACTAGAAAATAATCTGCTTGAATTCTCCACACTCACTCTTGAATAATAACACTCATTTTGGAAAACCGTTATGAGAAATTATAACGGTAGAATAAGGCCGGCCGAAACTGCTCACCTTGTTCCCTATTGATTTTACATGACAGATTCTTTAAACAATTCAATTATGGCGCCGGCCACTACGCTACAGTGATTGCCGTTTTCCATTTAGTCGACAAGATCTGTAATTGGAGTGAAGGCTGGCTATTTGGATTTACGTATTTTCATTGGCGGGTGAAGTACTCCATTTTGTTACTTAAGTAAAAGTACAGATACCAGAGCAAAGACATACCCAAGTAAAAGTATCACATGAAAAAAAAAAAATCTAGTATTATAGTTTAAATATGTACTTCAAGAGTAAAACGTAAAAGTATTTCGCGCGTACAGCTTCAAATGTAGTGATTTTGGTACAGATTTGTGCTGAATTTTGTTGAATAAAAAAATGGAATTGATAGTTGTTGTATCTGTTTTTATTTGTATATTTCTGCATGCTCAATAAAAAAAAAAAGGTCTCACACAATAACTAAAAAAAAAAAACTTTTACTTTTCAGTCCTGTTCAAAAATGTAGTAAGTAAAGTACAGATATCTTAAATTTATACTTAAAGGGGCATTATGTAACATTTGGGGGTGGTTGAGTGTCTGTCACCTGCTTGTTTCCATGGATATGTCACTGCTCTACCTGGAATGTTCCACAGTATGACTTTAAACAGTCCTAACTTACATGTATTCCATTTTAGGTGGGGTTACAGTTCAAAAACACCTAGAAAAATGGGCGTTCTGACTGTGAGCGGGGTCGCCTTAGCCCAGATCTGCCCCGTAACTTGGTCCGGTTTGGCTTCCATGGAGATAGAAAGGTTTAATACCATACTGTGAAACATTCCAGACAAAGCAATAACATAAAAAAATGGATAGTGGAGAAGAAAGTAGAGAGCAGGTCTTAGAGGTAGTGAAGTAAAAGTAAAAACAAACCCAAATTTTATACTTTAGTACAGTACTTTACTACTTTTACGCCGCTGCTTATTTTTTTCCTTGCTAAACAGACTAAACTCGATTTGTATTCCTGGCTCATCGCATGTTATCGGATGCTGGCGGGTTTCCACTGCAGTGACGCACCGTGGCAGGCTTTCGAGACATTAAACCCCAAAGAGGTCTTCTGGAAAGCACTGAGAAAATTCCATCTCCATGTGCCACTTTGTAATTCACTTTGGTTCCATTGAGTTGAATAGAATTTCAAATGACCCGGCTTCTTAAAATCAGAAGCAACATTATGCATAAAACGTTTGGCATCCTGTCTCCAACCACAAATTGAGTCTCAACAGTGATTGGAAGTGGCATGTTAACTTGAAGGACCCTTTCCAGTTTAGACGTATCGCCTAAAAATTCTGCGTATTGTCAGTTCTGTAATATAAAGCTGTGCAGAATTTGTCATTTGGCCTGTTTGGATTCACTCCTCTTGATCATATGAAGCTTAAAACATAAATAAAACCAGGAATACGCAGTGTAGTAGACATTTTTGCATATAAAATCCATCATTCTTTCAGTTCTTTGCACAACGTTTTGTCTTTCCAACTCATACATTTTTCAGTTTAAGTAAAATATGTCTTACCCTAGTAGAGATATATTGTAAAAGTAATTATTGGGGTCAAAATGAGACCTCTTTGAGCTGTTTGCATCTAATTGTAGAAAGCTGTCATTTATAAACCAGGAAGTATGGAATTATAGTTGTTAGAATTACTGCGATAGTAAAACTGTCTCGTTTTGCTAAATGTGATTATAAACTCTGAAAATGGAGGATGCTCTGAATGCATTAGGAAAGTGAGGAATAAGATTTGCCGTGTGTTTACTCACTATTTTCCTCCTGTGAATAATATTTGTGCACCTGACTGGGCTCAGATACCGTGGTTAAGTCGCGCGTTTGTAAGTACATGAGAAAACCATGCCGTGCTTTGGCCCAGCTCCTCCAACCGGGCCAAATTCCCAACGTTTTGGGGCTATTTGTGGTTGGGCACAGTTCGATTAGGGTAGTGTGAGCGTATCCTAAATTACAAGACAGAAGTAAAGAGTTGGAGCAAAAGGTGCAAACCTACATAACAAAGTGAAGGAATTTAAAAGTCAGTTTCACCTCAGAGCTCTGGCACAAATTGATTGATTCTTTATTGGCCACATTGTGAGGCTGGTGGAATTCAGTACAGGATATTAATGCAGGTTCCAACATACGACATACAGATAATCCATCAAATAATCATGATGCAAACATATAGGACACAACAGTTAAACAACATTTTTTCCTGTAAACCGTAGGGTCCAAACTTATTGTCTACATGAATTCAAGAAATTTATAGCAATGGGAAAGAAACTGTTATTGAAGCGGATTGTTTTGGGGGCAATGGGCTATTATCACAATGGCAGGAAGTGGCGCAATGTTGAGTCATGCAACTTCCAGTCACTGCTTTTCTCTAGAAAAATACCAGTGGAAAAGTGTTGCATATTTTTGAGCAGCTTCATAAATCTGCCCCAACACCAAATCTTCATCCAACAAGGTTGACAAAGAACAGATTCTGTCCATGAAGAATTTATCCACAACGATCAAGGTAAGAAAGACAAAAACTTAAAAGAAGAACAACGACGAGCATCAGTGAACTACACCTGAGCAAAGCTAACGTTAAGGTCATGAATAAACCATAAATAACTTGTTCATTCAGACTGATTCTAGAATTAAAATTAAAAATTGAATTTGTGATGTCAATATTAGCATAGAGAGATTTGTGCATTTTAAATGGTTGACATTTAATCTGTGAACATCTGTAGCATTTAAACTGCACAAATCTCTCAGTCTAGGCTAATATATCTACATCACAAAATCGAATTTTAATTGTAGAATCAGTCTGAGTGAACAAGTTATTTATGTTTTATTCATGACCATAAAGTTTTTTAACGCTCGTCGTCGTTCGTCTTAAGTTTTCGTCTTTCTTACCTGCATAGTTGTGGATAAATTGTCGACCTTGTTGGATGAAGATTTGGTGTTGGGGCAGATTTAAGAAGCTGGTGAAAAATATGCAACGCTTTTCCACTGGTATTTTGCCAGAGAAAAGCAGTGACCGGAAGTTGCGTGACTCAACATCGCGGCACTTCCTGCCGTTGTGATAATAGCCTATTGTCCTGTAGCACCTTCCAGAGGGCAGGAGCTGAAATACAAGGTGTGCGGGGTGAGTGGGGTCTGAAGCGATCTTGCGGGCTCTGCATACTGTCCTTTTGTGGTGTAATGATTCCAGCGATGGTGGGGGTGAACAATGATGATTTTGGATGCTCTGATGATGATGCGCTGTAGTTTCGTCCAGAAGGTTGTGTCAAAACTTGTGATCCAGATTGTGATAGATGAAGCGAGGATACGCAAGTTTAAATGGTTTCCTTTTTCATTCTTTCAGAGATTCCTCCTCTTAATATGTTTAGTGTTTCATCATTTGATTGTCTAACTTTGTTTTGGTTGAAGCAAAAATTTTGTGAAACCCCGTGAGGCGACGTCTGTTGTGATTTTTGGCTCTACAAAAAGCAAACTGAACTGCAATTTCCGTGACAACAATCTACATATTGTAAGGTTGGTGTTACTTTGTGGATTATGCGTTTTGCTCATGAACAAAAGAACTCTAGATTTGAACAAGCAACCCTTCAGTTAGTAGCCAAACATTTACCCAACTGCACCGCTATCCCACCTTTCTCCTTTACACCATTCCACTTTTTAAACATCACCCAAACTTTTTCCGACCCAGCTTTTTTCTGGTTTGTTTGACAAGACACAATACCGCAGCGGCTATTGTGAGGAGTCGCAAACAGGACTCCCCATTCATCTCCACCAACCTTTTCCGTCTGACACTTGCCTCTGTACCATTTGCTCTCTCATTAGACGCCGCGCAGTGTTTGAGTTGGGCGCCCGGTCCCGCTCTCCACGGCAGCCCATCCGAACGCCTCGAAAGCTGGGGAAATATATGGGTCCACAGAGCGATATTTCACCAGCGCAGGGTTGACGTTGATGGATAGAGGATCATTAGACATTTGCCAGTTTGCTTGGGCGTGGAGTTATTTTCAGATATAATGTATGGGGGAGGGAACGAGAGCCGGACATGGGTTAAGAAAGATTTCAAAGGAGGAAAAGTTTGGTCGGAAGTTTTTGAGGGTCTTGATGCTTTGCGTAGTTGGTTTAGGTTGTGTTTTTAGTACACAGTAACCCTAAAACATACTGAACCCTAAACTCTGCAAGTGAATTGGAAAAATCTTGAATAAGTGATGCCAATTTGAAGGTTCTTTTGTAGTCATGTTCATTAAAAAATAGGTTTTCATCACATAATCATTTCGTGATGAATAAGGAAGGCACTTTATGTGTAAAAATGTCCGAAAATTTGTATTTTTATTTGAGTATATTTGGAAATTGGTACAAAAGCTTTTACTTCCTAATGTTTCTGAGCCTTTATAAATCAGGCAAGGTCAAAATTTGGTCAAAGGCGCCTAACTTATCTGGTGGAGGGTCTCATTACAAGAGTTTCGATTGTTCAGAAATACAGTAATTCCTTCTGTGAATAGGGTCGACTCTCCACAGATCTGAACTGTAATGTCTCATCTACAGTAGCGCTGAAACGTGCTCGTCTCCCTTGTAATAGATTTAATTTTAATTTAATGTATAATCTGGAACATCCATCCATCCATCCATCTTCTCCCGCTTAATCCGGCTGGGTCACGGGGGCAGCTTGCTGCCCAATCCTCATAGCACCTGACCCCCCCTATGAACCCCTCTGCAGGTGGTGAGCCCACAGGAGGGTGGACATTATGGTCCTTGATGTTAGTTCATAGGGGTGCTGCATGTTTTGGGTTGATGGGGGAAACCGGAGGAAACCCATCCAGACACGGGGAGGAACATGCAAACTCCACACAGAAAGGCCCGGGCGACCCGGGGATCGAACCCGCAACCTTCTTGCTGTGAGGCCTGAGTGTTGCCACTCAGCTACCGTGCCGCATTAATAATAGATTAATAATCTGGAACATTTTAGAGAAAACAATAAGATTGCTATGAAGACAAGCAGGCGGCGGACCATCCACTAGAAATGTTACGCAGTGCAGCTTTAAATAGTGGGAGCAATGACTTGTAAGATGGCAGGTGGTTGTTTTTAGATCTCAGTAATGCCAAAAAATATACTTAAAATGTGGCGATAAAGGAGAGGCCCTGCAATCAAATAAGAAAAAAAAAATCATTTCGATATAAGAATTTGCTGGTTATTCTGTAAATCAGACTTTTTTGACATATTAGACAGACATATTTTGACATAGATACAAATGTGAATATCTTGTTTGGTACTTGAGGAAAATAGAACTCAAAATTGATGTAAAAGTTTCCAGAGTTGCAACTTTTCTAAATCAGGCTTAGAATTTGATATCAACAACTCCTTCTGTACAATCTGCCAAAATCTTGTTAAATCCAGGACGCGAAAGTTGTAGATGCTACAATAAAGCTGCACTATCTGCCACCAAGTCTACCACGTGATTGTCTCCATGGAGATTCTATTGCTTTGCCCAGAAAGTTCCACAGTATGACATTAAGCTTATCTGTCATACATTTATTCATTCTCAGCTTTTTTATTGCTCAGAAATACCTTGTAAAACATAAGAATGATCCATTCTCCACAGACTTCACCCCTAACATGACCTGGTGGTGTTATCTAATTGTCTCTATTAGGGATGGGCATTGCATTACATTTTCTTAGGCGATCGTCGGGAGAATTAATGATCAATTAATCATTAACTTTTTTATATTAAAATGATCAAATTAATAGTATTATTACTATTACTAATCTGCAGAAATAAACTGAACTTTACAACATATAAACCATAACCACTATAGAGCCACATCAGCCCGTGTGAGATTAGAATGTGTTTAATGCAGCTTTGGCACATTTGTTTACCTCTTACAGAAATGAAACTTAAAACCACATGGCTCATTTGCATAAACTGTAAACGCTGGAAAAAGCAGCTCTTTCCTTGTGCACTGATGTGGTCAGCTTCTGTTGGACTAAAGAACATGACTCAGTGGAATATGAGTGTTCTTTCTGTGACAGAGGATGTGATGAGGCTGGTGAGTCTGTTCTGTGCGTATGTCGCGTTGGAGATGGTTCGTGTTTTCAGAGATCATACGTGTGCAGATTGTACATGTGCAGGTTTAGCACAGCTCTTTATTTAACTTTCACTCACTTTATTTATGTTGGTCACTTCATTTATTTTGGCTACTGTTGTGATGAAAAGACTGAAAAGTGTTTGTCTTTTGGACCCATGCGCACTCAACTGTTGCAGTAACCGGGATACTGTGTATACACGCACCATGACGAAACCGGGATACTCAAAAAACCTGATCATACCCGGGATACTGATGTGCAGGTAAACGCACTCATTGGAGAATATAGTGATCTCCAAGGAGCCAGAGCCGAGACTGTGGGGCCACAACTCCAGTGTTTGTGCTGTGAGACGCAGCCTTGACTCCTTACGCTACGTTACGCACAGCAACCTACATTCGGCTTGTCGATGAACATGATCGACGAAATTCATAACGATCATTTACTGATTAGTCGACGAATCATGCCAATCCCTAGGCTCAATCGAAATAGATAATTTAATGTCATACTGTGGAACATTCTAGGCAAATTGGGAAGCACCAGAAAAGTTACAAATTGCATCTTTAAGGTTTGAGAACAATGCATTTTGAATTGACCATATTGTTCCATTTAAATCTAGGGATAAAGCTGATTTAATACAACTTTGTACAATATATTTTTTCCTAATATTTTCCCCAAATTATACGATCTTTACAACAACTTCCGAATTAAAGTTGAGATCAATAGGCAGGGAGCTTACTGAAACAGGCCTTGTTTAAAGCGCTTATAAGAAAACGGGTTCCTTGCAATAAGAAAACAATCCATGTTTGTTGAAGCCACCAGATGATTAACTCATTAACTAGGGACAACAGCGCTACATAGAATTAATTACAAGTGGCATTTCCGCGCTCTGAGACAAAGCACACACTATTTTTGTTTCTTTTCTTTCCAGTGCATTGTGGTAAGACGATGTACATGACTATGCATATATTTCCGGGGCTGTCTTTCGTAGTAGCTTCCATATACTCCCTGAAACCTAATGCCGGTTGATTCTACTTCGGAGCAGGACAGATGGATGCAGACTTAACGGCTTCTCGTGCTGATTGGACAGACACGCTGTACGTCCAAGTTTAAATTCAAGGGATGAATCGACTTAAAATTGCAAACTAAATGGTACGGAGGAAATTGCAACCAGCGTATACAATATTCATGGGAAAAAAGCATTGCAATTAGCCAGTTTCGATGAAGCTGTAGGATAAAAAGTGGGTAAAATTAAAGGTGCACTGTGTAACTTTGCCAATTGCGACTCTCTGTTCAAAGCAGCTCCTTATGCACATAGTGGCATTTTAGTGGAGCAATCAACGCTGTGCCATTTATGTGTTTTATTTTGGAAAAGTGAGAGTAGGTGAAAACGTGATTTTTTTTGAGTACTTAGGACAGAACTGGATTTCTCAAACATGCCTGAATCAGTTAAAATAATGTAGTCACATCTGGTCACAAACAAAAGGCTCGGACAAAAAATGTTTTAAATGCTCCTGAGTGACACCTCTAGAGACGTCACAGAGCTGAAAAAAACAGAAATGATTTTAAACCAAAGAAATATCAAGATTGTGAACTGAACAGCACAATTTCTATACAATAAATGATGTCAAAATTTCATATTTTTCCTTCTTAGTTGCCCAAAGTCAGGAGTTTGTGTTTTATAAGTTTATTTATGCTTTTCTATTTCTTAATTATAGTTATTGATTTTCTGATGGCAATTACTATAAATATGTCAGTTGGAAAAAGGAATGTTTGCAAATTAGGCCCAAATTAGTTATTAATCTTTATTCTTTATTTCAGACACAAATATTATTCGGTCCATAGTTTAAAAGAAACACTGGAAACAAAAAAAAACATACAAGGCAGTGAAAGCACCCAGATTAGTCCATAAAGTTCATTTAAAAATTGTGGAGTTTCTGTGCCCACTTCGTCCTCAGAGCAGAGGTATAACAGCATGAGCTTATTTGATGATCGGTCAGAGACATTATGATAGTGTTTTCAGACACCTCCAGGCACTGCATAAATGTGTACATTAAATGTCTAAGCAGAGCCTCACACATGGGGATGTGAGCGTCCACAAACTGCTGACTGGCACTGTGCCACCTGGGCACCTGCAGAAGAATCCTAAAGGCGTCATTGTAGGTCACAGTGAACCTGCAGAAGGTCCCTAACTTATTATCAAGCCACTTTATTATTTCAACCACAACGTGAAAACTGCACATTTACAATAGACATGTCAGTGCCTGTCTCAGGTAAAGTTATAGATATTAAATGTCTCCTTAACAGGTTAACATGCCTGAATCAAATAAAATACAGATTAGTGTGAGCCAATGATGAGGGAACACCATTAAAACAAGGTTGATTTATTTTTTTACTTTTTTTTTGTTTATTGAGATCAGAAGTACATTTCGAACAATCCTTGACAAAGGGTTGTTATATTACACCGGGGTCCATCTTTCTAAAATTAAGTCCATGTTCAGCTGGAGTTTGGCTCTCAGCTCTTCCATGATATAAATTTGTTTTAGTCTCTGTGTCCATTCTGTCCTTGTCGGGGTGGAGGGTTTCATCCAGTTAACAGTTCATTTTTCGTGCAATAATCAAAAGAATACGGAGAAAATACTGTTGATCTACAGGGAATTTAAAAGACAGTATCTTTTCTATTTCTATTTTAATGTCCTGCCAATAATTTCAAAGACTTGGACAATCCCAGAAAATATGTGAATGATCCACCACCATGCCACAATTTCTCTGACATAGTGGACACATGTTTTTGTAAAAACTTGAAATGATTGAAGGGGTTCTAAAATATCAAATTTTTGTCTTCCATTCAAATTCTTTCCATAGATTACTGTTGATCACAGACGTATCCCTCCATGTCTTATCCTCAATAATTATGTTTAACTCTAATTCCCATTCATCTGTGATATCAGAATGAAGGTTGATTTAGTAAAACAATCGCTCTTTTAACTTTCCATCCACCATCAAAACCCCCTAATCTTCTCTCTCTCTTTCTTTCTCTCCAGTGATGGTTCTTCTGATCGTGATGATGCGTCGCCGTCGGAAGGAGCCTCTGATCCTGGACGAGGAGCGCGACATCCGCGAGAACATCGTCCGCTACGACGACGAGGGCGGAGGCGAGGAAGACACCGAGGCCTTCGACATGGTCACCCTGCGCAACCTCAACGTCATGAGAGACCCCAGCGTACGCCGCGACGTCACCCCGGACACGCCCACGTTTTTCCACTACCAGCCCGCCGCCGCCCGCCCCTCCTACAAAACCCTCCCGGACAACGTGGTCTTCCGGGAGTTCATCTGGGACCGCCTTAAGGATGCCGACGTCGACCCATCCGCCCCTCCGTACGACTCCTTGCAGACGTACGCCTTCGAAGGTAGCGGTTCGGTGGCGGAATCTTTAAGTTCTCTGGAGTCGCTAAGTACGGACTCGGATCAGAACTACGATTATCTTAGCAACTGGGGACCTCGCTTCAAAAAGCTCGCCGACCTTTACGGCAACAGCGAGGGGGCGAGTATTTTCTCATAGCGCCCTTTAGTGGCTTTCTATACATCGACACTCCTCAGACTAAAAGAAAAAAAAATTATTTATTGTCGGAATATGATTTGTCTGCCTTAGAGCATCGAAGGGGAAGATTCAAAGACAAACACAAGAGATAATGAAAGGGAAGGACTCGGGACTTCAAAGCTTGTGGTTTGTTTACTGCCCCGTATGGATTTTTCTAAAGCGTACCATGGCGAGTTTGACACAGACTTCAAAAGTGGCTTGACTGGGGAGGAAACCTTGTGTGCGAAAGACATTAAAGGTTCCAGAATCGGGCTCCGGGCCAACCATTGACTGCTGAATGAATTTGTGTCAGAGCTGTTTTCGGGGAGGACGGGGGAGGGAAGGTACCTGTCCTTGCATCTCGCTTTTGATGCGTTCTTTTGCTATCTTTGTGCTCCAAAAAAAAAAGAACTCCAGTTTGTCATAAAGTGCTGCGTCTCCCGCGGCGAATCACTTGACTGTTTCTATGTTAATGATTACTTCTTTAGCGTTTTGCTTTGATGAGACCAGGCTTGGAAAGAGCAGCATTTTTTTGCCATGAACATCTCAACACAAACCTCGTTACTCAAGGACTACATTTGAAAGCGCAACTAAACACCGAAATCTCAATCAACGAGTAAAAGACAACGTGACGAGACAATAATGAGTTGCAGAAACAAAGGGATCTCTACTTTCCTTACAAAACATCTTTTTTCCAATCTTTCAATGTGGAGTGTGTCTATTTTTTACTTTCTAACGTCAAGTCAGGAGTATGATTTCTGAGCTATGAAATGTCAGGACTCACTTGTAATTCTCTGTACCAGACGGGGTCGAGGTATGCTTCGCTGAAGGTCAGAACAGCTCAATTGCCAGATTAATGGCAAATAGACTGTAGAAAAATATAATCATTTGTTTCTGAAGTGACAGTGCTTTACTGGGTGAAGTGGCAGTTTGTAAGTAAATGACGTTTCCTTCTGTAGTCGGCACAGAAGTTAGTGTCCTTCAGAATTGAACTTAACGTTATGGTATGTCTATTGGTGGTAAGGGACTCTCTGTAAGATAATCATATTGTGACGATACTTTTGGTTTTCCAGCTTCAGATGTTCTGTTAAAATTGGATGTCGACATGTGCAGCCGTTAGTTTCTTATTTATTTTGAGGGAGCAGAATTGTGCAGATGTTTTTATCCTTTTGCTGACATTAAATAAATTGACATTCTGTTCATTGAGTCAGCAGAGTTTTTTCTTTAACTTTGAACTTTTTTATTTTAAGGTCCCAGGAAAGAAGAATTAAAGGGCCCATATTACGCTGTTTTCTGATCTTTTATAATGTTTCATCATCAAAAATATACCCGGAGTTGTGTTTTGTTTCATTCAAACACAAATCCTACATATTCCAGCCGTGTTTTTCCGAGTTCCACCTTGTGATGTCATGTGGTAATACAGTAAGTGCTCCACTGTGTTTTTTAACTCCATACACCTTCACTATAGATGTCTCGTCCAGGGAGAATCCATGGCAAAGGAGTGTCCAGTTGACAAATTGAGTTTCTCCTTTATCAACTTCACTATAATCATTTGGGTGATTTCAGCTGTGGAATTGACAATCTCTACTGAATTTAAGGTGGAACAAAGAATTTTGATCTTTGGAGATGCAGACAGACAATGCAGTGTTACTCATACTCAACATGTGTGAATGAAACAAAACAGCTCCAGGTATATTGTAAAGGGAATTTATAATATGGCCACAAGTCCTGAGTGAAACTTAGCTCTGTTTCGAAAAATACAATTGAATTCATTTTTACATTTAAGTGTTTTCATACAATGTTTACTTGTAATATTACATTGACTATGTACACATTATTATAGGCTCTATTCACGCTTGCGTCACAAACCAGGAAGACGTTTGGAAACATGCGACGACAACTTCCAGTCTAGTTCCCAACACTGGGGTCGACCGGCTGTGATCAAACCCACTGAAGTAAATGTGATCGTTGGTTAGGGCGACTAATATCATGTTAACTAATAAAAACACTGAGTTTACACACAAAACGGAAGAAAGAAAAATCTAAAAATGTCAATGGCAAGTCGGGGTCTTGAGCTCGGAGCGTCCGCACTAAAGACAAGTGACTTAACGTCGTGAGCTAAACGTCATACAGGGAAAAACTTCAGTCAGACGCTCTTCCCTGTCATAGGAGGCGACCAAGGCGAATGTACGACTTGTGAACAGAGCATCCAGAAGCCGTGAGGGGCTGTGTTTAGTCAACTCAACCTCTCTACCAACAGTTTAGAATGTTTACCAGAAAATAACTACTCAGTATTCTGTTTAATTGTAATTTTCAGGACATTTAGGGCTGGATTCGGGATTCGGGACAACAGTTTAAATTTCGGGAATGTTGCGAATTTTTCAGGATGTCTGGTCACCCTATCGTTGGTAAAATGAAGACTGCTGAATTTGGCCCCCTCATCTCTTCTAATCGCATGTACCCTCGGAGTTGTGCGTGAGTGGGGAAATGATGAAAACTGAGGTATGGTTGGAAGTGTTGATGAGCCGAACATAACGGAAAGCTGCAATGACGTGGAGATGAAGAAAACTGGGCCATTTTCTCATTTTTCCTGGATTTTGGCGGACTTACTGCCACGAACAGAGCCCACCGGAAGTTGTCATCACGTTTCCAAATGTCTTCCTGGCTTGTGACGTAAGCATGAATAGAAAATAATGAAAAATTGTATGCAGTACATTGTTGTCAAAAAGGTTTAACTAGCAACTTTTTACCAAAGTTAAAAGAATCCTTACCTTTCTCCAACATGAACAAATGAAGGATCCAGCAATCTGATGCATACAATTTATTATTTATTCTGAGAAATCCATGCTGTTCATTGTTGTCGAAAATGTTCTCAGCCCATATGCCACCTCACTACCAACATTTGACTAAAGCTGTAAGAATTCTTACTTTTCTCCAGCATGAAGAAAAGAAGGATCTTATGAAGACAAAAAATGCACAGATGAGATAAGAGAACATTCTTTTGTTCCTAGGTTCTTTTGACGGAGCCTTTATAGTTGAAAGGCCTGATGGTGTTTTTGATGGTTACCGTGGCGAGGCGTGGACCGTGATAGAGCAAGAACAATGCCCGTTTTCTACAATCGGGCGGCCGTCAAAGGAACGACGTTACCAGAGAGTTCAAACGCCAACACATGTAGCAGCGCGAGGCTTCCATGTAAATAACCTGACCCAACACGCGCCGACTGGTACGTACACGGAGGTTCAAAGTACGCCGTGTACGGGCAAAGGGAATGCAATTATCTTCATGTGATCGCAGCGGGGAGTGTGGAGGAGAAATCTGTAAACAGGATTTTAAAGCTTTGGGATGAAACGAAAAGGGAAATTATTCTGAGTGTAGGGATGGAGCAAAACTTACGGCTTCAAGATCTCATGACACGTGAATAATGATCCCACATGTTTTTGGTCTCATGTTTCTATGGACACGTCATTGCTCTGTCTGGATGTTCCACAGTATGACTTTAAACAGCTCTACCATACATTTATTCAATTACAGGTGGTTTTATAGCTCAAAAATACAAAAACAGGCGTTCTGACTGTGAGCGGGGTCGCCTCGCCAGATCTGACCTGTAACTTGGTCTGGTTTGGTTTCCAAGGAGATAGAAAGGTTTAATACCATACTGTGCAACATTCCAGACAAAGCAATAACATCAGATTAGAAGAGGGGAGTGGGATTAAAGAAATTATCTAATTTCCACTCCTTTTTGGGCAAAAATTAGTGTTGTTGTTGTTTCTATGATGATTTCACCAATGTTACATGTTCCATTGTGAAAGAATGTAAATTTCTTAATTGCCCCAAACAAATATACAAATAAATCTCCATGGAGACAAGCATATGACGGACCCTCCACCAGAAAAGTTACATGATGCACCGTTAATTTTAAAAATACATAAAAATAAATAGAATGTTCTGTATATTTCACTTTTCGCCAAACACTCGAAGTGTTTGGCGTCGCATTATTCATTCATTCCAAACTCGTAGTGTTAAGATTCACAAACAAAAGGCTTGGACAAAAATACTGCTGAGTGACACCTCTAGAGACGTCATAGAGCCAAAAAGACAGAAACTATTTTAAACAAAATAAATAAATCGGTCAAAATTGTGAGCTGAATTTATATGCAGTAAATTATGTCAGAATCTCATATTTTTCCCCTCATTTACCCAGTGTCAGGAGTTACAAAATTGCAGTGATTTATTTATACTTTTCTATGCCTTAACTATAGTTGTTGATTTTCTGATGGCGATTACTATAATTATGTCATTCTCAGATGGAAAAAGAAATGTTTGCAAATTAGGCTACAATTTGTTATTATTATTATTATGAAGCCACTTTATTATTTCAGCCACAACAACGTGAAATCTGCACATTTACAATAGATATTTTAGTGCCTGTCTCAGTTCAAATTATTGATATCAAATGTCTCCTTATGTCTCTAACAGCTCAGTAATGCCTCTTATGCATCACAGTTATATCCCTTCTGTTGATGGCCTGTTTGACCTCCAAATGCAGCATGTTAAAAAAGATGAAGTGTCTACCTAAAAGTCAAGGGGAATCCAAACTATGAATGTCTGACTTTGCGATCACAGACTGCATAGTAGCAGACAGCGCATCGGTTGTAATTAAATAAATAATGCACTAATGATTTGTTTGTTATTCATTTACTCTGCAGTTGGTGGTGGTATCATTCGTTCATTTGTTTTTTAATATAATAGCAAAAACAAGGAAAAAACAACTCTGTTCTTCATTTGTCTCCAAAACCAAAGTAAAAAAAACGGATAATGATTTGTTTTTTCAGTTTTCGATTTTGTGTTTAAATTAATTATGGGAAAAAAAATTCCCGAACGGTCAAAACCAGGTTTAAACCAGGACTAAACCAGATCCAAACAAGCTCTGAACAAGGATTGCACCAGGTCTAAACCAGGGTTAAACCAGGACTGAACCAGGTCTAAACCAGGATGCGTCAGCTCATTCTTACTATTCGGGTGAAGTGTCTTGCCTAAGGACACAACAAAGGCATTTCCCTGATACATTTTGTGCCATATTTTCATTCTCATTCTTATTGTTTTTCAAGGTACCACGCGATGCAACATAGAAATAAGATGATGAAAAAACTGGTGAAGAAAATTCTTCTCTTGCTCGCATGAAAAAAATTGCTCAATTTCAAATGCCCAAACCTTTTTTTTTAAAACCTGGACACAATTTCAGCCGTGCCTCCCGTATTATAGAAGCAGGTATTAAGTTGTTGACCTACAGTGCTGGGGGTTACATTTCTAATTCATGAACAGATATTTTGGCGCAAAACAACTCACTGCATTCAGCCAAAACCTGGATTGGCCCCGTCGACAATGCGGATACTCGCTGACCCACACATTTTTGATTAGCGCTACAAGCAATCTGACTAGCTTCTTCTGCCCCTTGCTCTTCCTTGAATACAACCGACGGTATAATTTACAATGACGCAACAGATCGCAATGTGTTTGTTGAGTCTGTTATGCTTTCGTTGCTAAATTTCCTGGTATTGACTTTGTGCGAGCTTTGAGTTGGTAAAATAACTGAATGATTTCAATTTGTGCAGGGGTAAGTGAGGTCGCTGTGTGAGTTCATTAGGATGCAGCAACATGAAAACTGACAGTTAACAAAATCAATGGAGCTGGGTAAATAGAAATAGTATTGGATTTGGAGATGCCGTAATCATTTTCAGAAAGTGGTAAATATAAAATGGAATACAGCTTTCATGACAACTTCTATAGTATGTTCCTGTGAAAACAAATCTTAGACTCAGACGAACTTTATTGATCCACGAGGGAAATGATTTGGACACAGCAGCTCACACATCACAATATAATAACCAAAGAAAAAACTTACATCGTAGAGACTTGTGTCAAAGAAAAAAATAAAAGTATATATAGTATAGGAAATATACTTTTAGCTGTATATAAGAAGCTGCAAGGTGATTAGTGCAAAGATGAAATGATGACAGAACATAGGGTTGTCTGTTACATAAGGTGCACAGTTGTAGGGAGTATTATAGTATGAATGTAGTCTTGTATCTCTCACTGTTTGAGCAGAGCTGGAGCCTGTTGGAGAATGAACCCCACTCACCCACTGGTCCACTCACCCACTGATGCAGTGGGTGAGTTGTTGTACAGTTGTAGGGAGTATTATCTGCCCCTCTATAGTCTGGTGCAGTGGGTGAGTTGTTTTACAGTTGTAGGGAGTATTTATCTGCCCCTCTATAGTCTGGTGCAGTGGGTGAGCCGGAGTGTCCATGATGGAGAGCAGTTTGTCCAGTGTCCTCGTGTTCCTCACTGTGACAAATGTCTCCAGCTCACAGCCGATCATGTGACCAGGATTAGTTTGTCAATCTGCCCAATGTCCCTTTTACTGGTGCTGCTCCTCCAGAGCACAGGGAGGTACAGGGCGCTGCTGCCACAGACTGGTAGAAGATCTCCAGTAACTTGCTGCACACTTTGAAAGACCTGAGCTTCCTCAGTAGAGTCTCCTCATGCTCTTCTTGTGCACAGCATTACAGTTGTCTCTCCAGTCCAGCCTGTTCTCCACATGGATGCCAAGGTACGTGTAGCAGTCCATTATTTCCACGTCCTGACTCTGGATGGTGATGGGCTCCACTGGTGTCCTCTTCCTCCTGACCTGAGCGCCTGAGACAGTGACAGCAGGTCACAGAAGCTCCTAAAACGTCAAACCTATTAGAAAATAATATAGTTCTTTTGAAGTCGTTAAACTTACAGAATGCAACTTTTCTGGAGGTGGTACGTCACCTGCATGAGGAAGTTAACACACAACTTTGGAACATTCTCTGTGGAGATAAATACATTTTATGCTATACTCTTAAAGATTCTAGCTACAACAACATGATTTCCATGGAAACAAGCAGGAGGAGGCTCTCCTACGGGTCAAATAAATGTCAGGTTTGAGGAGATACAAGCCCACTCATAGTAAGGATGCATGTTTTTCTTTTGTATTTCAGAGCAACAAACACAACCAATATATATATTTGCAGCACAGTGGCTGAGTTGCTAACGCTCATGCCTCACAGAAGGTTTCAGGTTCGATCCCCGGGTCACCCGGGCCTTTCTGTGTGGCGTCTGCATGTTCTCCCCATGTCTGGATGGGTTTCATGCAGCACTCCTATGTTCATATGACCATGACGTCCACCCTCCTGTGAGCTCACCACTCACAGAGGGGTTCATGGGGGGGTCAGGTGTGCAGTAGACTGGGCGGGGAACAGCTGCCCCTGCGACCCAGCCGGACAAAGCGGAAGAAGATGGATGGATATATTTTTTTTGAATGAAAAAAAAAAAAGTATAATATTATTTTTTTCACTAAAAATCACATGCTGTGGCTTTCAAGAAGCATTTAGACTCTCGGTCGGTTCAATGAAAAGTTTCTGTTCCCTTTATTCAGGAACTTGTCACGAGCACTGCCAATATCTGTGGCCCTTTTTACCATTGTGTGATTGTGTCACTTTTCCAAGCACTCAGAGAAAGAATGCACTGTGCTGTTGGTGCACATAAACACTGAACATTTTGCACAAATCAAACTTTATATATGATTACAGCTGTGTATATAAGCCCACTTTATATATGCTTACAGCTGTGTATATAAACCCACTTTATATATGCTTACAGCTGTGTATATAAGCCCACTTTATATATGCTTACAGCTGTGTATATAAGCCCACTTTATATATGCTTACAGCTGTGTATATAAGCCCACTTTATATATGCTTACAGCTGTGTATATAAGCCCACTTTATATATGCTTACAGCTGTGTATATAAGCCCACTTTATATATGCTTACAGCTGTGTATATAAGCCCACTTTATATATGCTTACAGCTGTGTATATAAGCCCACTTTATATATGCTTACAGCTGTGTATATAAGCCCACTTTATATATGCTTACAGCTGTGTATATAAGCCCACTTTATATATGCTTACAGCTGTGTATATAAGCCCACTTTATATATGATTACTCAAACATACAGCTTCAAGAGGATAAATAAGAAGGGGAAACAATGGTTCAAAGCTCTAAAAATCACTGGTGTATAACAGATCTGCTTTAGGTACAAATATACGTTCATGAACTCTCAAATAAATGTATTTTTCTCATACTATTTTCTGTGAGTCATGTTACTGGGGGCAGTCTCTGTATTGTTGGTCTCTTTCAACTATTGCCGTCTCACATCACTACCTCGACAGTGGACGACAGCTGAAATGTTTGCACTACAAAGTTGTCAAGTAAACTTTTTATTTACCACCAGCACCACTTGAAATGAAAATGTCGACCAAACAGGAGCTGAATTCATGAAGTTCACAAGGATTTAGTCAGATGTAAATTTGCTTGTTTCAATTAATTACAATTTTTAGACTCCACACACTTTCCCTAGAATCATTTGGATCATTTCAGCACTGGAACTGTCTATCTCTACTGAACAAAAGGTGTGTAGACAGCGTAATAATGCAGTGTCACTCAAACGTGTGAATGAAAAAATCAAGCAAAAGTGATTCCAGCCACTCAGTAATCCCGGCCATCTTAGTTGTTTGTAATTATTCGTTAAAGGTACTGTAATGATCTTTTCTGTTTCTATTGAGATGCTACTCGTTTTTCCTCATTATGGCATTAAACTTATCTATCTCTGTGGAGACGACGCCACCAGGCCAAGTTACAGGTCAGATCTGAGCACCTCTACTCACTGTAAGAATTTTTTTTTTCTTTTTGATGCAATAAAACACAATATAAGATACAGTAGAAGTCTTAAACGTCATATAGTGCATCTTTAAAGGTCCTTATGCAAAACGGCCTCTTTTGAACTTTAAGCCATGTTATAATGCTGCTACCTCATCACAGACACAACCTGGAGTTGTGTTTTGTTTCATTCACACATGTTTGAGTAACTTTTATTATTAGTCTGTCTCCAAAGCTGAGAATGCTCTGTTCCACCTTATGATGTCATGAAGTGGTAGTTTTCAGTATAACAGCTCCTTAGAGATGGGAAATTCCGGGGCTGAAATGATCCAAATCATTCTGTTGAAGGTGTATGGAGTTTATAAAGCACAGCGGAGCACTTCCTGTATTACCGCATGACATCACAAGTTGGAACAGAGTGTTTTCTGTTTGAAGAACACAGCCCAAATATGCAGGGTTTGTGTGTTAAACGTGTGAATGAAACAAAACATAATAACAGGTATAAAGTTGAAAAAGCTGAGGCACTCAGTACATAATAATTTAAAGCCTTTAAAACCACATGGCAGAGAAAGTTCAAATCACACTGTGTTTCGACCCTTCAGCCTTCATCAGGGCAAACTCTAGATGGTTATCACAGGGCAGATTAAAGTCATAGGTGCTCACCAATTTACAAAAAACTATAGACAGAAAAATACACAGTATAAAAATTAATGTCAAAAATATTGCTTTTTTAACGACAATGCAAAATTTTTTAATGGTATTAATTTTTTTAATAGTATGTTTTTTTTTTTTTTTTACTGTAACCTAGTTTTTTCATAAGCTGTAGCCACTGCTGTAACATTAGAAAAATTACAGGTTCTGGCTGTAAACAGGAAGCAAAACAATATGTACGAAACTGAAAAGCCCTGTCAGATGTACTGATGTTATTCATATGAGGAAAACACAAAATAAAGTCCACTCCAAAATATACAGCAAATCCGCACTTACCTTTGAGTTTATCTATGACCTTCGATAAGGAGACAGATGTTTTGTAGCCTCTCTCTTCCAGCTGTTCTCACTGCTCTGAGCTGTTGTATCCATAAACTCACAGAGGAGCGTGTCGCAGCAGGACTCAGATCTGTCTCACTGTCCCTATTTATTAATGATACCTCTGTTGCTGGACTTCTTTTCTCCACTAAATGCTCTGCTGCTGCATCTAGATCCATGTGCTGCTGCGACATGTAAACAAACAGCGCCATGTGATGACCTTATCGCCCTCAGTACAGCGCCGTTGGGGCCATGGACCTATAATAAGAACTTTTTTTAAATTATAGTTCTGTGGTTGGGGCCCATGGTCGGGGCAGATGGGGCGACAAACACAGTGGTAAACCCAGATGCAAAAAAACAAACAAACAAACAAAACATTTGCACAAAGCTTATCCACTTTTCTATGTTGATAAGAAAATTAAAATGATTTCTCGTGGGACAAAAATGTGCGATTAATCACGAGTTAACTATGACATTCACGAGATTAATCGCAATTAAATATTTTAATTGATTGACAGCACTAATAAAAATATATGTAGTGCCAAAAATACAAAAATGCCACAGATACAACATGTATTAGAGGGTTAATCTTAAACAATTTCATGGAGACAACGATGTTAAAAATAGGAACTGATTGCACATTTAAAGCTTGTGGTTTTAAAGAAAAGGGGAGAAATCTAACTATTGACTCCTGGAAACTGGGAAGCCTTGAGAATGTAGATCCAGTAGGACGCTTTTTCAGTCTATCTCCTCCTCTTATTGTTCCTTTAATATGTTCAATTCCACAGATTTTTAGGCTTTAACAGCTGCCACGGTTTGTTTGCGATAAAGAAACAACATTATTACATAAAAAATAGCATAATATGGGCCTTTTAAGTAATAAATAAAAGGTTATAATAAATGAAAATAATAGAAATACAGGTTATTTTTCCAGCTGAAACATCCTTACCTGTAAAAGTTGTCCAACAGCCACGTAAGATCATATCGCCCAACACACACATCAGAGGAAGACAGCGGAGAGCCATGAACACTGATTGAGCTTCTGTCCGTCACAATCAGGCTCTGAGTGTGGAAAACGCCGGCGCCTGGGGGCCTCTTATGAGCAATCAGGGAGCCCTCATATCAGTGCGCCGATCTGGCCTCCTCCCGATCGCTCGTCACTCCACTCCAATCTTATCATAACCGCGCGTCATCAACAAATTGGCCGGACAATGAGTTGAACATTTGGAGAGGTTTTTGGACGCAGGAGGGTGGGTCGGCGGGACATGTCTGAGGAGATGGAGGCTAATGGAGTTTGACCTGGCGGTGACTTTTCTGTAGAAAGCTTTCTCCACCACAGCACATGGGGTCTGACGGACATCGGACAATAGGCCTGGATTTGAAACGAAACACCAAAACCAACCACCAACTTTTTTTCTACTGATTAGCCGTGTAAATAGGTCTAAAATACAAATGTATACCTATCCCTGGTCTTATTTTGGCATTTTAGTGCATATTTGTTAAAAACTGGATTTGTGGATCAAAGCCGCGTCTGTAACGGCGTCTTTAGGATCAACTACGACCAGAACATTTGAGTTTTCGGGTTGGACTAACAGCCGTCAAATGCAGGTTATTACAAATTTTGCTTAGGGGCAGAGTAAAGCTTTGGAAAGGTGTTTAATGGCTCTTTAAGCTTTTTCTGGCCTTTAGAAGAACATTTTTACATTATATAGATCATATTTGCATGACCAGCCAGTCCCTCCTACAGGCTGTTCAAATGTGGAAAAGTCTGGAATCAGCCCATAAAGACCTTGGGATGGTCCAACCACAGCTGTTAATTTGCAGCCTGTGGATTTCAAATGTGGAAAACGTCTTTGTAAAATATCCCAAAGCAAATATAAGTCCCAAATAGAAGCAACTACGTCACATTTTGTCTCAGCAGCAAACCCAAACAAACCCAGCTACTAGATTTGCAAGCAACAGTTTTGGACACTTTTTATATTGTAAATGAAATTGACCTGTAGGTTGAGCTACCTACACTATATTTGGTGATTTTAGACTTAACACATTGTGTATCCACAAAGGAAATGGTGCAGGAGCTCAAAACTATCGCAGAAAAACTATTCTAAAAGGTAGAGCATGGAACTTTCTAGCATATCACTTGCATGATTGCACAGAAATGGAAAGTTAAAACCAACAGTACTTTGGAACATCTCTATGGAGATACATTTAATGCCATACTGTGGAATGCCATTAGCCTGATGCATGACCTCGCAGCATTAGGATTAGTTCGTTTGATGGTAGGCAGGTACTTTTTCATTAACCAATCGCTGCTATTTGGTCATGTGCACATGGCCTATGCAGTCGGCTCTCACAACTCGGGTTGGTTCTGGGTTAGGGCCCCAACACATCGCTTCGCTGATTGGCCGGTGCGCCAACTACAACTTCTGGGGTTTTTACCAACTGTAACCATGTACTGCTCACCACCTTTTCCACCTGCTGCCCTCAGGAAGAAGATACGGGTCCATAAAGGCCAGAACCTCTTGACTGGCCAACAGCCTGTACCCTCAAGCTGTGAGACTCCTGAACACTGACCCCCCTCTATCTCTGCCCCCCTCCCATGGACAATAACCACACCCACCAATCAATAGCTCTGTACTGCTTTTACATTGCTGCATTCTGTCACTACAATCATGTATTTGTGGAAATGTCCCTGCTCTCTAATGCACTGTATCATGACATGCCCTGATGCTGCTGCCAATACTGCTGCTGTACTGATGTCACACTGTGCTAAATGTTTACAACTGGGTTATTTAAGGGTTATTTATTTCACTTGGGTTTGCACTTTACCAACTTTGCACTTGATCAACTCTGCATGTGGATGCTCCAAACGCCATTCCGTTGTTCTTTTTGTAACGATGACAATAAATACTTGAATCTTGAATCTACTGTGATCCTTGACCTAGTTGCTGGAGAGAAATGAAATTGAGCAGAGGCACTAGGTGGCGCCAGCCTGGCTAGAACATTCCAGAGTCAAACAACATTTCTAAGGAGATCAGTAGATAGGAGTCAAGTTTGTGGAGATGCAAGCCCTCTCACAGTAAGAGCGTATGTTTTTCAGTGCAATAAACATATCCAAAATTAAACAAAAGGCCACATACTTTATTTTACTATATTTTTTTTTTTACATAAAGCAACATTTCATTGCTCATAAGAATGTGTCCTACAAATACAATAGTAATGCAAATATCCTGTATACAGGGTTTCCTCAAGTTAAATTCAAGACCTTTTTAAGACCTTTTATATAAAAACTTAATACCTATTTCACAGCTTATTTCAGGCCTATTAAACTTACCGACACAGAAAAACAGAATTCTTGAATTTGGGTTTGTTTATCTCTCACACAAAGGAATCTGGGGAGTAGTGTTCAGTATTCAGTATTTTAGACCTGGGGCTGCGCTGTGTTCTCAATTATTGGTTCCGCCGCTCTTTATTTAGGCAACACTATTAAGCCAAATTAAACTTTTGAGGAGAAATGCGAT
Source organism: Odontamblyopus rebecca (assembly GCA_030686955.1). Classification (NCBI taxonomy): domain Eukaryota; kingdom Metazoa; phylum Chordata; class Actinopteri; order Gobiiformes; family Gobiidae; genus Odontamblyopus; species Odontamblyopus rebecca. The sequence continues at coordinate 8,821,847 of CM060674.1, read as the reverse complement.
GCAGAGAAGTTACTTACCGCACAAGTTTTAAGACCCAGCTATAAAAATTCAAGACTTTTTCCAGTGTTTTTAAGTATTACTTCCAAATGCATAAATCCAATGCTTTGTTAAGACACTGTAGTAACCCTGTGTATATTATGCGTTAAATCTTAAATGTTCACAAAACTCCAGGTGCTTGTCGAAGGATCCCTCCTCCTATGGAACAATTACAGCCCCGTGAACGCCTCCCCGGTGCTTGATATAGGGCATTGAGGTTTAATCTATCATTCTGAGACTGAACTGCTCAGCGCTGCTATTTACCAAAGTTGTGCAAATATCAGAAGTTTCCCCCTCCTCTTCCTCCCTCTCCTCCTCCTCCTCTCCCTCCCTGTTTGTCTGACATAATTAATGAAAATATTCATCGATCACGCCCTTTGCGCCGCTCTCATTTCCATATTTTTACATGAAGCCGGCAGCCCGCGCTTGACTCCCTGCTTAACAATTCCCCCCGTGTTTTTCCTTCCACCTTTTTTGGCATTGTCGTTCTGCGGCGTTAGCAAACCGCCGCCTTTTTTTTATTAATGCACAATAGCACGATGAGGAGACGGCATTATCCTGGTTGTATTTAATTGAATTTGACCAGGTCTGCGCCCGGTCTGTCTAATCCTCTCTCCACGCTGTAGACTCCATCCTCGCCGAGACAATGCAGTCCGATAAACTTTGAAGCAAGCGCGGCGGAACCTGCTTTTGCTCCACGCCCGCTGAATTATTCATAAGTTAGGGACTAGGGCATCTTCAAATGGCCTGTCATTTTCTTTTACCCTCTTTCACGATAGCCATATGCGGGTCCCGAACGCTCAGGGGGAGGGAATCTGCATCCAAGACAAACCAAACAAGAGCAAAATACACCGACGGAAGCTGCAAAAAGGATATAAGGTCTAGAAAGTTGTGAGTAGAGACTTACAAAATATTTTCTGTGGTGAAATTGTGGTGTTGGGTAAAAGAGGCATAACTTCAGGCCCGCATTACGTTATTCCGTGATCTTATAATGTTGTTTTTCTCATCAGAAACATACCTGGAGTTGTGTTGTGTGTTATTTTCTCTAATAAAAAAAGGATACAGAAAAAAGACATAATGGAACAGAAAATATGTAAATGCAAGTTTGATTTGACAGCCCTAAAATGTAAATACACACATGCAAACACTGCACTGAGAAACTCTGTACTACACACACTCGCTTCTTTTTATTTATTTATTTATTGTCTTTTTTTTGTATGTGCGATAGTCTTATATTTTGTTATATCTTTTTTTTGTATATATATGTGTGTGTGTATTTACTTTATTTATTAACATTTTCAGTATAGAACAACACAACAACACAAACAATAAACAATGTATATAAATTAAATGAACAAAAATGAATCAGTACATTTAAATTCATATTTGAAACTGTGGAAATCTTTTCTCCACCTCAATTTAAAGCCTGGCTTAGAGAATTAAGGGGAGTGTTGCATATTGAGAGACTTAAGTATGAGGTGTCGGGCAAACCTCAAACATTTCACAAAGTATGGAAACTCATCTAGAGCATTAGGGGTGTCTCTATTTTTATCTATTTTATATTTAATGTTAATTTTAATGTAATTATTTTATGTATATTTAATTTAATATTTTATTTACTATTTACTATTATTATTATTATTAGTAGTAGTAGTAGTAGTAGTAGTAGTAGTAGTAGTAGTAGTAATAGTAGTACTTTTATTATTATGGTTTTGTTAGGTAAGTCATATAGAATGAATGTAAATGTATTGATTTATTTTTATTTAATTTAATTCCATTTCTTTTATTGTATGTGGTGCTTACAGTGTATTTTAATGATTATTTGGCACCAACAACCTTTTATTGTTGTAGAATATTTGCAAAACCTGTGATTAGAATTTCTTTGGGATTTTAAGCATTTGAAGCATTAGAAATTGTTGATGGGCACGGAGAACCTACCCCATATTTTAATGCTCCATTTACACCAGCTCAGCTCAGGTTGAGCACGTACTTTAAGTGGTTCATGTGCTTCCTGACCACCTGTTTCCCCAACTATGGAACAGTGGTGAGTATTTGACCAAAGGTTCACGTGGGTTCATGTGATAATAGATATGTACTTGTGTATTTACATGTAAACCACTCTAGACCGTGCAGTGTCCGGGTCAAATTTTGTCTGCAGCCCCACATGTATACAGCACATACAGCACATAGATTACATAGAGTACATACAGTCCCTGTGCACGCATGTAAGATAAGGTACACTCTAATGAAGTGTTCTACATCCTTTTTTCAGTACAACCTGTTATTTCACAATCTGCTGCTGTAGTTGAGTCATATGGCTGTGATAAAAGCTACAGGACCAGAGATACAAATGAAAAACAAACAAACAAAAGCCACAGCACTTCTGCATTTCTGTTTATTACATTTGTATTTGTACATTTGGATTGAAATAAACTTTCAAATCAAAATAGCAATTTTGACTCACTACACTTTGGCAAAGTTCAGCCAAATGAAAATGGCTGGAGTGCAGGCGGAAAACAAAGTTCCTATTGGACACTTGTTTTCCCTACATCATTGTAGGGAAAGTCTCAGCGTGCGTGTGATGGTCGAAAATAAGCTTGGAAAGCCACAACGCTCAGCTTTTCAAGGGAAAAAAGTATGTTTCTATCTTTTATGGTTAGAAAGTTATGGTATCGTATACGATACTGTCCATTTGGAAGAGTTAATCTCTCGTGAGGGAAATTCATTCTCTTAATTTTAACCCATCCTTCAACTACTACTGCTGGAGAAACCTGCCAAGGACAGTCAGATACTTCTGTTCACTGCTCTGGGACCCATTTCCAGATGTTGAGTTAGTCTTGGCCAGGATCTTAACTGGTGAATGTTTCTGCCCTTCTGTTAAACCCGAGCCTGTTCCCGACGATAATCCATAACCATATCCTTAACTGTTCCACCTTTTCCTAGTTTTAACCCATTTTAAAACTAAACTATTGTAAAAACTGCAGCTTTCCTTACAATGTGATGTTTTGTTGTCATGACGCTTAGATTGACTGACCTGTTTCTATTATTAAATCATTTTAGATCCAAATTGCTTTTTAAAACAAACCTGTTAAATAATAATCCGTGTGTCTTGCTTTTGTGCACTCAAAAATAAACAACATCACCAAATCAAATTACAAAACCCACGTATTGAACTCTTTACCACCCGAGGTCCGTTTGTGACTTCCAACCAACCTTAGAACACGAATTCAAAGCTCATTTAAATTGCTTTAGTACATGTCACCTTTGAGCTAATTATCGTCATAGCCCGCCACACACAAATACAAATGAGTGGGAGTAATTATTGTTCAAGTTTTGGCACGAGTCAGCTCTCTTCCACCCGTGACACTTTTGGCAGTACTTCTCCGTGTTTACCGTGCTTTGTTTGCGTGACGAACCGCACCGGGCACGTCCCCTCCGAGGTAATTGCGATTGGCCTCCCCCGGTGCGTGCGGTGTCAGCATTAGCATATCATTAGCTCTTTCCGCGAGCGCTCAGTCAGAAAATGAGGGGTCTCCGAGGACCGCGGGCTACGTCGATATGGCAGGAGCTCTTGACACCTTTGCCTCGGCGGGGCTCCGGAGAGACGGGCGTGGGCGGATCGGCGCTCCAGGTAAGATGTCATCATTCTCATTTGTTTAGCGTTGTGTTTTCAGATACGATCGGTGAGGAGTAATTAAGTGTTAGGAAAAGAAGTTATTAAGTTCACGCCTTAGAAAACGTGGGTCAAAGTCGGCTGAGGAATGTAACAAAGTAAAAGTACTTCTTCAGCTTCAACGGCTATTTAGACACTGACGTCTAATTGTCCGAGTAGTATTTTTCACTTTTTTAAAAATTGTAGATGTAGCGGCGCCTTACTATTTTTCAAACATTCTGCTTTCCTGACATGAATAATATTATTGTGACAGCCTATTATACCATTATATATAAGATGCGTTGGCCGGGGATATGGTTTACTATAGCAACTGTCAAAGAACTTTGTAGTCAACATAAGGGACTATTTTGACAAGTTTAGCCAACTGTATCACTCAAAAATGAAGCTTGTGGCAGTTCCGTGATGTCGGAAATACAGAGCAGTCAGACGAGCGGCTCGCCACAAGACGCAGAGTGTAACTAACCACAGGTCAGATACATTTCTCCATTTTAAAAAAAGTCTTTTATATGCTGAATTTTCCCTTGGGAATGAGTCAAGCTAGTCAGTAAAGTTGATCTATTTGCCTACCTACCTACTGATCAAGCTGCTGCTTTCAGTACCATGGACAGCAGCCTGAATATGCACAGGTAGCGTGTCGGAATAGTGATACTGAAAAGAGTTGTAATACTGGCATGTCTAAATAAAGACCTACTTCATTACTTACTACTTAAATTCATGTTTCACTAGCAAGGACCACTCCAACAACACATGTGTGAAGTGAGCAGAGTTTACTTATATGGAGACGAGGCGGGTCAGCTGGGTTGACACTCAGGGTGGGGGTTCAGTCTCAATCTTCACATGGCCCAGCAGGAACGGGACCCCCCTCGTAGGCGTCTTATGTCTGGAGGTGAACAGATTGGGGTTGGGAGGGTGGGATTGAGTTATTCGGGACAAACTGGGTTGATAGGCTGCTACAAATAGGCTTCTGGGAAATTGAGGCGTGGTAGAAGTGAGCTGTGATTTGCCGGAGAGGAGGTGAGGGCAGCTGAGGCGTGGTCCTGCTCCTGAACCAAAGTCAGTCATATTAACTACATATGTTGGAGTAATCCTGCATCTCTGTATTTTTTATACCGATTGCTAGTCGCGTCTCAAGCCCGGTCAAAAGTGATCATGCAGTCAAGTTTGTTCATTTGTGTGACTCATATGAAATGAAGGAGCTCATTGGTCAGCTATTCTCTACAAATAAAATCTAATTTCTCTCACCTCATATTACCAGAGTTTAGTACTTTGCTTATTGATTCTCTAGAACTCTGCAATGTTTTCAGTAATATTTATCCTTTATTTTTGTCCAATACAGATGGACCATACATGCCCCTGATTGGCTAATCCACCTGTCAATCACACCCGACTGAAATCACGGAGATTCACCGATGATCAGACTCATACAGTATCTCCGTAAGTATTAAAGAAGTAAACACTGTCCTGCATTTAAGACAGAAAATTTTAGTTTTCACCTACCCCCTAGCTCCACCCACAGCTCTTGTGATTACTTAATGCAGTTTTTTTTTATTTATTTTTTTCAAAATTAAAGACATAATATACATCGGAATTTCTATAATGCCCAGAAAAGTGAAAAACAGGTACTGCTCAAGTACAGGAAATACAGAAAAAGAGTCGTATATTTACAGAAGTAACAGTAGTAGAATGAGAATGCACTTTTTATTCCCTTTTAATTAAAACTTTTCATTGTCTAGTATTTCTGTAATTTATGGTGGAATCAAAGTTACCTGCAGAGCCAATGTCAATAAGATATCTCACAAGGGTAATGTTTTTTCAATCACAATGGCTCCGGGGTTATTGACGAGTCTGCAGCACTCAGCCGTACGGTGAATATAGAAAGCAATATCTGTTCTTTTTCAGTATGTCTTTTAGGAAATGTAATAGAAAATAAGAGCAAAACAAAAATGCAGGAATCAGCTTCATAGGTTTGTGTGAGCTGCTGATGATTATTAAACATATTATACATACATATTACATTATCATTATAACATTCTTGAAAGGTTCATGTTGCACTATTTACACTGTGGCCACGTTTAGATGTTTTTTTTTATTTGGAATGAATTGTTCTGAATTAAATAGTCTGGAATTAAAATATTTTCCTTCGAGTTTACATGGAAATAATAATTCAGAATTGAGGTTTACATGGAAAACAAGTTAAATGGCCTTTATTTAATTCCGCTCAACGTCTGGAGGTCGGGAGGGGTTCTGACTGGACAGCAGAATTTACGTCTTTGGGAAGAAAACCCACACTTCAGCTGCTCCCGGCTTTTCTATCATCTCGCTTTGTCGTTTCGCCGCTATCACAAACAAAACTTTTTCCGCAGTGGTTCCGATGATAATGAAGCAGCAGCTGGAGAATTCTCTCCTCACGCTTTACGTCTGTGAGCTGAGGAGGAGAAGGGAAGAGTGTCGGAGAAGGAGGAAGAAGACAAACTGAGTCTGAGGCTGCCACACCTCAGCCCACTCCCACATCCCGCTCACAAATCCAAAGAGCAGTGGAGGAAAGTCTGAAGTGAGGACTGGAGGAGCCGGATCGTCCGGATTGCGTCATAAGGGCGACCCAACGAGCATGAGCTGAACGACCAAAATTATTTTTAAGAAGAAACGTTTAAATGATTGAGGAATAAGTTAAACTGGCTTTAAAATCGGAATAAACCACCCACTTACTTTGGAATTAAGTTTAATTCCGAATAATCATTTCCATTAGAAAGTGTTTACATGGTCTTTTTATTTTATTTTATGATGATTATTTATGTTTTGATTTGTTTGTATTCTGTAAGGCACACTGAATTACTTTTTGTACGAACTGTGCTATACAGATAAACTTAACTTGCCTTTAAAGCGGAATTCATTTTTAATCAAAATTAAATTATTTTCATTCGGAATTAAATCTCTCATGTAAACACTATTTTATGATTTATGTTATAATGTTGTTTCCTCATCAAAAACATACCGGGAGTTGTGTTTTGTTTCTTTCACACATGTTTAACACAGAACCCTTGCGGATTTTGGTTCTTCTCTTAAAAGTAAAAATACTCTGTTCCACCTTGTGATGTCAGGTGGTAATACAGGGAATGCTCCACTGTGTTTTTAAACTCCTTACACCTTCACTCAAATCATTTGTATGACTTCAGACCTGGAATTGCCAATCTGTACTGAACTGAAAGTAAAAGGTAAAGGCTTTTTAACTTGAAAACGACCACTAGATGACATCACAAGGTGGAACAGAGCATTTGTAGCTTTGCAGACGTAGACAGACTAATAGTTCAGGATTTCTCAAGCGCATAAGAGTGAAATTAAACACAACTCCGGTTACGTTTTTGAGGAGGTAACAGCTTTATAACATTTCTAAACGCTCACAAGAGTCAATTTTGTATAATATCGGACGTATAAAAGCCAATTTTACATCAGTTCACTTAAAGTGTTGAGGATTAATACGGAATCAGAAGTACGATTGTGTATCATAGTTACATTTGACTGGAGAAAGGAAACTTCTGCGGAACTGGGAAATATTTATGAGATATGGTTTCAAACTTTTACAAGCAATATCTATAATAGCTGTTCATGTCTGTCCCTGTTCCTCGTCCCAGGTCTAATTAGCATAAGGCTGTTCCCAAAGGCATCAGTCGTCCTGGAGATGCTCCTATCCACCCTGCTACTTATTCTATACACCCATTTCCCTGTATAGACTGAGACAAACTTTATTGATCCACACGGGAAATTACTTTGGACACAGTGGCTCATGCATTACAATATAAAGACAATCAAATAATAATCAAATAAGCACAATTAAAGCAACGTAAAGGTGGCACCTGAATGATACCATGGAAATAGCGAGGTAAAGCCACACTTAGGAATATTCTCCATGAGGCCTTTGCCATATTGTGGAATATTATAACCAAGGGAACAATATTTCCGTGGAAACAAGCCGCACTTCCACGTTTTCCTACATTTGCCAGTACAATAAAAACACATAGAGCAGGACGGGCGAGGTGAAATCTTACAAAATTAGATGCTTGATGTGAAAATAGAGAGGAATCCTTACAAAATCTGACGTTTGTGGAGGCTATAGGTGCCCTGTCAGCCGGAGCTCACAATAAATGCATCGCCTTCTGCAGTCCCCGGCACAAACCGAACTTAGATCTGGACAGAGGGACTTATCCAGCAGATCCCTGGTCAAATAAGGTACAAATATACAGATTTATATAGGTACAGGTAGAATAAAATAAAGGTACATCAAATACATCAAGGCGATATATAAGAGGTGGGCCGAGGAGATATAGTGAAGAGATTAAAGTAATAATAATTTTTTTTTTATTTATTTCTGGACACTCAAGGTCGCCTTACAATAGCATAAACAAATTAAATACTATTAAAACATACAGTTAAAAGCCTACAGTTAAAGTGTAACAGTATTTAATTGATTGTATTTTGTATTGTATTTTATTAAGTGATGCAGTCGCTGTATCGGACCGTTGTGGTGAAGAGGGAGCTGAGCCGAAAGGCGAAGCTCTCAATTTACCTCAGTCTACGTTCCTACCCTCACCTATGGTCATGAGCTCTGGGTAATGACCGAAAGGACAAGATCGCGGATACAAGCGGCCGAAATGAGTTTCCTCCGCAGAGTGGCCGGGCGCTCCCTTAGAGATAGGGTGAGGAGCTCGGTCACACGGGAGGAGCTCGGAGTAGAGTCGCTGCTCCTCCACGTCGAGAGGAGCCACCTGAGGTGGCTCGGGCATTTGGTCCGGATGCCTCCTGGACGCCTCCCTCGGGAGGTGTTCTGGGCATATCCCACCAGTAGGAGGCCCCGGGGAAGACCCAGGACACGCTGGAGGGACTATGTCTCTCGACTGGCCTGGGAACGCCTCGGAGTCCGTCCAGAGGAGCTGGAGGAAGTGGCTGGGGAGAAGGAAGCTTGGGAGCCCCTGCTTAGACTACTGCCCCCGCGACCCGGCCCCGGATAAGCAGAAGAAGATGGATGGATGGATGGTAATGTATTTTATTAGTATTAAGTATTTATTGTTTTAGTGCCCATAGTATGTGATTTTCTGATGTCACAATAGTGTTTCCTCATCACAAACAGACCTGGAGTTGTGTTTTGTTTCATTCACACATTTAACGCACAAATTCTGCATATTTAGGCTGAGTTCTTCTCTCAAACAGAGAAAAAAACTCTGTTCCACTGTGTGATGTCATATGGTAAAATAGGCTTCACTGTGTTTTTAAACCCCACACATCTTCACTAGAATAGTATTGTTTATTATATATAACCATGGAATTCCCAATCTTTACTGAACTAAAGGTAAAAGCTCTTAACTCGAAAACTACCACGACATGACATCACATAAATGGGGAATATTTTGAGTTTTTGAGATGTATTCAGGCTAATTATATCAGAATCAGAAAGGTTTTATTGCCATATGAGAGAGCAATTTCCTAATGTTGTGACCCTGGGCACAACATTGCTGCGGTACTTGGAGCAAAACATACACAAACACTACTAACCGTGCAATAAATAAAATAAAGTAGAAAACAATAAACACTATAATGTAACACAAAGAATATAAGAACATAACAGTGCAGGTAAAAGATTTGATTTGTTTTTATTTGTGCCAAGACAATAATCATACGCATACTACATACACATTGTAAACAACAGAAAAGCACATTTCTTGAAAATGAGTGGGAAGAGGAAAAAAAGAGTAATTAACTCACCCCTGTTCATGACATAGTTTCAAACATTAAAAAAATACAGTGTGGTTGCTGCACATTGGTGACAAAACTTAACAAATTATGACATATAGCAAAATTAAGGCACACTAAATATAATTGTATTTTTTGTGCATGTGTATTAATAATAATAATAATAATACATTGGTTTTATATAGCACTTTTCACGGTAACACAAAGACGCTTCACAATGAGGTAACAATAAAGAAAGGGCAGAACAGACAACACAGTAATGAGGAGCGGTCATGTGTGGGGACTGTAGGCTCTGAGGAAAAGGTGAGTTTTGAGTAGTTTTTTGAAGGTGTTGAGTGAGTCTGAGTTTCTGATGTGAAGGGGGAGAGAGTTCCAGAGGGCGGTGGGCAGCAATGGCAAAGGCTCGGTCCCCCAAGGTCCGGTGTTTTGATTTGACTGTGGGAGTGAGGAGGTTGGAGTCGGCTGATCGGAGGCGGCGGGAGGGACGGTGGGGCTGGACCAGGTCTGTGAGGTATGGAGGGGCCTGGTTGTGGAGAGCTTTGTAGGTGATCAAGAGGATCTTGAAATTGATGCGCTGTTGGACGGGGAGCCAGTGGAGTTGTTGCAGAACTGGGGTGATGTGGTCTCGTGAGCGGGTGTGGGTGAGGAGGCGGGCGGCAGAGTTTATTGTACTGTATTATGGTCGTACAAACTAATAATAATGATAGTTATAATGAAAGTGTATTGTTTATGATCGTATAAGCAAAATGACAATGAATGTAAGGATTTTTTTTTATGGTCGTGCAAATTAATAATATTGACAAAGAAAAATTTATCAGAAGGCACAACATTTTTTTAGGATTATTAAGATTATTAAACTGAAAACACAGTTCCAGGTACGTTTCTGATGAGGTTTATAACATAAATTTTTGTAAGATAGGACTTTTAAATCGTTGCTTTGACTTGACATAGGAGTATATCTGACAGAAGTAAAGACTATTGTGCAAATGTAAATTAAACACAAAGGCACTTCTACAGTATATTAGACCAGGACTAGCTCATTACTGCAAACCCCGTGTGATACTTCAGTAGCGCTAATTATTATGCTGATTATGTTTACTTAATTCTGATGTTGCCGTGACATATTTTTCCCATCTTCCCTGTTCCCGGAGACTTCGCGGTAACTTTATAACTAATTATGAATTCATCCATGTTCCAAACGGACATAAACCACATGTCGGAAAGTAATCTGAGCAAGTTAAACAAACGCTAAGTCTTAAATACAGAATGTCTCTTCATCGAGCAAGAAAAACGGAGACGATTTCTTGCTGAGAAACTGTTTTCTTTGAACTACTCGGAGCACGAAATGGAATTTGAACATTGATGAAAAGAGTTAAAATGGCGTCACTGGTTAATAGAGCTAAAAATAAAGTACTATGTGACGTGAAATGCTTCATTAGGACTAAATTGAATAGGTTTTTTTTAGCCATGAGTGACCAAAAGGAACATGGAGAAGGCGCTGTGTCTGATTTTTCAGTTTTAAGCAGAACTTGTTCATTTTAAACAGTTTGCAGTGGTCCAAAGTTATTTCTCACTTACCTTTTCCATTCTGAGTATCCTAATTATTCACCATGATGAGTTTATGAGAATTTTTCACAATTTTAGAGGGCCTATAATGTTGTATCTTCATCAAAATTACACCTGTTTTGTTTCATTCACACGTTTGACACCCAAACCCTGCATATTAGCAAATCTCTTCTGAACAAAAGCTAAAAGGAAGCTGTTGACTTGAAAACAACTGCTTCATGACATCACAAGGTGGAACAGAGCATTTTGACCTTCATAGATGTGGACAGATTAATAATAAAGGGTTACTCAAACACGTAAATGAAGCAAAACACAACTCCAGGTATGATTCTGATGACGTAACAGCAGGATAACATGGCTTAAAGCTCACAAGAGTAAAAAATCTATCTTATACAATACATCTGTACTGGGGCAGGACAAAGTTTGTTCAGATACATGCAGGGGGTGTGGTATATGGGGGAAATGCCCACTTCTCCTGACGTGAGATATAAAAAAATAACATATAAAATAGCCTACAGCTTAAATGTCAAAGCTATTGGCAATGGTGAAAACAACAGGCTCATGATATCTGCAGTACTGTGCCACAGTGACCTGTGACATGAGGAGACCAGGACTGAACCAGGACTAAACCAGAACTGAACCAGGACTGAGTTTCAGGACGGGCCTGGAGTTGCGTCTGTGTAGACCATCGAGTGACTGGTTTAGTCCTGATTTAGTCCTAGTTTAGTCCTAGTTTAGTCCGGGTTTAGACCTGGTTTAGTCCTGGTTTAGTCCTGGTTTAGTCCTGGTTTAGACCTGGTTTAGTCCTGGTTCAGACCTGGTTTAGTCTTGGTTTAGTCCTGGTTTAGTCCTCAATCCTGGTTTAGTCCTGAGTCCTGGTTTAGTCCTAAATCCTGGTTTAGTCCTCAGTCCTGGTTTAGTCCTGGTTCAGTTCTGGTTTAGTCCTCAGTCCTGGTTTAGTCCTGGTTCAGTCCTCAGTCCTGGTTTAGTCTTGGTTTAGTCCTGGTTTAGTCCTCAATCCTGGTTTAGTCCTGAGTCCTGGTTTAGTCCTAAATCCTGGTTTAGTCCTCAGTCCTGGTTTAGTCCTGGTTCAGTCCTGGTTTAGTCCTCAGTCCTGGTTTAGTCCATCATCTCGATGAGTGTTTCTTCTGGTGCACTCAAACATTCAGCTTCATGATCGCCATCAACCTGAGAGTCCAAAAATGTTCATGTTAATAACATAATTCTGCATAATTTTGAGTAAAAAACATCAAATATTACTGATTTTTACTGGGCTGGCACCTTTATGTTTGAGTTTTTTTTTTTTTTTAACAAACAATCTATATGACTCCTCTGTGTATTTCGGCAGGTCGAGTATACGGCTTTTGAGGTGGAGTTGGGGGGGTGGTCGATGACATCATGAATGACGTACCCCCACTTAAAAAATCCCACTACGCCACTGGATACATGGAAAAAATCCACTCCAGAACCTTAAATAAGTGGGTTAAATGTTGTTGCTTTTTTTAAAATGAAATTATATTTGTTAAAAACACCAAGCAAAGACAATACTGAGCCATTTGTATTTAAAAAGTGCAAGAATGTTTTGTTTTCTTGCCATACACCAAACGGAGAACAAGAGCACTGAAAACCATTGACGTCTCACCTACGAGCTCAACGACCAGGTTCTAACCAGACATCAACTTGTAATTGAAGGGTTTGAGTGAAATGAGCATAAAAGCTGCATTTCTATTTCACAAGTACAGTAGGTGTTTTAAGGAGGCATTAGTATGTTCCAGACCTTATCAAACACCAGCGCATAATTCAAGTACCAAAGGCTAAATCAACTCTTAAGGGCTTTCACGCAGGTTCTAATTGTTTCTCCTTCTCATTTCTCCAAGTGCATTTACTCTGACTCATACATGTTTGAGTAATCTTTATTCTGACCAACTGAACATAGCTATGGCTCAGTGGTTTGAGCATTGCCCTACAAGCCCAAAGGTTGCTGGTTTAATCCTATTTTGTACCAGTTTGTCTCGCAGCTTTTCTTCACTTATTTGGAATATGCTTGTCCAGAATATTTTGAAAAACTTGTTTTTTCATAGTTTGATCCCAGCTCTGACCAGTGCATATCGCTGTTATGTCCTTGGGCAAGAAAATTAACTAACTAACAGGAACTAAAAGACGTGATCACATCAGTCCTGAGTTAAAATCACTTCACTGGCTTCCTGTCGAGTTTAGAATTAAATTCAAAGTTCTCCTCCTGACATACAAAGCCTTAAACAATATGGCCCCATCATATCTTCAGGATGCCATTGTCCCCTATCAGCCAAATAGAGCACTTCGCTCTCAGAATGCAGGATTATTAGTGGTTCCTAGAGTGTCTAAAAGTACAGTGGGGGGGAGAGCCTTCAGTTACCAAGCTCCTGTGTTATGGAATCAACTCCCTGTTGATGTTAAACAGGCACCCACAGTCTCTTTATTTAAGACCAGGCTTAAAACCTTCCTCTTCGGAATAGCTTATGACCAGGTTACTTAGTTGATGTCACTAAGATAAGCTGCTGCAGGAGATAACAAGCTGGGGGAAGTGTGGCAACCTGAGCACTGTCCTCTGTTTCCTCCTATTTTCTCATCAGCATCACTCACTATGTTCTCATCTGTAGCTCGTTCATTGCTATTCACATGTTGTCCCCTGTCCCACTCCCCCTGTGGAGTGGAACTCTTTCAGACGCCTGATGACAGCCGGACCCCTCTCCTCCTCCTCGCCTGACTCTCCTCCTCCTCGCCCGGCTCCTCCTCCTCGCCCGGCTCCTCCTCCTCCTCGCCCGGCTCCTTCCCCACCTGGGTAGCTGTGGTCATACCGAACTGGCCCACGGGCCTGGACATCTATAGCCTGTCCGTCCATGGGAGTGGATCCCTCCTTCACTGTAGTTCTCCCTGAGGTTTCTTCTTTTTCCCAGGACCCTGGGTTTTTTTGAGTTTTTCCTTGCTGAGAAGGAGGGTCTAAGGACAGGGGATGACTGGACAATGTTTCATTTGCTGCTTTACATGAATGTTGTTTATTCCTGTTTTGATATGTCTGTGTGTATGTTTGGCTCATCCATATTTTGGAACGCCCTTAGAGGCAACTGTTGTTGCAATTTTGCAATTAAATTGAATTGAATTGAAATTGAATTAACCGACTTGGATTATGCTTCATTAAATCTTCAGAGTATGCTGTAAATGTAAAATGTTTTTCACAATACACAGAAACCTAAAACATTCACTGGCATTGCAAGACAGGGTCATATTCGAGTACACCCAAGACGCTATTGCTTTGAAAATTCTCATGACACAATAATACATATTCAGCAGCTCTGCATAGTCCTTTCAGTGAAAATTAAAAAAAAAAAAAAAATCATTGTAAGGTAAGGTAAGGTAAGTTTATTTATACAGCGCTTTTCACAGACACATGTCCCCAGAGACGCTTTACAGAGCATTATTTACAGTTCATTCTTCATTCACTCCAGACCCGGTGGTGCAAACTACTGTTGTAGCCACAGCTGCCCTGGGGCAGACTGACAGAAGTGCGGCTGCCAAATCAACATCGCATGGTACAGTCATTGATCATATATCAGTCAATCAATCAAACTTTATTTATAAAGCGCTTTTCATACTAAAATGTAACACAAATTTAAAACACATTTCCTTCCACCCACCTACCCAACCTCAACAGCTGCCCAAGCCCACACAACCAAACAACCCAGACAGTCACATGTATATAGTAAAACATGAGTCTGAATACAGGCGAACCAGCTGAGAAACCAACTGAGAACCGAGCTGAGAAACCAGCTGAGAAACCAACTGAGAAACCAGTTGGGAAACCAGTTCAGAAAGTTGGGAAAGCACCATCAGAGGAGCCGTCTACACCAGGAGCAGAGAATCGTCCGCCACCACCAGGAACCGCCGCAGGGCCCAGGGGAGAGACGGGGCCCAAGCACCAAGGAGCCCACGGGACCAACCCCCAGAAGCTGCAACCGACCACCGCCCCCTGTGCAGAGGGCTCCAAAGAGGAAAAAAAATGGACATAGCTTAACCCGCAGTCGCCAGGTTCCAAATAAATAGTGTTCATGGGAGCGCTTCTGGCTCCAATTGACTTTACATTGAAAACACCGCTCTGTCTGTAACTGCTGCTGTCAGTGGGCCTCACTTTGGTCTCAAAATGTTCATATTAACTTAGCTCTACATGATCCTGGTGTTTTTATTGAGCTAGTTTGTCCATAAATAAGGAACTCACCTCCAAATTTGCCCCTATAACTGCTAGCCTCATGAGCTTCATTTGACTGGAGCTGAACGCTGTGAGTGACGTCACATTCCCATAGTCCACTTCTTCGTACAGTCTATGGGGACAGTTTGCAGCTATAAACAGTAGGGTATTTATTGCATTTGTTGTGAAGTTTGCATTGATGTACTTTAAATGTTACCATGGTTACAAAATCTGGAAGTACGGGACAAACAAAAAGTATAAAATGTATTTAAAGCATTAATGGCCACGTTTAAGTGCTCGATTGTTGCTGATTTTCTGTTCTAAGTATTTATGGTCAGATTACTAACTTAAGTAACAGCTTCAGACAGAGCAGTGCCCTCAGATAGCTTTCCCATTCTAAGCCCCTTGAAAAGTACCAGCAGACGTGGCCATCCTGGAGGTGACCGAGGCTCGTATTCAAAGGCGATGATAAGAATTTGACCCGCACCTTTAATATGTAACTCCAGTGATAAAATACAATCTGAGCCGAGTACATGACCGCAGCAGTATATGGGACTCTGACCTCTCCAAAATGAGTACAAAGCGTCTTCCAGAGACGAGTGTGAGTGAAATGTTCCGTCTCCTCTCTATTATCTCGCGCTGACCTTTCAGGGATCACTGTCTGAATGCTAAGCAGAGCATCGTTTCATCTGACCAACCCGAGCTGTAAAGAAACGAGGACATACTGAAGACAGAGGCGTTTTCCAGCTTCTCTTTCGTTCAGGAGGAAGGATTGGAAGTTTAGAGCACAATTTGCCCACACCCCTAATATCTGTGGAATGATTTTAAAATATTGGCCAAATCCAGCTAAGATTCAGGAAAGATTAACGGTTCTTTATTTTGCAAAATTGACTAGATTTCACTAGATTATAACATTTCGAAATCAAAATTGTGTTTTACGTGTATTTGACTAACATCTCTTGGTGCCATTGGGTGAAAATCCTGATTTTTTTTTGTGAGGGACCAATGTTTTTTGTGGTCAATCCAACTGATACTGATACGATTTAAATACAATACACTATAAGTCACACTTTTGGGGAAATTCAATTGATAAAATCAGAGATCAAGAACCAACATTTCATCATTTCAGCCAAATAGAGAATAACCCATGTTCATTCATTCATTTTCAATAGAGAACCAAAAATAAGAAAACGAAAAAAACAAAACAAAAAAAACAACTCTTTTCTTTATTATTTGTCTCTAAAACCAAAATGAAAAAACGGATAACGGATAATTTGTTTTTTCATTTTTGATTCATATATAGGATTAATATATTTGGTCAGTGTGAAAAATTTTATATATAAGTCGTATAAGTCCTAACCCTGAAAAAAAAGTCAGAAAAAACTGTACTTAGATTATGTCATCACTGTGTATTGCTCTACATAAGTATAGTAAGAAATTCATTATTATAATCTATTGATATTTTGCACCCTGGGTGTGTACTCCATGTACTTCTAAGCACTAACCACGTTGGCACGATGTTCACATGAGGAAAACTGCCACATAAACTGTAATTTTATATGTGAGAGTCTTGTTTAACAGCACACATCAGCTCACCTGTTGTACTTCCAGCTAAGTCTAAGCTAAATATCGCTTTTCTTTCAGTGTTAAGAAAAAAATGGTGGAAGCAGCTTTACTTTCTGTTCTGGACTATAGTAATGCCTTGTACTGTATATGCATCTCCCTCTTCCACTCTGCACAAATTGGACTCTTGTGTACGTTTATCACCAGTGATAAGCCTCTCACTCACCACTGCACTCTTTATGGTTTAGAGGGCTGGACATTGCTAACAACTCACAGAAAACAGCACGGGTTCATATTTATTTAGAAAGCCAAACTGGGGACCCTACGGTGTCTCTTGATAAGCTCAAGAAATTTGTAAAAAGTGTTGTGACTGGTATGGTTTTATCATTTTATAACTTTGCGATTTGACTGTTTAGTATTGGTTGTGTTGCTGCTACCTTGGCCATGGTTGTCTGGAAAAAGAGATTGTGACTCTCAATGGGACCTCGTGGTTGAATAAAGATAAATTTACGACCAAGGGACCATGCCACAAGCCTGAGCCATCAGACGGTTTTACTATTGCAACAACACATCATCTAATCTGTCGCACGATGGTCTAATCCCAGCTCACGTTCCCTGTTAGTGGGTGAACCATTCAACACTTGGTGAATTCTGCTTCGTGGAAACCGTCTGACCTCGTAGCATTAGGATTTGTTTGCTCAACGGTGGGCAGGTACTTTTTTGATTTAACCAATGATATTTGATTGTGTGCACATGGTGTATGCAGTCTGCCATCGCAACTTCACTGATTGGACTACAACTTCCAGGGTTTTTGTGAACCGTATAGTGCACTGTGATCCCTGACCAAGTCGCTGGAATATGATAACGATATTTATTGACGATGGATTGATGTGATGGCCGAGGGGAGACTCAGGATGGGGTCCCTGTCTTCAATCCGAAAGTGCAAAATGGTCACCGAGCTGATTCAGTAACCCCCCTCCTTAAAGATGATGTCTTCAGACTAAAGGATGGATGAGACACAGGGGTGGGAGGGAGTTGGTCGAGAGCACTGACACGGACAGTGTTTTCAGAATAGGCCATATAAACAGGGCTTCTGGGTAACTGAAGACATAGTTGAGGTAAGCTGTGGGTGACTGGGCAGGAGGCTGAGGCGTGGTCCAACTCCTGAACCTCAGATAACCATAATAACTCCATATAAAGGTCAGTTCTTTATGGTCAGATTATATTAAATGTTAAAGTCTGATTTGAATAAAGGAGCTTCAGTCAGAGCAGTGCCCTCAGTTAGCTCCAGCTTCCTGAGAATGTTGATGATCAGCTGCAAAGTAGACTACAAATAAACAAACTGCACACTATAGGCTATAAATAGGCGTTCAAACATACACAGTCCTGTTTTAGTCACATTTAGTTCAGTGCCATTTTCTTTCTAAAGTGGTTTAATGAGCCAATAACCAAATACACTAAAATGCAAATACTGCCGAGTTTCAGATCATGGTAACATTCTATAGGCCAATATGATGTAATACAGATGGGGATGGCTAAAACTAATATTATTACAATGCAGATTTTTGTTGGGTTAGGGTTAGACAAAATTGCCACAAGGTCGAGAAAAACGACCTCATGAGATTTTTTTTCAAGTGTTTACATTTGGATTGGACAAAAAAGGGTCACGTGTTGGTGAGTTACATCTCTAACGTTTCCAAAAAGCAAAAAAATCGAATCAAATCAAACAAATAAGAAAAATTGGAAACTGAATCGTGAAATTAATGAATTGCGTTAAAATCTCGTTCTCGTGGACCCAATTTCGAATCTTGTCTCATCTTGTGGAAACTGTGTCTCATCTTGTCAATAAAAGAAACCATCAGGTCCAACATTTGCAAATTTCCAGTAGTTTAAAAGTAACATCGAGTCTATACGTCATTTAGTTTACGAACTCGGTCATGATGGAGAACCAGACTCCCCGTTTCAGAGTGGTCACTTTGTCCAGATCTCGTATTTTCCCTAATTTCTTCACAAACGTCTCTCTTCTTTCTATTTTAACCCAACCCCGGTGTTTGGCCTAGTTTTCCCCACAGCTCCCCAGGCAGTCAAGGAGAGCGCTGTTTCAGTCACATACACCTCAAGAGAATTATTTATACTGGCCAGGCTGGAGCCGTCTCATTTGGGTGAAGAGCAGAGTACACAAACCTGGAGCTGACATTTTTAACGCTGAAGGCGGAGGACCAGGCTGAGACAGAATAAAACATGGCAACGCATCGCTCTTTGATCCACTGTGCCTTTTCCCTTTTGACATTCAAAGACCAGGGGGAGGAAAGGGACAACCTGCCACCAAGCCTGCTGTGGAAAGTCAAAGCCCAAAACTGTTTATATTTATACAAAAAAAAGAAAAGAGAAAATCAGGATATCTTTAAAACTGGAAACAAACTCCAGCCTTGGAATAAAAATGGTGGAGTTTTGCAAAAGTAGTTTAAAATATACTTGCAATGCCCTACAAGCCCAAAGGTTGCCAGTTCAGTTTGTACCAGTTTGTCTCACTGTTGTGTTTTTTTTTTTTACCTATTTGGAATATACTTGTCCAGAATATTTTTTCAAAACTTTGAAAAACCAGCTCTGACTTGTGCATATGGTGTTGTGTCCTTGGGCAAGACACTTAACCGACTTGGATTATTCTTCATTAAATCTTATATGTTTTTGACAATACATGGAAACCTAAAATGTTAAAGCATTTGCTAGCATTGCAACATAGGGCCATAGCTAATTACAATAATGTTTTGTTTTATTTAGTTTTTTAACATAATGCATTTTTCATTAATACATTTTTATACATATTTTAGTCCTGTAAATAATGTTTTTTTTTTTTTGCATGATGCATTTTGTTTATGTTTTATGTTTTATTTTGTTTTAATATGTTTTATTTTTTGCATAAAGTATTTGTTGTGAATACATTTTTATACATATTTTATTTCTGTAATTTTGAATTTTTTGGCATAATGCCTTTTTCCTAAATACATTTTAATACATGTTATTTCTGTATTTTTTTTTTTGCATAATACATTTGTCGTGAATAATTTTTTTATACATATTTTATTTCTGTAAATTATTATTTTTTTCATAATGCATTTGTCATGAATACATTTTAATACATATTTTATTTCTGTAAATTATTATTTTTTTCATAATGCATTTGTCATGAATACATTTTAATACATATTTTATTTCTGTAAATAATGCTTTTTTTGCATAATAAATTTTTCATGAATACATTTTTATACATACTTTATTTCTGTAAATAATGTTTTTTCTGCATAATATATTTGCCGTGAATCAATTTTTTGTACATATTTTATTTCTGTAATTTTACAGAAATAAAATATGTATGTTTTATTTTTCTAATTTCCACAAAAAAAAAAAAATCATAATTTTTTTTTCAGGTTTACATATGTTTAAAAAAAATTCCCTTAAGAAAACTAAATTCAATTAAACACATTTTTATTTACAGTTGAAAACCTGAAAACCTGAAAACACCTATACCACCTCATACGACCTTCACCTTCAAAAACCCCGTTGCCAGATTGTGATAAAACGACGCCGATCACCCCCGTGGGCCTTCGTGTATTTCCACCATGAAACAACATCAGGCTTCGAATGATTCGATAAACGCCACGGTAACAGGCCTGTCCTTGTTGAACGGTGGATACGGCCTCCTCTGCCTTGATACGTAACGACAAAACATCTGCTCCATTGTCCCTGTATGTCACACAACTGCCCTGTTATATTCTCCGTAATTGCCCCTTTTGACACCCCGCACGGCGTCGAGTAGACTTATTTTTTAATGCAGTTGTTGCGCTAACTAGATCTGGAGCTGCTGCCAAGCGAAGTGCTTCTCCAAGGGGGTAATTAAATGTCAAAATTAGTTGCAAATACAGTTTAACACAGGAAATACGTCTCACTGTGGGTTTAGTGGTTTTGGATGCTAATTCCGAGCGTAAAATGCATTGACTTGAATTCCTAATGGGGCCGTTTAGTCTCCCATAGCTGTACATTACCCCTGCCACTAAACTGCAAATGAAGGCGGCGTTATTGGTTGTCTTACAGGATATAGCCTTGTACTTGTACCGCTGCGATCCGCATTACGCAAAGGGGGGAGTGTACTATTGCTAAGGTTGCCTGCGTTTACAAGGACATTTAATTTTGAACACTGTTTGTATTATATCTTTATTTAACCAGATCGATCTACGTTTCTTTTGCAGGGGGAGAAAACATCCAAACAAAGGCTTTGGTACTGTGAGGCCAGAATGAACTGACAGAGAATTTTTTAAAATATTTTTTAAAGTACAAAATATACAAAATCTGTAACAATGTTGCCTCCTGGTTTAAATTAGCCATTCAAACATGTGTGAATGAAACTAAACACAACTCCAGGTACTCCAGGTATGTTTTTGACGATATAACAACTTTCTAACGTGACTTAAAGCTCACAAGAGTCAATTTTGCATAATATTTGAATTTTAAAAACAGTAATACCATCATAACTGAATCTGGAATCCCACTAGCGATCATATACTGAGATGTCATCAATTCATAGAGAGACATTTGGGGGTTTATTGCAAGCTGGTTTTCATCGTATAGGATTAGGCCACCCAAAATAAGGAGCTAACCCTGATTTCTTGATGCATAATAGGCTTAAAGTGAAGTGAAGCTAGATTAATAGTCCAAGGTACAATACAATAAGTATATTCTAATTGGATGAAAACAGCAGACAGGACAGAGGTAATGTAAAGCAGCCGTTCCCAACCACGGACCAATTGAATGTTAGACAATATTTTCACGGACTGGCAGATAATTATGATAAAATAAAATGATATGATCACCACAAAGCTGGTATTTTGTAAATATAATAATAAATGTTTCCAAAGATGTCTGTTTTTTACTCATTTTGCAGCTTGTGGATTTAATATTTGCGTTAATGTATCACGTGACCGAGATGAGCATCTTCACATGCATCAAGAGTGAGTCAAGAGTGAGTCATAGATGGATGGAATGGAGAGAATTCGGTTCTTTTTCAAAATAAAACATTGTTCAGACTCGGATAACAAAGAAAACAGAAATAATATGTAACATAATGCTTTTTATTCTTTCTGTGTGGTCCGGTACCAAACGACCTTTGAATTTATTGTATTAACTGTTAAAGGGACAGTTTGGAATTTTGGACATAGGGCCTCATTTCCCAGTGAGCCAGAGTGTTGGAGACGTGTGGAGACACTTTTTTAAATCTTCCATCCAGTCCTTGTATTTGGAGAAGTTGCTGGTGTTAGGCTAGTGCATGTCAATGGCCATAGTTGTCCTGCCACTCACTCCTGAGGAAAAACTATTATAACCCCAGACTGTCCATGTGAATGTCTGTCAATAGAATAATGTTAGAAGTAAAACCAACCGTTGCATTTGAAGGATTTATGTCTGAGCAGCAGCAGTGAGTTGTACTTCCTGATAGAAAGCTTGGTAGTGGCGGACTGATATATGAGAAAATAGTCCCTCAACATGCGACGATTCATGCGATGCAAGGGTAGTTTTATTTCAAACATTATTGTATCGACACAGACATTCACATAGACAGTCTGGAGTTATAATAGTTTTACATTGTGGAGTGGGTAAGACTGTTTTTAGTGGCAGGACAACTGTGGCCATTGACATGCAGCAGCCTAGCACCAGCAACCTCTGCAAATACAAGGACTGGATGGAAGATTTAAAAAGTGTCTCCACACGTCTCCAACACTCTGGCTCACAGGGAAATGAGGCCCTGTGTCAAAAATTCTGAACCGGCCCATTAAAACTTTTTTTGGCTTTAAAATGTTGATCAGATCAAGTTTTAAAGATGGTAAAAACCAACATATCACGGCTAAAAGCTCTCAAATTACTTCATTCAGAGCATCCTAATTACTCACCACATTTATCAATGCTTTTAACAAGTCTCAGAGACCGGTGCAGTGATTTGCTGCGGTAAAACTAACTAAAACTGGCGGCACGGTGGCTGAGTGGCAACACTCAGGCCTCACAGCAAGAAGGTAGTGGGTTCGATCCCCAGGTCGCCCGGGCCTTTCTGTGTGGAGTTTGCATGTTCTCCCCGTGTCTGGATGGGTTTCCTCCGGGTACTCCGGTTTCCCCCATCAACTCAAAACATGCCCGCACCCCTGTGAACTAACATCAAGGACCATAATGTCCTCCCTCCTGTGGGCTCACCACCTGCAGAGGGGTTCATAGGGGTGGGTCAGGTGCTATGAGGATTGGGCAGCAAGCTGCCCCCGCGACCCAGCCGGATTAAGTGGGAGAGGATGGATGGATGGATGGATGGGTAAAACTAACAACAATTACCACGCACTCTTCCACTTCCGCACAATAAATGCTTTTTAATTTGACCAAAGCGTGAACCAGACTTATTTGGACCTCAAGAGCTGCTTACTTATGCAATATCTGTACTGGGGAACGGCAAATTGGCTTGAAATACACGACGACAGGGCTTTTAAATGAAAAGAATGGAGCTGATGAGCGATACGGAAGATGGTGTTGTCCAGTTACGTCAGTTTGGTCTTTGCTGGTTTGTGTTTGAGATGCATCGGAGAGTGAAAATACCCGTTCCTCTCCTCCTCCAGGACTCCCATCTGCATTTCCTCTGCTGTGATGAAACAGAGCCGAACTGTCCTCTTTTATTACCAGCTCCTGTACGTCTGCACCTGTGTCTACATGTTTGTGTGTCCCGCGGTGCACTGTAAACATGCAAGAGTTTCCCAAACGCATCCGGTTATGAATACATTAGACTGTGTTAGTTTAAAGGCCCTATATTACACCAAATTGACTCTTTGGAGCTTTATGCCATGATAAAATGTTGTTATCTCATCAAAAATGTACCTGGAGTTGTGTTTTGTTTCATTCACAGATGTTTGAGTAGCTCTTTATTACCGTATTTTTCGGGCTAGCAGTTCGAGTTCTTCGGTTAATCCACCCAGAATGAGCCAAGCACCGAATTAGTTGCTTCACTTAGGCGTGTAAATCAGGATGTCTCTTAACCGGTGCCATTTTGGGCTCCTTATAAACACACCCTAATATGATGTTGAAGCACAGGACGTGTTAGTCCGTGAGCTTCGTATCTTACCAAAGTCATACTAAAACATTCTGACAGAGTTTTGAGCACCGTGTACCACATAAAATCGGTTTGAGGTCAATAAGCACAACTGGAATTAATACATAAATGCGCACTGGATTATAAGGCGCACTGTCGATCTTTGAGAAAATTAAAGGATTTTAAGTGTGCCTTATGGGCCGAAAAATATGGTATTAATCTGCCTACATCTCCAAAGCTCTTGTGATGTCATGAAGTGGTAGTTTTTAACAGCTACATTTTACTTTTTGCTCAGTAGTAATTAGCAATTCCAGAGCTGAAACTATCCAAATAATTCTAGTGAAGGTGTATGGGTTAGAGGTCTGCACGGGACAGAATTTTCAGCCCCGCTCCTGCTCGCACTCACATTGTGCAGTCCTGCGCCCGCAAAGAATTGTAATTTTCATTCCCACTCCAGCCTGCATTAGCAATATTTTGTCCCGCTCCCACTCGCAAATCCCACAAGATGGGGATGCTCGCCTTCTTTCTCACAAAAGGTTTTGATTTCTTGAATTTCTTTGTCAGGTTTCTTGATGTTTTGACAGTAAATATACCTCTCTTTAAAGAAGAACTCCTGAAGCACTGTGAGATTCACTAGAGGTGCTTTGTTCTTCTGCCATGTCTTCGGAGCTCTATCAAAGGAATTGTTTAAAATGTGCTTGAGATTAGAGCACATCTGCAAGTTTAGGCTGCTTAAAATGTTTTTATTAATGCCAAAAAAACGATCTAGTACAAATTATGTCTGATAGGCAAACATTAATCATTTGTATATTTTATTTTACACTCATATTTAGTTTGTAGGACTGCAGTTTATTTATTGTGCAGTCGCAATGAGTTTTCAAAATGTGTCTCACACCGCACTGTTTTGGGTCGGGTCCCGCAGGGTTTAAAAACACAGTGGAGCACTTCCTGTATTGCCGCATGACACCACAAGTTGGAGTGTGTTCTGTTTGGTAAAAGAACACAGCCTAAATATGCAGGATTTGTGTGTTAAGAACGTGTGAATGAACCAAAGAGTAAAACGTCTTCGAATTTCACACATATTTGAGGTCTTATAAGGTTCAAACGTAGTGATTTTGATAAAGATTTGTTGATCTGTTG
The DNA here is from genome assembly GCA_030686955.1 of Odontamblyopus rebecca. Lineage (NCBI taxonomy): Eukaryota > Metazoa > Chordata > Actinopteri > Gobiiformes > Gobiidae > Odontamblyopus > Odontamblyopus rebecca. The sequence goes on along the minus strand of CM060674.1, from coordinate 8,796,794 downwards.
TATTTGTTCATTATATTTGTTTCTTAAATGTTTTTATTTATAATTTTGTTTGCTCAGACTATGAATGTGCTTAAAGGAAACCATGCAAGCTTTTCGTCAGCTCTCACTCAATAAGAAAAGTCGTGGAGTAGAAAGTACAGACCTGCTCTCAAATGTAGGGAAGTAAAAGTATCATTTTAGTACAAGTATATAAGTAAAGTAAGTATAGATACCTAAAATGTATACTTCAGTACAGTATTTTACTACTTTTACTTGATTACGTTCCACCTCTGGTTACAGAATACACCTTTTCAACATGCGTATAGTTTTACCATTAAACAGCTCCCATCATTTCTTTGCAAATTGAATTAACCACAAGTTCGATGTGAGGTTTGAGTGACAGACGCTCCATCACTGCCTAAACAAAGCCGGCGCACTGACGGCTTTGTAATAATATTGTCGTGGCGGTTTGGGTTTAAGATTGCCCCCAAATATATGCTCCATCTGAATAACGTACTATTATTACATCATGAGTCAGTCTCGGCTGTGATGCAACAGGTATCGAATAAAGCAGCTATTTTTGTGCATGTGCAAGTTGAATTGTTGTGAGCAGAGGTCCTGGATTTCACACCACTGTCGTGAAATTGTTAGATATCGGTAACCAGGAAGTGAAATATGAACCACAAAAACATGTGTTAACTTGATAAAGTGTTTGTATCTCATGAATAAAGTTTTTGTTCATGCTTTATAAAAGGTCCATTGTGTAACTTTTCTGGTGGAGGGTCCGTCAAATGCTTTTCTTCATGGAGATGTTATTGTTTTGTCTGAAATTTTTCGCTTTATGGAGTTGAACCTTTCTATATCTTCATGGAGACCAAACCAGACCAAGTTACAGGTCTGTGGAGAGGCGACCCTGCTCACACTCTGTTTTTCGAGGTATTTTTGAGCTATAGAACCATTCGCAATTGAATAATTTCCAACATTCCAGGCAGAGCAATGACATATCCATACAATCAATCATTTCAAATACAGAATAATACAACACTAAATACAATCACTCAATTAAACACTGTCCCACTTTAACTGTAGGCTTTTAACTATATGTTTTAATTGTATTTAATTTGTTTATGTTGTTGTAAGGCGACCTTGGGTGTCCAGAAAGGCGCCTCATATATAAAATAAAAATAAATGTCTTATTAACCATAGAAACAAGCAGGTGATGGACCCCCAACCTTTAAGACTAATTAAAGTGTAGTTATTATAAAGTGGTACCAGGTTCAGTTCAAACCAAACGATCACTGTCTGTTGACCATGTTCTGTATGCATCCATTCATAGTTTTGATGCCTTCAGTGATGAGCTGTAAGGTAAATAATCATGGAAATAAAGAAGAAAAGTGAATTAAAAAATGTGTCCCATTTTGACTGGTAGTGTATGAGGCCAACTGTTAAATTACTGCAGAATATGGGTCACCTCTGCACAGATAAGCCCATGGAGACATTTAATGCACATGTGTTCTGTTAGCATGCTAGTAGCTGTGAGCATTCCTCTGAAATCAAACCTCTGGCTCCTGAAGTTATGAAAAACGCTTAGAACCTCATTGTGAGTAATGAAGATGCTCAGAATTCATTATGAACGTGGCGAATATCTTTGGTCCACTGCAGATGTTTTAAAATGAAGTAGTTCTGTTTGACATGTTTTTCGATGGTAAAAATCAGGTACGGCGCCTTTAACAATGCAAAAACGAGTCCTAAATTGGCCAGCGAGTGCCGAAATCATCTTAACGTGTCTTAAACGCTGTGCCCTTTGTGGTAGCGCAGCCCTCTTCTGTGCGAACGCCCTCTCGCTCATGTTGAGTACTCAGTTTGCCATGCAGTACAATGTCTCGGGGCCTGCTTAGTATTCACCAGCTGGGTTTCCTAAAGGTTACCAAACCTAATTAGACATTTATGCAGGATCTTCAAAGGTCCCTGCGTTATTAATGATGTGCTTCTTGTGTGGACTGCATCGATGGCTGTTTTTTTTTTTTTTTTTTTAACGGACAACAAGAACATGCCCATCACGTGTCCAGTGGCGGTGGGATCTTCATTGCAGGACGGCGGGATAGAGGCTAAACTGTGGCTAATTGTTCACCAAATTCTGAATATTAAAAAAAAAAAAACTGGAGTTGTGTTTTGTTTCATTCACGCATGTTAACAGCACAGACCCTGCATATTAAGGCTAATAGGAGTTCTTCTCTCAAATTCTCTCTGTGGTGATACAGGAAGTGCTCCATTGTGTTCTTATGGTGCGTTTGTTTATCCATCTGACATGCCCCTTTTTCTCGGACAGCAGAACTCGGAACTCGGATTCCGAGGCAGAATCCAAGAAAGCTGCGCCCAGAGTCATTGTATGAACCGTTTTCATTGTGTTTGGAAGTTTTGGTGGTTTAACTGACAATTTCAGTCACTCGTATTACTGCAAATACTTTACTGCGTCCACATCACTGCCAATGGGTTTGGTAGTATTACTGCAATAATTTACTATGCCTGTATCACTGTTTGGAGGTCGGTTCTGCCCATGTTTCTAGCCCATTTCCTGCTACTAGGCCAAAATGATCGACTATCCCACGACATCATCCCTTTCACTTCACTAATAAACTGAATTGTACTGTTTATACTGAATTCTTCTTCAAGGTTGTGTAGATGAAGCACAGACTTATTTTGGAGCGTCTGGTACTCGGCCAATGCTAAAGCAACAAAAGCTTTCCAGTTAGCGTCCGCGTTTTTCTCCGACTCGGACACACAAAACACGATAAAAGCTCAGACACGACGTCGTATCCAAGATCCGAGTGGGAGACAGATGCTTAAACATTAAAGTCCATACACCTTCACTAGAATCATTTGGATAATTTTACCCCTGGAACTGCCCAACTCTACTGAAATGGACGTAAAAGGAGCTGTTAACTTGACAACTAATCCTTTATGACATCACAAGGTGGAACTGAGCATTTTGAGCTTTGGAGATGTAGACAGACTCATAATAAAAGAGTTACAAACGTGTGAATGAAACAAAACACAACTCGAGTTCTTTTGACGAGATAACAGCATTTTAATGTGGCTCAAAGCTCTCAAGAGTCAGTTGTGTTTAATATAGAACCTTTAATCTGTATTTCGTGTTGGATTTTAATTTTTAGATTTTAAATGCGCATTCCGTAACTTGTGGTGGAAGATCTGCCAAATTCATTTCTCCACAGAGATGTTTTTGCTTCGCTCGGGATGTTCCACAGAATGACATTAACGTTATCCTGCACTTATGTAATTACGGATGTTTTATTGCTGGTGGAATGATCGGCTTGTTTCCATGGAGACGTTTCATGCCATACTACGGAACATTATAACCAAAGTTACACAGTGCACATGTAATTACACATATAGGTCATTTATTTATTCTGAAATGAGTGAACTTGATGTAATTACACTACCGGATACATCTCATTGGAAGATCTATTTTAAGTTGGACACTGTTTAAATCGTTTTCTATCTTGAATAACATTTCTACTTGTACTTCATTTGAGTTTGATAAAGTTCCCGCAAAGTAATTTTAGGACAGGACCGATCCCTCCCAGGACACACCGTTGATCAGAGCAGCTTTAGACTCTGTACAAGCCTTTGAGACCTGCTGGAAGCTTCTCAACTTTTCAGGGGAGAGCATATCTGCCACACTGATCTTTCTCAATGGTGCACCACAATTTAACTGGAACACCGTGGAATTTTCGGAGCACAACTTTTTCAATAAGCGGAGTTTGAAACATCTACGGCAAAAAAGGCAGACATTTTGCCTCTGATTTTCAATTCATTCCAATGTCTTTCATGTTCTACGGTGGAATCCATTAATTAACTAAGATTGTGTACTGGGTTTGACACTAATTGTAGGTGCTGTGGTGAAATAAGCCGGCAGCTGTCAGGTTTTTTTTTTTTTTTTGAGGTGCGCTGTGTAACTTTTTTTTTTCACCCACCTTTCCTCGATCTGCGGAGAACACCAAATAGCCTTAATAAATAATCAATCACGCTTATTGTGCCAGCTCAATGAGATGACACCCACGCAGCCCAAAACACGTATTTGACTACCTACATATGACGATGAAATTTATTTGTATACGCATTAGGCCCCTATTTCTTTTGTCCAATTCATTTCAATCAAAGTGGCTGCTGTCCAAGCTTGGCTACGTGTTGCAATTTGGACACGCCACCGCGCCACTACAGAACAGATAAGAAACTTCCTACAACTCCGCGTTAGGATGTAAAAGGAGATATTTGACTGATAGAAGGGGGCAATGCATATGTTTAGACCTAGACATAAGCTAATTATATTTGAAAAAAAAAAAACTACCTATCTATCGATTGATCTGCTGCATTCAGCACCATGGACAGCAGCCTGACTATGCACAGGTGACATGTCGGAATAGCGATACTAAAGTGTCGGAATACCCGTACATCTAAATAGAGGCATGTCGGAATATCTGCACATCTAAATAGAGACACGTTGGAATACCGGCACATTTAAATAGAGACACGTCGGAATACCGGCACATTTAAATACAGGCATGTCGGAATACCCGCACATCTAAATAGGGATATGTTGGAATACCAGCACATCTAAATAGGGACATGTCAGAATACTGGCACGTCTAAATAGGGACACGTCGGAATACCTGCATGTCTAAATAGGGACACGTCGGAATACCTGCATGTCTAAATAGGGACATGTCGGAATACCGGTATGTCTAAATAGGGACATGTCGGAATACCAGCACGTCTAAATCATAGACCGTACATATGAGTGGACTAAGCTATCCCGTTAGCCGCCGCGTGCCAAATAGGAAGTGCTCCAGGAGGCTCTTCCGGCTCCTTCTCTCCCTTTTTCCCATTGATTTACATTGGGATCTGATCGCTCCTCTATCTGTACCTGTTGCTGTGAGCCTCATCATTTTGGTCTTAAAATGTTCGTATGAACCCGCTCTACATGATCCTGAATTTTTTTTTCGCCGTTTTGTCCGTCAAAAAAACCCTGATCATAACACAGAGCCTGGCTCCAGATTTGCCCCTGTAGCCGTGAGCATCAGGAGCCTCATTTGAGCGGCGCTAAACGCTATGGGTGACGTCACGCTCACTTAGTCCACTTCTTTTATACAGTCTATGGTCTAAAATAGGGACATGTCGGAATACTGGCACGTCTAAATAGGGACATGTCGGAATACCGGTATGTCTAAATAGGGACATGTCGGAATACCTGCATGTCTAAATAGGGACATGTCGGAATACCTGCATGTCTAAATAGGGACATGTCGGAATACCGGTATGTCTAAATAGGGACATGTCGGAATACCTGCATGTCTAAATAGGGACATGTCGGAATACTGGCACGTCTAAACAGGGACATGTCGTCAGGAAGGAATGTTGGAAGAGACGGTGGACCCCCAAATATATGGTGCAAAATATATGGAATTATGTAGCAAAGAAAAAAAGGCAAATAACTCAACTAAATATCTTTCCTATTGTAGCCACCCTTTGCTTTGTTGACAGCAATGCAAACTCCTAAAACGGGTTTCACTTGACAAGTTTTTTACATTTTTAAAAACTAAAACAAGTTGAGTTATTTTGAGTTTATGTTTTGTTTACTACGTTCCATAAGTGTCCATTCACAGTTTTGATGCCTTCAGTAACAACCTACAGGGTAAATAATCGTAGAAATAGAAACAGAAAGAAACATAAATGTGTGCGTCCAAACTTTTGACTGGTAGTGTAGCTTTCTGAACGCATTTCTTTTCAGCTCTTTTGTCGCACACAGTTCATTTTGCTCTATTGCTATTCTATTTCATTTCTGCATTTCATTGAACCTTCTGGGCTACCGTAGCGTGATCATTTACAAAACATCCGCATTACGAGGACAGGGCCTCACTTACCCCGTCTGTTTTTTCCCCTCCGTGACTTTTCTTCCTTTTCTTCCTCCATTTCTCTCGCAGCGCCAAAGGGTTTGTTGTTCACTTTTTGTTGTCGAGGCCATCATTCAAAAACGCAGGGCTTTCTTCTGACAGGCGCCCAAGCACGGAAATGAGAAATGACTTACACAGTTTAGCTCCTCTTCATTTTGCACACGCCTTTATTATTATCATCAAACACGAGTTTGCGACGTGGCCACTCACAAAAACGTCAAGAAAATGGACTCTGTAGCTGAAGGAGGGGCTAAAGTGAGCATAGCGTATAGAGTTTGCACACGTTTACTGTGAAAAAAGTCAATGCTACGTAAGTACTCACAAAAACGTCAAATAATTAATACGCCATAATAATAATAATTCAAATAATCCATCACTAAGGGAAATTGTTATGTACTTAACACTAATATGAGTCAGTATACTCACATTTTCTTTGTGTTTTGGTCGTTTTTAGGCAGCTTTTCTGTATTTTACCTAAAGAAATGACAACGTAAGCCTCTTTTTACTGTTGGCAGGGATCAGATTGGTCAAAAATAGGGACACCTGGGACATTTCTTGTATAAAACTGAGGTAAATCAGTGGTTTTGCATAAATCTGCTGGGACAGGGGACACAGGGCTCAAAACTGGGACTGTCCCGGATAAATAGGACATCTGGTCACCTTAAGTATAACTTGTACGCATGCCTTATACCGTTTTCACACATTTGTCATACTAACATGATACTTAGCCACTCATAAAAATGATGATGAGAAGAATACTTTAAAAATGTATTTAGTTACAGAATACTTAGCATACTGTCACACTTTGAGCTACATTTAAATGACTGAAAACAGTTTTATGTTTGCCTTAGTTATTTACTGTTATGCAATTCCTAAATCACACTTGCACACACTATTTTATACGTTTATTATTACTATACTATTTTTCATTCGCAGTCTAAATTGTGTGATCAAATACTGCCATATGGTCCTTTGATTTTAGAAAAAGTAACTGTGTTCTGAATACTGCCAAATGAAAAAGTAACTGTACTGGAATACACTTGTACATGTATTCAGTTACTTCCCAACACTTGATGTGCTTTACCATCATAAACATACAAATACTAAGCTGCCACTCACAAAAACATCAGAAAATGCGCTAGCTAGCTGGAAGGGGCACTAACGCACAGGGTCCGCCGCCTATTCCAACATTCCTTCATTACATCATGCTGGTTTTCCGACACTTTTTAGTATCGCTATTCCGACACACCACCTATGCATGTTCAGGGTGCTCAATGCAGCAGATTGATCGATAAGTAGGTAGGTTTTTTCCAAATATAATTAGCCTATGTAAGACAGACATCCTTAGGTCTAAACATTTGCCTACAGCCTCATTGCCCCCTTCTATTAGCCTAATATCTTCTTTTTACATCCTACTACGGAGCTGCAGCCTGGACAGCAGCCACCTAGATGGAACTGATTTGGCCAAAAGAAATAGGGGCCTAATGCGTATACAATGACATTTCATCGTCATATGTAGGTAGTCAAATTTGTGTTATGTTCTGTGAGTGTGTCATCTCACTGAGCTGATGCAATGAACTTGATTGATTATTTATTCAGGCTCTATTCTATGGTGTTCTCCGCAGATGGGCTACATGACGAAATGTACAAAGCACAAAGGGCCCATGCTGCCTCTGTTTTAGATTTTCCCGAAGGCTTTCACTGAGGACATTTCCCCACTGTCTGATATCATGTGTGGACGAAGTATTCTCTGATCAAGCATCTTATGATATATGGGAGTGCAAAGTATAATAGACCATCACATTAATATTGTCAGAAAAGCGGAATGTTTGCAAAATAGTAACGCTACTCCGGGAATGAAAAAAAAGGTTGAAGTAGAGGGACTTTTGAAAAATAATGTTTATGCCACTACTCCGACAATTAAACATCAATGTCTAAATAGTGGCATGTATCCCTAACGCACATGTTATATATAGTTTTCATATATTTATTATCAAACACATGCACGCGTAGCTACTCATAAGAACAAAACATTGCACTAGCTAGCTTAGGGAGCTAATGCACACGCACCATAGCATTTATAGTTTTCACATATTTACCCTCAAACATGGGTATGCTACATAACCAATCACAAAACTGCGCTACCGGGGCTAACATGCACTTGCCGTATATGGCTTTTATACATTTACATAGATGCCGTATACAGAAAAATCTAAAATGCGCTAGCTAGCTGGAGGGAGTATAATGCATACATGCCTTATACAGTTTTCACACGTTTACCATCAAACATGTTACGTGGCCACTTAGAAAAAACATCAAAAAATGCATTTGCTAGCTTGCTGGAGATGGGGCTAAGCTGCATATATTGTGTAGAAACTCATGAAAATGTCAAAACTGCGCTAGCTAGCTGTAAAGGCGCTAACGCACACATGCCGTATATAGTTTCACACATGATTAGTGAAGTCTCGCCTGCCAGAAGACACCCCAATCTGTAATAGGAAAGGTTTTTTGTCAATGTCCACGGTTTGACGAACTGTACAGCTAGTGGACGTTGACGGAGCGGAGAGCAATGGCCTCTGCCCGCCACTAATTAGCTGTCGTTCATAATTGATTAAAGACTAGGACTAAATAATGAATGAGTATTGAGTTTTATTTTGGATGTCTTGTCAAGAGCTTGCACCTTGGACACGGGTGAGGCCGGGTGTAAACATGCCTGGGTGAGCGTGGAATAATGAGACGGTCGGGTTTGATTGTTTGAGGCGTAAAGACAGAAGCTCGTCTATGTAAAATGGCACCACTGCGTGAGAACAGGGAGAAGTTTCTTCAGAGTTCAGTCTGTGTATTCGTTCTTTTGAATTTCAGTTAAGAACATAAAACCAGTTTGTTATTTCAAGATTCCATTTTCAACCTCTATTTCCAATATTTAATTTAAAGTTTATTCCAAATAACACCAATCAAAACCAATCATTGTGCCAATATTAATTATTTTATTACTTTCTGGACACCCAAGGTCGCCTTACAACAACATAAACAAATTAAGTATGATTAAAACATACAGTTAAAGTGGGACAGTATTTAATTGTTTGATTGTATTTAGTGTTGTATTTTATTAGTATTTAGTGATGATTAGACAGTATTTGAGTTGATTGATTGTATTTGTATATTGTATTTTGATATTTTATTCTCTCTGGTTTATTTACCTGAAAAATCATTGCAATTTTGTGGACATGTCCTCTTCTTTTATAGCAACGTGTTTACTTTCGCGTCTTAGTTATAAATGAAATGGTGAATTGTTCAAACATGTAGCAGCAATAAACTTTCCTTTGTTCAGTTGACATTGAATTCACAGGCGGCAGAACTTCCGGGGCAAATAAACCAGAGAGAATAAAATATCAAAACTGAAATAGGCACAGGGACTATGTGGTTTGGTGTTATTCGAAATAAACCTTGAATTAAATATTGGAAATAGGGGTTGAATTTTTTTTTTTTTTTTTTGTTTGACACTAAAACGGAATAATGAAATTTCCCATTTTATTGTTTTTTGTTCTTAATTGAAATTCAAAAGAAAGAATGGTACACAGACCGAGTTTCAGTAGTACTTTTCATTTGTGTCACTTCATAGGTTTATGTATCACATTGTTAGACATGCATTTGATTTGCAAATGTTTCCACTTTATACATTTGTGTATTCTTGCATGAGGCCATATCCTTCTTTAGAGCTGAAAATACCTGAAGGCTCCTCCAAGTTTTTAAAATCCATGCCTTCACTAGACTTATGATATTATGCTTTAGAGACATGCATTGATTGTGAACACAATTTGACCAAAGAACAATTATTGAATACATGTAACGTAGAGCTGTTTAATGTCACACTGTGGAACTTTCCAGGCAGAGCAATGACATATCCATAGAAACAAGCAGAGGACGGACCGCCCACCAGAAAATCTTTATGTCAAGTACTCTCCACCAGTGTCCTAGCTCAAAATCGAGTTGGTAAAAACTAGTACTTAGGTGGTAAAAAAGTAGTACTTAGACATGCAAGTATAGATGTTGACAAAAATACTACTACTACTACTACTACTACTACTAATACTAATACTAATACTAATAGCATGAATATACAAAATGTGACTCCTCTTGAATACTTTTTAAATGGTTTTGATATTACATTTACATTTACATTAGTAATTAGGGATGGGAGATATTTTTTGTATAAATCCTTTTACATACCAGTACTTTTGGAGGACTTTTCGATACTAGTACATATACTTGATACTAATCTGGGGTAGGGGTGTAAAAAATAAATAAATCAAACAATTTCAGTGATATATCGTGATACTTCATTGCACAATTCTTGGATTGATTCAAAATGCATCTGAATTGATTTTTTAAATAATATTTTTCACTAAAATTCATCAGTTGCATTCACTGTTCTCATGATTTCAAAAAGGTAATAAATTATATTTCATACAAATAGTTCTCGTGAAGGTGTAGTTGACTATATTCTTAGAAGTAATGATTGATAAATCGTGATATATCATCCATTGCTTTAGAATCAGGATATATCAGGATATTGAATCGTGACATGAATATCATAATATGTATCGTATAGTCAGACTCAAGGCCATGTGGTGGGACAAAGAAATTAAATAAATATGTTTACAAAAGGGCTTTTAGTTGGCTCTAAAAGACAAACAGAAAACCTGACACATATGAATCAGTCCAAAATGCTGCTGAAAAAGGTTTTGACATAAAACAAGAAACAAGAAATACTAACGTGTCTAAAATTGATGCCACCCTTAACATTTACATATGCCAATTAATATAGTCGATATTTGCATAATAGTATAGATACTTTGATATCAATACTCTAATCTCTACGGGTAATATTTTATAGATTTTTAAAAGTCTGGAGTTTTACCTGTGACGCAACAATCAGTGCAAAATGCAATCTGAGCATTTTTGAGTGCTCAGAGACGATGACTTTGGATTAATATAACCGGTGCGAATTAAGCAAAATACAACTACAACTATAAGTGGAGAACTATGTATGTACTATGTGTCCTTTACAGTACTCCAATTCCCAGTACCCGTGTTGTGAAAGTACCCGCATACATGCCCTGAACGTGAACTGTAATAGAGAAGAGCAGCTCATATACAGTTGGCAGCGGCGCATTTTTGGAAGGACCTTTGAAGGGGCTGATTTAATGTGAGAGCATCAATCCTTTAGCAGCGCTCGGCCCTGACAGCAACCCAGCCTAATCTCTGCTTTATTAATGGGACTTTTCACTTTGCACCCGGGGCCGTTGGTATTCCGTAATAGTAGCTCCATAGCACAGACCCGAGCAAAGAACAATATGAAATCAGATGGAGAGGCGGCGTTGTGAATGAGAATATGAGGGAAGTGTTTTGGGCTAAATTCGACGGTGCCCTTCAAAGCCACCAGTCAAAACAGAATGCACATGCAATTCAAGTTCCGTCGGGGAGCTATACCTTTGGCGCTGTAGATTTTATTTGACGAAAAGTCTGGAAGCAAACCAAGCTATGAAATACAGTGTGAGCCCGGTCCTATCGAGGAAAATATCTGATATAGTAAGGTATTGCTCGGAGGCTTTATTGAGATTTTCTTGAAAGATTAGACCTCTGCCTAAGAGATCCGACTTGAAGTACTATGATATATGTATTTGTAGTAGGATAGAGGGTTGTGGCATGCTTTTTCAAATATGAGTGTTGGATTCTAACCTTGAAATACTGCCACAGCAAATACTTGAATAAAGCAAGACTACACAGCCAGGTTAGACTTAGATTTAAAGGTGCAACTTTTCTGGTGCAGTATATGCCATTTGCTTGTCTCAGTGGAGATGTTACTGCTTTAGCTGTGATGTTCCGCACTATGGCATTAAACGTATTTATCTTGAATTAGGTGTTTTATAGAGAAAGGCTGATAAATGGGGCTGATATTTGCGTTTTTTAGTGTCGGTTATCGGCTTTAAATGAACAACACAAGCTCATATTTTCGTGCCTTATTTGAACACTTAATTGCTAGAAGATAATTGCTCAAAATGTGACTACACTGCATTCTTAAAGATCATTTCACTAGCAAGGACCACGCCAACAACAACATTGTGTGAAAAAGAAGATGTTTATTGATAAGTGTACGGAGATGGCTGGGTTGAGACTCCTGGGTGGGGGGATCCGCCTCAATCGTTAATTGGCACAGCCGGAACGGAATCCCCCCTCATAGGCGTCTTATGTCTGAAAGACAAACGACATAGGTGTGGGGAGGGTGGGGTTGAGTAGCCGAGAAACTGGAAAGATGGGATAGGCCGCTGCAAATAGGCTTCTGGGAAATTGAGGTGTGGTCGAAGTGAGCGGTGATTTGCTGGTGAGGAAAAGAGGGCGGTTGAGGCGTGGTCCTGCTCCTGAATCTCAGTTAATCATATTAACTACATTTATTACGCAAAAATAACTTTATTGAGCTTGTTACTTCATCAGAAACATACCTGGAGTTGTGTTTTGTTTCATTCACACGTTTGAGTAATCCAGCATTATTGTCTGTCTACATCTCCAAAGCTCAAAATGGTCTGGTTCCACTGTGTGACTTCATGTAGCATTAATTTTCAAGTTAACAGCTCCTTTTACATTTATTTCTGCAGAGATGGACAGTTCCAGGGCTGAAATTCTCCAAATTATTCTAATGAAAGTGTATAGTGTTTAAAAACATAGTGGAGCACCTCCTGTATTACCACGTGACATGTGTATTTACTTTTACCAGAAAAGAACCCAAGAAGTTAAAGTATCTGCAGCTCTTATCGGCCATCGGTTTCTCTAGACTTTAATGAAAAAACCCATACCGTTCGATCTTTAGTGTTAATGCCAAAAAGTCCTCTTACTGTGAGCTAGTTGGCTTTCCCATGGAGATTCAGAAGTAACAGCAAACACATCCCTATGGAAACAAGCTTTGGGAAACCCTCCACCTGAAAAGTTCCATAATCCACCTTTTAATACGTAAGACCCATTTCTGCTATGAAATATTCGAGATTCAGAGTCAGGAGATCACTTTTAGCATAACGTGGTTGCTAGAGGAACATAGAGCACTATAGATGGCTGTTATGTGCGCACTAACCTGCCATCATTTGAACAGCACTGTGGAAGTCTTTATATTCTATAGAAAAGAAAAGAGAGCATTAGTTCGAAGAGTTTAAAAGCCCTGTTGACAAGAAAAGAGAAGCCTTGTAAATACTTACACGGCAGGTATTCTGTTAAGTGGTAGAAATGTCCAAGTCCATCTTACAGTACCCTATATCCACGGCCGCAGAGCTGTCAGGTCGTATCTATGGAAGTTAGCCAAATACTAGGTTACATTGAGACTTGTACATTCTCTCTAAAGCCCTTGAAAAGTTGGCTCAGAGTCCAGAGAACAGTTTTGCGAGTCCATCACTGACATAACTCTGAATGTTAGACAAAGATTACAAATGTCCTTTTTATGGGCCTGCTCCAAGACTGGACAAAGAGAGATGGACGGGCACTAGAGGCTGGATGATTACTGAAATATAGCTAATATTGTGAACGTTGCTTTGGACGTACGCCATATTTGAATATTGAGTACATTGCTTCTCGTAATATGTTTAAAAATCTTCACAAAAACAATGACAAAAGAAACTGTAACTTGAAATGTGTAATTTTTCTGGAAGAAGGTTCTCTGTCAGCTTGTCTCATTATAAAGTTATTGCTTTGCCTGAAATGTTCCACAGTATGGTATTAAACTTATCTTATTCAGTCTGGTGTTTTATGGCTTTTATGACAGTATCACCTCTCCACAGATGTGAATATTAACTTGGGCTGGTTGCACCACCTGTTTTGTCCTAATAAATAAGTTTGTTGCCATACTGTGGAAAATTCTAGGGAAAAAACAATAAAAAACAATAACATTACCATGGAGACAAGCAAGTGGTAGACTCTCTAACAGAAAAGGTAAGTCTTTACATGCTCTTGTGATGGTTAAATATGTAGTTTTGGAGAGTTTGCTGTCTCCATGCAGAAAACTGGCCTTGCAATATTGCAGAATTGTCCTGAAACCCTGGTCTTTTTTAAGATTTGGGAACATTAGTTTTTTTATGTGATTATACAGCTTTATTTCAGTAAAAAGAAAAATGAATTTAATTCTGTTCCCTATTTTCATGAGGGAGCTGCAGGGGAAGCTCTATAGCAGAAAGTTTAAGAGTTCTGCTTTAATCCATTAGCCAGGCTAGTAGCCACCTAGTGCCTCCGCTCAATTTTATTTCTCTCCAGTGACTCGGTCAGGGATCACAATACACTTGGTGGTTTGTAAGAACCCCGGAAGTTGTAGTCAGCCAATCAGCGAAGAGCTGTGAAGCCATGAGGTCAAACTCCAGCACCTCTGGGGTCTTTTGTGGTGCAGCACAACAGTAAACAAAGCATCCAGATGGATGTAGATGAAGCCAAACATTTCGTGTTGGCAACGATTCCCGATTTCGAGGATTTAAAGCTGGAACAAAGAGAATGTTTGGTGAATTTTATCAAGGGGAAAGGCGTTATTGTCCTTCTTCCTACTGGATTACTTGGACGCCACAGAGCATTTTGGCGCATTACATATGTCCAAACAGCAACATGACCAAACAACAGCGATTGGTTCAATCAAAAAAGTACCTGCCTACCATCGAGCGAACAAATTCTAATGCTGCGAGGTCAGACAGTTTCCACGAAGTGAAACCAGCTGTTGAATCAAGCTATAATACCTATCTTGTATATATCAATCTGTTTTGTGTTTTTATGCAGCTATTTTGTTTCGAAATCAAGATATGAACATTAGTAACAAACAAATCAGGCACCTTATTTCCCCAAGGTCTCACCTGCTAACATTACTAAAAGGTTTGAATGACAGCGTTGCTAAGCACCTGTTCACTGCTAAACCGGCAGTGTGGGCGGGATGGGGCATTACCTTCAACAGCCTCACTCTGGATGGGCTCTTTGGTTGCTTTGATACTCACAGTCGGAATTCCAAATATTGAACTCTGAATTCTCCCCTATACCTGCTAGCCTTGGTGAGCTTCATTTGACTGGAGCTGAACACTATGGTTGACATCACACTCACTTAGTCCATTTCTTTATACGCTCTTTGCTTTAACGGTCTAAACTTACAAATAAGAGTCTCTAAAGTGATCTTTCTAAACTGCCTTCTCCGATTACATTTATAGAAATTTCACCTCAGTTGACATTGTGTCCTCTGAATATTAAAGCGATTCTCTAAAAAATACTCAGACCGTAATTTAAGTCAATATCACCCGCCCCTAATGGACATACTGTACACATATGATTAGTGAAAAATGCCCGCCAAGAATCCCGCCTCCTCCCGCGCTCATTAAGGCCATAATAGATGAATGGCTTCTCACCCGTCATTTGCATGGAAATAACAAACCAATTAGAAGATGTCGTTTTAATAAGGACACAGGAGGACTGGGCTGTGTTTGTCGCCAAAGCAGAGTTGGCACATCTCCCCTGCACCATAACCGGAGCTGGACTCAGACATATAGACCCGTTAGCAGAGGTGGAAGAAGTACGCGACTTTGTTAGAAGCAAAAAAATACTCAAATACAAGTATCACTTAAAAAAACAAACAGGTAAAATATGTAATAAGTAAAAAGTACCTGTTTAAAGATGTATTTTAAAGTCCTACATGACATAAAATATTTTCGTGAGTCATGTTATAATGTTACCTTCATAAACATACCTGGATTTGTGCTTCGTTTCATTTACACATGTTTGAGTAATTCTGCATTATTAGTCCATCTCCAAAGGGTCATAAAGTGGTAGTTTTCATCATATTAACTGCCGTCTTTGCAATTTTGTTCAGTAGAGACGAGCAATTCTAGAGCTGAAATCATCCTAATGATTCTAGAGAAGCTGTAAGAAGCTTAAAAAACACAGTGGAGCACTTCCTGTATGACCACATGACATCACAAGGTAGAACTCAGCCTAAATATGCAGGATTTGTGAGTTAAACATGTGTGAATGAGACAAAAACAACTATGGGTGTATGTTTGATGAAGCAACAACATTAGAATTTATATTAGTGTAACGTGGGCCCTTTTTTGAGATTATTAAAATATTTTTTGTCATTTGGATGAGGAATTGTGCTGATTTTTGTTCAAAACAAAGAAACAACTGAAAATGATTTTCTAATTCTTCTATTTAGTTTCCAATTTTTGTTTGCTGCAGTCAATTAAATATCATTTTACTCAACATTTGTCCCACGGGTGAGGGTCACAGGGGTCAAAAATACATCAGTAACATTTAGTAAAACAGTAAAATTTACATTTAAACAATAATCAGACCCAATAAACAATTTTCCAGACTCACCAACTGCACAATGATACAGATAACCACACAATTCATAGTCACTTTTACACAAAACTCCCATGAACATTCACTCAGCTCAGTATCCACACTCCACAGGCAACGTACAACACTAAAAACTGGCAGTCAGTCTTAAAAGCTCCATAAGAGACACACAGTTTGAACTAACACAGCCTGGACTCTGGCCCTTGCATCTGTTCAGGTTATAGTGTGAAGCAGGACACTGAGATCTGTAGGACCCAAAAAGACAAGCACATGAGAGATCCTGATTGTGTGACGAGTATAACAGCAAAAACGAAACGTCTTGTGCACATCATGACTGAATATACAGTGGTTCCTCATTTATGGGCGAATAGGCGAAATCTGCAAAGTAGTCAGCTTTATTATTTACAATTATTATACATGTTTTAAGGCTGTAAAACCCTCCGTGAGCTAAATTGAAGAGCAGGGAGGGGTGAAAAACATAGTTACAGGTAGTTGTTGGTGCTGTTTTTATTCTTCTAAACAGACATGCCGCCTTCGATTACACAACACAATGCACGGATTCTCCCTTAGCCAATCAGAACGCAGAAAACAATGCCCATTCATACGCCGTAAAAAAAAAAAAAAGCATGCAAAACAGTGAGGCCGCAAAAAGGTGAACCGTGTTATAGTGAGGGACGACTCTATGGCAGATTAAGAGGATATTTATTGTAAGAAGATTTGCCCTATGAATCTGCCATTTATACAACGTTAAACGTGACCATTTGGATTAAGCAAACTAAAGACTAAAGACTAAAGAATGGTCACTGTTATCTGCCTCAATAAACCTGCCTGATGAATGTCCTGACCTCGGCCTGACCTTTGCCACAGCCCACTTCACGGGGGGGTTGCATCTTGTGCCCTGTTAAGGTTTAAACTCAAAGGAATATCCAAAACAAGGAACAAAGACTTCTAAATGAAGAAGAAACCACATTGACTGAAGTAATTCAAATAACATATATTAAATAAATAACTGAGAAATAAAAAGACACTTTTGTTTGTCTATCGAACTTCTCTACATTTCAAGTCAATGGACTTTCCCTTAGAGAAAGATGAACTTTTGACTTATTCAGATCTCTGAATCACTGAATGTGTTGTAATATCAATTTGTAAATGTGAATGTAAATGTGTTTAAACTGTTAATGGTTCATGTGTAACATGAGAAGACCATCTCACTCCTTCCCCGCGCTAAGAGTCAAAGGAAGGAAGGGAAAAGAAAGAACTCTTATCAGACTCATAAACTGCCGCTTCTCCAGCAGTTTGCCAGTTCTTCTCCAGCTGCCAAGGAGCGACAATGCTAAAGTTCTCTCTCCTCCTTTCAGACCACCAGCTGCCAAAGGAGGGACAACGTCTAGTTCTCTCTCCTCCTTTAAGTTTTGCCCGTCTTTTTGGACGCATTTTTACAGCTGTAGCTTAATCTGACCATTTTTCCAAAATCCGAACAATTGCATTTTATAGTCAACGCATTTTTGACTAATTGCCTCATTTCTGTTAGCGCTACCCAGATCTCACAGACACTAGAGGTAAGATCTTAAGCCCAAGCCCAACCCGACCCGACCCGAATCGGGTCGGGCCTAAAATGTCAATCATTGCTTCGGGTCAGGTCGGGCCGGGCTTCTCTCTCGCTGACTTTTTTAAAAATAAATATATGTTTATAAAAATGTATACTAAAAAGATGTGTGGATACTAAACTAAGCAATACTTGTTTTAAATAAATAATTTGATAAAACAGAGAAGTCTCTGTAATGTAATTGCAATTTAACTGCTAAACAGGACTCCTGTTTAGCAGTTAAATTCGTGCGCAGAGCATGAGCCAGAGCAGAGCATGCTCTGCCCACGTGAACGACGCCCGAGTCCTCACAGATAAAATATAAAATTTCGGGTTTGCTTTGGGCTCGGGCCTGCAAATCAAGTTAATTGGTCGGGCTCGGGTCGGGTCGGGCTTTAATACCTGCGGGTCGGGTTGGGTCGGGCTGGATTTTTTAGGCCCGATCTTACCTCTAACAGACACTAAGTGTCCCTGCTCCTCTTCTGAGGATAAAGCGTTTTCAGACTGTCTCATTCCGTGGCCTCCATCTCAACAAGTTTGATTCTTCAGATCCGACGCCCTGAGGACTTCGAACTACAGCGAAACCGTCTGAAGGACCACACCGAACGGACCACACACTCTACTGGTCGTATGCGCACAGAAAGGCTTATCAATGCAAACTCAACACACAGCTTTAAATAACTCTTAAGACTTTTGTACCATTCCTTTGTCCACATCAGCCTCATTTTACTCATTCTGAACCCATTTGCATAATTTCATATTTCTTAATTCTAGTAAAGCCAGAACCACAAAGGCCACGTGGTGCTGCTGAGCTCAGAATAATCAAATTCCAATCAATCCAATTCAATTACCACATTCTTTAAATATAGGAACCATCCAGTACTAAAAGAATAACCCACACGAAAACACTATATATGTTAGTGTAAGGCATATTTTTCTTACATTATAGACAATGTAGGATGTTGTTTGCTCAGCCACTCACGCATACGTTTGGTCCTTATACAGACTGTGTATAGTTCACTTTGTTTGTATCATGCACTGTTATACACTACCTATTTCTAAACTAACTATACAAAAGACAGTCTGCAAAGGCTGTTGGTGGTTTTCAGATTTTAGAATGTGATTATGTCATACAGTCAGATGGGAGCAAGGGCCAGTGTTCCAGTTTTATTGATTACATTGTACTTTGCCATGAAATACAGAACTGTGCAAACGTTTTAGGCAGGTGTGAAAAATGCTGTAAACAAAGAACGCTTTCAAAAATATAAATGATGATTGTTTGTTTTTATCAATTTACAAAATGCAAAGTGAACGAATAAAATAAAAAGCATTAAGAACGATATTTAGTGTAAACAAGTTGTGTTGGTGATGGTCTGGCCCCACAGAGCCCTGACCTCAACATCATGGAGTGTGTCTGGGATTAACATGAAGAGACAGAAGGATGTGAGGAAGCTCCATCCACACAAGATCTGTGCTTAGTTCTTCAACATGTTTGGAACAGCGACCAGCCCAGTTCCTTCACAAACTGTCTGCAAGTAAACCTAGAAGAACTGATGCTCTTCTGAAGGCAAAGCTCACACCAAATATTGATCTGATTTAGATTTCTCTTTTGTTCATTCACTGCTTTATGTTGATCGATGAAAATAAATGATGAACACTTCCATTTTTGAAGGCATTCCTAGTTTACAGCATTTTTCCACACACTTGCCTTTTTGCACAATACTGTATCCAAAATGTAAATTCACAAATGTTGAACCTGGTATTTTCTATCTTTGTCTAAACCAGGCCAAAGCCAACCAGGGCCAAATGTGGCCCTCAGACCAATTGTTTTGGCCCTCATGCTTCCAGGTGAATTGGCACATACCTCCGCAAGTAGTACTTTTTACTGCATGTTTTTGAAATCGACCTTGACCAAGCAGATTGAGTCCTTTTGAGGGTCTAAGCCTGAACAAAGGTCTGGAGGGTCATTCAAACCTGTTATAAATGCACAGATTTGAATTACTCACTGTTCTGTCCCTCGATCGGCCTCACGCTGGTCTGTGCTTTAATATGTGGCCCTCGATGAAAATAGTTTGGACACCCCACTCTAAACCCAATAACTAACTGTATTACAACATAATTTAGCATTTTAACAATATTAATTGTGGCTGCCCCTTCTATATTTAATAACATTGGTCTGTGTTGCCGTCTGAAACACAGCAATAATGACTTTATGAGTGGAGACCACAATTGACTAGTGCAACCGAGATGTTTGTTACTCACGACTGAACATCTTGCAACCTGTACTCAGAACACTAATGTAGTTTTATTTGCAGGCTAAAAGAGTCAGAAAATGAAATCATAATGTCACTCACAAATAAAAGAGGGGACAGGAGACAGTGGTATAGCTGTCTTTTTAAAACATAAATGCTTCTTGTTCGTATTTTCACTGTCCTTGTCTGTTTTAAAAAAAGACCACGAGTCCAGAATAAAGATTCATTGAACTGAATGCGATGAATGAGCTAAAACTCAATCCCACAGACCCATTATAGCAAGTCTCAAACTCTTAAATCCACCTTTCAATCTAGTTCAAAGTAGTCGTGCTGCAGATACGTGTGTGCACATGTAGCAAAGTACAGTACTTTTTAGTGGAATAGTGACGTTCTTTATAGTTAAGTGACAGCGGGTATAATGTGAGGATTATGTGAGTGTTGCAGACAGCTCAGAAGTGAAGTGCAAGTATTGATTGACTGATCCTATAAATTCTCGTTAAGTACCGAGTGTTCCCAGTCACAAAAGTACTGCGCTAAGAAGACCGTACTTCACTTCTATGGGGTATAAACTGCTGACACATAACATATTTAGATCACCATGTCACCTTTTATTGTTTTCAGAATGCTAAAACCATGATTGACATGTTTTATTAGTTTCACTTTCATTTTTGACGCTCTAATCTGAAATTTACATGTAACCAGTGGCAACAGCACTGCTCCTGCGACTCTAACCCCTGTAATTTTCATGGTTAACCATCAAATTGTTTTATATTGCTCACATTTTCAGTGTTAAGATGAATTACTTGTTGAAGTCGACATGAGGGATGACGCTTTCTAGCCACAACAAGCCTTGGCTGTGGTGCTCGCATTAATTAGATTATTTACCATTTAAGTTTTGGTGTCTGACCGCCATGCACATTTTCCTTCAGAAGTTGTGCTTGTACAATTGATGTATGACGCTGTAAAGTGTTTTATATGTATCCCCCATGGCTATAAACTTTCCGTAGTCCATCACAAGTTATTCCCCGAGCTCCTGGATTACAAAGAATCTTACAGCTATAACACTAAGGACGTTTCAAATAGGGCCCGAGAGAGAATGCTAAAATACTCAAACATGCACGGATGACATTGAATCTCATCTCTCTTCAGGCATGATTTTTGATGAGGGAAAGTTATAAAATGGTAGAAAGCCCCAAAAAATGTGTTTTGCATAATACCCCGTCTTTAAGGTGCACTGTGCTTTGCTTGGCTCCACTCAGATGTCGGAAATGTCCCACAATAGACACATTCAAAATATCAATCTTTTTACTGTCAGCGGGATGACCTCTCCACCGATCTGACCTAGAATT
Source organism: Odontamblyopus rebecca (assembly GCA_030686955.1). Lineage (NCBI taxonomy): Eukaryota > Metazoa > Chordata > Actinopteri > Gobiiformes > Gobiidae > Odontamblyopus > Odontamblyopus rebecca. The sequence goes on along the minus strand of CM060674.1, from coordinate 8,775,295 downwards.
GACCCAGTCTCCATGGATACTGAAATTGACAACAAAAGATGACTGAAGTGCTGGACCTGCTTTATGCTTTAGTTGTATCTGATATGAGTCTTGTTCTTGTCCTGGTTTAGAGCTGTTTTAATCCAGGTTTAGTTCTGAGTCTAGTTCAAGTTAAAGAGCCTATATTACACAAAATTAACTCTTGTGAGCTTTAAGTCCTGTTAGAATGTCGTTACCTCCTCAAAAACATACCCGAAGTTGTGTTTTGTTTCATTCACAAATACGTACGCACTTAGTTTGCAAGTTAACAGCTACCTTTTTATGTTTTGTTCAGTGGAGAGTGGCAATTTCAGGGCTGAAATCCTCCAAATGACTCTAATGGAGTTTAAAAACACAGTGGAGCACTTCCTGTATACACGCAGTTTTCTTTGATTCGGTCTTGGAATCCTTGCTTGGTGTCTTGCGATGTTCTTCCAAGTTCTGCAATTCGAGGAAAAGGGGTGTGTCAGATGGATAAACGAACACAACGGAGCACTTCCTGTATTACCACATGACATCACAAGGTGGGACAGAGTGTTTTCAGTTTGAGAGAAGCCTAAATATGCTAGATTTGTGTGTTAAACATGTGAATGAAACAAAACAACTCCAGGTATGTTAAAGGCGATAGGACCTCAGTTTATAAGAGCGTTTGTTCACCAATCTGAAGGTCGGCGGTTCGAATCCCGCTCTCGACATAAACATCATTGGTTGAACGGTCAGATCCACTGACCCACAGGTTGGCTGGTGTGATTCCAGCTCCCACAGATGAATGCTGTCGTCCTTGGGAAAGACACTTAACCCACCTCACCACTATTGTCTGCGTACACTGGTGTATGAATGGGTGAGTGGTTCCTTGATGTAAAGAGCTTTGAGTGCCTCGAAGGTGGAAAAATACGAAACAGCGGCCATTTATATTTGTGATGAGGAAACGACATTCTACCATAGATCAGATAAAAGCGTAATATGGGCCCTTGAAGTCCCTGTTTTGATGAGGTGCGTGCGCAAGTGTGAACTCAATCTTTTATTTTTTTGTTTTTCCGCAGACTTTGCAGCCCTTTTGTTCCTTTATGATCAAATAGACGCCGCGCAATACGTTCGAAAGGCTATCCAAATTACTTTTTTATACCTATGCTTCTAAAAGTAAAAACAATTCAATCAGGTTTTCATTTCTCAAACTTCACTTTCACAGCAGCACATTTCCTCTCCTGCTCTCAGTAGAAATGTGAAAGGAGCTCAAGTCTTATTAGGAGCAGCCAACCTCCCCTGGGCTCCATGTAGTTCACACAGGGACTTAATGGTCACAAAATCTGTCACGCCAGGTTACCTTAGCCTTACCGCAGCAGCCTTAAAAGCCACTGTATTTTCATGTGGGCTGACTGGCTTTGTTCCGAGTCCGTGTGCTGATTGGTGCGTCCGCGAAAGGGAGCACAGGAAGCCAATTTTGAGTGATCTTCTTTTCCAGAGAAATAAGTTCCCAAAGTCTTTAATTAATCCGAACCCGGGTCAGAGATGGCCGGCTCCAACGCTTTTGATGAACCCTACTGTCACATGTGCATCGATACAAACTCTGTACAAAAGCAAGTTGGCAGGGACGGCGCTTTTATGCAGAGTTCAGCTGGAGTGCAAGGGTACGCCGGTGAAACGGTGCGCGCCACGACCACATACCAATACGCCCAGTTTGACACTAAGAGAAAATGGGCAGTAATGGGAATAGAAATTTTGCCCAAGAGAGCTTCCAAAGAACTTACCTGGCGAATCTGCACTGATATCTTTCTCGATTTTTTACGTTTAAAGATATTAGTCTTGTTTCTATGCCCTCTGTCGGATATCGAGACAGGAGTTGAGTCTCAGACATGTGTGAACGAAGCTCATTCTGAACATTCTGACATTTACAATAATTACAAATAAAACCGAATTTCTCTCACTTCAGATTAAAAGTGTACGGTTTAACCTGCTCGTCTCCACGTTGATGTGACCGTTTTGCCTTCATTATTCCACGGTATGGAAATAAATTTGGAATAAACAAATGAAGAAAGGTTAATGGTCAGATCTATGGAGAAGGAAGCCCGCACATAGTAAGAATGCATGTTTTTTATGGTATTTTTGAGTTATAAAACACTTGGAAATACAAATACAAGGAAGACATGTTTAATGCCTTGTGGTGGAACGTTCCAAGCAAAAAGTTAAGCATCCTCCACCTCACGAGTTTCATAAATGTAGTTAATATGATTAACTTAGGTTCAGGAGCAGGACCACGCCTCAACCTCGCTTCTTCTCCAGCGAATCACAGCTCACTTCTACCACACCTCAATTTCCCAGAAGCCTATTTGTAGCAGCCTATCCCGGCAACCCAGTTTGTCCGAATACCTCGACCCCACCCTCCCAACCCCTATCTGTTCACTTCCAGATATAAGACACCTATGAGGGGGGTCCCGTTCCTGCTGGGCCATGTGTAAATTGAGACTGAACCCCCACCCTGAGACTGAACCCAGCCGACCCGCCTCGTCTCCATATAAAAAACACGTTTCGCTTCGCACGTATGTTGTTGGTGTTGCTAGTGAATGCACGTTTAACAGAGTTTAGTGTTTTGCTCATTGAATCTACAGAAATCTACCATGTTTTTCAGTCCTTTGTGATATTTTTTCCTTTTTTTTTTCCACGTAAGCCGCCAGGTTTGTTTTGATATGGACAGACCGTGCATGTCTCTGATTGGCTGATATAACTGTCAATCACGCCCATCTGAAAACATGGAGATTTACCAGTGATCAGACTCACATCTTTGTACAGTATTGAAGAAGTGTGTATTCTGTGTATCCAAAGCAATGTCAGAGCAGTAGTAGTAGTAGTAGTAAAAGAAGTAGTAGTAGTAGTAGAAGTGGTAGTTGTAGAAGTAGTAGAAGTAGTAGTAGTAGTAGAAGTAGAGGTAGTAGTAGTAAAAGTAGTAGTAGAAGTAGTAGAAATAGTAGAAGTAGTAGTATTAGAAGTAGTAGTTGTAGAAGTAGTAGTAGTAGAAATAGTAGAAGTAGTAGTAGTAGTAGTAGTAGTAGTAGTAGTAGTAGTAGTAGTAGTAGTAGTAGTAGTAGTAGTAGTAGTAAATGCTGTTGAAATATTTAGTCATATCTGAAAAGTAACAATGTACTACAAATACAAATATATTTTCACATCAGTGGTACACTAGTGACTCTACAGGAGCATGGGAGGGCATCTGGCACACTGAAACAGGAGGATGGGAGGGAATGGAGCACACAGGGAGACAGGATACATATGTGAAAGTGATACCTGCAAAATTAGAAAATGAAATGTTTTGCATTTAAACATGTCCAAGAAATTCATTTAGACTTAATGTCGGAATAGAGTGGATCTTAAAAATAAATTTACAAGTTATAAATGCTCATACTTTGAAAACAAACAAAAAATGTCATAAAAAAATCACAATCTAACATGTGGATTTTATTCAAAACTGTTATTTCTCATAGGAAGAAAATACAGTTAATTTGCAGACTTGAAAAGGAAATTTGGCACTTTTTACCCTCTGCTAAGCACAGCACGTCTTCCAAAGTTGAAGAATCATTACTTATTCATTTGATTTGAAAGTGTGACAATTCCCAAGTCTCCGCAATGAGAAGTAGCTTTATTAATAGAGCTGAATTAGCAACGTCTCACATGACCTCACCAGGAGCAAAAGCAGCCTGCAGATCCATACGCTTACAATGCCCTGGAACACTCTAACACTTCCACTAACACGTCTCACTCTGGGGCATATTCGGATCAGGCCCTGGACTCAAAGGACTGAAGCTAATGGAGTTTACACTGTCTTTAGTCAAAGTGATGTAAGTTTGTGGAGGTGGAAAGTCGACCGCACGATTCTATGGAAAGTTAGAAAGTGAAAACTGTACTTAGATAAGAAAGAGATGAAAAAGTCCCGGAGAAAGAAAAATTCCACAGCATGGCATAAAATCTAACAAACCAAATAAGAGTCTACAGAAGCCCTGAGCGACAAGTGGGGGAAAAAACAAAACAAAAAGAGGCACATCATTTGGGCTCTATTTTCTGTTCTATCTACAGTACAGTGAACCCTTGTTTATCGCGGGGGTTACGTTCTGAAAAGAACCCGCGATAGGCGAAATCCGTGAAGTAGTCAGCTTTATTTTTTACAATTAATATACAATACAATACTGTACTATAGAATGAAACCAAAGACCAAACCCTGTTTTCACACCCAAGCTTTTGTTTAAGAAATAAAAATATAAACGTTTTCTTACAAATAACAATGATAGTTTTTAAAAAATACTGTAAAATAATCATTTTAATAATGAATACGAGGTTGGACATTGTGACTCAGGCGTATTTCACAGTCGCTCTGACTGCGCCTCTTGGTCCTGACTCCGCTCTGCTTGATACTGCATGAACAGCACTCGTCGATGGCCTGAGATCCACATCCTCCTCCTCTTCACTGTCATGAATGTCATCGCTGTCAGCAAAGGTTTCATAAAGTTTTTAGCTTTTGTGCGGATAACGTTGGTATCCAGCGTAATGTTCTTTTTCCTGCAGTCATTAATCCACAAAGCTAAAGCAGACTCCATCCTTACGATGGTCTTGTTCCGGACAATCACAACCCTTTTTGCATCCTTCTTAAAACTTATTGCGCTGTCGTCCTTATGTTATTTTCCTCCTTCTTTATGGAACGAACCGAAGATTAATTTATTCTGTAATGGCGCCTACAGCCGCATAGCTTCTACCTTCCTTCAGCATGTCCAGAAGTTTAAATGTTTCTGCGATAGTTTACATCTTCCTCTGCCTTTTGGGCGCGTCCGGAGCCTTTGTCGGTGCAGAACGTTTCGTTGATATTGCGGGTTTTTTCATGGAGAAAATTTGCAAAGGTAAATTTGTCGGGCTGCACAGAGATGAGGCACGGAAACTGTTCACATTGGTCCAAGTGAAAGACCAATGTCAACTTTTTTCACTTCTAAACTACAGTCCTTTAGCCAATCAGGATTTAGAACACAATGCACTGTTAAAAAAAAAAAAAAGGTGAACTGAGGGGTGAAGTGAGAGTTTTCTTTGCAGCAATGGCTTTTTTATCAGTCATGTCAACAGTAAATAAATAAATAAATTAGCTGTTACTACAAAGAAAAAAAGGCAAGAAATAAAAATTTTTGAGTTGTTTGTGCAAAAAAATAGGAAAAAACAGAAAATAGAGCCCAAATGATGTGCCTCTTTTTTTTTCACTTGCCGCTCAGGGCTTCTGTAGACTCTTATTAGGTTATTTGGTCAGGAGAGATTTTAAAGTTCTTTTATTGGTTTATAAAGCTTTTAATGGTCTTAGCCCTATTTATTTATCTGATCTGCTTTTATCACATGAGCCTCTCGGACTCTCAGGTCCTCAGGTCTCTTCGTTTAACTGTCCCAAGAGTCCAAACTAAAACTCACGGTGAGGCGTCATTCAGATTTTACGGCCCCCGTTAGTGGAACAGTCGACCTGAGGATCTGAAGTCTGCTGCGAGTGTTCATATTTTTAAAAATAAACTCAAAACGTATCTTTTAATTTAGCTTTTAATTGAAACTTTTACTTCACTACAAAAAAGGATTTTCGAGCATAGTCAAACTGACTTGAATTAAGCAGATTTTTAAAACTTGTTTCAAGATATTCCATCCTAATATATCTTATCTAGATATTCTAATTTATTCTAAGCACTTTTTATATTAAATCAAGCAGGTTAAGCCTCTTTAACTTCCTTCTCAAACCAATAAGGTGAAAAATCTTGCCATAAACACTTGAAACTAATGTTTTCTGCTTAGAACAAGATTTGTCTTTCGTTTTGTTTTAAGAAAACTTGGTAAGTGAAAATTTCTTACTGCACTGGCAGATAATTTCACTTAAAATAGGGCATTTTTACCTCAAAATTTGTATTTTTTTCTTATTTTTGATAGGCCTTTTTGCAGTGTTGTTTTAAATTAACTAAATGTTTTATTATTAGTATATTTATTTTAAATTAAATTATTAATATTTTACTTTGTCTCTATCTAATTTTAGCTCTCCATTTTTATTTTCACTATAACCTTTACGAGCTTTATGTTTTATTTTTTCTGTCTAAACTGTTGTAAATATGGGAGAAACACTGGGGTGGGGGTTGCTGTTTTCAATCATTGTCATTTTTCTGTCGCATATAAACCACTTTGTGCTGCATCTCCAATGTATGAAAAGTGCTGTACAAATAAAGTTTGATTGATTGATTGGTTTGCTAGATTTTATGCCAAGCTGTGGCTGATACAACTGTCAATCACGTCCATCTGAAAACTTGGAGATCAGTGATCAGACTCACATCTTTGTACAGTATTGGAAAAGTAACACTTTAACCTCACAGCAAAAGAGTCCCAGGTTTGAATCCTTTGCTTCTCGGTGTGGAATTTGCATGTTTCTCCCCACACGGAAAATAAAGTACTTTGAATAAGTAACAGTAGCAGTACTGACAGTAGTAGTAGAAGTAATATTGTTCAGATTGAGGGACTGTATTTTAAATTCTTAAGGAAAAATAGTAGTACTAAGTTCGAACCCGTGATACTCCCGAAGATCAGTTATTAAATGTATACTGCTTGAAACAATAAAATATTAATGGTGTTGTTTTGGATTAGTAGTTTGATATTCGTATTTTAATGGCACATGTATATTGAAAGGTAAATGGTTCACAATAATATGAGTGAGGTGTCAGAATGTCAAAAAACACAATTATTATTTATAACTTTAACTGGACTCAATTCAATCCAGTGTGAAATATTTGGTCATTTCTGAAAAGATATAGATTTTTTTCTTTTGTTTTATGACCCTTTCAGGGACAATGTACTGTTAGATTTTATGCCATGCTGTGGAATTTTTCTTTCTCTTTCTTATCTAAGTACAGTTTTCACTTTCTAACTTTCCATAGAATCGTGGTTGACTTTCCACCTCCACAAACTTACATCACTTAAACTGAAGACAGTGTAAACTCCAGTAGCTTCAGTCCTTTGAGTCCAGGGCCTGAGCTGTGAGCAGATCCAAATATGCCCCAGAGTTTTTTTGCTTGCCTCTCAGAGCTTCCGTAAGTGTCTCATAGTAAGGATGCAAGTTTTTCTGTTTTTCGGTGCAATAAAAACATCCATAATGAAAAAAAAAACTATGCAAAAACTAACATACTAAGGCTTTACTAGTCGACTCGAGTGGTATTTTAAAGGGATTTTCAAACCATGTATTTCAATATTGAGGCCTGGAGTGCATACTGCTGATAATGAATAATAATAATGCATCAGTTTTACATAGCGCTTTTCAGGACACTCAAAGACGCTTTACAGAGCATTATTCATTCACTCCAGACCTGGTGGTGGTGCTACTATTGTAGCCACAGCTGCCCTGGGGCAGACTGACAGAAGCGAGGCTGCCAATCTGCGCCATCGGTCCCTCCGACCACCACAATCACTCACTCACACAACTTTCACACCTACAGTGCATGTTTTGAGTTGATGGGGAAACCGGAGTGCCCGGAGGAAACCCATCCAGACACGGGGAGAACATGCAAACTCCACACAGAAAGGCTGTGAGGCATGAGTGCTAACCACTCAGCCACCGTGCCGCTGATTAAACTATTCTATTTTAATCCTGATACCGGCTTTTTCCGACTATAACTATAGTTTTTCGCACTTTTTTCAGGGTTTGTTTAGTCCTTATACTCAGGTGCGACTTATATATTACATTTTTCACACTGACAGTCCATAGACCAAATATATGAATTGTATATATGAATTGAAAATGAAAAAAAAATAAAAAATTTTAATCATTATCCGTTTTTTCATTTTGGTTTTGGAGACAAATAATAAAGAGAAGAGTTGTTTTGTCATTTTCTTATTTTTGATTCTATATTGAAAAACAAATGAACGAATGATACACAGATTCTTCTCTAATGGGCTGTTATTATTACTATAAATTCTATAACTTGCCTTTTATGATGACATGTTGGTTTTTGGTCTCTGATTTTATAAAATAAATTTCCCCCAAAAGGTGCAACTTATACGTGTTTTTTTTTCTTCTTCAATGTGCATTTTGTGGCTGAAAAATACGATAATTCATTTATTCATCGTTGTGTCATGGTTAACACTTTAACCTCACAGCAAAAGAGTCCCAGGTTTGAATCCTTTGCTTCTCGGTGTGGAATTTGCATGTTTCTCCCCACACGGAAAATAAAGTACTTTGAATAAGTAACAGTAGCAGTACTGACAGTAGTAGTAGAAGTAATATTGTTCAGATTGAGGGACTGTATTTTAAATTCTCAAGGAAAAATAGTAGTACTAAGTTCGAACCCCGTGATACTCCCGAAGATCAGTTATTAAATGTATACTGCTTGAAACAATAAAATATTAATGGTGTTGTTTTGCATTAGTAGTTTTATATTCGTATTTTAATGGCAAATGTATATTGAAAGGTACATGGTTCACAATAATATGAGTGAGGTGTCAGAATGTCAAAAAACACAATTATTATTTATAACTTGAACTGGACTCAATTCAATCCACTGTCTAAAACACATGATCCAGTGAAAGTTTCATTTTTTTCTATTATTATTTTTTTTTTTACAGATAAGGTTTTCCTCTTCTCCGTCTTTCTTTTAACGATCTACTACATGCTTGCACGGCAGTATTCCACCAACTGTAAAGACGTGTGTACAAATCACCAAATGTTCCATGTTGTCGTGTTTTTAAGGTTGCACCGTCAGCAAACTAAAGACATAGGATCTTATATGGAAGTAAAACAGACCAGTGAGCCAAAGTCTACATAACCCGGGGATCATAAACCACCCCAGTGTTCTGATTCAGGATGTTTTAAAGATGCTACAGAAAGTAAATTATATACAACTTGGTAGAATGTACTGCGAGGAAAAAGTTGTAGTTAAGATTTCAGAAAAGTTATGACTCAGAAGTACATTATACGGTGACAGCATTCTAACCTGTACGATATTAGCAGGACTGAGTAATGCCTAATCTAAAATGTATTATTACACATTCAACAATAGCATGAGCGACGTCTGACTCACCGGTTGTTACAAAGAACCATTATAGCCTCGCTGCCGAGTTACGTGCGGTCATAAAGAAACCTCAGAGGACGGCGACATTCACAGAGCTGCTCTTCCCAAAGAACGACGCTGTGGTGGCATTTGCAGTGGGAGGGAACTAGGCTCACTAGTCAATGCTATTTTAGTGAACGTGTTTACAGAATGAGCTTTCTACCATGTCATGAACTTGTTCCGTTATCAGAAACATGACCCGGTTTTATGTGTCATCTACTGTATATATGTTTCAGCAATTTCACAATTTCTCCAGGTCCTAAAAAGTAACATGGTGAAGTGAAGATGTTAGGTGTTAGCGGTTAATACCTCATAGAACAGTAACACCCTCTCTTTAGAGGGATAGTTTGTTTTTTTGACATGAATCTGTATGTCATGACGAGCACAGGAATTTTGAGGGGTAGTTGCTCTGACATGAAGAAAGGGCACACCGCACCGCCCGCCAAACTTAAATGAAGTGTAATAAAACTCACTAGTTTTATTTCCCTGCCATTCTGACGTTTCCCAATAGATGTCGCTGTCTACATACATTGATACATAACACCAAATTACACACAAGCCCGTGGCTCACTGCCCCGGGGTAGAACTATATGTTGAACACGTCTTCCTCACTCATGGTCCGAAAACCTTCCCATAAAGCACTGTGGCCAAGTATATATCTAGTGTGCCTCGCACACCGCACCTCCTCTTGTACGGCGTGGACACCGCACGTGGATCGTGTCTTGTCGCGTTCGCTGCGTGGACCGAGCTTCCTCCTGTGCACCTCTAAACCAGAACTAACACCAGGACTAAGCCAGGTCTAAAGCAGGTCTAAACCGGATCTAAAACCAGGACTAAACGAGCATTAAATCAGGACTAAAACCAGGTCTAAACCAGGACTACAACCAGGTCTAAATCAGGTCTAAACCAGGTATAAAACCAAACAAGTATTTGCAGGAGGTGGTTGCTACATTCATTTAGGTTTAAAAAGCATGGCAATATCAAGTAATCCAAAGTATTCAGATTACGTCATTTAAGTAATTTAATGGATTACGTTACAAACTACATTTTGGGGTCTGTAATCTGTAGGGAATACAGTTTAAAGTAACCTTCCCAACACTCAACAGAATTATCAAATGTGTCACAATGAAACGGAATTCAAAACTTCTGAAACGGAAAATCATTGGCCCTAAATATGGTGCACAAGTTGAATTGAGATGTTTGAAAATGCCACATGTAAATCGATGGATCCTGCAAGTTATTTTCATTTTATTTGCTGGGCTGATGAGATCAGACCAGAACCCTCCATCCATCTGCTCCTGGTCCGGCCCTTCCACCAAATTTTAGAACCTTTGTGGCCCTCGAGTTTGCCCACCCCTGCGTTAGAAGTTGAAAAAACTAAACTTTTGGCGGACCTGGGCTCTCCGCGGGGCTTCTGGGTAATCTCTTTTTACTTTGCGCGCAGGCTCAGGTGCTGGTCGCGTGCAGCTCTGTGTCTCTGTAAACAGAACAGGCCCCTCCCTCCAGACTCGCACTCACGCGGTGCCCTAATGTAAGTGAATGAGGCACTATTTTATTTTCAATTTAAAATCTAGGCATAGGCATTTTCATACATGAAAACCTGTATGCTTCGACCGATTGAAATATATATATATATATATGTATATATATATATATATATATTAAAAATAGTATATATTCTTATATAGCTTATACAAGCTTATATACTTATCGCAGTAACTCTCACCCGAACTACTGAAAAAAGTGTTGGATTTGTGCGTGACTGTCACCTGGCCTCAGTGTGCAGCGATATGACTGGAGAGAAAATAGTACCAAGCGATTATGAAGTCTGACTTTTTTGTGGTTCACGTTTTGTGACGCAAATGTATCACTCTTTTGAACACATTGTTTGGAGAAGAAAAACGCTTTATTTTCATGACTCCAACCAACTTGCCAGACTACTTTCGTCAGCACCGAAACTGGGAAGAACTCGACTCACCGGACGCTGTTGGGAGGTAAGTCAGTGTTGATGCACGACACTGCTGACGGGGACATACAGATTCATGTCAAAAAACGGCAACTATCCATTTAAGCAGGATAGTTCTTTTTTTATTATGCAAGTCCACTCTTGCAGATAGGGCTTAGGTGTCGTCCAAAAACATGTCCTTTGTGACATGAAATCATCCACAGGCCTGGGAAGACTCCTGATCCAGTGACCTTACACAAGAAAAAGCTATTAAAGATGAATTTTTAAGTCATATAATTGTATTTTTAAACCTGGGCTAGATTTTGGACCATGAGTGATGGACATGTTTCAGGAGGAACTTTAGCCCCACCCATTAAGTTTGTCCCCCTGGTGATGAAGTATGACAGAGAAACAACTACTGTGTGATAGTGACAGGCAGTTTCCACCTGGTTCTTATCATAGGCATATTCTGATCTGTGAACAGCTCAGACCCTGGACTCAAAAGACTGCAGTTCACACTGTCTTTAGTTATTAAGTGATAGTGTAATGTAAGATTGTGGAGGTGGAAAGTCAACTGCCCGATTCTATGGCAAGTTAGAAAGTGAAAGCCATACTTAGATAAGAGAGATACATATGTTCCGGAGATAGATTTTGAGTCATCCTGTGGAATTTTTCTAACAAACTCAAAGAAGGGATGTTTTTCTATGTTTTTCGGTGCAAACATCCATAATGAAAAAAAATAATGCAAAAGGTTACATTCTATGGCTTTACCTGGTCGACTCAAGTGGTATTTTACAGGCAGTTTCTCCAGGTCCTGTTCAAGATTCCTATTCCTAGTCCTAGATAGGACTTGGGATAGGACTTTGTGACCTGAAATTGTCCACAGGCCTGGGAAGACTCCTGATCCAGTGACCCTATATGAGAAAAAGCTGTTAAAGATGAATTTTTAAGTCATATAATTGTATTTTTAAACCTGGGCAAGATTTGAGTGAGTGATGGACATGTTTCAGGAGGAACTGTCCATCACCTATCCATGAAGTTTCTCCCTCTGGTTTTAAAGTATGACAGAGAAACAACAACTGCACTGTCAACCCAAATAAGTTACCAGAACTCAAAAAAATCGAGGCAGTCAGTTGTTGCAGTTATTATTATCATTAGCTGATAAACTTAAAAGTCACAATCTTCCAAAATTTAAAAAGTCGGATCATTTAATACTTGTAACATTTGACAATAGCTGAATTAAAAATTCTCAATTTACCCCAACTCGAATACTTGCAGTTAATTTGACAAATAGTTTTTTGTTAAGGCAACTCAATCATTTTGAAATTGTATTGTATTTTAGCATGTACTATATAAATATAAAGTTGCGGCACGGTGGCTGAGTGGCAACACTCAGGCCTCACAGCAAGAAGGTTGCGGGTTCGATCCCGGGTCACCCGGGCCTTTCTGTGTGGAGTTTGCATGTGTACGTGTCTGGATGGGTTTCCTCCGGGTACTCCGGTTTCCCCATCAACCCAAAACATGCCCGCACCCCTATGAACTAACATCACTAACACCATGATGTCCACCCTCCTGTGGGCTCACCACCCGCAGAGGGGTTCATAAGGGGGTCAGGTGCTATGAGTATTGGGCAGCAAGCTGCCCCCGCGACCAACAGAAGATGGATGGATGGATGGATATATAAATATAAAGTTTATTTTAAATCTAATCTAATAAATTTGAAACAATAGAAATAACAGAACTTTTAATTACTCAGTTCGACTAAGTTGTACCACATTTATGTTTTTAAGTTATGCTCAGTAATACACACAAATAGTTCATTTGAATCAAAAAATATTTGTTAAAATTACTCATGAAGAACATGTTAGAGCAACTTGACATAATTAAGTGAGTAGAACTACAGAAACACTTTATGATACGATAACCATTTTATGTATATGTAGTGTTTCCTTCTTTTGTATGTTTTTTATTGTATTTCATGGAATCTACCCACTATAGCACTTTGAGATTTTGTTGAAATGTAAAGTGCATTATAAATAAAATGTATTATTATTATTACTAAACCTTTGAGTGCATCCATTTAATGACTATGAGCGTTCGGGTTTACAGTATGTGTGATAGTGACAGGCAGTTTCCACATGATTCCCACTGAACAAAGTCTCGGATTGGATCAGACTGCCTGTTGCTTTCATATGGAACAAAATGCCTAGTAAAATGTATAAGAAATATCATATATATTTCCCTTAAAATAAAGTAAAGACATAAAAAGTAGGTACAGACCCTTTAATAAGTTGTACTCAAGTGAAATCACGACATTGTAGACTGTGAATTCTTGAGTTCAATGTTTGGAGCTCATAAAACTAGATATTTCTTTCAAAAACTGAATCTCCCATAGGTATATTGGTCCCAACGCTCCGTCTGAAACTATATCAAATTCAACAAATTTAACTTTAATGGCAAAATTGTTCTTGTTGTTGTAGAAGCAGTATTGCAGTACATTCGCGAATCCGCCAAAAACTTGACAATTCCCAGTTTACCCGTTTTATGTCCCTTCATGTGTGGACGTTCTTCTTTGGCAGCTCATGTTCGCTTCTAATTTGGCTCGAATGCTCATTTTGAACACGAAACCGAACCCAAAAACACTGAAACAACCACTAGTGAATATGTAACAGCTCACATTCACACCTTAGTTGTACTCCATCCATTCAACCGTGAAACAATATGTTATGGAGACATTTGGACGGCAGCTATTGACTATTGTCACGCTTGCGGACATCTAAATCTTCGCAGTCTAATTACGCCTGAATTGCCAACTGGAAATGAAAAGATTTGTATCTGTCTCCAGCCAAACCTAGAGGTGTTTGCTAATGATTTGATTTATGAAAAAAAACAAAATGGCTGGCAAAGTCCTTTCAGGCATCTTTTCAATCAAGTCGGCGTCTGCCAAATGAGCGCTCCACTCAAAAGAGCCTCGAGTGCGTATTGTGGGGATCCGTGATGAGCTTGGCACCGGGTCTGAAAAGAACCACCAATGTATAACCCCTGCAAGACGGAATCCTTCATAGCGCCGTAATGGGTGTAATTTTGTTCAGAAAAGGCCAGTTAGGTTAAATTAGCCGTGACGTTCTCTTGCACGGGGAAAGAAAGTGTGAAGGTTAAAGGATACCTGGAGTCGACTTTTTGACATTTAAGCCCTATTGAAAAAAATTCTAACGGAGCTTTTGTGCAAATGCAATCGCAGACTTGTCGGGGTTTGAAAGGACTTCTGGCGCACACCTGCGGAACAATGATTTCGCCGGTGAAAAATGGCAACCAGATAGCCAGTCTCCAACAGTGGAATCTATTTGAGATGGACAATGAGCCGCTGTGATGTCTGGAAACGTCCCGCTGTGTCCCTCACTTTCTCTTTCAAGGCACCCGGTGAGGAGGAGAAAGAGAAATGAGAGTTGAGCAATTAGCCATTTTCGCCCATGGACCTACCAACGATATCGCTCCCTGATGTTGCTCCCTGTTGAAGCAGGACAGGGATGCAACTGACTGGGATGGACACGTGCAGTTGTTTTCGCATGGTTCTTATCCAAAAATGTCTGATTAGATAAAAATGTCTGTCTCTAGCAGTTGTTTTTTTTATTGATTATTGGTTCTCTTTGCACGAAATGACTTCAAAATGTAAAGGTGATATCATAACATATTGGATTGATATGGCACATTTCAAGACATCCAAAGCTTTTAGTTGTGCAAACAAGCTTAAATCTATCAGAAAATGACTTAAATGCAGTGAAATTATCTTGCCGCATGGACAGATCATTTTACTTGACAAGTTATCTTAAAATAAATGACGTCTATACTAGAATGAATGTCTCTGAACTAGTAAGTGGATAATAAATCCGAAAACAAGATGAATAAGCTGATGTAAGTTTTAAAATCTTGGCCAGATCAGAGAAATTTGCAGTGCACTATTAAAGCACAAGTACCCTGGAGTAAACTGACCAGAGACCGACCAAAGATCGACCAGAAAAGAATGGCCGATAAGTTGTGTCAATATATTTGGGCTGAAATTTTATTATTTTCCCCAAAGTAGTCCTCTGTACGGTAATTAAAATTCTGCTGCTCTGTTTTCTAAATTATTGGATTGTATATTTTTCAAAATTATGTTCAAGAATTTAAGTTAAAACCCATAATATAAAGTAATAATGTAATGAAAATCAATAATGAAATTCAAATTAATAATATAAAATTGCTAAATGAATATGATAACAAAAAATAATAAAAAGGGGGTCAGGAAATTATAGGTACAATAATACTCTGAGAAAGAAAACTATATATATGGACATGAAAACAGGTTTGGATAATAATAATAATAATAATAATAATAATAATAATAATAATAATAATAATAATAATAATAATAATAATAATAATAATAATGTATTATTAAGATTTTTTTCCCTTTTTTGTAATTATTATTTATACTGGGTCACTGAGAAAATTACAAAAAAATAAAACAAAATATAAATACAAACTCATCCACAGCCATTTAACAAAGAGAGCTGTGTAGTCACATTTGGTGCAGTAACTCTTTGTATTAATGTGCTACTATAAAGCTTTGTGTGTTTTTTATGAGCACCAGATCGACCAAAACAATTGGCCTACGCTTTAAATTTAAGGCCAGTAGCCGATACGCTTCAAAATATCTTGGTCATGCACACACTCCATTCACACTAGGCAAGGTCGGCGAAGTGTCTTGTGTCTTGTTATGGACACAACACCTGTGGGAATCCATCTTCATGAGTTCTGAATTGTTTGACCGCTGCTCTAACCACTGAGCCACCGTCTTTCCCCACATCCCCCATTCGGGTTCACTAATTACCGGGCCTATCGACATGAAACAAAAACTGTCACCGAGTTCAGCGTCTTCTCCGTCAGCCTAAATAAACAAAAGTGAAACCGGATCGCTAGTCTCCAACTGCGCAGTCTATTTGAAGCGTGCCGCAAGTCACAGCCATGTCTGGAAATCTCCCACTGCGTCTACCACCTTCTCATTCAAGATGCCCAGCGGGAAGTAGAACAGAAAGTAGCTAGCTTTGAGCAATTAGCCCTATTTTTTCCCCCCCAACTATACCACCTCGATGCAAAAGCTTGGACGCTTCCCCAAAGTCTCATGTGTAATTTTAAGTTTATTTCCGTTCAAGCTAAAGATCCGAAATCTCTTGACCTCCGCAGACAGCGAGCGGCCCAATTAACGGATAAGAAGGTGAAGGAGCGCGGACCTTATAACCATACAATTACCTAGAGTCGTATGGAAAGCGTACACCCACACGACTAACGCTGCGAGGAGGTAGTGTTCTGGAATAACAGTGACCAACCAGGGGACACAAATACTTTTTTCAATTCTGTTGTAGACGCTTTCTTTATACATTTCATGTAACTTTCTTTGAAATGTTTTTCGCTCTTTGATTGCAATCGGTTGGAACCCCTGGAGAGAGGGATGGGGTGGTTCTCCGGTGACTGGAGCTAAAGCGTGGAATCACACTGCATAATATATGTAAAAAAAAGCATTGATTTTTAGTAGAAACATAACAGTTTTTTGCTAAGACGTCTTGGGTTTATACTGGCGAGGCGTGTACAACAAATATAATTATGGTGATTAGGACGGATAAACAAACCGTGTTATTTCAGTTCAAATAATTGATAGGATGAATCAGTCATTACCGCCTTGTTTATTGTGGATGATGGCAAAATTACTTTTTATGTTTGCTTATAAAAGGTGGGTATATAATTACGCTTTTCATTTCACACCTCGGAAGACAATAAGGTAAACAATACAAAAACAGTCGCAGTTTTTGCAGAATGTAAAATAGATGCTCATAGAAATAGAATATGTGTTTCAGTTGGTAGCTTATATTAACGGTGTAACTTTTCCTTTATATACATATCATTAAAAGATGCATGTCCGTGTCTTCAGATACAAGGCAAACATGTTGAACGCAAATATTGATTTTACTGATAAAAACATTGATTCGTTGTTAATTCTAAAAAAACAATGGACGTCAGAAACGGAACCCAAAATAGGTCTCTGATTTGGGTTGCCAGTTTCAATGCTAAAATCCAATTGGTCTGAACTTAAAGAGATAGTTTGGTTGTTTTTTACCTGAATCTGTGTGGAATCTCCATCAGCAGTGATATGACCGTAAAGAAAATCGTACCAAGCAATTATAACAGGGGTAAACAACGGCCCATTAACCTTTTTAATCCAGCCGAACTTGAATAAGTTGTAATAAAACTTAATATTTTATTTTCCCTGCAATTCCAGTGTTTCCCAATAGATCACACACTCTAAATACATTGATACATAGGGCCAAAAATTGTTAGATGCTGTAAGTTATTTTTGTCTTATTTGCTGGGCTGATGAAGTCATATCAAAACACTCCATCCATCTGCTTCTGGTCCGGCCCTTCCATCAAATTTGAGAACCCTTGGTCCAAAAAGTTTTCCCAACCCTGGATTTTGAACACGTTGTTGTGAGAAGAAAAACGCTTTATTTTTAATGACCCCGGGCAACTTGCCAGACTTCTTTTGCCAGCACCGAAACCAGGGAAGAACTCGACTCACCAGACGCTGTCTGGAGGTAAGTCGGTGATGCACAACACTGCTGACGGGGATGCCGCACAGATTCATGTCAAAAAACCTGAACTATCCCTTTAAATTGCTTTTCTCTGATCTGAATGGTCATTACCTAAACTACAGCACCTACAGCTACTTTAGTCAGTGCTAGTGCAGCCTCCACCTCAGTGAAATATGGAGGTTCTGAGCTTTCAAATGAGGCATGGCCTGTCTATATACTAGGGATGGGCATTCGATTAAATGTTACTAATCGATCATCGGGAAAATTAATGATCGATTTTCGCTTAATCATTAACATTTTATATTAAAATTATCATCACTATTATTAGTATTACTAATCTGCATAAATAAACTCAATTTGACACCATATAAACCATAATCCCTATAGAGCCACATCAGCCAGTGTGAGATTACAATGTGTTTAATGCAGCTTTGGCACATTTGTTTATGTCTTACAGAAGCTAAACTTAAAACCGCATGGTTCATTTGAATAAACAGTAAGCGAAAAAAAAGCAGCTCTTTCCTTGTGCACTGATGCTTCAGTTTCGGTTGGACTAAAGGACACGACTCAGTGGAATATGAGTGTTCTTCCTGTGACAGAGGATGTGATGAGACTGGTGAGTCTGTTCTGTGCGTTGGAGATGCTGCTTATACATGCGAAACCGGGATACTCAAAAAACCCGATTATAACTGGGACACTGATGTGCAGTTAAACGCACTCTGAGGGATATAGTGATCTCCAAGGAGCCAGAGCCGAGATGTGGGACTGTGGGGCCACAACTCCAGTGTTTGTGCTGTGAGACGCAACCTCGACTCCTTATGCTACGTTACGCACAGCAACCTACATTTGGTTTGTCGATTAAAATGAACGTGATCGACGAAATTAGATGATCAATTATTGTCTAGTCGACTAATCATGCCCATCCCTAGTATATGCTGAGAATGAGAAACTTTTGTATGTGTCCTCTATCTACTGGTTACAGCTCTGGCAATCAGGGTTCAGATTTGATTGTAATACCGTTTCAAAACTGAGCTACATACTGTTCCTTCAAGAAGTAATTGGTTAAATCCAAATCCAACTCTGCCTAATTGAAGAAGTGAGACAAGTAGACTGCATCTGTCTTTAAGTATTAAAATTCTCTTTAACAAAAAAGCACCACATCCCAACAGTTTCCATATTTGCAAATTATGTAACGTCACATCACAATACAATTTAACATTTTCATATCGCCCAGCTTTCGATACAGGTTCTACAGCCTATACAAGATTATATTTTCAGTCAAACATTGTTCAGAAGACGGTGTCCTCCTCCATTGCTCCGTACCAAGGCGTTAGTCGGACCAGGCTGGGTTTTGGGTTGGGCTTCGGCGTCTCCGGCTCCTCCGGCGTCATCTCAAACGAGTCTAATGAACTCAGAGACCCCGTAGGTGACCCCTCCCCCTCATAGGCGTATATTCTGACATGATCGTACGGAGGCACATAGGGGTCCTGGTCCGCCTCCTCCAACCGATCCAAAATGAACTGCCTGAACACTTCGTCTTCCGGTCCGATGAGGTGCGAATGCCTAAGCGACATCCGGATACTAGCACGTACCTCCTCTCGCCTCAACCTCCTGTCTCTTCTTTTTGGGTGTTGGCGTAACGGAATGATGGGCTGACAGAAGTCCACTCGGGTCCCCCTGGTGGCGTCCCCGTAGTACAGCACCTTCTGAGACACAGTTTCAGGCAGGTCTAGTTCTTTCACCTCCGTGGCATCTTGCTGTTTTCGGCGATGCCTCCTCAGGATGAGCAGCAGCACTGACAGCACTGGGGGAACAAAACAGCGTGCGGCCATTAGCGTTAGCATTAGCGTAAAGCATGAGACCCTGAGCCCAGCGCCAGTGAGCACGCGGGGGGCCACATGGAGCCAAGGTAACGGCAATGAGAAGAATACCAACGCTGGAGTTAGACGTGTAATTATCTTCTAACCTTTTCATGCATTAATCATCAGGAATCAGATGATTAAACAGCACACAGAAGACTAATTGGTTTCTTTCGGATTTAGCAATGTGATAATGATGCGCTCCATTTATGTTATTTTATTTAGATGAACAAAGTATGTCGTTTGAATGGAGTCGTATTTTGAAGATAAGGTTATATATTGTGTAGCTTACCACCACCATGTTCAGAGTGAATGAATAATGCCCAAAATTCTAAAGCAACTAATGCATTTTTCTTATTATTATTAATTTGGTCTGTCCCTATCTCAAATAGTACAGATAATGCAGTGATCTAATTAGAACAAAATTACCTTAATCACTGTAATTTATAATTTCAATGTATTATTGGTCCATTATTGGTCCATCTGTTTCAGTTTTCTTTCAGCCATTCCTTTTTGTTACTTGCGGTGGCCTTAGTCACATTTTTTCCAGACTTACAGATGTTATGGTGTGAAATATATTTTTATACATTAAACATGTGTCTAAGAGCATTCATTTGGAACTGTCCATACTTTCAGTTGCATGAAAAGGTTAACCAAAGCTTAAAGTGGAACTAAACACTAAATTCATATTTTTTGCTCCTAAACTCCTAGTACTTTTTGGCTATTTTGGTGCAAACTTGGTGCATTTGCAGCTTTCTAGTCAGAAACACAAAGACAAAAAACTGAGCTGCCTTCAGTAACTGATGTAATTTCAGGTACTACGTGACATCACGCAGGACTGCCCCTGTTACAGTCAAGTGTTTCTGAATATAAACATGTCGCTGAAGTGTGCTGAATAAGTAAAATTTGATGAATTAAATGCCTTTTACCACTGTACATGTATCATTCTGACGCCTAACTTTGTACACTAATAAATGGATAATGCTTTATGTTTTCTAGGCGCCTGACTGTACCTCATCTAAGGCCATGGCTCTTATTATGTTCAGTTTCTTTTGACCTCTAAAACTAGTCGCTCTCTGGCATTTTCGTTTTGTAAAAGTAGCTCACTGGAGGAAAAAGGTTGGAGAACCCTGTGTTAGACTAATCATGCTGCTCCTTATTGAAACTTTGCAGCTGATCATAAACATTTCCTGGGGATGTGAAGGCTCTGCTCTGTCTCAGGCTTTGTTTGATTTTAATCAGACTCCTGTTTTAACACAATCTGACCATAAAGAACTGACTTAGTTGGAACTACAACAGGTGAGCTGATCTGCCCTGTTAAACAAGTCAAATAACATGTCCAGACCCGATTTCATAGCTCTATTTGCAGTGTGATTGTGGACGGAGTTGACGTGTTTAGTCCCACTTTCAGAATTCTTTCATTGTCTCTACATTACATTACTAAAACAGGATGCTACAGCAAGTGTTTATTTGATCGGGCGGAACGTTAGCCAAGCAGGTAGCGTCATTAATCTTTCATGTGATGGGCATGCGGGCAAATCCACACCGCTCAGGTCATAATACGGCTCTTCACTATGCAAGCCCACCCGCATCCCCGGACGCCGTTGCTGCTGATGTATTGCAACCAATAGGCTCATTAGCTGCCATCATTGCACTGGTAGCGCTCAGCATTTTAAGCTCGTGTTAAAGCCACACTGTGAGTTTAAAACGGGGGGATTGGAATGGAGGATGGAGATGAGTTAAAGTAAAATCCCGCTGGTGAATATTTGTACTTGCCCGATACGCTGTCGTGTGAACTGCTCTAGCTCCACACTGGAAGAGAACAGGGTTTAAAACACAGGAATCACACACACGTTTTTATCTGTTGGCTCATTACAGACATTTTTGGGGGGTTGGGGCTATGACCAGCAGCCTAAAATCAAATGTTTTCATTCAAGTTGAAAATCAGAGCTGGATTGGCCTACACTGAGAAGGTTAACTTTTGGGACTTTGTTTAATCTGTTTTTTCACAATTATCTCAAACTATTCTGTCCAACTTTGGTAAAGGAATTTGAAATAATACTGCATAATGTTTCTCCCTAAGAATTTTATTAACAAAACTGAAATTTTAACACTCCATATTTAAATTTAAAGGTATACATTCAACATTTTATATAGGTGTGCCGTCAGCTGTTCTCCATGGAGATGTTATTGCTTTAGAAAGTTCCACAAAACTGCATATCTTGTTTTTTGGTTTGTTTTTTAAATTGAAGCTCCATAATCTGACCTTCATAATGCACCATATGGGGTTACCTACTCGTTGCCATGGCGATAGATCATTTATATACCATAGTTTGGTTTAGCTTCATTACAAAGCCTAGCAGGTGGTAGATCCTTCACCAGAAAGGTCACGTTGTGTACCTTTTAAAAGTTAGATATCAGCCTAATTTAAATGTCTATGATGTACCTGCTTGCCTCCATGGAGATGTTACTGCTTTGCCAAGAATGTCCCAGAGTATGGCATTAAACTTGTATCTCCATAAAGACAAGAATCAGCAGGTGAGATGTGTGGAGAGGTGACCCTGCTCAGTAAGAATGCATGTTTTTTTAAAGGGGAACTTGGCACGTTTGAAGCTAAAGTCCGTTGCTAGAGGTGGTCAGATACTGTCAGAAGCCAAAAAACAACAGAGATCAGGGTTGCCTCGGCGGAGATCTCGCTGTGGTAATGAGTCTGTCAAGACAACGATCTATCATAGTGAATTGGGCAAGTTCTTAACTTCCACATAAAACACCAATTTGCTTCACACTGAAGAAGCTTAACTCCACTTTCTAACCCATCTTACAACAGCCACAAGTCTAACAAACGAAACGGTCTGTCTGGCTCATTCATTAGTGTCTGGAAACATTATAAAACAACTTTATAAGCAGCCTTAGCCTTACCGATTCGATTTCTCACTGCGTATGCGAAAACCCAAAAGACTCGAGACTAGAGCCACCAGAAGCAACAAGTGAAGATCAACTACTGACAGTGAAGAAGAAGAGAAACTGGAAGTTGTTGAAAGAAAATGGTTCGGGAATGTATTTTCTAAAAAAATTTCCAAAAATATAATTCACTCATGAATAAATGGGATTAGAAACAACATCGGCGATTGAGTCTTTTGGGCTTTCGCATGTGCAGTGGGAAATCAACAAAGGTAAGTGTAAGGCTGCTTATAAAGTTGTTTTATAACATTTCCAGACACTAATGAGTGACCCAGACAGAGCATTTTGTTTGTTAGACTCGTGGTTGTTGTAAAATGGGTTAGAAAGTGGTGTAAAGCTTCTTCAGTGTGAAGCAAATTGGTGTTTTACATGGACGTTAAGAACTTGCCCCCATCACTACACTAGTTTGTTGCCTTGACAGACTCACTACCACAGCGAGATCTCTGCTGAGGAAACACTGATCTGTGCCGTTTTTTGGCTTCTGACAGAATTCGACCACCTCTAGAAAGGGACTTTAGCTTCAGAAATGCTGGAGTTCCCCTTCTATCTCCATGAAGACAAGCATCAGCAGGTAAGATATTTGGAGAGGTGACCCTGCTCAATAAGAATGCATGTTTTTTTAGGTATTTTTTCCAGCAATAAAAACATCTGTAATAGAATAAGTGCAAATTAGATATGTTTAAAGGCATACTGTGGAACATTCCAGACCCAATACATGCAGGGACAAGCAAGTTTTATTGTATTATTTGTCATGGTTTGCAATGTATTGTGGTTCCATACCTGTCAGAGTGACCAGACTGACCAGGAGCCCCAGTAGTGTCTGCAGACTGACCCCCATGGACAGGGCCAGGGCCTCCACCCCGCTGTTGGGACAGTGGCCGGCGGGCTGACAGCTGCACACGCTGATGGTCAGAGTACTGGTGCTGGAGAGTGCCGGGCTGCCGCTGTCCGACACCACCACCGGGAGGAGGTACTGAGTCCGATCCTTACGGGTGAACGTGCTCCGCCGGGCCACGATGCCGGCTGTGTTATCTATGTGGAGAAAGGTAAAACAGGTTAAGGGTGTGATCCCAGGTCAGATAAGTGCATTTTGTTGTGGTGTCCTTGGGCAAAACACATCAGCTATGTTGCCTGTGTATGACTGGCTTGATTGGCAAATTAATTATTTATCAAACATATTAATCTAGGACTATTTTGCACAATTTTAGAAAATAAATAAATAATTGCAGCCACGTCAGAAAAATTGCAAGACTTTCTGAAAACAAGACTGAAATCTGAAATATTTTATATTTCTAAACAGAGGGTATTTTTTTATCTAAATAACTGAAGCTTTTGTGATTTGATAATTGTAGGGTTGTAGACGAACAACTAAAGTAATTCTTGGATCGACAAAAGGCCGATTCATTAGTCAGCTAAAAAGAAGGCATGGCAAAAGATCTCAAAACAATTCAGTATGACTTTGATTTGACTCACGCTGCACTCACAAGACAACAACTGCACAGAAGCAAAAACAACTATTTATACAGAAAGGTACCAGGAAATTGTTTTTTTCTGTTTATAAAAAGGCTAATTAAACTTATGATTCACTTCCAAATGTTCAGCTAGCTCACTCCATCCCCTCCGTTCTACTGTTCTCCCATTTAAATCCTTACAATCCAAACAAAATATTTAGACAACTACCACAAATTTTGGTCAACTAAAGCTGGGTCCGAATGTCCACCCTCGTCCATAACCCCAAGTTCACTTACATAGGCCCACACTCATTAGCGCACTATATAGAGCACTCATTCACAGAGCGATTTGGAGACGCAGCTCATCACGTTCAGGTCATGTGACTCTGGCGTCTAAAGGCGGCTACACACTACAGAAATACACATCTCGTGGTCTATTTCTTGTGTTTTGACTGTCGCACTGGGGTTTATTTTAGTGATGGGAGGGTCAATACTTGGCTGGCAAATCCAGAATATTTGTATTTTGTGTACTGATAGATCTCAGTCTGGTCCCCACGCCTTCTGTTGCGTCTCAATCCTGGACAAACATGATGCGATCACATTCGCTTTTTTCAGTGACAGCAAAGGAGAAATTCAATTCTGTCAACTGGACAGATTTCACAGCTCAGCCAAAGTTGCTTCTTTAGTTCTGGTCAGACGCTGGAGGACACGGCCTTATATCTGCCTGAAGGGAGGAGCTAACTACACTGAAACTACTCTGAAACTAACACATCTACTTTACTGTTGCAGTTTGTTCACTAGGTCTATTGAACTGCATGAAAGGCCGCTACACACTAGAGGATTCTCTGGTCGATTTTTAACTGTGCGACAAAATGCACACACCACAGACATGAGGAGAAACTTATGAGACTTAAAATCTCCGATCACAAAGACTGCAGCAGGATCTGTCTGCAGACCACAGGATATAAAGCTGTGAGCGTGATGGAGTCAGCTGTTTCCTGTCTACAGTAAAACTACTCGCATTGAGACTCTGAAGTGTTCAAAGATCAGAGCTCTGCACTTCTAGTTTAGATACAAGTCAAAACTGTGTTATTATTATTTGTGAAATGTGGAGCAATACTTCAGATACAGGATTTTTAAAGCATAAAAGAGGCGATAAAGTCCACAGGAAGTAGAGTCAGTATCACTAATCTGCAGATTCACTGCGCTCTCTGTGGGTGAAAACAGACACACATGAGAAAACACTGTCTTTTTACTTTTAAAGAGTGGTTTTGTGGACTGGATGTCATCATTTGCGGAGGACAATTTCTATGGATAATGTGGATGAGACGCTGCACTTTAAATGTACCACTTTACATTAGGTGAGTAATAAAGTCTTAATTTTCGCAATATCCCGAGTTTGTATCTGTGTCCGTCACTCCTCTGCCCCTGACGCTCTGTTTCATCTGCTGTTACCGTCATGTTACTGATGTTTGGTGGTTCTGATCTGACACTGACTCCACACATGAGGAGCAGCGGCTTCAAAATCGCACACAAAGACAAAAAGTCGGGTCACGCCTCCCCGAACTCAGGAAGAAGAAATCGCAGCAAAAATCGGGCAAATTCTCCGGTAGTGTGTGGCGGCCTTGAGTGAGAAAAAGTCCGGAAACGCTGATAAAACTTCTGATCAGACAGACACAAGTGTTTATGGACTAATTATAATAATACAAGTTTCTGTCACGCTCTTGGTTTCACATAAACTGACTAGATTATTTGCTCTTTGTCTGAGATGTGAAAATAATCGCTCTGTTAACTAAAACTGATGCTTTGATCTGCTTTCATTCAGTCGTACTGTGTCCAATTCAACACTTGCCGCTGAACGCCGTTTTTTTTCCGGATTCTTCCAGTGCATCGTGGTCTATACTGACCTCTAGTGACCGCAGATTTTCATTATTTTCATGTTGCATTGTAGGAAATTTTGAGCGCACTACTTTTTCACATTCGGACTCCCTTGAAAATGCCGTGACGCCTAAATATCGCCCTACGTAAGGAATAGTGCAGACGTTCGGACACATCTTAAGCCTCCACCGACCGATTAATCGACTAAATGACTAAAGCGTTTGATAATTGCAAGAACTCAAATAGTGAATTCGATTGCAAAACGTTCTGCGGTTCTCCCAGCCGCTGCTAATTGCTGATCTTGACTGACTGCTAATGATGACAGCGTTTTTATTCACGACGCGAGCTAAACCCTATAAATTGTACGTCTATATGGGACCAGATGGTTTGGGGGAACGACGGGTCAGAATTTATAAACACAATGAATGTGCGGCGTAAAAGTTTGCAGCAGTTTTGCGAGACTCATCAATGCTATAAACAATAACTGTACAATATGCCTGGTGGCGCTTGCATTTCTTCATTCATTATGTCGCTGTGTGCTCCGTCCTCGCTCCCATATCTTTCATTATCAGCATCGTCTTTCTGCAAATTTAACAACACATTTGAATCAATATTAACACGGCGTTTGGGTTCTGCGTGTTGTTTCTTTTATTTAAATAAAAGTGAACTGCAAAGGAGTTGTGTACTTGGCGAGATTAGTCAAAGCCACAGGTGGCAAAGTTCACGGATTACATTGTAAAATAATATATGGAATTTCAGAGGCTTTAAGGTGCGTAAGGTATGTAACTTTTCGTTTGGGAGTCTGTCACCTGCTTGTTTCTATGGATACGTCATTGCTCTGCCTGGAATGTTCCACAGTATGACTTTAAAGACCTCTACTTTACATTCATTCAATTACAGGTGGTTTTACAGCTCAAAAATACCTAGAAAAAACAGGCATTCTGACTGAGTCGGGTCGCCTCTCCACAGATCTGACCTGTAACTTGGCCTGGTTGGTCTCCATGAACATAGAAAGGTCTAATGCCATACTGTGAAACATTCCAAACAAAGTAATAAGGCCAGAAAAGTTACACAATGCACCTTTAAAGAACTTGTACCTGATTTTTCCCTTGTATTTTCACAAAATTTGTTGTGAAAATCCATTTTTGACACTTTGCACCTGATGTAATCAACATTCTCTGTGTGAAGCTCTGTTAGTCATGTTAGACGTTATTCTGAGCTTTATTTTTAGCACATTCTGACCAGTAAGAGCTGACTTGGTTGGAACTACAATAGGTGAGCTTATCTGTGCTTTAAACAAGTCTCTCACACATAACATTACAGTGACAAGATAGAATTAGCTGAAAGGTTTTTCTGTTCAAATCAAGTTTTTAGGTGGAGAATAAAACAGTTTTAAAACCTGTTTAAGGATCATGAATGCTGGTATTGATCACAGCCTCCTTAAAATGTGTTGTTTGAATCAATTTCCGGGCGATAGCAGTAGCTCAGCTGGTAGAACTTTTGTCCACTGCTGTTCCTTGTCGTAAATCGCTTTGAGTTCCTTGAATGTGAAAAGGCGCTGTTTGAAAATGCGGCCACCACTAGTGTTTTTCCAAGGTAACTGCTGTTATATTCTGCCATACACATATATGCCGACTGCCCCAGCACGATGTCACTGCAAGAATCAATTTTTCCATTGTAGCTCATTCTTCTGTCTCCGCTCAACATATATGAATGTGGTATATGAATGTGTGTATGAATCAGTGTTTTGAGGGCCTTGAAGGTGGAAAAGCAGTGTATACAAATGTGACCATTTACCGTTCAGTATTTGTGAGTTTTTCTTGAGATTTTTGAGAACTTTTTGGCCTAGTTTTGCTAATATGTGCATTGTATCACCATGATAATTAATGAACAATCCACCAGTAGAGATACATGTTGAACACCCGCATTGTGATGTCACTGCAAAGTATCAGTAAACTCATCATGGTGAATATCAATCAATCAATCAATCAAACTTTATTTTTTGAGTGCTTTTCCTACAAAAGATGCAACACCAAGCACTTAGTGATTGATTGATTGATTGATTCTGTTTCCAACGGTCACAACTCATCCTCAAACCTGGAAAAGTTAGAGAGAGGTACAGAATTATGACAATTGTTCACATTTTATAATAAATCTTTAATCGAGAATCGACAGTCAATCGAGTTCAGAATTTGGAGGAAGAAATGCATCTATTTTTGAATGTTGAATAATGAGGATATCCAGAATACATAAGATAAGTGAATCATTTTGAACCACTGCAAACTTAAATACGAAATAATCAGATACACCCTCTTTAATAAAACATTTAAATATTTGCTTTGATTGTTTTTGAAATCCCACTTATGGATTTTACAGATTTTTTTCCCTGTTTCATATCTACATTTTCAGCAAATTGGCCGCGGTGCCCTGCTATGACAAAATAAAGCTATTGTCACATTGTTTGGCTAACTTTTTCGATTTGCTTTGTTTCCTTGTTTACTGACTCATCGTATAAAAGTACTTTTTGCATGACGACTGAAAGGACCGAGGGGTGCTGAAAATCAATTGTGCGTAAGTAAGAAGCTGTTACCAATAAAAGCCCTTGTTTATCCAACTCTTCAAAGTTTTACATTTTGCCAGCCTCATAAGATTATTGCTCAAGTTTTCTCTCCTTCTTCTCTTCATTTATAGTCATTTTTTTCTTTTTTGGTCATCATTTGTGTTATTGGCCCCGTCATCGACCAATCCAAATTTTTTGTACAAATGTGCGTTAAGCATTTGTCTGTCAAATGCTACACTTAAGTCTAATAATACAGTCCTCAATTATTATTTGATTTTCTATTTCATTAATCCAGTCATCGGTTATTTGAGTTAAAGCTGATGTTGTGGAATGCCCTTTTTTATAAGCATGCTGGTATACTGAATTTAGTCCATTTTTACAGAAATTTTCTCCATTATTTTACTTAAAGTTGGCAGAAGACTTATAGGATGGCTGTTCTTTCCGGAAAAGGGCTTCTTGACCTCCGTGAAGTTGACCCCTTCCCCATCAAACGCAAACCTACACAAAAAACTATGTCAATTGTTCGTTTGTGCAGCAAAAAGTTTCGTTTGTGCTTTTTTAGTTTTGGAGAAATTAACGATTTTTTTATAGGTCAAATTGGGGTCAGTCCCCAGGAAGCTTCAAAATGCTCTAAAACAGCCCAAATGGGGTCAATCGTTTGTGCTTCGTTTGTGCTGTTTTGTGCTGCAAAAAGTTTTGTTTGTGCGATTCTGGTTCTTAAGATATTTGTGGTTTTATTTTTGGCCGATGACGTCATCCAGCCCCTCAAAATGTGAAATAGCCTCAAAACAGGAAGAAAATTATAACTCAAGACAGAAAACTATCTCAGGCTGCATAAAAGTCTCTATTATTATATAAAATATGAATCAAAAGCAAAGTACTAAAGACTGTTACATACTTTTCTGCAGCCTGATATAGTTTTCGCCACTAGTTTTACGGAGTTTGGCGCCATCAGCTGAGTGGAAATGACGTCATATAATTAGCGCAGAAATAATGTCACAGCATAAACGAAATACAAACGTTTTCTATAATTTTCTGCCTGTTTTGAGGCTGTTTCACATTTGGAGGGCCTGGATGATGTCATCGGCCGAAAATAAAACTGCAAATATCTTAAGAACCAGAATCACACAAATGAAACTTTTTGCAGCACAAAACAGCACAAACAACTGACTCCATTTTGGACATTTTAGAGCATTTTGAAGCTTCCTGGGGGCTGACCCCAATTTGACCTATAAACGAATCGTTAATTTCTCCAAAACTAAAGAAGCACAAATGAAACTTTTTGCAGCACAAAACAGCACAAACGATTAACCTAGTTTTTGTGTAGGTTTGTGTTTGATGGGGGCCAACTTCACGCACGTGGCTCCTTGTTATTTTTTGGAAAAGCAACAATTTTAGCTATTTTCCATTCAGCAGGACAAATACATCTCTCTATACTTAGATTAATTATGTAACATATGGGCATAGCAATTATATCTGACACACATTTTAGCAACTTTACATCAGGTTCATCTGTCGCTGGAGGTTTTGATTTCATTAATTAAAAAAATTAAAATAAAATAAACACATTCTCTACCGTAGTTGTACTTACTTTATCAAATTTAAATTTACATGATTTATTTAGCATAATTGTATCTTTAATTGTTGAACATGATAACAGACACTTTGGCCTAGAAATCATGTTTTTCCGTAAATTTTGAATTTTATTTTTGAAATGATCACTTAAATAATGAGCCATATCACTTGGCTTAGTCAGAAAAGTGTCATTTACTTAGGTTTAATCTTCCGTCTCATTAATTCATTTAGCGTGTTCCATATTTTACTGCAGTCAGATTTCACATGCATACATTTATTTCCACAAGCCCTTTTCTTTAATCTATTTAATTTGGCCACAACATTTCTCAGGTTCTTGTACCTGTCCCACACTGCACCGTTGTCTGTGAAAAAGCGCTGTTGAAAGTGCGACTACCCATTGTTTTCTCAAGGTAACTGCTCTTATATTCTTCCATAGACATATATATATATATTTTTCCATTGTAGCTCATTCTTCTCTGTTATAACCACTGTCCTTCCGTTCATAGTATTGATCCAGGGAGGGGTCTTTGATTGAACAGTTCCATGCCTTGTTGTGCTATATTCTGTCGTACTTTGCCTTACCTTGGTTGTCTCGGATGGTGAAGTTGGGGTTGATGTATTTGTCAGGGACCATAGAGAAGTAAAAGTGATGTCCTTCTGCAGGTTCATCCGGATCCACAGCACTCAGCAGCTGAATGAGCTACGGAACACAGAAATAAACCATGGAATAAAAGTGCACTTAAAAGATGTGGGGCTCAGCATTGTCCACGTTCCTGTAATTACTAAAGTGATAGTAATAAAATGCACTGGGTCTAGTACTTCGATTCATGGGTGTCAGAATGATGAAAAATTCGGACTGTTGCCATAGCGATTAAAGACCCCATATTGCGCTATTTTCTGATCTATGTTATAATGTTGTTTCCTCATCACAAACAGACCTGGAGTTGTGTTTCGTTTCATTCACATGTTTAACACACAAACCCTGCATATTAAAGTGGCCTTCTTTTCTCAAACAGAAACCAAATGATGATGTCATGTGGTGATACAGGAAGTGCTCCACTGTGTTTTTAAATTCCACACACCTTCACTGAAATCATTTGGATAATTTCAGCCCTGGCATTGCCCATTTCTATGGAACAAAAGGAAAAAGGTAGCTGTTAAAAACCTTGAAAACCACTACTTCATGACATCACAAGGTGGACCGTCATTATAACATGGTTAAAAGTTCTAAAAGGAGTATGTTTTTTTAATAGCACTTTTAAACTTTGAATCATTACCATCAAATGCAAAAAAATGGCAAATTTTTTCTTCCAAAGTTTGAACTCTGCTCTAAACCGCATACATTTACTTACATGAAATTGTCTGTAGACGTCTTCATTAAAAAAATCTTGAATAGAATTTGATTAAACGCACTGCACTAGGTTTTAAGGGTTCTATATTACACAAAATTGACTCCTGTGATCTTTAAGCCATGTTAGAATGTTCTTACCTCTTCAAAAAACATGCCCAAAGTTGTGCTTTGTTTCATACACATATTTGAGTAACCCTTTATTATTAGTCTACGTAAATCTCCAAAGCTCAAAATGCTCTGTTCCACCTTGTGATGACATGTAGTCACGCTTACCAAACCAGGAAAACGTTTGGAAACATGCAATGACAATTTCTGCCGGGCTCTGTTCACGGTAATAAGTCTGACAAAATCTAGGAAAAATGAGAAAATGTCCCAGTTTTCTTCATCTCCATGTCATTGTAGAGTTCCGTTATGTTCAACTAATCAACAGTTCCAACCATACCTCAGTTTTCATCATTTCCCCACTGACACAACTCCGAGTGCACTGGGTACATGTGATTAGGAGAAACGAGGGCGCCGAATTCAAGATGACTCCAAACAGCACATACGTCTGCAGTCTTCATTTTACCAACGATCACATTTACTTCAGTGGGTTTGATCACAGTCGGTCAGTGAGCCCAGTGTTGTAACTACACTGGAAGTTGTCATCACATGTTTCTTCCTGGTTTGTGACCTTAACGTAAATAGAGCTTATAGCAGTTTTCAAGTTAACGGCTACCTTTTACCTTTTCTTCAATAGAGATGGGCAATTCTAGGGCTGAAATAGTCTAAGGCCCCGTTTACACGTACACAGATATTTTTAAAAACTGAGAAATTTCCTTTCGTTTGTACCCATCTTTTACACGTAAACGGAGAATTCACCTCTGAAAATGAATCTTTCTAAAAACTCCGGCTAAAGTGGAGATTTTGGAAAACTACAGTTTTGCGTTTGTGTGTAAAGTGACATAAACGGCGTTTTAGGCAGTTGACGCCAAAGTGTGACCAGTGTTAACGTTTTTCTCTGTTGGTGATCATGGAAGCATCAGAGCAGCAGTCGCGTTACTTCTGGTACAAACACTTGTCATGTGTTTGCATTTGCACAAACAGCTGATGGATCATACTGATGAAGAGAGACGAATGAGGCTCGGAGGTCAGCAATTTTCTCTCTTCTCCTTCCGACCCGAAGACCCAGTTGTCATCATTGCCAACGTCAGCGTTTTTTGGTCCGACATGGGCGGACTGCTGTCTGGTGGGATCATTTTGAACTACTCCGACTTGCTGCATCAAAACTACTGAAACTGACGCCCCGTTGGCTGCAGAGCATTTTCCTTCTTCCTACATTGGCCCCTAGAGGCTTGGCATAGTTATGACGGTGCTCGATGGCGTATTTATGCAGGTTCATGTAAACGGAAACTTTTTTGAAAACGATGCTGTGTGCACAATATTATTTCGGAAAACGGAGCAAGGGAAATATGTGTTTCTAAAAATATCAGTGTACATGTAAACGGGCCTAAATGATTCTAGTGAAGGTGTATGGAGTTTTAAAACACAGTAGAGCACTTCCTGTACTACAAGATGCCATTACAAGGTGTAACGCAGTGTTTTCTGTTTCAATGAAGAACTCAGCCTAAATATGCAGGGTTTGTGTGTTAAACATATGTGAAAGAAACAAAACACAACTCCAGCTATGTTTGTGATAAGGAAACAATATTCATTTAAAATTCATGTACGTATCTTTTGCCTTTTTTGTCCGGACTACAAATTTTCTCATCTTGCTTTCTATACAACACTACAGTCTGATTCCGGACACTCCTTCACCTCCTCCGTCATACAGTGAGTGATGGGGTGCCTTACCTCTCCGGCCTGGGTGCCCTCGCAGATGAAGGGCTGGTAGTCGTGAGCCAGTCGGGGCGCGTTGTCGTTTACATCCAGCACTCTGATGAAGACCACGGCGGAGGAGGACAGATGAAGCTGCACTGGAGAAGTCAACAGACACTTTAGACCGGCGCACCTCTGGCATGAATCACCGACGCTACAGCTAAAGAATACTCGGCGCTGACAAATGTCTCCTTGGCTCCATCCATCCACGGGAGCTGAAGCCTGAGCTGGCTGAGTGCTTATGGAGTTGTTACGGGGGTTAGCAAGAACCAAGAGGTGATGTAAGGCGAGTTCAATGCGTGTAATGAAATCAGCATGAGTGAATAAGTATAAAATGCTAAAGAGAAAAGGCTAAAGAGCACTCTTTTCTTGTAACACTTTTAACTAGGACCACCCCTGCTAACCACAGGTGAAAAATAAGTAAGTGGTTTGAATTAGACTCAAAATTTAGACCAAATTGCACAGTGCATTAGTACACTGATGATCAAACTTTTTATAAAAATAAAAATGAGCAGTTAATGGGACACTTTTTTTAAAAATATTCCACCCAGTCCTTGCATTTGCAGAAGTCTTACCCACTCCACAGAGCACCCGAACTATTAGAACTCCAGACTGTCCATGTGAATGTCTGTCGATAGAATAATATTTGAAATAAAACTAACTTTGCATCGCATGACTCGTCGCATGTTGAGGGACTATTTTCTCATATATCAGTCCGCCGCTGCCGAGCTTTCTATCAGGAAGTACAACTCGCTGCTCAGACATAAATCCTTCAAATGTAAGGTTGGTTTTACTTCTACAATTATTCTATGGACACAGACATTCACATGGACAGTCTGGAGTTCTAATAGTTTTGCCTCGGGTGCTCCGTGGAGTGGGTAAGACTGTTTTTAGTGGCCGGACAACTGTGGCCATTGACATGCACTAGCCTAGCACCAGCAAACTCTGGATGTGATATTTAAAAAAGTGTCTCCACACGTCTCCAACACTCTGGCTCACTAGGAAATGAGGCCCTATGTCCAAAATTCTGAACTGTCCATTAGTAACAGATAATTAAACTGATAAATACAGTTGCAGCTATGGTACAGGGACACTTCAGGACACTTCAGGGTACGCGGTGATGTAAGACCAATGTAATGATGAGACTTATTTTTTAATATTAATATTCAATAATGGCACTGATTAAATGTCTGAGTTCATGTTATATTTGGAGGTTTGATAAATGCTACCAGAATAGGCAATGTAGTGCAATTTACTTAATTTTATGAAGAAATGATGGAAAGATAGAAAGCAGTCTAATGCTCACATTCCAACATCACATACATAAAAATGACAACTTGTATGAATTAGAAAGTGTAGTATGGCAACAGAATGTTGGTATATTAAAACTAACCATCTCCAGTTGTAGTACATAAGGGTAAGTAACTATTTTGAGCTAGAGGTGGAGGATTTTTCCTATTATGTGCCCGGAGGGGGAGAGAACTATTATTATTGTTGTTATGAAATTAGTGTCAATGACGAGTTATGTATGGCCAATTAACATTTTCAATTGAATAACATACAAATTTATGAAAAATATTTTTAAAGTTTGTGTGGTGCTCCCTCACTGGTTGTGAATGGCTGGTGTCCCTAGGAACCGTGCCACTGGCCCATATGGATAAGCCGGCCTTGGTTCCAATTGTAGTTCTCATGGTTTTTGTTTTGTTTTGCAGTGTAAAGTTCATAGTTACAATTGTAGTTCTAGCTGGGGTTTGCTTTATTTTGAAGTGTAGAGTTCGTACTAACAATTGTAGTTCTAGTGGGGTTTGTTTTGTTTTGAAGTGTAAAGTTCATAGTAACAATTGTAGTTCTAGTGGGGTTTGTTTTGTTTTGAAGTGTAGAGTTCATAGCAACAATTGTAGTTCTATGTTTTTTTTCTTTTTTTTTTTATTTGAATCGTAGAGTTCATAGTTCCAATTGTAGTTCTAGCTGGGTTTTGTTTTGTTTAAAGTGTAGAGTTTGTAGTTCCAAAGGACACGCAGTTAACTATTTACTTTTGGCTGAAACTAGAGAGTACCAACAAGCTCTAAAACTGTCAAAAATAAGAGAAAATAATCAAGACAATTATAACAACTGATATAATAATACTGTATTTTGTACTGAAAATGCAAAAAAGTGTCTAAACTTCAATTATTTCCATATTTTTCACTGTACATTATATATAGTATAGTATATGAATGCAAAACAACCATTATAATTTCAATTATATACCCTTTTATAGTAATACAGTCATTTTCATACTTTTTTTTTTTTACTTTCCTTATCTTAGCCTTTGATTCATTCTAAAAGAGCTCAAAATGGCACTAAAACTGTTCAGGAAAGCTCAGAATTTGTCCTGTTGATGTAATTTTTTTTCACTTAAATATGTAGTTTTGATATTAGTTTTAGTATCGGTTAGCATAAGATTTTTGATATTTTTGACATCCCTAGCACACGCTGTTTAAAATGTTAAAATTTTTCCTTGCATTTTTCCTTACATTTTTCCGTGGCCGTGATGGTGACGTTGTGCCAGTCCGCGCTCTCCCGGTCTAAGGCCTTCTCCAGAGTCACCGTTCCATTGTCGGGGTCTATTCTGAACGCCTTCGCACTGTCACTCCTTTTGTCGATGGCATATCTGCAAGAGAAAGCACCCAGATATTATTACGCGAGCCTGTTTTCTTGGCAAACAAAACATTGCGATACCAAGGGAGATTAATTAGGCAAACTGCTCCTATTTTTCTTCTCTTTCTTTTTTTTTTCGACGGATATCCAACAAAGAGGTAACAACACAGGCAGTGGCATGACAACGAGGACAAAACAAAGAGACGCACAATATTAAAAAACATTGTGTTTGGATGTAGTTTGACAATTTGAGTTTTGCTTGATATAAGGCCACGGGACTTTCTGATTTGTGAGAAAGCAGGAGTTTAAATTCGAAAAAGCCAGGATAAGGAGCAAAATAGAATATGTCTGTTGTTTTTGATAAAAATAAAAAGACAAGTTAGGTTTTGGTTTGCTGTTAGATGCTGTGTTGTCAGCTTGTATTTTTCAGGGTACATTTCTAGCTGCATACTTTTACTCCTACTTAAGTAATATTGTTATTGAAGTAAGAGTGATCTAATTTCACTGTGACTAAGTCTACAACTCAGCAAAGGAGAAATTCAGTTCTGTCAACTGGACAAAAGTTTTTGGTCAAATACGTTTCGTAGATCATAAAAGCTGCTTCTTCATTTCTGGTCAGACACTGGTCACAGTCCCTGATTTCTGCCTGAAGTCTACAACTGACAAAAGCTGTTGATGATATGAGGAACATTTGTTTTTCTTACATTCCTGGTATAGACTATGTGGCCCTGGTATAGACTGTGTGGTCCTGTTATAGTATAGACTGCGTGGTCCTGGTATAGACTGTGTTTTTCTGGTATAGACTATGTGGCCCTGGTAAAGACTGTGTGGTCCTGGTATAGACTGTGTTTTTCTGGTATAGACTGTGTTTTTCTGGTATAGACTGTGGGTCCTGGTATAGACTGTGTTTTTTCTGGTATAGACTGTGGGTCCTGGTATAGACTGTGTTTTTTTCTGGTATAGACTGCGTTTTTCTGGTATAGACTGCGTTTTTCTGGTATAGACTGCGTTTTTCTGGTATAGACTGCGTTTTTCTGGTATAGACTGCGCTTTTCTGGTATAGACTGGGTTTTTCTGGTATAGACTGTGGTTTTCTGGTATAGACTGCGTTTTTATGGTATAGACTGTGTTTTTCTGGTATAGACTGTGTTTTTCTGGTATAGACTGGGTTTTTCTGGTATAGACTGTGTTTTTCTGGTATAGACTGGGTTTTTCTGGTATAGACTGCGTTTTTCTGGTATAGACTGTGTTTTTCTGGTATAGACTGCGTTTTTCTGGTATAGACTGTGTTTTTCTGGTATAGACTGTGTTTTTCTGGTATAGACTGTGTTTTTTCTCGTATAGACTGCGTGGTCCTGGTATAAACTGTGTGGCTCTGGTCTACAATGGGTCACCTAGGAGCATTTGGGTTTGGGTTACTGGTGATCTACATTTCCGGGCTCCAGGCACAGCTCTGGGTCCTGTGGCAGGGGTCCGCTACATGAGATATCTCCAAAAAATTGGAAGGACACTGGACCCCACTGGATCACTTCAGACACCTTAAACAGACTGGTTCACTTAACACCGCAAAAAGCAATATCTAGGTAAGTAAAAATTAAGAACATTTTACTTCATTTGAGTAGATCATGACAAGTATAATGATCTACCAATGGAATACGTGTGTTTTTCTTAATTTAAGCAACATCAGATTTAGTTTAAGTGTAAAGAGTTGTTTCGTAAGATGTATTTACATGTTTTAAGTACAAAAACTTTTCCATCGTAGTTCCATTGGAAGATTGATTTCCTTGTCCAGTGAAATTTACTCAAATCATGAAAAAGCTTCGATTTTTAGCTAGATTTTAGTTTTTGCAGTGAAGACAATGGAAACACTTTTGGACCATTCCAGTCCACTCCAAACCAAACCAAACAGGGCTACTGAAAACATGGGATTGACTACGGCACCAAATCAAAAACGACCAACAACAATGGACTTTTACAGCCACGGAGATCTTTGTACCGTTGTATAAAAGTTAGCAAAATTAAAAGAGTGTGAAATAAACACTGGCCAGTCGTTGGGAGTCTGGGTTTAAAGATAGTCAAAGTAGAAGCCTGTCAGTAATGTTCAGGAAGTTCCAGGTTCATAAGTCCATTCTTTCGTTCCGTAGGCCCTTTGTAAGTCCACAAGTTTCCCAGTGTTACATCACAGAAACTGCAAATATCCTATAAACTGTTGCACTGACAGTTGTTTAGTAAGGCATTTTCCTGACTCCACTTACGCGTGTCAGTGCTTTAAAACCACTTAG
Organism: Odontamblyopus rebecca; assembly: GCA_030686955.1. Taxonomy (NCBI): domain Eukaryota; kingdom Metazoa; phylum Chordata; class Actinopteri; order Gobiiformes; family Gobiidae; genus Odontamblyopus; species Odontamblyopus rebecca. The sequence continues at coordinate 8,737,204 of CM060674.1, read as the reverse complement.
CTTTATTGTTTTCCATGGCTGTCACACAAACTCTTTCAATTACATCCCAACTTTTCCTGAACTCAATTGTTATTTGAAGAGACATCTGTCTTCGCCGACACCTTCCGACCTGACAATACAGATGTACGGCTTGAGTAATGGTGCTTATCTGGCAACGCGTCGTAACAACATCGGAAATAAGCCAATTTGACCCGAGGAAACTTAATCATATTCCGTGCGATTGTCGAAAGCCTTCCAATAGAGCGAGGCCGGACGCATTACTCTAGCTGTCACCAAAGGGAGCGTAATATGCAGCACCTGCCACTCTTCAGGAGCAAATTAGAGCTTTTCATGGTTTGATAATCATGACTTGCTTTGGTGAGGTAGTGCCAGTGTAAATAATTATCATAGTCTTATTCACATTCCAAAAAAAAAAAAAAAGTTTATTGTCACATTTCCACATAAACATAAGAAAAATGTAAATTATGTTCTCACTCAATCTTCTAAATTAAATAATAATAATAAAATAAAAGGAAAAGTCCAAATTTCTGCCTGGTGGTTATAGAATGTGAACAAAAAACATTCTAAATTCCAGAATGGAGGAAACGTGAGGAAAAAGTGAAGTGGAACATAATGTGATTTCAATGGGAAAACTGGGATTCATTTCATAATATCACAAAATATGAAAAATCAAGGGAAATTAGGCAAATGAAAACCACTCTCTTACATGTGAGTGATCTCAGAGCCTTGTTCAAAAACATTTACAATAGTGTTTTACGTTATTTGTTAACCTAAGAAGAGATTATGATAAACACTAAGCACTTTTGACAAAGAAAACACCCAGTTTTTTAGGTTTTACTGGACAAATCCTCACAGAAAAGTTGAGTCCACTACAGTTTGTCACTTCATCTACAGATATATTACACATTTCATCATAAATTATGCTTTTTGTGACACTCTAATAGAATTTTCAGGTTAGAAATGCACATTTTGAATTCCTTCTTAACAGAAAACATAACTAAAATGGAAACATAAGTAAGTAATTTATTGTTTTGTGGCCAGGATCGATGTCACTGTCTGGCTGTCGTAAATTATGTCCTGATTGATCCTCCTTAAATAGTTACCCATGTCCAACCAAGAAGTAAAATGATAAACTTAAAAATAAAACGTTATTAAATATAATGCCATGAATGGGTCTATTTTCTCACTGCAAAAAACTAAAAAACTAAATCTAGCCGAGTGAAGATGACTTGAATTGAGAAAGTTTGATCATGATTTGAGTAAATTCCATTTGACAAGTAAAATGGTCTGTGAGTGGAACAAGACTTTTGTACTTAAAAGATGAAAATACATCTTGTGACACTTAAAATAAGAAAAATAACAACTTTTTGCACTTCAAATAAGAAACGAAATCTAATGTTGCCTGAATTAGGAAAAAAAAATCCTATTCCACTGGCAGACAATTTTACTTGTCAAGTTGAATCTACTCAAAGTCAAAAATTCTTAATTTAATGTTTTAATTTAGCTCGATATTGTTTTTTTTTTTTCCTTCCCCCCCGTGCTGATCTATGATATAATGTTTCCTCATCACACACATACCTGGAGTTGTGTTTTGCTTCACACATGTTTAACACACAAACCCTGTATATTTAGGTTCTTCTCTCACACGGAAAACACTCTGATCCACCTTGTGATGTCATGATATTACAGGCAGTGCTGCACTTTGTTTTTCAACTTTATACACCTTAACTAGGATAATTTAAGACCTGGAATTGCCAATCTCTACTGAACTAAAAGTAAGAAGTAGTGTCATAAGGTGGAACTGAGCATTTTGAGCTAAGACTAATCATAAACATAGTCTGTATATATGAGTGGACTAAGTGAGTGTGACGTCACCACAGAGTTCAGTGTCGCTCAAATGAGGCTCCTGATGCCACGGTTACAGGAGCGAATCTGGAGCCAGGCTCCATATTTGGAAATCTGACCGTGAGTATCATAGCAACCACAAGAGCCAATCATGATCGAGGTCGTTAAATGTGCCGCCCTCCTCATGGCAGAGCTGCCATGCGATGCCCTGCACCATTCTGCACAGACCGCTGTATTTCAGTGATTCTTGAGAATAATAAGGAAACTGTTTACTACCTTTAACTTTAAATAGTCATTGATTTATGTTATATGTTACGTGCGAACAACAATAGAGTCGCAATTTAATGAAATTCACTTTAATTTATGCTAGTTACATTTTGCTAGTTAAGTTTCTAATAACGTTAGTTAAGTGGTTAAGTGGGTTAAGTGTCTTGCCCAAGGACACAATGACAGCTTTCATCTGTGGGAGCTGGAATCACACCAGCCAACCTGTGGGTCAGTGGATGTGACCGCCCCTGATGATGTTTATGTCGAGAGCGGGATTCGAACCTCCAACCTTCGGATCAGTGGCAAACGCTCTTACCAACTGAGCTATTGTCACCCCCATTGGTCTGTTATTTATGTTCATATCTTGATTTAGGAACAATATAGCAAAATGAAACATTCAGGATCATGTGTCGTGGGTTCATATGAACATTTTAAGACCAGCATGACGAGGCTCAGTGCAGCAGGTACAGAGAGAGGGACGATCAGATCTCAATGGAAGTCAATAGGAAAAAGGAAGAGAAGGAGCCGGAAGAGCCTCCTGGAGCACTTCCTGTTTGGCACGCGGCAGCTAACGCTTTAGCTATGCCCACACATATATACGGTCTATGATCATAAAGGGTTACTCAAACGTGGAAATTAAACAAAACAGGACTCCAGGTATGTTTTCGAGGAGGTAACAACATTCAACGCGTCTAAAAACCTCACTAGAGTCAACTTTGTATTGCAATCCCATTCGTAGGGGACAATATTTTCGCTTAAATCATCCATCGCTATGGCAACAGCCCTAATTACTCATCCCTGTGAATCCGGTGAACGGTGCCCGGCCGCTCGCATCCCTCACCTGTCACCAGAGGGGCTACAGGCTCCGGCGGCTTCCTCTACACAACGTGCCCGACTTGCAAATGACCGCAAATCTCCCTCCCATATGCCTCCCTTGTACGCCGTTTTATTACATACCCCACGTCCGGGCTAACGTCGCTTTGTGATAATGGCGACGCGATAGATAGAAAAGCCTGTGAGGTATAAAAAATCATGATTTATTCAGCAGGGTTCATTTCCTTCTTAAATAATATGAGATAAATACGGCCGTGTTGCGGGGTATCCAGAGATCAAGGGTAAAAATGGATGCAGCGAACCGGTAACGCTATTGGAAATGGAATGATTTTTCACCGAGCGGAGGAGGGCGCCCGGGGCCGCTGTGGTGGGATGGGCCCTCCTCTTTCCACTCTTTTTTGGCGCTCTTTCCTCTCCTTTTTTTTACTCTTTGACCGTCTGTCTCCGCTCTTCCCCATCTCTCTTCCCTATTGCTCTCCCCATCTCTCTTCTATCTCTTTCTCCAACTCTCCCCCATTACTCTCTCCCCCTTCACTCTCTGCCCACATCTCTCTTTCCAATCTCTTTCGCCCATCACTCTCTAGCACCTCTCTCCCATCTCTTTCTCTCATCTCTCTCTAATGTCTCTCTCCCCTTTCCCTTCTCTTTCTCAAATCTTTTTTTCCATCTCTCTCCTCAGCTCTTTCTCCAGTCTCTCCCCCTTTTCTCTCCCACATCTCCTTCCCCATCACTCTTCCCTATCTCTCTCTTCTATCTCTCCCCCAGTTCTCTCTCCCATCTCTCTCCCCTTCTCTCTTTCACATCTCTTTCTCAGATCTTTCTTCCATCTCTTTCTCCAATCTCACCTCCTTCTCTCTCCTATCTCTTTCCTTTCTCTTTCTCCCAACTCTCTCTTCTACCTCTCCCTCTCTTTCCCTCTCTTTCCCACCTCTCTCTCCCCATCTCTCTTTTCCATCTCTTTTTCAGATCTTTTTCCCATCTCTCTCCCCTCTCTTTCTTCAATCTCTCCTCCTTCTCTCTCTCTCCAACTTTCTCTCCTATCTCTCTCCCCCTTCTCTCACTCCCCATCTCTTTCCCATCTCCTTCTCCATCTCTCTCTCCTGTTTCTCTCTTCTGTCCCTCCCTTCTCCTTCTTTCTTTCTCCCAACTCTCTCTAAAATCTCTCCTTCATTTCTTCTCTTTCTCCATCTCGCTTTCTCATCTCTTTCTCAAATCCTTTTCCCATCTCTTCCCCCTCTCTCCCCATCTCTTTCTCCCTTTTCTCCCCGTCTCTCTCCTCCTTCACTCTCTCCTCCTTTCTCTCTCCCAATCTTTCTCCCATCTCTTTTTCCTCTCTCCCCATCTCTTCCTGTCTCTCTCCTCCATTTTTCTTTCCCATTTTTCTTCCCTCTCCATCTCTCTTCCCTCTCTCCAACATATTTCTCCCTCTCCCTGTTCCTCTCCTCCTATCTCAATCTCCTCTGTGTTTCCCTTCTCTCCCCCCTCTCTTTCTGCCCTTTCGCTCCCCTATTCCCCTCACTCCCCCATCTGTTTTCCCCACCCACCCCTTCTCTCTTTCTCACCTCTTTCCTCCCTCTATCCCTTCTCTCTTCCCATCTCTCTCTGCTCCTCTCCCCATCAAATCTCTCCCCTGTCACCCTTCTCCCTGCTCCTCCCACTCCTCTCTTTCCTTTCTTTTCTTTCTTCTCCTCCTCCCTCCCACTCTGTCCCTTCTTTCCGTCCCTCCCTCTCATCTGGGTGGTCCTGCCCGTCATTCTCATGCCGGCAGACAGGTGGCACATGCCAGTCTCCGCGCCGTCTGCCGGGGCGGAGCGTCACCTGACGGAGCTGTCCGTGGTGTCAGTCGGTGGAGCTATCTCTGCCAAACACAGCCCCCGCCCAGAATCTCAAACAGCCACAGCATCATGAGTTCAAAATGCGCAGCTCACATACGGGTTTAACGGACCCAAATATACAACACATGTGCCACGTTTACATGAGAGCTTTAATTCTGAATAAAAATACTTAATAATTATTCAGAATTTTAACTTAATTCTAAAGTAAGTGGGTGGTTTATTCCGATTTTAAAGCTGAATTTATTTATTCCTTGATCATGTAAACGTTTATTCTTCTTAAAAATAATTTAAGTCGTTCATGCTCGTTGGGTGGCTCTGGATCCGGCTCCACCAGTCCTCATTTCGGACTTTCCTTTCTTTGGATTTGTGAGCGGGATGTGGGAGTGGGCTGAGGTGTGGCAGCCTCAGACTCAGTTTGTCTTCTTCCTCCTTCTCCGACGCTCTTCCCTTCTCCTCCTCAGCTCACAGACGTAAAGCGTGAGGAGAGAATTCTCCAGCTGCTGCTTCATTATCATCGGAACCACTGCGGAAAAAGTTTGGATTGTGTTTGTATCCGAGGCGTAACGACAAACTAAGATGACGGAAAAGCGGTCGCAGCTGAAGTGTGTGTTTTCTTCCCAAAGACCTAAATACGTTCACGTCGCTGTCCAATCAGAACCCTTCCTGACCCGCAGATGTTGCGCGGAATTAAATAAAGTTGATTTAATGTGTTTTCCATGTAAATCGGAATTATTATTTCCATGTATATTTTAATTATGAACTATTTCATTCAGAACAATTCATTCGAGAAAAAAAAAAAAATCATGTAAATGTAAATGAAAAATTTATTTGGAATTAATAAACATCATGTAAATGCGGCCAAGATGCGTTATTTTGAGGGAACATTCTGGTGAAGAGTCAACCACTGCTTTTCTCCATGGAGATGTTATTCCTTTGCCTGGAATTTTCTGACAAGACAAGCACCAAGTTACAAGTCAGATCTGCTGAGTGGCTCCTTGCTCACAGTAAGAACACATGCAATATTAATATGCATTTGATTTATATAGCACTTTTTGGCTGCCCTCTGTCCACCACCAACACTCACACATTCACACAGGGCAACATGGATGAAATGTCTTGCCTAAGGACACAACAACACTTTTTGGCCCTGTGGCTCCTGATATTCCCAGAGGTCTCCTGTCTAAGTACTAACCAGGCCCAGAGCAGCTCAGCTTCAGAGATCTGACGAAGGAGGTTTGGCCACATGTAAAGACTAAGAATGGTGAAAGGACTTCTGCAGTTTGAAGTTTTGTGAAGACAAAGATTATGCAAGAAATTATTCAAATGTACATGTATAAAAAATAGTCCTCATGAGGGAAATTATGACATGCTTAAAAGATAAAATGAGGTATTAGGTTGGAGGTTTGGTTGGTGTTCATGTTTTAGTTTCTTTTAGAAAACCAAAATATTTTTTAAAATAGTGCATTTTCTCAAATCTCACAATAATATAGAACTCTTGTGTTAGAGAATAACAGAAGTTATGTTGTGTTAGTCAAACTGTGCGGTTAAGTTATAACACTGTCAATCTGTCAAATCAATACAACATGCAGATGTCTCATGCACGGCCTTGAGCCTGTGTGTCCTTTAGTATGACACACAACAGAGGTTACTTAAACCATCCTGTGGAAGCATCACCAGGCCTTGGACAGACAGTACTCTGAGTGATAATGTAATGTGTGGGAGAGTCTTCCAAGTGGCCAATGTGACTTGCAATAAACCTATTCTGCAAAAGACGCCCAGACTGTCAGAGAACTACAGAAAACATTTGCAGTTATACAACAATTATTCATACACTGGACCCTAAACACCTCTAATGTACACAGACATTTTTACTTGACAAATAAAAACACAAGAAAACACCCAGGGTTCCTCCAGGTTCCTCCAAGTCTTTTTTAAGACCTTTGTAAGACCATTTATATAAAAATTTAACACTTACTTCACAGCCTGTTTCATAGAGCTACTGGTAAAGAAAAAATCTATTCTTGAATTTGTGTTCATTTATTTCTCAAACATATGGAGTAGAGACTCTTCCCCGTAACTCCAGCATGAAATGTGTCGTTCAGTAATGTAAAACCAACATTAAAAAACTGCATAACGGCTTGAGTAAGACTTTGTTCTACTGAGATTGTCTTTGATTTTACTCTTCTGCTCAGCTTGATTCTTGTGATTCTGTATCCCATGATCTTCAGTGATGTGTTGGTAGGATTTTAACCCAGTTGCGTTGTCAATTATTGTTCCCACTGTTCTTTATTTAGACGACATTATTTAACTAAATAATGCAAGATAGTATAGAGATAGAAAGAATTATGAAAGATAGTATGTCACGGTAGTAATCGCATAGTTTCCTATTTCACTTAGTAGTAAATAAAGATAGTTATGTCACAGTTAGACTCACTTGTTTAGTTCATCTTTATGTGGGATTATAATCTCTAGACTCATCTGTTTAGTTTATCTTTGTGGGGGGTGGAGGGTGGAGGGGAAATGTGGGACTGTTCTTTTTTTAATCACTGTAAAGCGCTTTGTGTTGCATTTTTGTATGAAAAGCGCTCTATAAATAAAGTTTGTTGGATTGATTGATTGATTGACTGCAGTTTGACAAATTTAACTTTTGCAGAGAAATGCAATAAAGAGACGTTACATACTGTACAAATTTTAAGACTAAGATGTGAAAATTCAAGGTATTATTTCCAAATTCATAAATTCAATGATTTTAAGACTTTTTAAGACACTATAGGAACCGTAAATATCTTTAATTTGTTGAAGTAATGTTCAAAGTGTCAAAAAAAATGTGTTACTCATGTGAAAATTGTGGCAAACTTTTTGAACAGAATTTGCCTTAGTGTGATGTCATCAATGTGGGACTCTAAAACTCTACTTCCTGTAATTTTCAACATATTTTCCAACTTTTCTTCACAAATTGCTTCTTCCTTGGTGTAAAACTATTGTATAATTTATATTTACAGGTATTATCGCACCAAAGTCAAAATTAGAGAATTATAACTTATAATTATAATAATATAACTTATACTATTAAAATACCGAGGTCATATCTACACACATTCAGCTCACTCACCTGATGGGGTTGTCTACGATATCCGTGTCCCTTGCGCTGACGCTCCCGACCACAGTCCCTCGTGCAGCGTTCTCTGAAATCTTCCACTCGTACGGCTGCTGGAGGAACACTGGGGGCTCATCCACGTCCTCCACCACCACCTAACAACCAACAGTCACCAACTGCACCATCCCACAGCACAGAACCTCCAGCTTTTCCAGATCATTCTGGTCAACGATGGAACTCACTACCCCCTGAACTCAACAAAGCTTTAAGGTGCATTGTGTAACTTTTGGTGGAGGCCCCATCAAATGCTTTGCTCCACGGCTGTTATACTTTTCTATCTTCATGGAGACCAAACCAGACTGACAGACAGACAGACGTTACTGATCAGATCTGTAGAGAAACGACCCCACACACAGTCAGAACTAGGGATGTTAACCGGTAACCGTTTGACCGGTGGTTGACTGAATCAACGGTAACCGGTCAAAATTATTTGACTGTCGGTTAAATGGAACCCAACGTAATCGTTTGAGCACAGCACGGTTCTACAGTCCGAGTGTGAGTGCACCCTAAATGATCATAGACAGGAGGCTAAACGCACTCACTCATTTTCTGTGGTGCGAGTTCTCGTTGCTCAAGACGCGAGGTTCACATCATTGATGGAGTTTCACCTCAAAATGCAACACCCTCAAGCCTCTTCCACAGGTGAGAAAAGCCAACCTACCGTGCTAACTATGCTTCGCCGACAGACTTGTGCTCCGCAGTCTCTTCAGAGCAGTCATTTTCTTAAATGAGCCATGCTGATGTTTCAAATGAGCTTCTAACACCTTTTTCTTCAACGTTATCACGTGTGAAAAATGGCTTTTATTTCAACTGGCGATTAGATTTAAAATAGATTTTAAACTGAACAGTTAACCAATTTTAACCGGTTAACAAGGCTTGGCAGTCGGTCATGATTATTTTTTTTTTCGCCATCCCTCATCAGAATGCCCGTTTTCAAGATACTTTTGAGCTATAAAAACATCTGTGATTGAATAAATATAAGGTAGAGCTGTTTAATGTCATACTGTGCAACATTTCAGTCAGAGCAAGGGTATATCCATAGAAACAAGCAGGTGACGGACCCTCCACCAAAAAGCTACTCACCTCGAGGCTCAAGTTCTGGTTAAAAACAAACCAAAGTTGTACGCACCTGTAAATATTGTATGTGTATGTGAATATCTGAAATGTGAAATTGCATTGTTATAAGAATGTGTTTAAAGATTTTGTATTTAATCTGTTTTAAACTTTAGGAAAACTAGTGACACACTCTTATCTGCCTGTGACTAGGGATGTAACGATATCCAAATCTCTTGATACGATATTTTCACGATATACATCTCACATTACAACATTTATTACGATATTTTGTGGAGACTAACAAAACTTTGACGATATTTTTTCCTCTTAAAATGCCTTCACAAGACTTAACCCAAAGAATGAAGATTTCAAAGTACTTCGAACAGTTATTTCTTCAGGTGCTCTGCACTGAAACAGAGCAAAGGATCATGGTCTATGTAGTTCCCTCTGCTTTTTTACCTGTTGCTGCATCGTAACTATTCATTTAAGTGAAGAGACTTGTGATTCATTATATTGTGATGGTCCACGATATTATTTTACCTTTGACGACACGATATGACGATATTTCAGTTATTGTTACATCCCTTGCTGTGATTGTGTATGACCATGTTGTCCCTGTCAAATAAATCAAAAAATTAAGACTAAACCTTCAGAGTGGTCCTGTCCGAGAACTCATGTAGGGGCAAGAAGCGCAGGTCCGGGTGGTCGTTCAAAGCTTCGGCTGCCATGATGAAACGCCTCTTGGTTTCGTAGTCCAGTGGCTGTGGAGGGAAGGGAGGAATGCTTTTTAAAGAAGATACGTTCTGCTTTTGTCTCCTGTATTATTATCTCCGCCCCCCATGGATCATTATTTAATAGTTCTGACACTTGCAATATCACGCTACATCACCGTAAACAACATCGCAACAGCTTGATTTGTGACAACAACTGTATCACTGTTTCAAAAATAATGGAACAATAAGTAAATAGAGCAGCGGGTGTGTATGAGGGCGGAAAAACTACTATTTTTATTTTATTTTTATTGAAAGAAGAGGCATAGAAAGATTACTTAAATAAATCGTAAACAAAACGTCTTATTTAAAGGCGGAAGATGTGTCAAATTCTTTTCTCTATGGAGATGCTATTGTTTTTGTCTGGAATGTTTCACAGTATGGCATTAAACCTATCTTCTATCTTCATGGAGACTAAACCAGAGCAAGTTACAGGTCAGATCTGTGGAGAGGTGATCAAAAATCAGTCAAATTCCTTTTCTCTAGGTTTTTATGAGCTATAAAACCACCTGTGATTGAATAAATGTACATTAGAGCTGTTTAATGTTTAACTATGGAATATTCCAGGCAGAGCAATGACATCTCCATGGAAACAAGCAAGTAACGGACCCCCAATGATGAAGTTACACAGTGCAGCTTTAAATGAATCGCTCTAACTACAACATTGAGAGTGTAAAAATGAGAAAAACTAGTATAACATGGTTAAAAGTGCTTAAAATGTGATCCAGGATAATATGTTCTCTTTATAATAAATATACACAGTAAAGATGGGGGACAAGCTCGCTTCTGTTTGTTTTCTCTGTTCTCTAAAGTTGAAACTTCATTTCAGCCAGGGAGACTTTTTTGTACATTATTTCTTTCTGTTGTTGTTACCCAATTACAACCTCGTCATTTTTCCTCTCAACCCTCAACCAGTCGCTTCAAGCCCTTACATAACGGAACATGTAACTTTTTGGTGACAACGTTATTGATTTTCCTGGATTCTTCTACATGGTGATGCCACAAGTACAAGTTACAGTTCAAAGCTGTGGAGAGACAAGCCTGCTCAGAATGCAAGTTATTTCTAGCATTCAAAAATGTAGTTAGCATGATTAACACCTCAACCGACCTCACCTCCTCTCACAGCTCACTTCTACCACACCTCAATTTCCCAGAAGCCTATTTGTAGCAGCCTATCCCGGCAACCCAGTTTGTCCCGAGTAACTCCACCCCAACCTCCCAACCCCTATCTGTTCACTTCCAGACATAAGACGCCTACGAGGAGGGTCCC